>JAGDYQ010000001.1:6081337-6146809 GCA_021962125.1 Bulinus truncatus | reverse complement strand
CATCTAGCAAAACACTTACATATTCTAAATCAGCATAGTTGACTTTGTATAAAATGATTCAAATATCACTGGCAATGAATTCACTGTTTACCAGTGTAGTCTTCAATGCTTGGCTCTATTGTACGCCCATGTAGATATTGCTTGGCTCTAGTGTACGCCCATGTGGATATTGCTTGGCTCTATTGTACGTCCATGTGGATATTGCTTGGCTTAAGTGTACGCCCATGTAGATATTGCTGGGCGGATAAAAGGGGAAAGGTTTAGTATTTATGAACTACAGCACAGAGGAGATTTAACTATTTATTTAGTTAATTACAGTAATAACTGAAATATCCGAATATTGAATGACTGATCTCCTTATCATCCGGGCTATAAAAATATTCGTAATACAATGATACATAAATGGAAGTTCTGATGATAAGAATAGTTTTGATGATAAGAATAGTTTTTACAACATGTGGAGCAGGAAAGTTTTTGTTTTATCCCCGTAACCGATGTGGTCGTTGGAGGAGCGAATGAACACATCAATAGATTTGCTTTCAAACGTCCTTTCTGTTGGCGCCCAGCTTCTCTCTAAGTGAGCAGCGAATATTTTTTACTTTGCCATGGATTGAACCCTGTACCATGTGCGTGTGAGTCGAGTTTACTATCGACTTCACTATACATGTATTTATTGAACTCCGGACTAAACTGTCTGCCAGTATTCGCCTTAACCTCTCTCTACCTTATGCCGGGAATTTATTTTTTTTGGTAAAAATATATTTGAATAACAGATTCCGTAACTACTATACCAGGTCTTGCAACATATCTGATTTTCTCATTATGCTTTATTGTTATAATGGTGCTTTGTATCATGGTACTTTGTTATCATGGTGCTTTTTTATTATGGTAGTTTGCTATTATGGTACTTTGTTATCTTGGTACTTTGTTATCATGGTACCATGTTATCATAGTACTTTGGTATCATGGTGCTTTTTTATCATGGTGCTTTGTTAGCCGAGCCGTTGGGGCAAGTGAAGCATAGAATTCACTTGTTGCTGTCACCTCGGCATATACAGCACATCGCCCAGCCGACTTTACTTCGCAAACATGAGTCAAGTACCCGTTTAAAGCTGGATGAATTTGTAGGACTTTCACCAAGACCTGGAAAAATTATTCTTGTTCCCACCAACTGTTGAATTATGTAATATGAATTTTAGTTTCAATCTTTTATTATATTGACTAAGCCATCCCAATGTGACTCCACTCATCACACACAGCTACCAACACAGCTACCAACACAACTACCAACACAGCTATCAATACAGCTACCAACACAACTACCAACACAGCTACCAACACAGCTACTAACACAGCTACCAACATAAATACCAACACAATTACCAAAACAACTACCAACAGAACTACCAACATAACTACCAACATAACTACCAACACAACTACAACACAACTCCCAAACAACTACCAACACACCTACTAACACAGCTACCAACACAGCTACCAACATAAATACCAACACAATTACCAAAACAACTACCAACAGAACTACCAACATAACTACCAACATAACTACCAACACAACTACAACACAACTCCCAAACAACTACCAACACATCTACTAACACAGCTACCAACACAGCTACCAACATAAATACCAACACAATTACCAAAACAACTACCAACATAACTACAACACAACTCCCAAACAACTACCAACACAGCTACTACCACAGCTACCAACATAACTACCAAACAACTACCAACACAGCTACTAACACAGCTACCAACATAACTACCAAAACAACTACCAACACAACTACAACACAACTACAACACAACTACAACACAACTACAACTCCTAGTTGGCCGCATGTTTTCCTGTATGATCGGAAACCGCACGTCCTGTGCTTCGGTTGCACTTACTTTGACACAAGCGATCGGTGGCCTTTTTACCACTTACTTTGACACAAGCGATCGGTGGCCTTTTTACCACTTACTTTGACACAAGCGATCGGTGGCCTTTTTACCACTTACTTTGACACAAGCGATCGGTGGCCTTTTTACCACTTACTTTGACACAAGCGATCGGTGGCCTTTTTACCACTTACTTTGACACAAGCGATCGGTGGCCTTTTTACCACTTACTTTGACACAAGCGATCGGTGGCCTTTTTACCACTTACTTTGACACAAGCGATCGGTGGCCTTTTTACCACTTTTTAATACCTTTTGGTACGGGAATAGTGCGGTATTTTAAGAGTGTCACCGGGCAACAATTAATACATCTGCGACTAAATTAAAATTAGCAATGACTTTTAAAAAAAAGTATAATGTAACAGCAAATATTATTTTATTTTTAAAACTACACGATTTAATTCTAGGTATACAGATTGAGCGTCTCTCTACTCAACAAAATTTCAATCCATTTAGTACTAAAGGTCGGCATTTTTTTGTTTTAAGTTCTTTTGGTGCCCTCCTCACCACCCCCCCCCCCTTTGAAATGTACCACCCTAAACGATCGCCTTGTTTTCCCTACGGGTGTCACAGGTTGTGACTAATTTATCGAAACTACCTACTCCAACCCTTAACGTAAAAATAGTAATATCTTTAATATGTATGTCAAAGTAAACTATACATCAAATCTACGTTCCCGCTCCTTAGTTCCCCCCCCCCGTTCCCACCCCACCCCCGTTAATTGCATCTCTCGTCCAGGTGTTCGGACCGAACCTCCCTCGGCGAACCAAAGGTACGGGTAACAGTAACATGTTACATTCTTCCCTGGCCACCGGACGGCGGCGTCTTCAAAGAGACAGCGACTCGCGGGATGTCCAGTTGTTATTGTACGGCGGACTACTCTCCTTCTCCTCCCCCCCCCCCCCCACATCTAGACGCCACACCCCACCATTGGTTTGAAAGTTTGAATTAGCAGTTAACATATTTGATTGGCTAATGGTCACGTGGGAGAAAGTGTTGAGCGGAGTAAAAGATAGATTCTAAGACAGTCGGCCTGGGAACGGCGTCTCGACTAGTCGACTTGTGAATAGCAATCGGACTTAGTGATACCCAGTCGATTGCTGTGTCTCGGAGTGAGGGAAAGTGAGATATATATATAGAGAGAGATAGAGAATAGATATATATATATATATAGAGAGAGAGAGAGATAGATAATAGAGAGATAGAGAATATATATATAGAGAGAGAGATCTAGGGTGGACACGCCCCTCCATTTATTGATCATTTTACATTGGATTACCACATTACTTATCTTTTTGGATTATTTTTGATATCTTTGAAAGGCCACCAGACTTCCGATACGGACTGGTGCCTTTGTACCGAATAAACATTTATTTGTTGTACCCACGACGTTGTTGAGTTGATCATAGTCACCTGATTTACCTTAATTGCTGTGAAGACTGTGTGAGTGGCAGGAAGATAAATAAAATACGGGTCGAACGTTGAGTCGGCCCTCATACGCCTAGACACAAGCCCAGTTTACCCTTCTCGGGACCCTTCACAATCTGGGGGGGGGGTCTCGTTGAGTGGGGCCTGTAACAACGGGTTAAACCGGTCCTGTGACTGGTGGAGAGCTCATTATTGACACTAAAAAGTATACTGTAAAAACTTTTATAAAAAAAATGTATTAAAAAATGTACTAAAAAAAAAAAAGTAAATAAAAAAATGCATACAAACAGAGCCGTGCAGTACTATGATGGCTAAAAGGGTTGACGAAAAATGATAATGAGAAAATCCCTTCATATTCTACACAATAGCATTTTGGTGGGAATATGTTCCGATATGACGTACGCATTTTATTAACGCTCCCAAAAAATTACATTGGCCCTGATCAATGTAACATGTGAAGGTACTGCTTAAACTAAGTTAAATTTACTATATACATCTTTATAGTGACGGTATTAATAGTTCTATATACATCTTTATAGTGACGGTATTAATAGTTCTATATACATCTTTATAGTGACGGAATTAATAGTTCCATATACAGCTTTATAGTGACGGTATTAATAGTTCTATATACATCTTTATAGTGACGGTATTAATAGTTCTATATACATCTTTATAGTGACGGAATTAATAGTTCCATATACAGCTTCATAGTGACAGTATTAATAGTTCTATATACATCTTTATAGTGACGGTATTAATAGTTCTATATACATCTTTATAGTGACGGTATTAATAGTTCTATAGACATCTTTTTAGTGACGGTATTAATAGTTCCATATATAGCTTTAAAGTGACGGTATTAATAGTTCTATGGACATCTTTATAGTGACGGCATTAATAGTTCTATATACAATATACATCTTTATAGTGACGGTATTAATAGTTCTATAGACATCTTTATAGTGACGGTATTAATAGTTCCATAAACTGCTTTATAGTGACGGTATTAAAAGTTTTATATACATCTTTATAGTGACGTTATTAATATGTCTAAAGACATCTTTATAGTGACGGTATTAATAGTTCCATACACAGCTTTATAGTGACGGTATTAATAGTTGTATAGACATCTTTACAGTGACGGTATTAATAGTTCCATATACAGTTTTATAGTGACAGTATTAATGGTTCTATTAACAGACTTGCGGAGCCGGAGCCGAGGAGCCGGGAGCCGCTACTTTTTGCTGGAGACGGAGCCGGAGCCGAAAAAATCTGGCGGCTCCACGGCTCCCAAATGTTTGTTTTTTTACAGCAGAATTTTTTTTTTAGCTTTAAAATTCCAAATTTGTTTGATTATTTGCCTCCTACAATTTGAAATGTTGTTATTTTTACGAACTCCCCAACAGTAACAGCGCTAAAATGATAGCGTGCACGCACATCACCACAAGAAATCTTTAACGGGGAATCGTTTTGTGTTCGTTTTAAATCTTGTTTACCCTCCGAAATTTTTTTAATGGCATGTTATTTTGTTATATGTAAAGTTAAAACAGTTTTATTTCATAGAATAATTGTATCAATCATTTAAAATAAATTTTTACTAAGACGACAAATAGAACGCGTCATTTCGTATTATTATTTGACCGCGAATTAGGCCCGTAGCGTGTGTGGGGGGCCAGGGGGGCTTAGCCCCCCTTGCGTTTTGTCTGGCCCCCTCTGCTTATTTGCTCAACTTAGTAAAATGTATTACCTGCCCCCTGCTATTGTCTGGCCCCTGTTGTAGAATGCCTGGCCCCTGCTGTAGAATTTTCACGCTACGGGGCTGCCGCGAATTTGTAATAGACTAAAAACAAAATGGTCGCTTTCTGTATTTAACAATTTTATTATAAACAGAATATCTGAAATAGAGTAGATAAATTTATAAGGCTGTGGCTATACGGACCCGGGTCCCAATAAAATCCGATTGTTATTCGGACCCGTGGCAAATATGCACTAAGCTTAGCTATATTTAAACTTTATTAGACGGAACCCGAAAAAATAATAATAGAGTCCGCTTAGTGGAACCCTAGACACTGAGTAACGATTAAATCATACAATTCAGACAATTATAAAAAGAAAAAAACAATAATAAAGTTTATGTACAGCTAAGCTAAGTGCATATTTGCCACAAGTCCGAATAACAATCAGACTTTATTGGGACGGGGTCCGAATAAAAATCGGAGTTTATTGGTACCCGGGTCCGAATAGTCACTTCGAATTTATAAATAATAAATATAAATACTGAAGTCTTTAAAATATTTTAAATAATGTATCATTTTACTATTTGCTAATTTGATCATTGAAATAACTTTTTTATTACTTATGAAAATGGCGACTAGTGAAACCTCGGTCGAAAATAATGATATGATTCTGGATGTACTGAAATGGTTTGTTTTTAGTAAAACCGACATGCGTATATTTTTCAAGTTCCTGACTATGGGGCAGCCCCGTAGCGTGAAAATTCTACAGCAGGGGCCAGGCATTCTATAGCAGGGGCCAGGCAATAGCAGGGGGCAGGTAATACTAAGTAGAACAAATAAGCAGAAGGGGGCCAGACAAAGCGCAGGAGGGCCCCCGCCCCCCGCCCCCCCCCCGCACGCTACGGGCCTGCTATGGGGGTGAACGCGACAAAATTTGCATAACTTTTTATTAGCGGCATGTTTGCGTGGCGCAATTACAAAAATTTTTGTCTCGAGTGATACTATCTTAATAGGGACCCGAGCCGGAGCCGGAAAAAAATTTGGCGGCTCCGCAAGCCTGGTTCTATATACATCTTTATATTTAAAAAATCACTGAAATCTTTCTACATTTTCACATTATCTTATCCCCCCTTCCCAAATGAAACGAAAATGCAACTAGCGTTTCATTTTTGTTTAGTGAGCTATATGCGTAGTAGAGTGAGTCATATACTTAGTAGAGTGAGTCATATACTTAGTAGAGTGAGTCATATACTTAGTAGAGTGAGACATACTTAGTAGAGTGAGACATATACTTAGTAGAGTGAGTCATATACTTAGTAGAGTGAGTCATATACTTAGTAGAGTGAGTCATATACTTTGTAGAGTGAGTCATATATTAGTAGAGTGAGTCATATGCTCTGTATTAGACTAATTATAAAACTAAATTACTTGAAAAACGCTTAAAGAACAAAAACAACAACAATAATACGCTGACATTTCTTTCAGAAATTCATTCAAGGATCAATAACATGGTGACAACATTTCTATTTACTTCAAGGATAAATATAAGTCATTAGGTTGTGTCCACTGCCAAAGTTTATCAAAACAAAATTACTGCTCGAAGTATTCTTAAGTTCTGTTCACAGACACATTCAGATTTGACTTAAACATTTCTCTTCACACATACACAATTTGTAGTACACCTATCTTCACATACATTCAAACTATAGTAGACCTAAGACGTACACAAACAGTAGTAGACCACACGCACAAAAACTGTATTACACCACACGTACATAAACTGAAGTAGACCACACGTACATAAACTGTAGTAGACCACACGTACACAAACTATACTAGACCACACGTAAATAAACTGAAGTAGACCACACGTACACAAACTGTAGTAGACCACACGTACATAAACTATACTAGACCACACGTACATAAACTGAAGTAGACCATACGTACACAAACTGTAGTAGACCACACGTACACAAACTATAGTAGAGCATACGTACACAAACTGTAGTAGACCACACGTACATAAACTGTACTAGACCACACGTACATAAACTGTACTAGACCACACGTACACAAACTGTAGTAGACCATACGTACATAAACTGAAGTAGACCACACGTACATAAACTGAAGTAGACCACACGTACATAAACTGTAGTAGACCACACGTACACAAACTGTAGTAGACCACACGTACATAAACTGTAGTAGACCACACGTACATAAACTGTAGTAGACCACACGTACACAAACTGTAGTAGACCACACGTACATAAACTGTAGTAGACCACACGTACATAAACTGTAGTAGACCACACGTACATAAACTGTAGTAGACCACACGTACATAAACTGTAGTAGACCACACGTACATAAACTGAAGTAGACCACACGTACATAAACTGTAGTAGACCACACGTACACAAACTGAAGTAGACCACACGTACACAAACTGTAGTAGACCACACGTACATAAACTGTAGTAGACCACACGTACACAAACTGTAGTAGACCACACGTACACAAACTGTAGTAGACCACACGTACATAAACTGTAGTAGACCACACGTACATAAACTGTAGTAGACCACACGTACATAAACTGTAGTAGACCACACGTACATAATCTGTAGTAGACCACACGTACATAAACTGTAGTAGACCACACGTACATAAACTGTAGTAGACCACGCGTACATAAACTGTAGTAGACCACACGTACATAAACTGTAGTAGACCACGCGTACATAAACTGTAGTAGACCACACGTACATAAACTGTAGTAGACCACACGTACATAAACTGAAGTAGACCACACGTACATAAACTGAAGTAGACCACACGTACATAAACTGAAGTAGACCACACGTACACAAACTGTAGTAGACCACGCGTACATAAACTGTAGTAGACCACACGTACATAAACTGTAGTAGATCACGCGTACATAAACTGAAGTAGACCACACGTACACAAAATGTAGTAGACCACACGTACATAAACTGTAGTAGACCACACGTACATAAACTGTAGTAGACCACACGTACATAAACTGTAGTAGACCACACGTACATAAACTGAAGTAGACCACACGTACACAAACTGTAGTAGACCACACGTACACAAACTGAAGTAGACCACACGTACACAAACTGTAGTAGACCACACGTACATAAACTGTAGTAGACCACACGTACACAAACTGTAGTAGACCATACATACATAAACTGTAGTAGACCACACGTACACAAACTGAAGTAGACCACACGTACATAAACTGTAGTAGACAACACGTACACAAACTTTAGTAACTATGTAACTTGGCCGAGTGCGAAATTTATTTTTTATTTATGTTATAAATGGGACAAAAAAACTTTTTGAAACCTGACAAATTTTAAATTGGAAAATGTGTATATTGTTTAACTTCGTATACTGAGGTATGAAGGCACTAAACACCCTTACAGCCACACCTCCTTACTGAAGCTGACACCAGACCGCCCCCCTCACCACCCCATATTTACGCCAGTGGATTCACCTGTAGCTGTCTCAAAAATCCACACAACTGAGTCACTTCTAGCCCCGATATTAAATGTCAGTCAAATTAAATGCGCTGGTCCTCTGGAGCCTCCTCCCCTCCCCTCACCCCTCCCGCCCTGTCACATGTACCCCAAGTGACCCCAACCATCACACACAAAACAAACGATGAAACAAAGAGAATAAAAACATCATTTATTGTCTACAGAAATTTTCCTCTTTTACTTTGAAAATTGACAAACCCTAAAGTTTTTGAGACGTATAGAGATGTATACTATACTCACGTTTCCTTTAATTGAGACGTATAGAGATGTATACTATACTCACGTTTCCTTTAATTGAGACGTATAGAGATGTATACTATACTCACGTTTCCTTTAATTGAGACGTATAGAGATGTATACTATACTCACGTTTCATTTTAATTGAGACGTATAGAGATGTATACTATACTCACGTTTCCTTTAATTGAGACGTATAGAGATGTATACTATACTCACGTTTCCTTTAATTGAGACGTATAGAGATGTATACTATACTCACGTTTCCTTTAATTGAGACGTATAGAGATGTATACTATACTCACGTTTCCTTTAATTGAGACGTATAGAGATGTATACTATACTCACGTTTCCTTTAATTGATAAAATAAAATTTTGTCTTGACCCACACTTTTTAGAATGACTTCCCATCTACAACCTCTCAAAAGATGAAATGACAAACAGAAAAAGTCGTAACCCAATTAGGTAAAATCTCTAACATTGTTTCGCGCTTTTTTTTTTTAAATATAGACCAAGAAAAATAACATAACATGTCTGATGTCTTCATCACCGACCCTACCCCACATTTTTCTTTGAATAATGAAATAATAATAACAAGAGGAGCTAAATAGTAATAACTTTCAAATGAAATATTTCACTTAACTCAGTTACCTCCCATATATATAACCTAATGGCTGGTGCAGGCATGCTGGGAAATTTAATTGTTGAATAAAATAAACGATTAAAAACACTTTTCAAAAGAAGTATAAAATGCAATAAGGAAAAAAATAATTTTGTAATCAATCAGAGAATAAAGCGCAGAGAGTGATTAATAATGAGTGTAAAGAGCTTTTATAGATGATTAAGAAAATATGATTATCCTTAAATACATAATCGTCTAACCCAGGGGTCGGCAACCTTTTGAGACGAAAGAGCCACAAGTTATAATTTACAATTTTCTCAGGTTTTAAAGAGCCACTAAAATTAATGTTCTAATATTATGGCATTTGATTAGGCCTCAATTTGACATCGAAAGAGCCGCAACTTGACATCGAAAGAGCCGCATGCGGCTCGCGAGCCGCAGGTTGCCGACCCCTGGTCTAACCCGTGTGTCTCCCTCAAATAGTTTTCATATCGTGTGGTGTATGCGTTGCAACACCGTGTCTCCCTCACAGGTAGTTTTCATACCGTGCGGTGTATGCGTTGTATTTCATACATGTCTTTGTTATTTCTGTTCATATCGTATTCTGTTCATGGCAATATAGGCCACATGCTCTTATCTATTGCAGTACATGTAATTCGTAGAGTTCTTTGTTATCCCTCTGTCGGATTTCGTTCAGCCAGCTTCAGCTGCTTTGCCACTAGTATATAATGAGTGTAAAGAGCTGTATAGATGTTAAAGAAAATATGATTATATGTAATGAGCGTTAAGAGAACTAGGTTATAGAGGATGGCGCCAACGCTTTATTCTCATATGACATTAAATAAACTCAATGTAAACGTCATTGAAGTGGCGGTGAGGAGCAGAGGGTCAGATCAAACAGCTTGACGGGTTGCGATTGGGTCATTTACCTATATCGTCCAATGTTTCTATGCTACACCAGTTACCTACGTTACATCCCCGGTGGCGTAAATAGTTTTTTCTGTTGCCCAGGGCGGACCCTTGAAAATGCCGCCCCCTTTTTGAAAAGTGCAACTACGAACTAAATATATATTTAAAAAATACGTGAATATGCAAACATGTTTTGAAATTCGATCATCCGATAAGTTATTTCTGTGAGATCATGTTACACGTATGCCATTTATACTTTTTCTTTGTGTAGAGAAAGAATACGATATTATGTTAGCATTTTAATTATTTTTTTTTTTTAAATATACAAACAACTTACACCATTTACCATTCAAACACAGGGTGTTCTTAAAATGTATTCCCCAGTAGCGGGCTTAGTGGCAACCACCTGAGGAGGGTTGGAGGCTCGCGATTCGAGATTTTTATCGTTACCAAAAATTTGGTAATGTTTTGTTTTAGGTTCGCATACGACAATCACTGTAACCCTCGGCCCCCGCGTACTGCAAGGTCGGGTCTGCACACACGCTTTGAGTAATTATAAAAACCGTACTCATAGCAAATTATCAAAATATACACCATGTTTTTTTTGTTGATGTCTTTGGTTAGCTACTTTGAATATTTGATCTTCCTTGCCATATGACGGGTGCGTCTTCCCAGCACCTCCCATGTAGATTCAAAAAGTCTTTAGTTCGGATTTAAATGTCCCACTGTAGGCCTACTAATTTGAGGAGATCTTGAAACGGATTAGTTTAACTTTAGGCTGTGCATTTTCATTAGTTATTGATCATCGCAAATGTTATTTCCCTCAAGAAAGTTAACAGATTACACTTAGAATTCAAGGACTGCAGTGTTCAGCACACTAATCTATTGTAAAATAAGTTTATGTGTCATGCAATCTGTGAATGTTTTTAAGAAATTTAATGAACTTCTTAAACAGTTAATGCTGCTCAAAAATGAAGTTCATTATGAGTGTCTATTGTGTGTGTTTATTATAGTGAGTTTAGTGTGTATGCAGTTTACGTGATTTTATATGGTTAATGAGAGTCTGAGTTGTTTATATGAGATTACTAAAGTATGGTACTACTAATGAAACTCGCCTACTGTTTACTGATCTCATACGTCTCAAATTTAACACATTGAGTTGATCCTTAAAGCTTGTTTCACTCGGCTTATTTCCATACGATATCCTGTTCTAGTGTTACGGTTTACCATGGGCACCTATGTACAATTCAGTAAACTGAATACGTCACTTACGGCTGCACATACTTCTAAATGATCCACTGGGTGGTCTCTTGTTTGGGCTCATCTCCAGCACCTATTTTCAAGTCAGTCAACAAAGTACGCTAAATTGTCCAATCTTTGCAGGTACATACTGTCGTATATCAGGGCTGGCAATTTGGCCGATTTGGCCGATTGCTACAATTTTAGGCCCCGCGCCTGTCAGGGGCCCCGCAATTTACATTTTAGCATGTCACTATCAGTCATGGCTCTTGTCACAGGCTTTTCAATGTTAGAGGAGGGGGGGGCCTCGCGAGCATCCGTTAAATTGGGCCCCGTAATTCTTAAGGCCGGCCCTGTCGTGTGTATTAGAATTAGAAATACAACTTGCTTTATCAGTGGCGTAGATGTCAGTTGTGTGGGCCGAGCCGAATAAAATGATACCCTCTAAAGTCCCACCCCCTTCATGTCGCCTATTACTACGCCACTAGGGGGGGGACGTACAGACGCACTACTTCTGACTATAATTCCCTTGTATCACTTATCACGTCATAAAACATTCCGCTCTAGTGTTACTGTCCTTGTCATTTATCCATCAATTGTTTAATATGATTTATAAGAAGCCCAAACGTTAATGTTACAGGGTTATATTTGATTTGATCAATGTATAGGGCATATGAAATTAAAATGTCTATAATTATCTCAGATTCTATGACAAGTTCAACTGTCTAGCTTCTAAACACAAGATTATTTAGCAGCCCCGTAGCGTGAAAATTCTACAGATGGGACCAGGCATTCTACAGCAGAGGCCAGACAATAGCGGGGGGGGGGGTAATACATTTTACTAAGTAGATCAAACAAGCAGGGGGGGACAGACAAAACGCAGAGCGGCGGCAGCCCCCTGTCCCCCCTCCCTGCACGCTACGGGCCTGTTATTTAGTCTTCTTGGTACAGTAAGCACCGCCCCTAACTAGTCAGGCTACTGGGGACAGTACACGCTTTAAGAAAAACACAATGTAAAATAAGTCAGCGGTTCTAAAACTTTTAAAAAAAGGTTATTCATAAAAACTTCAATATAAAATCAAAGTGTATTAATAAGAACGTACGATCAAACTTCACTAATGTTTTATATGCAAGTGCCCAACTTCTACAGGACTGTCAAATATCTCAATTTTGGGTGTATACAGCATCCCCTTAGTGAAGCTAAGTCTTGGACAATACTGTATTTGAAAAAATGTCAATGCAATTAAAAAAAAATAAAGGCTGAAGCCAATAAACCGTGAATGAAAATAACAATGCAATGCAACAGCTTACACAGCTATAGCTGCTCGCTGGTTCGGAACTAAAGGAATCAGAGCGGAACATCCGTAACAGCACCAAAAACTGCGAGAGATATAAAGGCGGGCAAAGATTTCATCTGTATTCACATACGTAACTTTACACTAGTAAGTAATATTGTACTATGTAATATTTCTTAACTGCAATAGGACTTTCAAATGTTGCAAGTTTTACTTGGTATATGTGAAATATATATTAGAGCAGTGTTTCAGACTTGATACCTTACTAACAGAAAATAATTTATGTAAGTTTTTTATTTAAATTTAAACACACAAACATTTAGATATGGAATGTCTTCCTACTGTTAGTGACAGACGAAAATTTTTTTTGTATAAAAATATATCGAAACCTATAAACGTACTTGTTTATATTTTCCAAAGTTGACGTGTAGCAAAAAGGCGTGTCGAATTGGCGGTCCGCGGGTCACATGCGGCCTAAATAAATTATTCTTAAACCAGACAAAATTGGATATATGTTTTTTTCTGTGATTTCTTTATATATATATATATTAAACATTTAAATTTCTAAACAGAGGTGGTGCTATGGATTATGTCATTTTCTTTAAAAAATTCAATCTAACATTGTATTCAATGTCAATATGTGTGTGTGTGTGTGTGTGTTTGTGTGTGTGTGTGTGTGTATCGAAGAAACTAATTTAACTTAATTAAACGATGGTCCATAGTATATTGTAATTAGCTTTCTGTCAGATCCGTTTGATTTGGCAGACGATACAGCTGCTAAGACACACCCCCCCCCCGGGCCGCTCTCATACCAACCCAATAAAAATTTAAAAGTTTAATCTATTGTTGTTGATTTTTTAAAGAACATGTGTTTTCGGAACTATTTTGCTACTAAAGAGATGTTTACTAGTTCTGTCTATAGGCAAATTCCTGATTATATGGCATGTCTACATTGGCTACTAGTTCTGTCTATGGACACATTCCAGATAATATTCTGGCATGTCTACATTGACTACTAGTTCTGTCTATAGGCAAGTTCCAGTTTCTGGCATGTTTACATTACTAACATTAAGGCTCACAGCAAAGAAATGCGATTGTAGCAGTTGTCAACTGATGAGGTTCTGAGTGCCAACTGGTAGATGATATGTCCTATGTAACATCGAATTTGATTAGATACTGGGTAAAGGATGTTAACCCTATCCATAAGAATAACTTGAATTAGAATGAAGGGAAATTGTTTCAGGAATTTAAAAGTTTTATGGTTGATGAGTTTCTGCGTGCCAACTGATGAGGTTCTGCGGTCCAACCGATAAGGTTTTGCGTGCCAACTGATGAGGTTCTGCGTTCCAACCGATAAGGTTTTGCGTGCCAACTAATGGGATTCTGCCTTCCAACTGATGAGGTTCTGCGTTCCAACCGATAAGGTTTTGCGTGCCAACTAATGGGATTCTGCCTTCCAACTGATGAGGTTCTGCGTTCCAACCGATAAGGTTTTGCGTTCCAACCAATAAGGTTTTGCGTGCCAACTAATGGGATTCTGCGTGCCGACTGATGAGGTTCTGCGTGCCGACTGATGAGGTTCTGCGTGCCGCCGACTGTCGCACGCGTGTCATAGGTTCACCACCTTTGATCTAGGCAGATTAATTATAGAATTTGTCGGTTTCTTGAACAACGCCCAGCCGCCTTTACCTCCCCAAACTAAAGTCAGGTACCCATCTAAGTGATGTCAGGTACCCATCTAAGTGATGTCAGGTACCCATCTAAGTGATGTCAGGTACCCATCTAAGTGATGTCAGGTACCCATCTAAGTGATGTCAGGTACCCATCTAAGTGATGTCAGGTACCCATCTAAGTGATGTCAGGTACCCATCTAAGTGATGTCAGGTACCCATCTAAGTGATGCCAGGTACCCATCTAAGTGATGTTAGACTAGTGGGAGACTTACAACCAAATTTAACTTGACGAAGGATCGAATCCAGGACCCTCAGGTCGACAGTTAAGAGTTCTACACTGCTCGACCATCGTCCACCAGAAATAATATTTGATAGGTCTCTATTATAAACAACAACACAGGGCGAATTTTAAATCAATTTTAAAACATACGAAGGCTTTTTTAATAGTCTCAAAAAAATTTTAAGCCTTTAAGTGAGATTTCGTTGCTCATTAACTTGATATTTTACAATAATTGTAATGAATATATTGTTCTTGGACATGCTACACAGCATTAAATGGTGGGTATCCTGAACATTATGTTTGTACAACAAATAGTACTGTCCGAAACGAAGATACACAATCTGTTCAATACACACTATATTTTACTAACTGACTTATGTTAATGTTGTTGTTTTATTATCAGAAAGAAAAACATGTTGAAAAGAACGTTGGAGCTAAAGATGTTTTCTCGTCTGGCTATCAGCTTTGCATTCAGTCACGTGATACTTTGGCAAACATCTGTTGATGCAAGTAAGTATCAACCTTCAACCTTTGTATTCACTCATGTGTTACTTTGGCAAACATCTGTTGATGCAAGTAAGTATAAACCTTCAACCTTTGTATTCAGCCACTTGTTACTTTGGCAAACATCTGTTGATGCAAGTAAGTATCAACCTTCAACCTTTGTATTCAGTCACGTGTTACTTTGGCAAACATCTGTTGATGCAAGTAAGTATCAACCTTCAACCTTTGTATTCAGTCACGTCTATTAATTATGACCAACAACTCTGTAATAAATAGAAACACATTTTTAAAAAGAAAAATTCTTTTAAATCAGCTTTTATTGAAAATGCATACACAAAAACTGAAAAAACAAAACAACAAATTCATTAGGTCACATATAGGTTAGGGACGTGATACTTAAAGCATACATTGTTTCATGTTTCATTTAGAAATAATTAGAGGTTGCAAAAATATTAAGTCCAAAAATCTGTCATGTCATAGCTCACAAGAAATACTAATTAGCGCTGTCTTTTTTTTTTTAATTTTATCATATAATTCTATAAAAATTAGATAAAAGTTTATTGTATTCACTTTTTAGTTTCAAAAGTCACGTGTTATTGTTTGTGAAAACGTAAAAGTCAACTAGCCCAATCAGGTTAAAGTGTGCGAAAAGTAAGATTAAAAAAAAAGACTCCAGTTGGATGTTAAGTTATAGACTCGAAACTATTAAATACTATTTTGGTATCGAGATTATTGCTATTTAACATTTTTCAGCCTTTCAACTAAATGAGAACAGGTTCAAAATTAAGTTACGAGATTTCGATACACAAGCATCACAAACAAAAAGAATATGAAACGAAATAAGGACTTAAAATAGAAGTGTACAAAAAGGAAAGAGGTCTTTCTTACATTGACTCATTACTTAGACTAGTTGTTCTCAGAGTGTTGGTCGCGACCCACCAGTGGTTCTCTGCTTGGAGGTGGGACAGTTTTTCTTTCTTTTAAAATTTTTTTACTGTCCGCGAAAACTGAACGGGTATCTGAGTGGGTATCTGAGTGAGTATCTGAGTGGGTATCTGAGTGAGTATCTGAGTGGGTATCTGAGTGAGTATCTGAGTGAGTATCTGAGTGGGTATCTGAGTATCTGAGTGAGTATCTGAGTGAGTATCTGAGTGAGTCTGAGTGAGTATCTGAGTGAGTATCTGAGTGGGTATCTGAGTGAGTCTGAGTGGGTATCTGAGTGAGTATCTGAGTGAGTATCTGAGTGGGTATCTGAGTGAGTATCTGAGTGAGTCTGGGTGGGTATCTGAGTGAGTCTGAGTGGGTATCTGAGTGAGTATCTGAGTGGTTATCTGAGTGGGTATCTGAGTGAGTATCTGAGTGGGTATCTGAGTGAGTATCTGAGTGAGTCTGAGTGGGTATCTGAGTGGGTATCTGAGTGGGTATCTGAGTGAGTCTGAGTGGGTATCTGAGTGGGTATCCGAGTGAGTATCTGAGTGAGTCTGAGTGGGTATCTGAGTGGGTATCTGAGTGGGTATCTGAGTGGGTATCTGAGTGGGTATCTGAGTGAGTCTGAGTGGGTATCTGAGTGAGTCTGAGTGGGTATCTGAGTGGGTATCTGAGTGAGTCTGAGTGGGTATCTGAGTGAGTATCTGAGTGAGTATCTGAGTGAGTATCTGAGTGAGTCTGAGTGGGTATCTGAGTGGGTATCTGAGTGGGTCGCGAATCAAAAGGTTTGAGAACTATTGTGTTAGATGGCACTGGAAATGAAAATTGTCCTTACAAGATGTCTGGGTGATACATATGTTCACAACTTTTCATGTTTCAGAACTGGTTTGCCCGGCCATCATTAAGGGTCAAAACTACGCGGTCACTGCAGAATGGTACAGCACCAGCACATCCAATGACCTGGTCAGCGCCAAGCTCTACTTGCAGGGTATCCAGGGTGCCATTTGTTCGGTACAGGGCATGTCGTGCCAACTGCAAGGTTCATTAAAGTTATTAGCTAACAGTGTCGCCATCCAGGTAAGTGATATTTCGTGTCAATATTTTAACTTTGGTCGAATTGCTGTGCATTTTTGTTGGCAGTAGCAAACCATGTTAGCCCGGTTGATAACAAACATATCACTGACGTAATGTCATACCACCGACATACATGCCCAGGGGCGGATCTAGACAACTTTAACGAGGGGGGGGGGCAAAACTGTTTTCATTGTTGAAAATTGGTCTTAGAACAAAAAAATATTTCGATAATTTAATGATGGATGGCCGAGTGGTGTAGATACTCGACTGACGACCTGAGAGTCCTGGGTTCGATCCTTGGTGAGACCCATGAAATTTTTCCAGGTGAAATTTGTCACAAAGTCGTCCCACAAGTCCACCCAGCTTTAAATGGGTACCTGACTTTAGTTGGGGAAGTAAAGGCGGCTGGGCGTTGTGCTAACCACACAATCCCTTCATATGCCGAGGTTATAGAAACAGATGAATTCTACACTTCATCTGCCCCGAAGGCCCGTTAGGGCTAAGAAGGGAACTTTACTTTTTTTTTACCTAAACTTGCGCCCACCCCCTAAATCCGCCCCTGTACATTAGGGTGGAGTGAAAATTACCGAAGTTTTTTTTATTTACTTGGTAGACTTTGGATAGTTATTAAAACTTGCTCTGTGGTCCCATGAACTACGCCGTAAAAAATTTAATTAATGTCTTGAGGTTCCCCAACCAACTTCAAAATCTAACCATTTATAAGATACCGATAATGTCAGGGGCGAGACGTGAGTGTTGCCGATCATAACTCTTAGAGAAAAATTTATGGATGTTTTTATGCTATATGCAAAGCACAAACGAACAAAGATCTATATATTTGTATAAAGTATTGGACTAACAACATATACAATTTATATATAACTGAATGTTATATACATTTAAACTTGTAGCCATTTTATAATAAATGATTATGGTAACTATATTTAATAAACACAGTACCATTATATAGCTATAAAATGGTCCTATGTTTATTGAATATATTTAGCATAATCATTTTTCAGTAAATGAACAACACTCACGCATTGTCCCTGGATAATGTATTTACTATCCGGTGTTATTTTCATTACAAGACATTGGCAAGTATTTTGCTGCCACTATTACGTTATCTTTACTTCTTTAAAGTAAAAGATATTTATTAGTTCGCTTTTCTACGCATTCACTGGCAGTACTTCCTGATTAGAGTAAATACAGTGTTTATTGCATACATAATATTGCAAAACATTTTATTCTTGTATAATCCCGTTATGTAGCACTGTTAATGATAAGCAATTAGTCCATTACGATACTTCATTTATAAGAGGTAATATCTAGATGGACCTACCAATGGTCCAAAAGGATTTTTTGGTCCATTCGGAAAGTCACTGATGAATTGTAAGAAGCTTCTCGTCGTTGACTACATACCAATAAACTGTGTTCTACCGTCGAGTTTAAATTCCGTCGACTTAAGTACAGATCAGAAATACCTGTTCGACTTGGTGTACTGCTGTAAGTGTTGGCGTTTGTCATGTCAACCATACACTTCGCAATCCTGGTTTTATCAACCATTCAAGATGGTTAACAACGGCCAATCGTATACTACGTCTGTATGTTGCCACAAGAAGCCCGTTGGATGAACTGAAGACGATTGTTACCTTCATCGTAACAGTTTATGCACCAGTATGGTTTGAAATAAATAATACTCCTTCATGTAAAGACAGCGCTCGACATGCCCACAACATGAAACTGAAATCACGCTACCTCACAGACGAGCTGAAGAAAGTTGTTGACCCGTTAATTCAACGCAATGTATTCTTCAGTCATCCAGAAAACATGTTGCTTGCGATGCTTACCGACGAAAGATCAGATATAAGCGAGTTAGCTCTGAGACAAATAATGAAATCCAGAAGCAGAAACGCACGAGTTCAGTTAGATCTTTCTGTGTGCCAGTAATCAACTTTGAGGCTATTAGCAACATAGACGTGATCGATTGGCAGAAAACTCCGATCACAGAGCCTCCGATCGTAATGGACATTTATGATGATACCATGATCCGGGAAGAGGATACACCAAGACTGGATTTCGCCCACTATCCATTCGCCCAGTCAGTAGAGACATATCAAGTTAGTTACAGAAGCTTCCAAAGTGGTGTGTGGTCCTGAAAAATGCGACGGATTCATAATAGCACGCTTGGATTCGAGATCGAAAATGCCAAAAACCGGACACCGAAGCCAAACATCATTTGTAGCTATAAAAACATGTTAGACAGTTTGCATGTGTTTTCCCTTCAAATATATGGTTATTTTTACTTGTAACATTTGTATAGACCGTTAAAAAGGTAAACCAAAACATGAATATGTTGTATATATAAAACATGTTTTTTTTAAGATTATTGCTTTTTTATCGAAATATGCTTATACTTTAGGTTAACTGCGGAACCTCAAGATATGCTTTAAATTGACTAATTGTGTGCCTCATTACTAACTGCATGCGTTAGCAAGTTTTTATGTCTATCCAAACAAGATATTCCGAAATTTTTTTTTCACTTCACCCTACTGTACATACCATAGACATACACATTACTGAGATATATATCAATGACATACTTATCACTGATACATGTCATATCACTGACTAATATTACATATCACTGAAATACATCACATATTACTGAAACCATGTCTTATCGCTGACATACATGTCATATCACTGACTAATATTACATATCACTGAAATACATGACATATTACTGAAACCATGTCTTATCGCTGACATACATGTCATATCACTGACTAATATTACATATCACTGAAATACATGACATATTACTGAAACCATGTCTTATCGCGGACATACATTGCATCACTGACACACATGTCGATTTACCAACATACATTAAATACCACTGACATGCATGGCATATCACTGAATGACATAATTTCACTGACATAATGATATGTCGTTATGTCAGTGAAATCGTATGTCATTCAGTGGCATACATGACTGGTATCACTGTGGGGCAAATCCGGTAACTTGGATCGGGATTTACAGACTCAACATCTCTTGCTGCTACGTGATGACACAGTTGTGTGGCTCGTTGGGGTACATTTACCTAGAGTTTCAAATTGATGTGATGTCAGGTGTGACATATTGATGTGATTGCAGGTGTGACATATTGATGTGATTACAGGTGTGATATATTGATGTAATGTCAGGTGTGACACGCTGATGTGATGTCAGGTGTGTCACACTGATTAGATGTCAGGTGTGACATATTGATGTGAGTTCAGGTGTTACATAGTGATGTGATGTCAGGTGTGAAATATTGATGTGATGTTGGGTGTAACATATTGATGTAATGTCGGGTGTGATAAATTGATGTGATTTCAGGTTTGACATATTCATGTGATGTCAAAAAAGACAAATGATGTAGTGTCGTACGTGATAAATTGACGAAGGGTCTCTTGTGACACTTGAAATGTTTTATCGTGTTATAGATATAATTAATAGCGTAACATATTAACATAGTGATTAAATATGTATTGTGACCAATTAATGTAGTCTTCCGTGTGACAAATGGATATTTTTTCGTGTGACAAATTGAAAAAAGTATGCCCGGTGACAAATTGAAAAAAACGTGCCCTGTGTCCAATTGATATAGTCTGTCATGTGATAAATTGATAAAGTGTGTCCTGTGTCCAATTGATATAGTCTGTCATAGTGTTGTTTTCGTTGACGAAAGCTAAAACTAAAACCTTCGTTGACGAAAACTAAAACTAAAACCTTCGTTGACGAAAATGTTGACTTTTCGTCAACGAGAACTAAAACTAAAACTAAAATTAGAAGCAAGACTAAAACTAGACGAAAACTGAAATTATTACAGAAAAAACGAAATAAAAACTGAAACTAAAATTTAGTGTTGCTTTCGTTCACGAAAACTAAAACTAAAACCGTCGTTAACGAAAATGTTGACTTTTCGTCAACGAGAACTAAAACTAAAATTAGAAGCAAGACTAAAACTAGACGAAAACTAAAATTATAACAGAAAAAACGAAATAAAAACTGAAACTAAAATATGACATGGGACTTAAACAACACTAGTCTGTCATGTGATAAATTGATAAAGTGTGTCCTGTGTCCAATTGACATAGTCTGTCATGTGATAAATTGATAAAGTGTGTTCTGTGTCCAATTGACATAGTCTGTCATGTGATAAATTGATAAAGTGTGTCCTGTGTCCAATTGATATAGTCTGTCATGTGATAAATTGATAAAGTGTGTCCTGTGTCAAATTGACGTAGTGTGTCCTGTGACTAATTGCGCTGTCTGTGTTGTTTTTATTGTGTAAAAAAATGGTGTACTGTCGTTTGATGCATCCAGTTTTTTTTTTAATTCTTTGCATCAAGGAAGTTAAGACATCACTGGCCGACTAGGCAACACACACACACAAACACACACACAAACACACAATCTTCTTTTTATGATTTGTTGCACGTATGACTGACTGTTTTAATGACAATATGCCATTGAGACACACTACAAATAATGTTCTTTCTCTAAGTCTGGTACGGAAGAAGCTGTAAAGGTCATCTCGTATTGCGAGTAGCATGTAAAATGTAAAACAAGTCACTTGACTTATAACGAGGTTTAAAGCTTATATTACGAAGTGTGTGTGTGTGGGGGGGTAGGAGAATCAGGTGGAGACAAATGACTGGTATTAACATATTTATGTTCACACACACGTAGCCTATACTAAAACCTACTAATGGTGCAAGTTAAAAATAAAAAAGCTTGCAAACTTAGAATGTTCTGCTTAGAGTTTACTGTCTTTGTTCTTAATTTTTTACTACGCATATCTCTACAATGCAGAGCAAGTAATGGGTCATGGGTCAAATGGGTCGCAAAATCTGATGGGCCACATGGGTCATGGGTCAATGTTCCCTGACCCACGATCCATCCTTAGTCTCCGCCCGACCCTAAAAAAAACCCGTGCGCGGTTTTTTTATTATTTCAAAACGGTTTCTATGGCGACGGCCGCCATCTTGAAAATAACAACATTCAATGGGTCATGGGTCATGATGGGTCTGGGACAAGAACTTGATGGGTCATATGGGTCATAGGTCAATCTCAGTGACCCATTACTTGCTCTGCTACAATGTCATTTAAATTGCTTTAATTAAGTAACTCAGAAGTAATTAATTTCGTTACGTTATCATTCATGAAGAAGGTATATTTTCAGTACAATGATATGTTCACGAAAAATAGAAGACAGACATACATACAGAATTTCACACTTATACATTTAGAAATATAGATTATTTTTTTTAAGTAGACAATTTTTTTGGTCATAAATATTTTTACTGGTTTCATTGTTTTTGTTCCTTTTATATTTGCCTTGCTCTATCAATAGCAACACAATGTTCTCACTATGTCTACACTATTATGTACAATGTTATTATGATGTCTACACTATTATGTACAATGTTCTCATTATGTCTACACTATTATGTACAATGTTCACATTATGTCTACACTATTATGTACAATGTTCTCACTATGTCTACACTATTATGTACAATGTTCACATTATGTCTACACTATTATGTGCAATGTTCACATTATGTCTACACTATTATGTACAATGTTCTCATTATGTCTACACTATTATGTACAATGTTATTATGAAGTCTACACTATTATGTACAATGTTCACATTATGTCTACACTATTATGTACAATGTTCACATTATGTCTACACTATTATGTACAATGTTATTATGAAGTCTACACTATTATGTACAATGTTCACATTATGGCTACACTATTATGTACAATGTTCACATTATGTCTACACTATTATGTACAATGTTCTCATTATGTCTACACTATTATGTACAATGTTATTATGAAGTCTACACTATTATGTACAATGTTCACATTATGTCTACACTATTATGTACAATGTTCACATTATGTCTACACTATTATGTACAATGTTCTCACTATGTCTACACTATTATGTACAATGTTCTCATTATGTCTACACTATTATGTACAATGTTCACATTATGTCTACACTATTATGTACAATGTTCTCATTATGTCTACACTATTATGTACAATGTTCACATTATGTCTACACTATTATGTACAATGTTATTATGAAGTCTACACTATTATGTACAATGTTCTCATTATGTCTACACCATTATGTATTTAGATCCAGCCTCTAGGTCATGATTATCAGATTTCTGCATCAACAACTGCTGACCCTTCACTTCTGGGAAGAAATTTGACCATAGTTTGGGGATTACTGTATGGTCAATATGTTGAAAGTTGCAGTTTAAAAGTTGAAAGTAAGTAAAAGATGAGAATAAAATTGTATTTGTGTGTGTGTGTAAATATATATATACTAGCTGTACCCTGCAAAGCCTTTGAAGGAAGATAGACTTGTAATGCCATTACCGAACCTAGGATTTGGGGGCCCTGCATTTTGACACTCGATACCATGACATGAGATTATGTACTTAATATTTAATATAAAAAATAATTTTGGGGGCTCCCCTCAAGCTGGAGCCCGGTGGGACTTTCGATTTTGGACCCCCACCCTAGTTACGCCTCTTTGTTAATTTTTTTTAAGTTACGAAGTAATTTAAAATCTAATTAGTAGTTGTTTCTTTTTCTTACAACATCCTAAAAGATAAATTATTTAAATCTAAAAAAATGTCAAAGAGATCTAATTAGTTACTTTTCATTAAAACAACTAAAAGAATATATTCTGGGAAAAAAAAACAATAAAAAAAAATGTCCCTGGGAGAAATACAATATAGGCCAAGTCGCATAACCATTCAGCCACAGCGCCAGTCGAATAAGTAGCAATTTTAATGTACTATTAGAAAAATATTGCTCGGTTATGTTTTCATTGCCTTTAGACCTAGTTTTTTTTAGGTCTATATTGTTATTTTATAATTAAGAAATAATTCAAAGCCGTATTTATTTAAAGCTGAGAACTTAATTAGTATAGAAATGTGCAGAATTTCTTTTTTAAAATATTATATCGACTTTTAAAAAGAACTTTATTTAGTAAAATTTACGAAATTAGATATGAAAACACGGTCAACAGTCTTATCGTCGCCGACGTCGGAGATTTTCGATTATTACTATTGTTTTACGTTTGACGATGTTAAAATGCTCTGTTGTACTAAAAACTACAATGATTTGAATGATATTATATGCTAATTATTAATTTTTAATATTGGGGACTTTTACATTTTATAATTTAAAGCACAGAAACTATTGAAAACTGTAGATATTTCAAAAAGAAAAATTGAATCGAGACACAGGGGATGACGCCATTTTTTAATTCTTGTTTTCCGCTTTCGATTTAACGCACACTGGAAATGAGTATTATGATATATGATATATATATATATATATATATATATATATACAGGGGCGCCGAGAGCCAACAAGGGCCCCAGGGCAGGACATCATTGCGGGCCCCTTAATAAACAATGAGTCGTGAAAAAATTGACATGGTCGGGGCGGCCGAGCCCTCTTACAGTTGCGGGCCCCCTGGCAATGACCCCCTGACCCCCCATCTCGGCGTGCCTGTATATATATATATATATATATATATATATATATATATATAATATATATATATAAATATATATGTGTGTGTATGTGTGTTTATTTTACGTATTATTCCTTGAAATTATTATTACTATTAATGATTAATGGAGTAAGTCTACGCATTAAAAGATCATCATATTATTGGTCAGATTATCGATGAGTGATTTTCAATAGATTATCGAAATTTCACAAATTTTAAGTGTTACCCATTTAAGGATTGGTTACTTGTATGTTCTTCTCTCTATATGTATACCAATATACACTTAAACTGCAAGTAGATGATAGAAAAATATCCCAAGATAGAACAATATCCCTAGATAGAACAATATCTCAAGATAGAACAATATCCCAAGATAAAACAATATCCCAAGATAGAACAATATCCCAAGGTAGACCAATATCCCAAGATAGAACACTATCCCAAGTTAGACCAATATCCCAAGATAGAACAATATCCCAAGATAGAACAATATCCCAAGATAAAACAATATCCCAATCTGTTTTAAACCTGTTTGGGGGTCCTAGACAAATTTTCAAAGGTAAATTGTGAGTGATGGGCTCCTAGAAAGACGTAACAAATGTTGGGCCCAAAGTAATCTTTAAAAAATGTGGCCCTATTGGGCCCATGTCAAAAATTTTTAGCCAGGGGCCCCCTGTGAAGTGCAACGAGTACCTTTCCTTGGGCCTGGCCTGACATTACTATTAGCGATGAAGGGCTCTCATTATGTAAAAATGTCCTTTAGCCTTTCTTTTAAAACAGGTAAACATATCTTGAGTAGCAAGATGGCGTATAATAATCTTTTTAATAACGACAGATTCAACGTTAAATGGTTTATGGGTTACATTAAAAATAACAAAAGCTTAAACAAAAAATGTTGAAATATGAGAACAGGTATTACTAGCATGTGGAGTTAATAGTGTTGGCATCCAATATCACCTTATATTGTCATAAAAAAAACGATACTTTTTTTTTTCCCCGACACATAACCGGCTAAACGGAGCCTTTCTTTATGATAGACAAAGCAGATAACAGTTTTAGGCTATTATGAGCCCTTCTTTATGATAGGCAAAGCAGATAACAGTTGTATGCAATTATGAGCCCTTCTTTATGATAGACAAAGCAGATAACAGTTGTATGCAATTATGAGCCCTTCCACTGGCGGCGGAGCAGGGGGGCAGGGGGGGCAGCGGCCCCCCTAAAACTTTTAAGGAGTGGCGGCGCCCCCCCCCTTGAATTTCCAGTCTGCCCCCCCTAAAATTTTAACTTTTTAAACTTTGTAATTCTTTTTAGTTTATATGTATCATTTTCATTTTCATAATTCATTTGATTTATTTCTTAAATTTAATATTTGAAAGAAATTATAATTAATTGACATTTTACAGTAATCACATTATTGAGAGTTGTTGTGGCATATTTTAAAATTAGTTGCAAGTACCCGGCTTTGCCCGGGTTTAAAATAATGTTTTCTGTTTATTTAAGAAGCGTAATTTGACGTTTAATTAAGATTTAAAATAAGACGCGTAAAAAAGGGCATGCACATTGCAATAAAAGGGTACATTTATCTTTAAGCAATGTGATACACAACATTTTTGGCAGTTCCTCTCTCTCTCTCCCTCCCCTCCCTCCCTCTTTCCCCCCCCCTCTCTCCTCCCTCTCTCTCCTCCCTCTCTCTCCCCTCCCTCCCTCCCTCTTTCCCTCCCTCCCCCTCTCCCTCCCCTCCCTCCCTCTTTCCCTCCCTCTCTCTCTCTCTCTTAGGCATGACTGTATCAAAAGATGACAATTCCTATGGATGAAGGAATGGAATGTAATAATGTAGTAAGTAATGTGATATTTGGTTCCCCGTACTGATCATATTTATAGTAAGTTAGCTATGTGGGAGAGAAGCTCGTAAAACCTGCAATCGGGGTAAAAGTTTACCAATTTTCATGTCTTTGATATCCAAAATAATTAATTACAATTAAAGTACCCATTGAGATGGAACGAAACCTGTTTAAGAACATTCCCCATGTAATTTTGTGTACGTGTACCCAGTGGCGCAACCAGCAAAAAATGCTGGGGGGGGGGCTTACATATTGAAAAAAATACAGTTTGACAGTCTTTTTTGTAACTTTATAACGTAAATTATGTATTGATGATTTGGCCTGGGAGGGGGGGGGGGCTCAAGCCCCCCCCTGCCCCCCCCCCCCGGTTGCGCCACTGCGTGTATCAAATTTCACGTTATTTGGTTGTCTGGATCTTGAGTTTTAAGGGAATAGACAGACAGATAGCAAATGCGTCTTATTAGTATAGAGAAGTATTGCCATCTACCGAATGACGGCAAATGTAATTTTTAAAGAAAATACAATTATTTATTATCTTTTCATAAATTACATTTTGTTTATTGAGTTTCCCGTTTCCGGTTTCATATTCATCATCATTCATGATAATTATCAGTAATTTTCTGATCTAATTTCACTATTAAATTTGCAAATAAACTGACATTACGAATCAGTTGACGACAGAAGTGCTCAATGTTCATTTTTATCTTTTTTAATATATTTTTTTTAATAATATCGATTAAATACTTGCTACAGAATTACTATATTCTATTATAGAATTAAGGTGAGTATAATTTGTCTTTCGGTCATATTTTGTCTTGCCCCTCCTTAAATTTTCAAGGGGGGGGGGCGGCGCCCCCCCCCCCTTGAATTTTGGCTTGCCCCCCCTTAAAATATTTCGTTCCGCCGCCGATGAGCCCTTCTTTATGATAGACAAAGCAGATAACAGTTTTAGGCTATTATGAGCCCTTCTTTATGATAGACAAAGCAGTTAACAGTTGTATGCAATTATGAGCCCTTCTTTATGATAGACAAAGCAGATAACAGTTGTATGCAATTATGAGCCCTTCTTTATGATAGACAAAGCAGATAACAGTTGTATGCAATTATGAGCCCTTCTTTATGATAGACAAAGCAGATAACAGTTGTATGCAATTATGAGCCCTTCTTTATGATAGACAAAGCAGATAACAGTTGTATGCAATTATAAGCCCTTCTTTATGATAGACAAAGCAGATAACAGTTTTAGGCTATTATGAGCCCTTCTTTATGATAGACAAAGCAGATAACAGCTTTAGGCTATTATGAGCCCTTCTTTATGATAGGCAAAGCAGATAACAGCCTAATGCTATTATGAGCCCTTCTTTATGATAGGCAAAGCAGATAACAGACTAATGCTATTAATTCTAGCGCTGATAGAGCCATATCAAAAACATTTTACTAAGATTGTTTTTAAAGGCTGTGCCTATGGCCCAGAAAGACATAAAACCGGCTCTGCTGCCAGCTAGTAAACTGCCATATCAGGCCGGTGCGAACTTTTTTGAACCGCGGGCCACGATGGGTTCTTAAATTTGACAGAGGGGCCACACCAGTTGGGGGTGGGGTGTTTATATAAATAATGTGAATTTAATGTCAGCGTCTTTGTCGTTAACGAGCGGAGTGGAGCAGAGCGCGGGAAGATCAGAAAGACGGACGGGCCATACTTGGTCCGTGTGTCGTAGTTTCCTCCACTCCTGTGCTATAGTACAGTTACGATGAAGTCGTATAGAGAGGGTGTTGTTCACCTTTCCCTCTAGGGTGTGCACCATATCACGCTAATGTTTCGTCTATTAGGCCAATATATCGCTATGGTGCGCCCTAAAACATCCATTACCCCTCTAAAGCTGTACTTAGCCAATATCTATTGCCACACAACTAAAAAATAGATGGGAAATGGTGGTGATTTGCAAATCTCAAATAAAGCGTTATTTATCTCGGTGGACCCAAATACACTCGTGCGCGTGCGCGTGTGTGTATGTGGTGTGTGTGTGTGTGTGGTGTGTGTGTGTGTATGTGGTGTATGTGTATGTGGTGTGTGTGTGTGTGTTATCATTATTAGGACTTGTTTAGAAAGAAATTCATAATCTATGAGCTAATATCTATTTAAATTACATTGAGACCCTTTTTTTCCTCTTTCCAGACTTGTTCTTCCTCAATTTGGAGGCCGGGGCAATAACCCTTTGAATGGCATTCTCCCAATAATTTTTAACTCACCACATTACCTAATAATTGTTTAGTAATTTTAGTTGTGGGGCGCCAAAGCAGCATCTTAATTTGGCTATCGCCCACCTCCCTATTCAGTTGTTTGTTTGTTTTTAACTACAGTGCAGGATAAGAAAACACAAGTATGTCTTAAGGCGGGTTGATGTATTTAAACTTCGCCACACCATTTAATGATACGGACACACACCAATGATTGTGTCAACTGACAATAGACGTGTATGGCCCAATAGCTGGTTATTGGCACACATTATTAGTGTACTTTAATTTATTTTTAACACATGTCTATTCGCACGGTCTTAATGGTCAGAAAAAAGATACTAGAAACTAAGGCTATATCGCGTCACTATAAATATTATTATATTGAAAGGTCATGCATTGAAGTAGCCAGTAGGAGACATTATTAAATGTTGCGAGTCATGGAATGAACTACATTCACTGCAGTAGAATGTTAAGTAACAACATTCAGTCATAGAATAAACTACATTTACTGTAATAGAATAAACTACATTTACTGTAATAGAATGAACTACATTTACTGTAATAGAATAAATTACATTTACTGTAATAGAATTAACTACATTTACTGTAATAGAATAAACTACATTTACTGTAATAGAATGAACTACACTCACTGCAGTAGAATGTTAATAAGTAACAAACATCAGTCGTGAAATGAACTACACTCACTGCAGTAGAATGTTAATAAGTAACAAACTTCAGTCATAGAATGAAATATGGTCACTGTTTTCTTCTAGTTAACTTGTAATTAATATCAAATGTGTCCTCGTATCTTTAAATAACTGCTCTCGTTGTTTGTTTTTGTTTAGGTGCCATTGATGAATGTCAACAGTCAACAAATGTTTGTTTAAACAACGGGACATGTACTGACCAAAAAGTTGGATATAGCTGTAATTGCGCAACGGGATTTTCTGGATATTCGTGTGATCACAGTAAGTCAAAGTTTACATGAAAATTATCATAAAATATGACACTACTTGAGAGTAAAAAATATAAATGAACTAAAAATAATGTATATATCAGCTTACATTAAAGTTGTTATCATTATATAATAACAAAAGATGATATGTAGAATATATATATATATATATATATATATATATATATATATATATATATACACACAACAAACATTGTTTTGAGCATGAAGGCCTGCCTATGAATGGTTGAAATATTCTAAACACCAACATTCGGAAGAATAGAAAAATGTCAGTGTGATACTGTCAACATTTAATGTTAACATTTAACGGCCATGCGGTTGAAGTATATTTAGTGAATCAAATCCCAGAAATGAAAAGTCTAATTTTTTTTATATATTAAAAATGATTTCACCAAATGCTACTTGTAGGCCGAAGTAGATTTAAGAAGTATCTGGAATGATATATTTAGGTATACATCCATGGGAATTTTTCCAGGGGTGGGGGGGGGGGCAAAGATTTTCCAGGGGGGGGGGGGCAAATAACAACTTTATGACATTTTCTTAAATGTAAGGCGGGGGGGCAAATGCCCCCCTCTTATATGACATTTTTTTCAAAATGTGGGGGGGGGGGGGGCAAATGCCCCTTGCCCCCCCCCCATGATTACGCCAATGTATACAACTAATAATTTTCTGACCATACTTATCTTTTATAATAGTTATCATCACGAATAGCTAAGAAACATTCGGGTGGACTATAAACAGACATTCATTAAAATAAAACACAGTAGGAAAAACCCGGATGATTGTGATATAAACATCAAACTACAATAACTATCGCCTACTGTATGGGAGAGAAGAGACTAAGCCTAAAGTTCGCCAAAAGTGTATGGGGGGGGGGGGAGGAAGAAACACGTCAAATGAATGATGTATTTCATTTGCTGAATACGTGAAACCAGAGAGGCTCTTAGGTCCTGGCCGATACTTAACTGGGATATTTTGAGGCCACGACAAAGTACCGGTCGTTTCATTTTGAATGCAAGATTTAAAAGAAATTAATATTAGAAAGAGCCCCCTTTGACAGTGGAGACCCAAGACGTTTGTCTAGTTTGACAGTGTAGACCCAAGACGTTTTTCTAGTTTGACAGTGTAGACCCAAGACGTTTTTCTAGTTTGACAGTGTAGACCCAAGACGTTTCTCTAGTTTGACAGTGTAGACCCAAGACGTTTGTCTTGTTTGGCAGTGTAGACCCAGGATGTCTGTCTAGTTTGACAGCGTAGATTCAAGATGTTTGTCTAGTTTGACAGTGTAGATTCAAGATGTTTGTCTAGTTTGACAGTGTAGACCCAAGACTTTTGTCTAGTTTGACAATGGAGAGTTGTGGAGACCCTAGACGCTTGTTTAGTTTACCTAGAAATAACAATTTTTCTACTAAATAAACAACATTGGCAGTCAGCTAGCTATACGCCTATGTTTGGCATCAATGCACTAATGGGGCATGGTGATTACTAGATTTCTACTACAGCATAAACAATATAAGTAACTATTTACATAAATGACCATACAAATGTGTTTGGTATAAAAGTAACAGGAACAACGATCATGACTAAGTACTTGAAAGAAATTAAAGATGTTACTGGACAAGTTGTTACCTCGTTTGCCATGATACTGAATGTTCATAACTTCTGTATGTTACTAAATAAGCATGTTACGGAATTCAGGATATAGGTATTTTAAAAAAAATAAATGTCATGAATATGACACTTTACAATATCTTCAGATCTGTTTGTTAAAAAAAAATTCTTTACGTGTTAATGTTATATTTTCAGGCGATGCTTCACCTTGCACCGTCTCTACTTCCATGTTAATTATGTGGGAAAACCTAACATCGTCCAATCTGTCGCTAACTTGTGAGAATCTAAATATCTCTTCAGATATTGTTCCAGTCCAGTTTCCTAATGCAACTTTCCGGATGGCAGTGGATGAAATAAATGAAACAGAAGTTTTATTATTCTTTGACCTTATAGCATATAATCCTGGTATATATAATGTAAGCTAATTTTTTTTTAATTTTCAAATGAAATCTAATTTCTACACAAACTGGCATATACTTAATTATATATTAACCTAATTATTAATGTAGAGCATGTGTTACTGAGATATGCCTGAATATTAAATCTACCATAATTCAACTAAATTTCATTTGACATTTTTACAAAAATAAATCCAATCCATTCAAACAATTAATAAACAGACTAGTTGAATTGGCGGGACTTTGGATATGAGCCCGATCAGCATTTTGTAGCCCGGTATGTATGATGTAGCCTGGTCTGTATGATGTAGCCTGGTCTGTATGTTGTAGCCTGGTCTGTATGATGTAGCCTGGTCTGTATGTTGTAGCCTGGTCTGTATGATATAGCCTGGTCTGTATGATGTAGCCTGGTCTGTATGATGTAGCCTGGTCTGTATGCTGTAGCCTGGTCTGTATGATGCAGCCTGGTCTGTATGATGTACCCTGGTCTGTATGCTGTAGCCTGGTCTGTATGATGTAGCCTGGTCTGTATGATGTAGCCCGGTCTGTATGTTGTAACTTGGTCTATATGATGTAGCCTGGTCTGTATGATGTAGCCTGGTCTATATGATGTAGCCCGGTCTTAAGATGTAGCCCAGTCTGTATGTTGTAGCCCAGTCTGTATGTTGTAGCCTGGTCTGTATGCTGTAGCCTGGTCTGTATGATGTAGCCTGGTCTATATGATGTAGCCTGGTCTGAATGATGCAGCCTGGTCTGTATGATGTAGCTCGGTCTGTATGATGTAGCCTTGTCTGTATGATGTAGCCTGGCCTGTATGATGTAGCCTTTCTGTATGTTGTAGCCTGGTCTAAATGATGTAGCCTGGTCTGTATGATGTAGCCCGGTCTGTCTGATGTAGCCTGGTCTGAATGATGTAGCCTGGTCTGTATGATGTAGCTCGGTCTGTATGATGTAGCTCGGTCTGTATGCTGTAACCTGGTCTGTATGTTATAGCCTGGCCTGTATGTTGTAGTCTGGTCTGTATGATGTAGTCCGGTCTGTATGTTGTAGCCTGGTCTGTATGTTGTAGTCTGGTCTGTATGTTATAGCCCGGTCTGTATGTTGTAGCCTGGTATGTATGATGTAGTCCGGTCTGTATGCTGTAGCCTTGTCTGTAATGTAGCCTTGTCTGTATGATGTAGCCTGGCCTGTATGATGTAGCCTTTCTGTATGAAGTAGCCTGGTCTTATGCTGTAGCCTGGTCTGTATGATGTAGCCTGGTCTGTATGCTGTAGCCTGGTCTGTATGATGTTGCCTGGTCTGTATGATGTAGCCCGGTCTGTATGTTATAACTTGGTCTATATGATGTAGCCTGGTCTGTATGATGTAGCCCGGTCTGTATGTGGTAGCCTGGTCTATATGATGTAGCCTGGTCTGTATGCTGTAGCCTGGTCTATATGATGTAGCCCGGTCTTAAGATGTAGCCCAGTCTGTATGTTGTAGCCTGGTCTGTATGCTGTAGCCTGCCTGTAAGATGTAGCCTGGTCTATATGATGTAGCCTGGTCTGAATGATGTAGCCTGGTCTGTATGATGTAGCTCGGTCTGTATGATGTAGCCTTGTCTGTATGATGTAGCCTGGCCTGTATGATGTAGCCTTTCTGTATGTTGTAGCCTGGTCTATATGATGTAGCCTGGTCTGTATGCTGTAGCCTGGTCTGTATGATGTAGCCCGGTCTGTATGATGTAGCCTGGTCTGAATGATGTAGCCTGGTCTGTATGTTGTAGTCTGGTCTGTATGATGTAGCCCGGTCTGTATGTTGTAGCCTGGTCTGTATGATGTAGTCCGGTCTGTATGCTGTAGCCTTGTCTGTAATGTAGCCTTGTCTGTATGATGTAGCCTGGCCTGCATGATGTAGCCTTTCTGTATGTTGTAGCCTGGTCTGTATGCTGTAGCCTTGTCTGTATGATGTAGCCCGGTCTGTATGATGTATCCTTGTCTGTATGATGTAGCCCGGTCTGTATGTTGTAGCCTGGCCTGTATGATGTAGCCTTTCTGTATGTTGTAGCCTGGTCTGTATGTTGTAACCTGGTCTATATGCTGTAATCTGGTCTGTATTCTGTAACCAGGTCTGTATGTTGCGTGTTCAGATCAAGCGCGTCCAGACACCTATATATGTCACCAGTGGTGCCCCCATAGCTATTGCACACTCGGATATTGCGATGATAAACAAAAAGCACATTACAAAGAAAAACATCACGTGATTAGTTTTAGGATCTAGAGATAGGCATCTTATCCTTACAGAAACAATAATAAAAGGACTACAACCACTCTATATGTCAGTATATTTATTTGATAGACAAGAGCCATCTTATATTTCAGTTTGTTAATTTAAAAAAGTCAACATCTACTTAATATCTCAATTTATATTTATAAAAAGCTAACATCCACTTAATATCTCAATTTATATTTATAAAAAGCTAACATCCACTTAATATCTCAATTATTATTTATAAAAAGCAAACATCCACTTAATATCTCAATTTATATTTATAAAAAGCTAACATCCACTTAATATCTCAATTTATATTTATAAAAAGCAAACATCCACTTAATATCTTAATTTATATTTATAAAAAGCTAACATCCACTTAATATATTAATTTATATTTATAAAAAGCTAACATTCACTTAATATCTCAGTTTATATTTATATAAATATAACATCCACTTAATATCTCAATTTATATTTATATAAATATAACATCCACTTTATATTTCAGTTTATTATAGACATTGATAGCTACTATCATCAGCTGGTGACAATATTTGTTTACAATCCACCGCGGTTTCTTTCTCCTCCCTCCACATTGGTAATATTGGAAAATATGACATCGTGGACTGTCAACATGACAGCTGTCACTGACAATGTACCATCAGCTCTCAACTACTCTGTTGAAGGACTGATTCCTTCCGGTAAGTTTCAAAAATATTTAGGTACTTTAAAAAATATAAATGAGGTGACTTTTTTGTTAGGCACAAGTATAATCCATGATGCGACAATACGTAGTTACAAGACTCGGATATGAAGTCTCTGAACTTTTTAGGTATGTAGTCGACATTGGAGCATACTAATTAGCATATCTAATTCATTGACATTTTCCATAAATTTCAATAATTTGTTTGGTATCGTAATCGAAAATTGTACTGGAAAAGTACGTTAATTTGTTTGGTATCGTAATCGAGAATTGTACTGGAAAAGTAAACAAAAAAATATGGTATCGTCCCATCACTGATCAGTCATACATTATAAAGTAAATCACAATCCCAGCCTTACTTAATTTTACGATACCACCTAAGACCCCACTGTTAAATGAATCTCTTCCAGCATTAATTTCTATAAAATATTGTGCTCAGAGTGCAGAGACAAGGACCTTTGCTCAAGGCGTCTACATTTCTATAAAATATTGTGCTCAGAGTGCAGAGACAAGGACATTTGCTCAAGGCGTCTACATTTCTATAAAATATTGTGCTCAGAGTGCAGAGACAAGGACATTTGCTCAAGGCGTCTACATTTCTATAAAATATTGTGCTCAGAGTGCAGAGACAAGGACATTTGCTCAAGGCGTCTACATTTCTATAAATCTCTGCCTTGGGGGCCCAAAGACCTACGAACGGCTCTGGTCAAATTACAGGTGTCTATTATTGTCCACTGATATATGAGTACACTTCTTATTTGATACAGGCTACAACCTGAAAATAGATAACACTGGACTAATCACTGCAACCTCGCCCACACCCAACAACATGATTGGCTCATTCAACATCACAGTAGAGGTGAGAAAATTAAACTATAAGACAATCAAACTAAACTAACTAGACTATAGCACAATCATATGAAATGATTTAAAATTGTTATCATAAGGGGGGTAAACAACAGTGATCGGTGTGTAGATAAATGAAATTGTTATCATAAGGGGAGGGGACAACAGTGATCAGTGTGTAGATAAATGAAATTGTTATCATAAGGGGGAAAACAACAGTGATCGGTGTGTAGATTAATGAAATTGTTATCATAAGGGGAGGGGACAACAGTGATCGGTGTGTAAATAAATGAAATTGTTATCATAAGGGGGGAACAACAGTGATCGGTGTGTAGATTAATGAAATTGTTATCATAAGGGGGGAACAACAGTGATCGGTGTGTAGATTAATGAAATTGTTATCATAAGGGGAGGGGACAACAGTGATCGGTGTGTTGATAAATGAAATTGTTATCATAAGGGGAGGGGACAACAGTGATCGGTGTGTAGGTTAATGAAATTGTTATCATAAGGGGAGGGGACAACAGTGATCGGTGTGTAGATTAATGAAATTGTTATCATAAGGGGAGGGGACAACAGTGATCGGTGTGTAGATTAATGAAATTGTTATCATAAGGGGAGGGGACAACAGTGATCGGTGTGTAGATAAATGAAATTGTTATCATAAGGGGAGGGGACAACAGTGATCGGTGTGTAGATAAATGAAATTGTTATCATAAGGGGGGAACAACAGTGATCGGTGTGTAGATTAATGAAATTGTTATCATAAGGGGGAAAACAACAGTGATCGGTGTGTAGATTAATGAAATTGTTATCATAAGGGGGAAAACAACAGTGATCGGTGTGTAGATTAATGAAATTGTTATCATGTGAAAACAAATGAAAATGTTAATTATCTGAAATGTCAATGGTTGTGTTACTGCATTTACTTTACTGTGCAATAGGGGCGGTAACTGCTGTGCTTATAATAACGTTGCCAACTGAAGGCCGCCACATTTTTGAAATCCGCCACAGGGTGTTAAGTACCCTAGTTTCGTTTTTTAAAGTAAACAGTTAACGCTATCAATTAAATACGTTTTCCATTTCAGGTTCTAGACACGGTGACAAACCTGTCTACTACATGGACAGTACACTTGATAGTTCAAGATGTGAATGAGAGTCCAGTATGCACTGTGTTGTCCAGTGTCGCTTCAGTTTACCTCTCAACGTCCAGTACAACGCTAGCACGTATAAACTGTACAGACCCAGACAGAACGGAAGAATTTACACAGTTGAACTACGCAGTTATTTCAGGTATCAGCTAGACAATTTACACTGTTTAACTAAACAGTTAATTCAGGTATCAGCTCGACAATTTACACTGTTTAACTAAACAGTTAATTCAGGTATCCGCTCGACAATTTATACTGTTTTACTAAACAGTTAATTCCGGTATCAGCTCGACAATTTACACTGTTTAACTACACAGTTAATTCAGGTATCAGAAATACGATTTACAGAACTCAACTAAAGGCCTGAATTTTAGATGTCAGAATGACACAATTTACACTGCTCAACTACACTATTTATGTATTAACAAGACAATTTACACAATTCAACTTCAAAGTTAATTCAGTTATGGGATCATTTAAATATTACATAACTCAAAAGTTGACCTAAATTTGGGGGCTCCTCTCCTTCCCCTGATAATATAATGACGGTCCCCACACCCCCAGTTCAATGGAGATTTTCCGATTGCCAAAGTAGGTTACAAGCAACAAAGGAAAACTTTAGGAAGTTTCTTAGGTTAACATCATAAAACATGAACTTGAAGATCTTAACTTTAATAGGTCTCTTAGGTTAACATCATAAAACTCAAACCTGAAGATCTTATTTTCATATTCCAGTCCCCACTTCAGTGAATGTCTCAATAGACAAGTCTGGAAATGTTGTGTTAATAGACAGAATTCCAGTCAACGTCACAAGTTTTAATGTTTCTGTCTCAGCTCGAGATGTTGGCTATGTTGCTTATTCCAACTTTAGTGTCAGAGTCATAAGTAAGTATAATGTCAGAGTCATAAGAAAATATAATGCCAGTCATAAGTACAGTATAATATTCGAGTCAATAGTAAAACGTCAGTCATAAATATAATATTTTTAGAGTCATAAGTAAGTATAATGTGAAATTCATAAGTATTACAATGCCAGAGTCATAAGTATGTTATAATCCCATAGTCATAAGTATGATGTACGTAATTCAAATCATGGCATACTCAGTGTAAATTTGGTAGGTACTTTTGTTCTGTTTTCTTTACATTTATATACAAAGCTGTTGTTATGTTTCCATGTTCGTCAAATATTCTTTTTTTGAGGTAAAATAACCTTTTTTTAAATCATCCCAGATGATGTTCCCTCGTGTTCAGTGCCTAGAAATGTTCTGTTGTTATGGGAGTCAAAACCAACTGGCAAAATAAATGTAACATGTGAAACTGTTGATCCAGGAAATGTTCACAGTATAAATTATACTGGATTCGATGTATCATTTCAAGACCTCTTCAACGTCAGCATGATTTCTGAAAATAATAAGACAGCATTGTTCAATGTTTCCATAATGAAATTTTCACTATTAGCTGCTAACGTAAGTAACTTGTTTATTTGTGTTGTCATGTATGCAGCCTATTTATTTTCACCAATAGCTGCTAACGTAAGTAACTTGTCAATTAAAAATGAAAAGACTGAGACGTGTTGACAAACATGACATATGGGTGTATGGAAGTTTATATAGATAAATGACCTGGTCCATATCAAGCTGGACGTATGGAAGTTTATATAGATAAATGACCTGGTCCATATCAAGCTGGACGTATGGAAGTTTATATAGATATAATGACCTGGTCCATATCAAGCTGGACGTATGGAAGTTTGTATAGATAAATGACCTGGTCCATATCAAGCTGGACGTATGGAAGTTTATATAGATAAATGACCTGGTCCATATCAAGCTGGACGTATGGAAGTTTATATAGATAAATGACCTGGTCCATATCAAGCAGGACGTATGGAAGTTTGTATAGATAAATGACCTGGTCCATATCAAGCTGGACGTATGGAAGTTTGTATAGATAAATGACCTGGTCCATATCAAGCTGGACGTATGGAAGTTTGTATAGATAAATGACCTGGTCCATATCAAGCTGGACGTATGAACGTTTCAATAGATAAATGACCTGGTCCATATCAAGCTGGACGTATGAACGTTTCAATAGATAAATGACCTGGTCCATATCAAGCTGGAAGTATGGAAGTTTCTATAGATAAATGACCTGGCCCATGTCCTAGATGGCGACTAGATAATGCTTATACTGTATGTTGTTCTTTTTTTTACCCTGTGTACAGCACACCGGCCACTCATATTCCCCCTTCCCCAAAATGTGAGTCATTTTACCCTCACGGCTTTGACCCGCGGTTCTCAACGGCTGGCACGCGTACCCTCAATGTTGACATGAAAGATTATGCCCGGGATACGCAGTGACATGATTTTCGTTTAAAACCTAACAACTAAGAGTTTGAAGAACGTCGCCGGTTTGCAGAGTGACTCATCACCAAAACTAATTGCCAAAGTATTGCGTTAGAAAGGTGAGCACATTTCATTACGAAATTACATTTATTCGCGGAAATACTTTCGCACCCTTTGTGGTATAGTTGCGAAATAGGTTGAGGCCAGACTGTACCCAATGTAGACCTTGCTGTAAACAATGTAAGCCTGACTGTCAGAAATGTAAGTCTGACTGTCAGCAATGTAGCCCTGACTGTCAGAAATGTAAGCCTGACTGTCAGAAATGTAGGCCTGACTGTCAACAATGTAGGCCTGACTGTCAGCAATGTAAGCCTGACTGTCAACAATGTAAGCCTGACTGTCAGCAATGTAAGCCTGACTGTCAACAATGTAAGCCTGACTGTCAGCAATGTAAGTCTGACTGTCAGCAATGTAGCCCTGACTGTCAGAAATGTAAGTCTGACTGTCAGCAATGTAAGCCTGACTGTCAACAATGTAAGCCTGACTGTCTGCAATGTAAGCCTGACTGTCAACAATGTAAGCCTGACTGTCAGCAATGTAAGTCTGACTGTCAGCAATGTAGCCCTGACTGTCAGAAATGTAAGTCTGACTGTCAGCAATGTAAGCCTGACTGTCAGAAATGTAAGTCTGACTGTCAGCAATGTAGGCCTGACTGTCAGCAATGTAGGCCTGACTGTCAACAATGTAGGCCTGACTGTCAGCAATGTAAGCCTGACTGTCAACAATGTAAGCCTGACTGTCAGCAATGTAAGCCTGACTGTCAACAATGTAAGCCTGACTGATAAATAAAAGTTCCGATAGAAGGAATCCACAGACGTTGGGGCATCTTAATGCATTTCAATAAAAACTAATAAAAACTAAAAAAAATGCTCTATTGTCCCCGTTTTGTCTGTCCGTCATCACCCTAGATCTAAACAACCATAAGTCCTAGACCCATGATGTATATATCATTTTGTAGGTCTTGGCCTGCTAAGAAATGACTTTTTTTCATTTCGCGATCTGACCTCTCAGGGCCGTAAAAGGGGCCTTAGTACCGTTTTTTACTATATAAGCTATATTAATAATGGAGCGCTATATCTCAGCAACTATAAGTCCTAGACCCATGATGTATATATCATTTTGTAGGTCTTGGCCTGCCATGTGTACATCAAAAGTTCATTTCTCGATAGGACCCCTGAGGGCCGGGCTTCAGGGCTCCTAATGGGCTTATATATTATATATACACCTTATACGTTCAATAACCCGTTCATTTGGTGCGAAATACTGCAGCACGTAGTTTCACCAAGATTTATTAAGAAACTCATCAAATGAAATAGTAAGCTTGTGTTCTGAGTTTAATTGAAAGTATCAGAGCTATGCAACAATTGACGGAGTTTTCGGACGATTAAATGACTATAATTTCGAAGGTTTTCAATTATGAGTCCTATTTCAGTAACCACAAACCACTTGTAGTTAGATTTAAGAGAAAATAATTTTTTTTCAAATATAAAGAAACGTCTTTATAATTAATTTTTTACAGATATATGCATTACACAATTGAATTTATAAACATTTCCAAAATTTATAAATATTTTCTGAAAGATGGCATACGTACTGATACATAACATGAAAATGCGCTAACACGTCCTGTGTCCAGAATGGAACAGGCTTAATTGCTTGTTTCAAAGTTATATACGTTTTTTTCAACTTACTTTGTATACCTGTTTATTCTTTGTATGGCTGTTTATTCTTTGTATGGCTTTTATAATTTGTATGACTGTTTTTACTTTGTATGGCTGTTTATAATCTTTTTCGATTCATGTTTTGGTAAATTTGAAATTAATTATTAGTAGCTTCTTGAGGTCCAATCGATTTGAAATTTTGAACTCTCGCGTATTCTTAATGTCGCTATGCTATTTTAAAAAGTTCACATCAACTATTTAAAAATCGTGTGAAGTTACAAAACTAATTACTTTGTATGGTAATAGTTATATAAGGGTAGAATTGCGGAAAGATATATTTGTGTGTAAATTACTACACTGGTCTGTTACTGTACACAGTTCTGAAGTTGTTGTTGTTTTTAGTTTGGTGGGCTATTATGTGTGTATATATATATATACATATATACATATATATTATAAACTTTGCCAAAAAATATATAAATTTTTACAACATGTTTTTTTTTTGTCTTTCATTATCACACAGAGTACATCTCTAAATTGTACTATTAATATACATTTGATAAACAAATAAAAAAGCAAGTGAAATACTTTCAAAACTAAAAAGTATAACATAAAAGTTTACAAACTTTGTTTTTTATAAGCTTTTTTTTTGCTTGCACCAAAAAGTTTCTAAAAAAAAACTCCTTTGATCATTTATTGTCATTTGATCGTACAAATATTTATTGTCAATTTTCCATACACATATTTGTTGTCATTTTTAAATACACATATTTATTGCCATTTGATCATACAAATATTTATTGTCATTCGATCATACAAATATTTATTGTCAATTGATCATACAAATATTTATTCACATTTGATCATACAAATATTATCGTCATTTGATCATACAAATATTTATTGACATTTGATCATATAAATATTTATTGACATTTGATCATACAAATATTTATTTTCATTTGATCATACAAATATTTATTGATATTGTTATGACTCAAAATAAAAGCTGGGTTCCAATTTGTATCTCGTGTAATCAGGGCGGGCCCTTGAGTGTAATTGGTGAAAAGACAGAAGAATAATATTTATATATCCAATGCTAATAAACTATGTATAATGGTACCAATTCATCGATAATTATATTTGTTGAAAAATTGCAAAATAAATAAGTGGAACAAATAATCTTTATCAGCGCCCACACTTTTTAGTCAAGTTTGTTTGATCTCAGAAATCAATTTAAGTTTACTTTTTGGTACATTAACTGCAAGTTATGACATTAAACCAAGAGCTACAAGAACGTTATTTCCTTGATTTCAATTATTTGAATGAAGGTGTTTCCATAAATAGCAACCAGTGCATAGATTCTATAAACGGTAGAAAATAGATACGATTGATAGATTATTAGTGAACTGGAATGTGGGATAGGTACTAAAGAGTGTTAATACAACTCTGACTATGAGGCCTAATGACCACCCTGTGCTGTATCCAGAGAATCTAGGGGGCCTCGACTAACTTTGACAGATGGGGGCCCTTTGTTAGAAAAATGAATATCTTTATTCAATACATTTCAACGGTGAAGGGAACCGCCAAGTCTCGGGACACCTAAAAATAAAAACGTCTGGTTCCGTCTCCTTGCAGCTGCCTTGTAGCTGATGTAAACTCTATTACGAAATATGTACTGAAATGTGTGCGTGTTTATCTCAATTAAGTGATTAGTTTTTTATGTGTTTTTTTTTTTTTTTGCATATTGTTCAATTTTCAGTTCATATTTTTTGGACCTTCTAAGCAATATTTCTGTATTTTTAGGTCACAGACAGCCGAGCCAAGCAGATGACATTACACATGACTGTCAATGGGTTTACAGTTGACCAAGTTATAGACATATTTCTTATGAGGCCACCAGAACTTTCATCTCATTACATGAATGTCAGCATATTGCAGAACGTAACAATAGGAACTGTTATACTGATCGCAATGGTAACAACGAATAATTCACAGTCAATGTTGAAATATGCATTTACAAACCCTGTTGTAGGTGAGTTAGAAAAGAAATTTTAAATGTTTAAATGTTATATTTTTTTTTATTTTTGACATCTTTTTTAAGTCCAAAATATTAATGATTTGTGAAATGAAATATCTTCAAAGTTATTGAAAATAAAAGTAAAACGCGAATGTATGATGTAGATAAAATAATACAAACTAAAAATAGTTTGTCAGAGACATTTCAATGTATTATCAAACTAAGAGGTGCCTATGGTACTACATGGTAAGGTATAGATGTCAATTATGAGAAATATGAAATAATATTGGACACATATTTACTTCCAATCGGCCGTAACATGTAAGCGTGCAGCAAGCTATTTATATAGGCCTACTTATAACTAAATGGATAATTATGTCAGTGATGGCGCGTGGGATGTCTATATTACTCTCTCACTATACTCAGTGACTGAATCACACAAACTTTCAATAAAGCTTTCCTCTAACCAAAGCGAAGCGTACTGCTGCGCTATTTCTCACGTGAGATTTTTCAAAGCGCGAAAAACCCTCGCTACACCTAATCGAAGCGAATGTAGGCGTCAGCCGACCGGATATAATGATTTTTTTAATTTTCTTTTTGTTTATTTGAAGACGTCGGCAGACATTTTCTTCTTATGATATATTTTCTACCGTTATGGTATTTTATAAGTAAAAAGTGAAAAAAACACTTACTTTTTGGTATAATCTGATATAATTCAAGTTGCTATATATAAATGTAAGTCTTATTTGTTAATTTTAAGACATTTATATCAATTTTAACCTTGATTTTCATTTGAGTCGATGTTTCTAGGCAGCCATTTTAGATTGTTTACACTCGCGAAACGCGAAAAAACTCTGAAAGAAGCGATGCCGCGAAATTTCTCTGCACCGCCGCGGAAATTCTACGCGGTTTGAGCATCTCCATATAAATACATTGCCGCGAAAGAGGGGCGAATTTCGCGAGCTATCTAGATACGCGAAATTCGCTTTGGTTAGAGGAAAGCTTAAAACACTGGAAGTCAATTTGACTCAACTATGATTCTGATCTTTGCTTTATTTAATATAACACAAGTCACAAAAACTTTGCAACACATTAATACATTTAATCCCCGAAGAATAAACAATACTTCTTATCAATTTATTTACATAAACTATCACCAGTCACAAAGTTCGTCATCTCTAACAAATCTATCTAGCACTCTAACAAATCTACATAACACGGTCATCTACGCTCAAATTCTTCTGAATTAAACTTGCATTCTCTTATATATGTTAGCTGACCAAAACATCCTATCACCCTCACGTCTCACGTTTTGCTTTGTTGGTTCCACCCCCATTCAATACATAATTCAGAGTTTGGTAAATAAAGAGGACACTGCACTTCGCATGTTACCTGGATTCCTCAACACCGACACATTGTTTCTAAACTTTATTTAGTTGTAGTACAGCCCTAACCCAGTAACCCTGAACTCATAAACCTACCCACGTCTACCAGGCCCGTAGCGTGCGGGGGGCCAGGGGGCCGGGACCCCCTGCGTTTTGTCTGGCCCCCTGCTAATTTGTTCTACTTAGTAAAATGTATTACCTGCCCTCCCTGCTATCACCTGGCCCCTGCTGTAGAATGACTGGCCCCTCCTGTAGACTTTTCACGCTACGGGGCTGACGTCTACATATCTTCCTGAATTCTACTGTCATCACTATTCTTTATTGTCTAAAATCTCTCTTCTTTGTTAAAGTTAATGGGTTCTGTCCCCCTTTCTGTCCACCCGTCCTATATCCAATTACGTTAAACTGTCCCTCATTGAAAAATTGCAAAAGTTTACCTACGCCCTGACCTACTTTTACTGTCCTGGCAATTATGAAATGAAATATTAACTTTTAATTTTCAAAATCTTCATTAACCCAAATAGATGGTTCTCTTGGTAACTTTAACAAGTCTCCATGGCCTGAGATACTATAACATTTCATTTTCACTTTTTATAAAGTTACCATACTTCGACCGTATTTTTTAATGACAGTTTCTACTTTCGACTGTATGACAGTTTCTATTTTTCGACTGTATGACAGTTTCTACTTTCGACTGTATGATAGCTTCTACTTTCTGACTGTATGACAATTTCTTCTTTCGACTGTATGATAGTTTTTACTTTCGACTGTACGACAGTTTCTACTTTTCGACTGTATGACAGTTTTTACTTTCGACTGTATGATAGCTTCTACTTACTGACTGTATGACAATTTCTTCTTTCGACTGTATGACAGTTTTTACTTTCGACTGTATGACAGTTTCTACTTTCGACTGTATGACAGTTTCTACTTTCGACTGCATTTTCTGTGCAAATTGTTTCCGAATGTCCCGTACTTGAATTGTTTGTCTATACTCTTTTTGTTTTTGTTTTTTTTTTAATGCGAAAGTCAGTGCCATAAATTATTTATATTTAACCTAAGCATTACTGCTGCACCAGCGTAAAACATCATAAGAGTGAAACTTAGCACAGCTTTTGTGAGAAAGAAAGAGTAATTGCATGTGTGAATATCTGTAGCGTTTGTCTGTTAACTCTGAAGATTTCTAAATACGTTCTTGTGTGACTTTAAAAGTGGTCCTTTCCTTGAACAACTTAGAAGAAAATGGAACGTTGTTGGTAGCTGTGATCTCTATCATCAGCAATTGGTTGAATGCGAGGGGATTAGCGCAGGAGTTAAATACGGGGGCCTAGAACCGTAAGTGTAGTCATACCGTCCCAAAGAGGCTGGGACGGTCTCTCTATTAGTCTCCAATAACGGCTGCTTCTTCATGTCTGCTGATGTCTAATTATTTTAATCACCCGCTAAACTAAAAAAAAATAATTGCGAAATGTTGATGTTAAAAAAAAAGGAGAGAATGTTTCATAATATCAAACCAAAATGAAAAATATTAACAAATATTAAATGCTTAAATATTAACTGGTTCAGTTTTTATAAAGCCTCCCTGTGGAGCGAGCTTTCTCCTTGTTAATTGTTGAGTCCGTATGCATCCGCCCTTCCACCACTCGCTCACCCAGAACCGCGGCTCTCAACCGGTAATACGCGTACCCCTAGGGGCACGGGAAATATTATGCAGGGGTAACCAGCGACAAATAATTTTCGTTTAAAACAACTAAAAATTTAAGTAAGGTCGTCAGTTTTCTGCGTGGCTCATCATCAAACTATGTACCAAGCAGCACATACCAGTTTTCTGCGTGGCTCATCATCAAACTATGTACCAAGCAGCACATACGTAAGGTAAGCTCATCATCAAACTATGTGCCAATCAGCACATACGTAAGGTAAGCTCATCATCAAACTATGTGCCAATTAGCACATACGTAAGGTAAGCTCATCATCAAACTATGTGGCCAATTAGCACATACGTAAAGTAAGCTCATCATCAAACTATGTGCCAAGTAACACATACGTAAGGTAAGCTCATCATCAAACTATGTGGCCAATTAGCACATACGTAAGGTAAGCTCATCATCAAACTATGTGGCCAATTAGCACATACGTAAGGTAAGCTCATCATCAAACTATGTGCCAAGTAACACATACGTAAGGTAAGCTCATCATCAAACTATGTGCCAATTAGCACATACGTAAGGTAAGCTCATCATCAAACTATGTGCCAAGTAACACATACGTAAGGTAAGCTCATCATCAAACTATGTGGCCAATTAGCACATACGTAAGGTAAGCTCATCATTAAACTATGTGCCAATTAGCACTTACGTAAGGTACGCTCTTCATCAAACTATGTGGCCAATTAGCACATACGTAAGGTAAGCTCATCATCAAACTATGTGGCCAATTAGCACATACGTAAGGTAAGCTCATCATCAAACTATGTGGCCAATTAGCACATACGTAAGGTAAGCTCATCATCAAACTATGTGCCAATTAGCACATACGTAAGGTACGCTCATCATCAAACTATGTGGCCAATTAGCACATACGTAAGGTAAGCTCATCATCAAACTATGTGGCCAATTAGCACATACTTAAGGTAAGCTCATCATCAAACTATGAGGCCAATTAGCACATACGTAAGGTAAACTCATCATCAAACTATGTGCCAAGTAGCACATACGTAAGGTAGGCTCATCCCATCCTATGAATAAGTAGGCTTCATTTATTCGTGAATGTACGTGTGAGGGGTAAAAAAAAAGTATAAAGTTCCCTTAGCCCAGACGAGCCATCAGGGCAGATGAATTGAAGAATCCATCTTTTCTATATCCCGGCATGTGAAGGAATTGTGAGGTTAGCACAAAGCCCAGCAGTCTTTACTTCCCCAACTTAAGTCGGGTACACATTGAAAGCTGGGTGGACTTGTGGTTGAATGCGAAAAAAATTTCACCTGGAATAATCCCCATGGAATCGAACCCATGACTCAGGTCGACAGTCGAGTATGTACACCACTCGGCCATCCGTGTGAGGGGTTACCAGATGAAATGCTTTCGCACCCTTTGGGTACAGTTGCGTTGCTAATCCAGAAGATAATACATTCGCTAATTCTTGGATAGTTCATCATCTTCTGACACACGCTAGTGTCCGGAAAAAAATGCAGATCCCGTTCAATTACTGCCACTGGATATCTAACACATAAAAAATTGACACCAAGTCAACCATTTTAAATACAGTATGCTACATTTAACTATATTATTAGTACGACGTGTTTCAATTTAAAATGTTTTAAAAGCTCATTATACATTAATAAATAACGATAATCTATTTGTGAAAAATAAACAAGCAATTAAGCCTGTTCCATTCTGGACACAGGACGTGTTAGCGCATTTTCATGTTATGTATCAGTACGTATGCCATCTTTCAGAAAATATTTGTAAATTTTGGAAATGTTTATAAATTCAATTGTGTAATGCATATATCTGTAAAAAATTAATTATAAAGACGTTTCTTTATATTTGAAAAAAAATTATTTTCTCTTAAATCTAACTACAAGTGGTTTGTGGTTACTGAAATAGGACTCATAATTGAAAACCTTCGAAATTATAGTCATTTAATCGTCCGAAAACTCCGTCAATTGTTGCATAGCTCTGATACTTTCAATTAAACTCAGAACACAAGCTTACTATTTCATTTGATGAGTTTCTTAATAAATCTTGGTGAAACTACGTGCTGCAGTATTTCGCACCAAATGAACGGGTTATTGAACGTATAAGGTGTATATATAATATATAAGCCCATTAGGAGCCCTGAAGCCCGGCCCTCAGGGGTCCTATCGAGAAATGAACTTTTGATGTACACATGGCAGGCCAAGACCTACAAAATGATATATACATCATGGGTCTAGGACTTATAGTTGCTGAGATATAGCGCTCCATTATTAATATAGCTTATATAGTAAAAAACGGTACTAAGGCCCCTTTTACGGCCCTGAGAGGTCAGATCGCGAAATGAAAAAAAGTCATTTCTTAGCAGGCCAAGACCTACAAAATGATATATACATCATGGGTCTAGGACTTATGGTTGTTTAGATCTAGGGTGATGACGGACAGACAAAACGGGGACAATAGAGCATTTTTTTTTAGAAAATGCTCTAAAAATAACTAGATTGTATACGCTCCTAACTATTTGTCATTAGGAGTTACTCCCCCCATCCCAACATTACATAGGTGTCAACCTCTTATAGCCATATAGATCTCGGTAAATAATCAAATCTATTGGCACTTGATATTTTGTATATTCCATTCAGATTCATCTCCAGGGTATTACTTCAATGTTACTGATAAAGGATCCATTCAAGTTATTCGGCCGATTCCAAATAATTTATTGAATGAATTTAATTTGACTTTAACAGTAAGTAATTTTAAATGTTTTTTTTTTTTGTTGCTTTTCTATCATTTTCGATTTTTAGTTATTTACTATAATTTCTATTGTGAAATGAAAATCAATTGCTGTTAATTGTGTAAAGTAGTAAAAAAAAATGTAATGTGAATTTAAGAATTGAATGCTGTTATATACATATCGGAGTTTAATTATGTATCCAATCCAGCCTATCATACGATGATTTGTGAAAGTATGTATGGACATGAATGGTAGTATGGTACTATGAAATTTTGTAGGCTTTTATCATTCAATTCATTGTTAACATATAATTGTTATAATTGTGTAGGCTTATCAATAGTAAAATATAAGAATGGTTTTATTATGTATGGTTATAATCAGTAAAAATGTATTATTGGATTTAATTTACTATTAATTATCATTATGCATTTAACAGGTAACAGACCAACTTACCAATCTTTCTGACACTGCAATAGTTCAAATAAGTATTATTGATGTAAATGAAAGCCCAAGGTGTGATATAATGATGGCAAAAACAAAAATTTATACCTCAGATGCCAAGGTTATACTAGCTAATGTTTCTTGTACAGATCCTGACAGAACAGAAAAATTTACTAAATTGAACTATACAGTCTATGCAGGTACAACTTACAAACTGTTATAAGTGTTTTGGTCCTAATAATTTTGAAGTGGTAGTCTAATTAATTGTCACCCCTAAGTTGTTTTTTTCTTCACTTTCAGGCTGATTTTTTCAACAAATATTTTTCTTGACTAGTTCTGTAGATTTTCACTTTTTGTTTATAAATTATTTATATAACTTAGCTTATGATTTTTTTAATTGATGACTTTATGAAGAAAATTCCCTTTCTTTAAACAACTAAATCTTCACCTCTCTTCCCCCTTATTATTGTCTTCTATGTTCTTATGAGGGTGTTCAAAAGCATGAAATACCATGTTTAATGTTTAGTAGTATTTACAATAGTCTTTTATATTCCATTTAGATAAAATTTTAGTGCTTTTAATATTAAACATATTTCTTTTGCTTATGCAAAATACACCTTTGATATGTATTTTGCTCTAGGCTAGAACAAATTTATTAAATTAACTTCATTTATATGAAAATAAATGCTTTGGTTTTTTTGTCTACAGCTTTTTTTTAAAACTTTTTGGTTGGAGTATATACATATCATATGACTGTATTAGCACTGAAATAGTGAAATTATAAAATTGATTTCATAATAATGATTAAATGATTTATAATAAATACATTTTTTTATTACTGGATCAAAAGTAGGCTATTAAATCATTGATTACTTATTATTCTTTTTAGCCCCGTCTTCAGTAAATGTCTCTATAGACCAGTCTGGAAACGTCATGTTGACAGAAAAAGTTCCTATCAACTTAAAAAGTTTTGATATTTTTGTCACAGTTCAAAATATTGATTTTGTTGTTTATTCCAACTTTAGTGTCAGTGTTATAAGTAAGTATGATGTTATTTATTACAAACTTGGATTGTTGAAAGTTTTAACACATTTATCTTCTGATTGGTTTTTCTGGTGAATGTATGTATTTTATTTTGAGATAAACCTTCACAAGGATAATTTTCTAAATATTCCAGATGATGTCCCCTCATGTTCAGTGTCTAAAAATGTCCTGTTGCTATGGGAGTCAAAACCAACTGATGTAATAAATGTAACATGTGAAACTGTTGATCCAGGAAATGTTCACAGTATAAATTATACTGGATTTGACATATCATTTCAAGACCTCTTCAATGTCAGCATGATATCTAACAATAACAAGACAGTATTGGTCAATGTGACTATCAGAAAATATTCTCCAGCTGTGGCTAATGTAAGTGACTTAGCTAAATTTGTGTCCAGTTCAATCTGCATTAAAATGAGTTTTTGCTTTTTGCAGGTTATGTACAGTAAAATTACAGTTGGCCTCCTCTATTTGACAATGATAAGTCCACATTCAGATGTTATTTCTCTCATTTTGGAGCATATTGTTTTAGTTCCATGGATCCATTAAATAATGAGGTTAAGAAGGCTCATAGTGCAGCTTAATATTTAAAAAGAAAATCTTTTTCTATTCATAATTATAGGTTCAATTTAAGTTTGAGAGTGTACATTTCTATGACATTGCATTTTAAAAATCTGTATCTTGCTGTGGTGCTATGAATAATTTAATAATTTATCTCACATTTTTACTGTTCGATTTAAAAACAGCAACAAAGGTTATTCACAAGTGCTCTACTTTGAGGTTTATCTTTCTTAAAACTGTTTAGTGTAGTATGCACTGTTCCCTTTTAGCTGTGCCCATGTGAGCAACCACAGAGCTGCCTAAGCACACCCATACACATAACAACAGAGCGCACAAAAGTTTCTTCAGCCTATATTTTTATGCTGTGCACTCTAATTTTAACATCTCTCCAAAGCTGCTCACAATAATATCTTTGCGGCACACAGCCTTTAGAAAATTAGAATGAAAATTTGTGGTCTGTTATTTTTTCTCCCTAGCTTTTAATATGCTGTTTGTAGCTCCAGCTCCATAAAATTAAATGTTTCTATCCATCCATGGATCTTCTTATAACGATGAGATATTTATTCTATAAATTTAACCACTTGAAGAAAGTTTTTTTTTTATTTTATTACTACATTCTCACCTTAGCCATGGCTGCAATGGTCATGGACATCTGGTGTCACTAACCCTCAAAACCTACACCTTTGCCTAAATGGCTCACAACCAAAGTGTTACAAAAAAGTCAGCCATCTGTTTTGTTTTTGCATCATCATATTTCCATTTTGTTAATGTTTTTTTTTTTGTTGTTTTTTATTTTTTTTGTTATACATAAAAATGATATATTTTTAAATCAAATGTTTTAATTGATTTTAGCTGAAGTTATTAAAAGTTGATTTTATTTTAAGCCAAAGATAACATTCGAAAAATATCACATATCTGTCAATAGTATGTAAAACTATTTATTTATCAATTGCTTCCTATTCAACATTGGGAAGGGGAATTCTGGTTTTGTTCAGACACACACACATATAGGCAGACCACTATATTCAATATTTTTTTCTCACCACCACAGCTAGCATGACAGTGTGTTGTATGCCTGTCGCACCAGCCTATTTGACCTCATTGACCATGGTACCACCACTGTCGCAAAAAGATTGTTTTTTTTAGCTTGGCCACTATACACATGGTCTTTCTCTTACTGGTCATAGTACCAGACAGGTCGTGTACTCCCAACTACACCCATAACAGTATTATTTGTTAATGCATTCATCTATATATATAATAGATTTTTATAACATGCATTGTTATTTTTTTTAGTGCAATTTAATTAAAGCTTTTTTTTTTAAGTTTCTTTTTTCACCTTCAATGCTCTTTGTGCTGCTGAAGCCTTTGAGGTTCATCATTGTGACAATTTAAAAGACAGAACTTTTTGTATTCCTACATTTACTTCCACTTTTATGTCTTATGCTGTATCATGCTAGACTCTGGTAAATGTTTTAACCTCTTACCATTGTTGTTTCTCTTCTGATGAGTGTATCATAATTTCTTTGCTATGATGTCTTTTATATTTAATGTTTAATGGTAAAATGTGTGTGAGAAGAGTGTCATGGGGCCGTATTATGATCTTCAAAGGCCCAATAATTTTTTGCATAAACAATTATGTGTAGGTTCTTTCCATGTCATATATGTATTATTTACATTTTAAGATTTGTACATTTATTAATGAGTTTTATTTAATTATCATATTACTAAATTATTTTTTAAATTATTAGTCTATGAATGTATAAAATATGTGTGACTGTTTTAAATATAAATATTTTAATTATTTTTTTTTTGGCTTTTAAACAAAACAAGTGCTGTAGTACTAGTTCATTAATGAAAAATAATGATTAGTTTTCATGGCAAATATTTTCAGATAACGCTATATCTGGATGTCAACCAGATCCAGACAGAGACCAGTTTAACAGTTTTCCTCTCTAACCCACCAAAGTTTTTATTCTACTACAAGAAAGTGGATGTAATGCAAAATTTAACCACTGGAAGTGCCATAGTAAATATTTCAGCCACATCAGATAATTCTCCGTCAGTGTTAAATTATTCTTTGACTAGCATCTCGGTTGGTGAGTAAAAAGAAAATTGTTTTTTTTTTTTTTAATTCTGAAAATCATTCAACTATGGCTTACAATTTTATCATATTAGAAAAATTTTAATGACTAAAACATTGACTTTTCTCTGTAGATGGTTCCCCAAGTCAGTACTTTACCATTGATGAAAAGGGCTCAATTAAAATACTTCAACCTATTACAAATGAATTAATAGGCCCCTTTAACTTAACCGTTCAGGTAAGAATTTATTATTTCTTTCATCAAAATTTTAGATGAAAACTTGTATATCAGTTCTGACCACTGAATAAAATTCATATCAACAGGTTAAAGACACACTGACAAATCTTACTGACTCAGCAACTGTTGAAGTAAACATTCTAGATGTGAATGAAAGTCCAGTATGTGTTGTGGTGTTTAATGTAACATCTGTCTACACAACAGCTAACTGGGCAAAATTAGCACACATTAATTGTACAGATCCTGATAAATATCCAGAATTTACCGAATTAAACTACACAGTAAATTCAGGTAATTTGTAAAACTCAGTAAAATTTTGTCTGTGCAAGAATAATGTGTTTCACTTTACTCTTTTGTTTAAGTTGACAAAATATCATGAAAATTGGTCTGATAAAACCTTCTAAAACAAAAAAAAACTAATGTAACTTTTATGAACTGATCAAGCCATTGGATAATAACCCATTGAAAGAATAAGTCTTGGATTCCCATGACTTTGCAGGTATCTTAAATGTTCCTCCTAGGCTGAAGATAGATATTTTTATTGAGTCTGTATTACTGATATATGTATAACTGGAGTACCCAATGCCTAATTAATTAATATTATTTGTAGAGTAAGTTGCTACACCATTTGGTGGCCTCTGGCTATACTTCTGCATATAAAATGCTTGCACCTTCTGATTCAAGAAAATGAAGCTTTAATTTGATTTAGTTGTTTAAATAAAAGAATATTTAATATCTTCCATCATTATGTATTAATATGTGATAATTAACAAAAAAGTAAAATTCCCTTAATCCCAAAAGGTTGTTTCTGTAGCCACAGCTTAGCAAGGGACTGTGTAGCTAGAACAATGCTTGTAGCCTTCACTTTTTTCAATTTATGTCTTAACGACATTAAAGCGTTTAGGAGTGTTGAGCACTCCAGTTATATTTAGGTCTGGGTATAATGTATAAGGAAATAACATGTAGAAATCATTTATTTCATTCCAGTCAGTTGTTTATTATATTCTGAGTTGAGATTGTTGAGAAATTTATGTCACATTGTGTACTACAAATATAATGTTTTAGACCATTGGTCTAGTTTAATCTATCAAAAACTAAATAATAAAATATCTATTTTATTTTTGCTATAACTACTGTGGGCCTACATTTACATAGTGTTGCGACATATTCCAGCCCCATCTACAGTGAATGTCTCTATAGACAAGTCTGGCACTGTCATGCTGGCAGACAAAGTTCCAGTCAACGTGACACGTTTCATTATTAACATTGCAGTTCAAAACTTTCAGTTTGTGGTTTATTCCAACTTTAGTGTCCATGTTATAAGTAAGTTTTGAACTTTGTGTTACTTTGAATTTACTTCATCTTAATTAGACTTAAAAATTTAATTTTTTTTTCTATATGTAAATGAAATTCATAACTACTGAATTCTCATGTGCTGTTCTAGATGACGTTCCCTCGTGTACAGTGTCTAAACCAGTTCTGGGGATGTGGGAGTCCAATCAAAGTGATGTAATCAATATGACCTGTGAAACTGTTGATCCAGGAAATGTCCACAATATAAGTTATTCTGGATTTAATTCAATACCTCAAGATCTTTTCAATGTCAGCTTGCTATCTAACAACAATAACAAGACAGTATTGTTCAATGTTACCTTATGGAAATATTACCCAGCTGTTGTTAATGTATGTACACTTTTTTTTTAACACTATTGTTTATCTTCCATAGCTATCAGTAGTCTTTCTTAACTAAAGTTTTCAAAGGATGGAAGTATGCGATCTTTAGATGGTATATTTCACTATTAGACGTGACTAAATGATCTTTAGATGGTATATTTCACTATTAGACGTGACTAAATGATCTTTAGATGGTATATTTCACTATTAGACGTGACTAAATGATCTTTAGATGGTATATTTCACTATTAGAGGTGACTATATTTTCTCCCTATGAAGCATGGTTGTGAGTGCCCTTGTCTCCAGTTTATACATTGAGATGGAGAAAAAATATATTGCATGCATGAGTTTCATATTATGTTTTAATTGTTTGATATATTTTATATTAATTTCTTTCTTACATCTAAAAGAAATATGAATAAAAAAATTGAATTATAAATATTTTATTGAACAATATTTCTGTCTCGCTAAGTTTTCCAAAACTTAGACGTTGCTAATATTTTTTTTTTAACTCAGAAAATCAAAGAACTAGTTCATTATAAAACATATTTATAGGTATTTTTATCAATGGCTTTTCAGATGACATTATTCCTGTACATCAATGATGTCCTGGTTATACAAAATGTAAGGATAATACTCTCTAATCCACCAAAGTTTCCTAATCACTACATGACAACTAATGTAACACAGAATGTAACAACAGGAACTGCTATAGTAAATATGTCAGCTACTACAAATAATTCCCAGTCAGTATTGAACTATTCTCTGACCTATAGTTCTGATGGTGAGTACAAAAGTCTAAAAACCAATAAATTTAATTTATAACTCCAGGCTTTTAAACAATTGATGCAGTGGAAATAAAAAAAAATATTTCATAACTCTCGGATTATTTATCACAGTATCAAAAAAATTGACATTTTTGCAGCTGAAGGTTTAGCAAGTCATTACTTCACAGTTGATGAAAGAGGTTCAATTAAAATCCTTCAATCTCTACCAAATTATTTAGTTGGCATGTTAAACCTAACCATACAGGTAAGAAAATATATGAGTCAATAAAACAGAGAAAAATGTATTGTGCATTAGCCCATGTTAATCTCTTGAAATTTAATCTCAATCAACAGGTTAAAGACACACTGACAAATCTTACTGACTCAGCAACTGTTGAAGTAAACATTCTAGATGTGAATGAAAGTCCAGTATGTGTTGTGGTGTTTAATGTAACATCTGTCTACACAACAGCTAACTGGACAAAATTAGCACACATCAATTGTACAGATCCTGATAAATATCCAGAATATACAAAATTGAACTATTCAGTAAAGACAGGTACATGTAGTTGGTAAAAAATGCTCTTTTTTTTTTTTTTTTTGAATTTCCTAACAAGAAATGTCTTCCATCACTTTGTTTAACTAGCCAAGAATGTATGGATAGTTGTAAAATAAATATGAATTTTTAATATTATTAATATGGCCTTGATGTTGAATTGAAATAGAAAATCTATATTAGTTGTATCTTGTACAAGCATAAATAAATAAGAAACACTTTGCATCCAGTTCTTCATGTACAGCTCATTAAGTTTTTATTTCAATATATCTTAAATCGTAGTACTAAAATATCAGAGGTGTGGTGTTTTTTTCTAGCTTTGTAATTTATTATAGGCCACTAATTAATTGAATTTTCTTTACATTTCAGTTCCTTCTACAGTGAATGTCTTAATAGATAAGTCTGGAATTGTCAATCTGACAGATAAAGCACCAATCAACTTACCAAGTTTTGACATTTTTGTTACAGTTCAAAATATTGAGTTCATGCTTTATTTCAACTTTAATCTGAAAATCATAAGTAAGTATTGAAATATTGTGTTACTTTTATTTCATTACTAGTAAACAAAGGCCGGTACCCAGACAGGCGAGTGGGCACACAGTTGGAGTTGAAAATAGCGAAAAATATATTTGAGTGTGTTAACAATCAGTCTGTATACTCGCAGTGGCCCCAAGGACATGAAAAGATTATTGTCGCCTACATACCTTTGAGAATAGGGACACCTAATAGTACATCAAATAAAGTTCATATGTTAAATAGTTCTTCCCAAAGAAAATAATCCTCACAATGGGTACATAATCTTAACATAAACAACACCTGATGATTAAACTCTTAAAATCTTAATTCCTTCATAATATTTTAATGGACTCCTTTCCAAACAGTTCTTTATAAGAAATCCTTGTTGTGTTTGGATTTCCAGTTTTTGAATTCCCAAGACTATTTTTAGCTCAGCAAGCGAGTAAACTCCCCTTTCCCACATAAATAAAACATTCCACCTCTCATCCCTTCCCCCGCTTGTAGTTTTGCCTGAGGGAGATGAACATTTTGGAATTCCCCAGACTATTTTTAGCCAGGATATACATGTTCGGTCTACTACGTTAGAAGATTATGTATTAGATACTTCATGTTATTTCACTTTTGAACCAATTAGATGGTTACTTATTTTTAATCAATTGTTTATACTGTATATAGTTGAAAAACAATAAAATATTTAATAATACTTTTAGCTACTTAAGGTGGGCTGCCCCATCAACCAAAAATCTTCAGAATGGTCAATTTTTCAAAATCACATTTTCTCTAAGAAAAATATCTCAGGAATCGATTGGTAAAGTCAGCATTTACTAGGTGATTCATTTTAATGGCGTTAAAAAATTCTAAATAGGGTATGGTATGTATTTTTTCTACGTAAACGTTACAAAATTACCATTTTCAACTTTCGCTACTATGAGAATTAACCTGTCTAACCTAGTCCCAAATGGTATCGCCTGAATCATCAAAAAAATGTGTAGATTATATTTTTCCTAATGACGTTTTGACCTAAATAACAAGAATATCAAGGAAAGGCCTTGAACTAAGTGTGTATCATACATCATCACAAGAGCGTCCATGCGATTTGATTGGTAGGTACGGTCTTGTTGTCCGATAGCAATTGTTACCTATCCCATAACCACCTATCCCATAATGTCAGCTGTAAACTATAAAGTTATTCTACCATCAATTCAACTGTTTATATGTTAAATCTTAGAAAATTATTTAAAATACTACTGAATCTGTGTTGTTTCTGAAAGAACTTATCATTTTTTTCATCATTTTGGATGGATATCGCAAATGAAGTTTCTTTTCTTATTCGTTATTTCTCTTACTATTAGTATTACTATCTTTCAAAACAAGGCAATACAAACTAGAACAGGTACATGTGTTGTAAAAGGATAATAGAACTATCATAGAAACACAGCTGGCTCACAGCACAAATTATAGAATTTTGCCTAATATAATTAGGCCTAGTGGCTCACATACTGACCAGAGCTGATGGTTACCTAACACCAGATATCATTCTTCCCTGGCTGTAGTGTAGTCAAGGGGGCTGTATGCACACCGTGTGTGTTCTGTTCATTCATGGAATGTAAACATGTTTTTGTAAATTAAGAAATGTTTATTGATAGTTTTAGACATTTTATCAAACTAAAATTACTTTTATACAAGAAAAAAAGAATAACAGCTGTAAGTAATTAGTCAATAATAAAATGACATGTTTTTTGTGTCATTATTAACAGACTAAACTTTAAGATACAATGACTGGGGATGTAATTTTCTATGTTATGGCATATGTTCGTTATTTAGGGTGTACCTAATAATATGTCAGTTTTTTTTTTCTGACTTTCATTTCTTTGATGTTAACGAACATAATTTAATCATAAAATACCTTTCAAAGAGCTTCAATTTTTTTTCTCAACTTTTTTTTGCTTTTTTTCTCAAAATCATGTTTTTTTTTTAAATTTTCAATGCACACTTCTTTTGCTTGTTCTTCCTCAATTTTGTTTTTCATAAAAAATTTTTGAATTTTTTATCTTTTTTTTCTAACCTACTACCCCCCCCCCCCCCCATAAAATTCACATTTTTACATAGGCCCTTAGTAAGAAATTCAATTTTTAAAATTTTTAAATCTTTCAAAAAACAAAATTGAGCTATTGTTGGAAATATGTACATGTTTATCTATGTACAAAATATCTTTCTTAAATTAGCTATACTTTGAAAAATGTCAAGAAAGTAGACCTTTTACTTAAAAAAGTTAAAAAGAATTTTTTTTTTGACAATTTGAAAATTCTATTGGTAATCCTTGGGTCACTTGATTGTGTGTGCCAAAAATGGTTAATGTACGCCAATAAAAAACACAAGATGGCCGCTCCTGAGGACCACATTAATTATATTTACGATATTTTAGATGATGTTCCCACATGTACCATTTCCAACCCAGTTCTGTTACTCTGGGAGTTAAAGACCAGTGATCTAATTAATGAAGTTTGCGATACTATTGATCCGGGACATGTTCACAGTATATTATTTTCTGGATTTAAAGTAATGCCTCAAGACTTCTTGAGTATAAGCATCATATCGATCAATAATAAAACAGTAATGCTCAATGTTACTTTGAATAGATACTCTCCAACAAGTGTTAATGTAAGTACATTATGTTTTGTTTTTTCTATAAGTTTCATTTGATCAGAGCTGTGCATTTTTCAATCTTTTTTTTTTTTTTAGTTAACTGATAAATGTATTTGTTATTTCTGGAAATTTCTTTACTTTTTGTGATTTAAAACAGAAAATGTAACATGCTAAGCATTATTTTTGTCGATTTTTTGGTTGCTCTATTTGAGCTTCCACACTTTAAGGGCTGAAAGAAATTTAATTAAAATTGTTCCACTGCATATTTTTCAATAAGTTTCTCAGTTTCTCTTTAAAATTACTTTCCCTGCATGACTTTAAATGATCGACCTGCTAAAATATTGTCTTATAAAAATTAAAGCTGGTGCCCTGTCTTGCAGTAAAACAAATTACACCCTTGCAACTATTTGACTTAAGCTGTCGAATTACTTAATTCCGTAAACGATTGCCTTGAGCTTTTTATTTCACCTATCTATGGTAAACAAAGATCCTGTATTAATTGGTCATGTCTGTAACCATTGTTGGTCTAGTTCTGATGTACATTGCAACAGGGAAGAAAGATATGTATTTGACTTGTGTCACTAATCTTCTTGTGTGATGGATTGTCGAGTGTTGTAGATACTCGACCGTCGACCTGAGAGTCCTGGGTTCGATTCTCTGTGAGGCCCATAGAATTTTCTCCAGGTGAAATTTGGTACAAAGTCCTCCCACAAGTCTACCCAGCTTAAAATGGGTACCTGGCTTAAGTTGGGGAAGTAAAGGCGGCTAGGCATTGTGCCAACCACACAATCCCTACATATGCTGAGGTTACAGAAACAGATGAATTTTACACTTCATCTGCCCCGATGGCCCGTCAGGGCTAAGGGAACTTTACTTTTACTGATCTTCAAACATTCACTGATCAAGTCAACAACCTCACAGCCACCTACTCACCCTTTATAGTTTAAACAGCTCGGTCTTTTTGTCTTCCAGGATGGCTCTAACAATGAGGTTGAGACAGAGACAAATCTTGCCCCATAGCAAAGCACCAAGCAATTTTTTTAGGGTTTTTTTTTTGTTTTTGAAAAAAATTAATGAACCATGTGTATAAATAGGTTAAATAGTCCTAGGCTGACTGGCTTGACATGCACATTCATTAAACAAAATTTAATCAATTGTGAACCGCCATTCTGCTGATCCAACTACTGCTCAACAGAGGTTTTTATAAGCCAGAACTCTGTCCACGATATGAGACACATTGTAAAGACTAAATACTTGAGTTTTGTCTCCATAGTCCTCAATCTTAATGGTCATTACAGCTAAGACTTGGTGGATTGGAATGCAACAGTAGTACTTTACTGTCAGTACAGTGATTACTAGCTTGACACATATATGGTAAAAAAAAAAAATACGGAGATCACAGGAGATATATTTCTATCTATTTCTATCTTTTTCTGTCTATTTCTAATTCAATTTCTATGTATTTCTTATCTTATCTATTTTTAATTATTTCTGTCTATTTCTGTCTTTTTTCATATATTTTTCTTTCTCTATCTCTGCCTGATGCAAATCTATCATCTGCTATGGTCCATGTTGTGAATTATTGTTTAATGTTATACATATTTAAATAAAAACAAAAAAAAAAGCATGTTTTTTCTTAGTGACAAAAATGTCTCCCATTCCAGGTTACAATAAATTTGGTGGTCAATGGACATCTCATTGCACAGAACATAACATTGCTTGTTTACAATCCACCAAAACTTACCCCTGTGATTACTCACATTTTACAAAACATAACCAGTGGTTCTCAAATACTCAATGTGTCTGCCACAACTGACAATCACACAGCTCTACATTTCCAAAGTTGGTACTCTTTTTTTTTCTAACTTTCAATTGATAAAATTAAAAAGTTGATAGTTTATACATTTTAAATGTTAAAGTTTAAATAGAAAATCAAATGATAAGTCCTTTTCTATAATTTTCTTCATCTAACCGATGCATGTTTATTGTCTATAAGCATTAAACTATTATTCAAGGTACATCGCTGGATGGATATTTTGAGATTGATAATGATACAGGAATATTACGTTCAATTTCTAACATACCCAACTCATTAGTTGGCAGCACTAATTTCACTATTAAGGTTTGACTTTACTTTTCTTAGCTAGATCAAAGAACAGTAACTTTTTTACTAAAAGTAATAGTAACTTTATAGTAATAGATTATATTTAATAATTTGTAATGTATTCAATTAATAAAATAAATGCATGTAATTTTGAATAAATAAAAGATCATTTTATTTAAGAAAAAAAACAGTTTCAAGTGAATTTTATAAAACTTCTATTTTATTTTATCTATTTATTTTACTATTTATTGCTTTTTTTATTCAAGTATCTGCCATGAGATAATTTTATTATTCTTTTATATATAAAAAATATTATTTAGGTAAATGACACTCGCACAGGCCTCAGTTCATCAGAAAACTTTACAATAGAAATAGAAGATGTCAATGAACCTCCAGTATGTTTAATTACTAATGACACGGTTATCAATTCATCTGTCAACCCAATCTTTCATTTGGCTAAGGTGGTGTGCAAAGATAGTGATGTAACACCAGCCTTTACAAAGCTAATTTACAGTGTTAAATCAGGTAATCTATATGCATGCTGTATTTTAAAGAGTTATTCAACATTTATTCTCAAACGATTTTTTTTATTCAAATACTCTGCTTTCCAACTCTGAAGTGGATTTATCATGTTATATTTCTTTGCTCAATTTTATTTATGTGTGATGTAAAAGTTAATAATAATAATTTTTTTTATTACCTGATTCGTCAGTGCAATCACTAATGTCTGGTCATTTTTTTTGTTTAGCATGCTTCCTTGATTTTGATATTTGCATCACATACTTGGAGAGGCTTTAAATTCTCTTAACCTGGTCGTATTTCTTTTTGTTTCCAATTATATACTGTTGTAAGAAAATATATTTATCTAAGGTTTTTTCTGGTTAGTTTTTGTCTCTCAAGATAGTTTTTAGGTTTTATAGTGCAATAGTAGTTCAGCAACTCCTACAAGGATTTCTGTTTTGGATCCTATAAGTTAGCCAATATATTTGCACTGCTTTAATGCTTGTAGTTTCTCCTCTTAAATTGTCATTTCCTTGATGTGTTTTCTTCTCACCATTTACTTCAATTTATCGCCAGTTGCTTAGTGATAGGTGATCATCCTGTTCTTCAGCTCATTCATTGTCGGTCAGTCTGGCCCATTCATTGTCGGTCAGTCTGGCCCATTCATTGTCGGTCAGTCTGGCCCATTCATTGTCAGTCAGTCTGGCCCATCCACTGTCAGTCAGTCTGGCCCATTCATTGTCGGTCAGTCTGGCCCATTCATTGTCGGTCAGTCTGGCTCATTCATTGTCGGTCAGTCTGGCCCATTCATTGTCGGTCAGTCTGGCCCATTCATTGTCGGTCAGTCTGGCTCATTCATTGTCGATCAGTCTGGCCCATTCATTGTCGGTCAGTCTGGCCCATTCATTGTCGGTCAGTCTGGCCCATTCATTGTCGGTCAGTCTGGCCCATCCATTGTTGGCTAGTATGGGAAAAAAAAAAGATCTACTTTGACTTCATTTTACAAAAGTTTTCTGTAGTTTAGTCTAACTTATACTGTATTTTTAATTTACTTTAGCTTGATTGGAGCTCAATATAGACTTATAAAAACAAATTAATTGGCTTAGTTTCAATGACTGCTACGTCTGTGTTGAAAATAACTGAAAAAACTGTTCTTCTTTTGTATCCTTTTTTTTGTTTTTTACTAGTTAATACAACTTTTAAACAATGGCTTAAAAAAATAACAAGATACATTTACCTTTTAGTTCAATGCACCTGTCTAGTATGTCAGTCAAAAAAACTGTATTCATTGTAAGAGAAATGAATTTAGTTATTTTTTAAGCTAAGTAAAAAAAAGATAAAAAATCTGATTTTTATATTGCAGACATTTCCAAATGGATTAACGTTAGTGAAGACGGAGTGATTTTTTTGTTCAGCAAACTCCCTGCAGATATGAAAAGTATTAATGTCACAGTCTACATCTATGATATTTCTTACAGTGTATCAGTCTCTTATAGCCAGTTAATAACAGGTAATGTACCAGTATTTTAGTCAGGTAATGACAGGTAATGTGCCAATCACTTTAGAGTCATGTGATACACATTTTCAAAAGAGGAATATTTGACTAAATCATGCTAAAATCACTAAAAGTTTCATAATTTTAATATCTCATTTATTATAACATTTTGTATTCTTTCCAAATTTTTTTTTCTGTTAGAACATTAGGATAATTTGGTTGACTCAAAGAGTTTTATATCTTATACATCATATACTGTAATGATTAGTCTAAAATATATAATTTTTTTACTATTTAACAGACCTAAAAAAAAAAAAATTAATCTGCAGATTCTTATTGTCCTGAACAAAGTGAACGAGGAATTGTTTTTAAAAATACTTTGCCAGGAACAAACATCAATGTAGATTGCCCCATAAACTACACAGGTAAAATGAAATAGATTTTAAACAGTTAAAGACTTTTTTTTTTTATATTTATAAAAGTTACATTTTTTTTTTAATTATTTATTTTTTACTTAATGATTTCACTTATGTCTTAAGAGTTTACAGCTGAAAGTGTTTTCATTCCTTTAAAACGTTTAAAATTTTAAAAATTCTTTTTGTGTGTGTGTGTGTGTTATTAATTTTTTTAAAATTTTGTTTCTTACCGTTTTACTTTTTTTAAATCACCTTAACTTTTACAATTTGCATTAATTGTCATAAGTTCATTAGCCTATATCATAAATACAGTATAATATCTTTATCACAGGGAACATTAGCCGATCATGTAGCAGTGAGTCGATCTGGGGGGATTACAGTTTTATAAACTGTATCAGGAAAGATTTAAAGAAATTCAAAGACATGGTATCATATAACTAGAGAAAAAATAGTTGCTCATTAGCCTATATAGTTTAGGTGCTCACTATTACATACAATTTTAAACAATTATTCTTAATAATTACACTCATTTTATTACAATAGAAATTTCATTAATTATTTGATTAAATTCATTTTTGATGCAGACATCTGACTTGTTAGCTAACCAAGCTAATAAAACAACAAAAGAACTCAATGAAGAAATTCTAAATATTACCATTAGTCTGAGCAGCACACTGGCATCTGACAAGCCTGCCTATTCTGGAGACATTCTACAAACCATTAATGTTCTTGGTGATATAACTAAAGTTGTGCTGCAAAATAATCTTTCAGTGGATGATACTACATTAACAGTAAGAAACAATTATATAATCAAAATTTCAATTGGCCAACCTGATTTTTTTATGTAGTTTTTACAAGTAGTTAATGTATCATTATTTATACAGAAATAAATTTAAAAGTAGAGCTTTAGTTCAATAAAAAAAATATTTTTTTGAAATTAAATTAAATAACTATATCTAAATTTTTTGACACATTGACGCGCATTTTAATTGATACAATATAATGCATTTATTTGTATTAGACCAGCTTATCATTATATTCTACAGATCTATTAAACATTGACATATGTGTCTATTGAAATAGTTATTCAGAACAGTTTATTAGACATGTATCTAAAACAATGTCAAACATGTGTCTTTTCAAACTGCATAGAAGGTGCCTTCAATTCTTCTCTCCTCCGTCATTGTCATATTTCACCTCCTTGTATGTCTTGCTTAACCTACCCTCCCACGCGACTGATAACTTAACCCCTTCCAATCCCAAATAAGCATTCCTCTTATATGTGCCTTTTCCTTCTTAAAATAATTGTGTTGCCAGAAATGTTGGATCTCTTATTATTAATGCATTTATTCTTGATTTTTACCCCTTCCCCACCTGGTCACATTTTTTACACACTTTGCAGCCTCTCTCCCCAC
>JAGDYQ010000001.1:5951170-6080837 GCA_021962125.1 Bulinus truncatus | reverse complement strand
AATCAACAGGTTAAAGACACACTGACAAATCTTACTGACTCAGCAACTGTTGAAGTAAACATTCTAGATGTGAATGAAAGTCAGTATGTGTTATTGATCACGTTTTAATGTAACATCTGTCTACACAACAGCTAACTGGACAAAATTAGCACATCAATTGTACAGATCTGATAAATATCCAAGAATATACTTCAAAATTGAACTATTCAGTAAAGACAGGTACATGTAGTTGGTTAAAAATGCTCTTTTTTTTTTTTTTGAATTTCCTAACAAGAAATGTCTTCCATCACTTTGTTTAACTAGCCAAGAATGTATGGATAGTTGTAAAATAAATATGAATTTTTAATATTATTAATATGGCCTTGATGTTGAATTGAAATAGAAAATCTATATTAGTTGTATCTTGTACAAGCATAAATAAATAAGAAACACTTTGCATCCAGTTCTTCATGTACAATAACACCTTCTAAGTTTTTATTTCAATATATCTTAATCTGTAAAGGTACTAAAATATCAGAGGTGTGGTGTTTTTTCTAGCTTTGTAATTTATTATAGGCTTACTAATTAAATTGAATTTTTCTTTACATTTCAGTTCCTTCTACAGTGAATGTCTTAATAGATAAGTCTGGAATTGTCAATCTGACAGATAAAGCACCAATCAACTTACCAAGTTTTGACATTTTTTGTTACAGTTCAAAATATTGAGTTCATGCTTTATTTCCAACTTTTAATCTGAAATGGTAAGTAGAGTATTGAAATATTCATGTTAACTTTTTATTTCATTACTAGTAAACAAAGGCGGTACCCAGACAGGCAAGTAAAGGCACAGTTGGAGTTGAAAATAGCAGAAAATATATTTGAGTGTGTGTTAACAATCAGTCTGTATACTCGCAGTGGCCCCAAGGACATGAAAGATTATTGTTAGCTACATACCTTTGAGAATAGGGACACCTAATAGTACATCAAATAAAGTTCATATGTTAAATAGTTCTTCCCAAAGAAAATAATCCTCACAATGGGTACATAATCTTAACATAAACAACACCTAATTGATTAAACTCTTAAAATCTTAATTCCTTCATAATATTTTAATGGACTCCTTTCCAAACAGTTCTTTATAAAGAAATCCTTGTTGTGTTTGGATTTCCAGTTTTTGCAAGATTCCCAAGACTATTTTTAGCTCAGCAAGCGAGTAAACTCCCCTTTCCCACATAAATAAAACATTCCACCTCTCACATCCCTTCCCCACGCTTGTGAACTTTTACCAGAGGAGATGAACATTTTGGAATTCCCCAGACTATTTTTAGCCAGGATATACATGTTCGGTCTCATACGTTAGAAGATTATGGGCTAGATACTTTCATGTTATTTCACTTTTGAACCAATTAGATGGTTACTTATTTTTAATCAATTGTTTTATACTGTGCTATATAGTTGAAAAACAATAAAATATTTAATAATACTTTTAGCTACTTAAGGTGGGCTGCCCCATCAACCAAAAATCTTCAGAATGGTCAATTTTTCAAAATCACATTTTCTCTAAGAAAAATATCTCAGGAATCGATTGGTCAAGTCAGCATTTACTAGGTGATTCATTTTAATGGCGTTAAAAAATTCTAAATAGGGTATAGGTATGTATTTTTCTACAGTAAACGTTACAAAATTACCATTTTCAACTTTACGCTACTATGAGAATTAACCTGTCTAACCCTAGTTCCAAATGGTATAACGCTTACAGAATCATCAAAAAAATGTGTAGATTATATTTTTCCTAATGGCGTTTTGACCTAAATAACAAGAATATCAAGGAAAGGCCTTGAACTAAGTGTGTATCATACATCATCACAAGAGCGTCCATGCGATTTGATTGGTAGGTACGGTCTTGTTGTCCGATAGCAATTGTTACCTATCCCATAACCACCTATCCCATAATGTCAGCTGTAAACTATAAAGTTATTCTACCATCAATTCAACTGTTTATATGTTAAATCTTAGAAAATTATTTAAAATACTACTGAATCTGTGTTGTTTCTGAAAGAACTTATCATTTTCATCATTTTGGATGGATACACTCGCCCAATGAAGTTTCTTTTCTTATTCTGTTATTTCTCTTACTATTAGTATTACTATCTTTCAAAACAAGGCAATACAAACTAGAACAGGTACATGTGTTACAAAGGATAATAGAACTATCATAGAAACACAGCTGGCTCACAGCACAAATTATAAATTTTTGCCTAATATAATTAGGCCTAGTGGCTCACATACTGACCAGAGCTGATGGTTACCTAACACCAGATATCATTCTTCCCTGGCTGTAGTGTAGTCAAGGGGGCTGTATGCACACCGTGTGTGTTCTGTTCATTCATAAGGAATGTAAACATGTTTTTGTAAATTAAGAAATGTTTATTGATAGTTTTGGACATTTTATCAAACTAAAATTACTTTTATACAAGAAAAAAAGAATAACAGCTGTAAGTAATTAGTCAATAATAAAATGACATGTTTTTGTGTCATTATTAACAGACTAAACTTTAAGATACAATGACTAGGGATGTAATTTTCTATGTTATGGCATATGTTCGTTTATTTAGGTGTACCTAATAATATGTCAGTTTTTTTTTCTGACTTTCATTTCTTTGATGTTAACGAACACTAATTTAATCATAAAATACCTTTTCAAGAGCTTCAATTTTTTTTCTCAACTTTTTTTTTTTGCTTTTTTTCTCAAAATCATGTTTTTTTTTTTCAAATTTTTTAACTTTTCAATGCACACTTCTTTTTGCTTGTCTTTCCTCAATTTTGTTTTTCATAAAAAATTTTACTGAATTTTTTATCTTTTTTTTTCTAACCTGCTACCCCCCCCCCCATAAAATTCACATTTTTACATATGGCCCCTTAGTAAGAAATTCAATTTTTTAAAATTTTTAAATCTTTCAAAAAAACAAAATTGAGCTATTGTTGGAAATATGTACATGTTTATCTATGTACAAAATATCTTTCTTAAATTAGCTATACTTTCTGAAAAATGTCAAGAAAGTAGACCTTTTACTTAAAAAAGTTAAAAAAATTTTTTTTTGACAATTTGAAAATTCTATTGGTAATCCTTGGGTCACTTGATTGTGTGTGCCAAAAATGGTTAATGTACGCCAATAAAAAACACAAGATGGCCGCTCCTGAGGACCACATTAATTATATTTACGATATTTTAGATGATGTTCCCACATGTGCCATTTCCAACCCAGTTCTGTTACTCTGGGAGTTAAAGACCAGTGATCTAATTAATGAAGTTCTGAGATACTATTGATCCAGTTTGACATGTTCACAGTATATTATTTTCTGGATTTAAAGTAATGCCTCAAGACTTCTTGAGTATAAGCATCATATACGATCAATAATAAAACAGTAATGCTCAATGTTACTTTGAATAGATACTCTCCAACAAGTGTTAATGTAAGTACATTATGTTTTGTTTTTTCTATAAGTTTCATTTGATCAGAGCTGTGCATTTTTCAATCTTTTTTTTTTTTTTTTTAGTTAACTGATAAATGTATTTGTTATTTCTGGAAATTTCTTTACTTTTTGTGATTTAAAACAGAAAATGTAACATGCTAAGCATTATTTTTGTCGATTTTTTGGTTGCTCTATTTGAGCTTCCACACTTTAAGGGCTGAAAGAAATTTAATTAAAATTGTTCCACTGCATATTTTTCAATAAGTTTCTCAGTTTCTCTTTAAAATTACTTTCCCTGCATGACTTTAAATGATCGACCTGCTAAAATATTGTCTTATAAAAATTAAAGCTGGTGCCCTGTCTTGCAGTAAAACAAATTACACCCTTGCAACTATTTGACTTAAGCTGTCGAATTACTTAATTCCGTAAACGATTGCCTTGAGCTTTTTATTTCACCTATCTATGGTAAACAAAGATCCTGTATTAATTGGTCATGTCTGTAACCATTGTTGGTCTAGTTCTGATGTACATTGCAACAGGGAAGAAAGATATGTATTTGACTTGTGTCACTAATCTTCTTGTGTGATGGATTGTCGAGTGTTGTAGATACTCGACCGTCGACCTGAGAGTCCTGGGTTCGATTCTCTGTGAGGCCCATAGAATTTTCTCCAGGTGAAATTTGGTACAAAGTCCTCCCACAAGTCTACCCAGCTTAAAATGGGTACCTGGCTTAAGTTGGGGAAGTAAAGGCGGCTAGGCATTGTGCCAACCACACAATCCCTACATATGCTGAGGTTACAGAAACAGATGAATTTTACACTTCATCTGCCCCGATGGCCCGTCAGGGCTAAGGGAACTTTACTTTTACTGATCTTCAAACATTCACTGATCAAGTCAACAACCTCACAGCCACCTACTCACCCTTTATAGTTTAAACAGCTCGGTCTTTTTGTCTTCCAGGATGGCTCCTAACAATGAGGTTGAGACAGAGACAAATCTTGCCCCATAGCAAAGCACCAAGCAATTTTTTTTAGGGTTTTTTTTTTTGTTTTTGAAAAAATTAATGAACCATGTGTATAAATAGGTTAAATAGTCCTAGGCTGACTGGCTTGACATGCACATTCATTAAACAAAATTTAATCAATTGTGAACCGCCATTCTGCTGATCCAACTACTGCTCAACAGAGGTTTTTATAAGCCAGAACTCTGTCCACGATATGAGACACATTGTAAAGACTAAATACTTGAGTTTTGTCTCCATAGTCTTGTGGGAGACTCAATCTTAATGGTCATTACAGCTAAGACTTGGTGGATTGGAATGCAACAGTAGTACTTTACTGTCAGTACAGTGATTACTAGCTTGACACATATATGGTAAAAAAAAAAAAATACGGAGATCACAGGAGATATATTTCTATCTATTTCTATCTTTTTCTGTCTATTTCTAATTCAATTTCTATGTATTTCTTATCTTATTATTTTTAATTATTTCTGTCTATTTCTGTCTTTTTTCATATATTTTCTTTCTCTATCTCTGCCTGATGCAAATCTATCATCTGCTATGGTCCATGTTGTGAATTATTGTTTAATGTTATACATATTTAAATAAAAACAAAAAAAAAAAGCATGTTTTTTCTTAGTGACAAAAATGTCTCCCATTCCAGGTTACAATAAATTTGGTGGTCAATGGACATCTCATTGCACAGAACATAACATTGCTTGTTTACAATCCACCAAAACTTACCCCTGTGATTACTCACATTTTACAAAACATAACCAGTGGTTCTCAAATACTCAATGTGTCTGCCACAACTGACAATCACACAGCTCTACGTTTCCATTTCAAAGTTGGTACTCTTTTTTTTTCTAACTTTCAATTGATAAAAATTAAAATGTTGATAGTTTATACATTTTAAATGTTAAAGTTTAGATAGAAAATCAAATGATAAGTCCTTTTCTATAATTTTCTTCATCTAACCGATGCATGTTTATTGTCTAAAAGTATTAAACTATTATTCAAGGTACATCGCTGGATGGATATTTTGAGATTGATTATGATACAGGAATATTACGTTCAATTTCTAACATACCCAACTCATTAGTTGGCAGCATTAATTTCACTATTATGGTTTGTTTTTACTTTTCTTAGCTAAATCAGAGAACAGTAACTTTTTTACTAAAAGTAATAGTAACTTTATAGTAATAGATTATATTTAATAATTTGTAATGTATTCAATTAATAAAATAAATGCATGTAATTTTGAATAAATAAAAGATCATTTTATTTAAGAAAAAAAACAGTTTCAAGTGAATTTTATAAAACTTCTATTTTATTTTATCTATTTATTTTACTATTTATTGCTTTTTTTATTCAAGTATCTGCCATGAGATAATTTTATTATTCTTTTATATATAAAAAATATTATTTAGGTAAATGACACTCGCACAGGCCTCAGTTCATCAGAAAACTTTACAATAGAAATAGAAGATGTCAATGAACCTCCAGTATGTTTAATTACTAATGACACGGTTATCAATTCATCTGTCAACCCAATCTTTCATTTGGCTAAGGTGGTGTGCAAAGATAGTGATGTAACACCAGCCTTTACAAAGCTAATTTACAGTGTTAAATCAGGTAATCTATATGCATGCTGTATTTTAAAGAGTTATTCAACATTTATTCTCAAACGATTTTTTTTATTCAAATACTCTGCTTTCAACTCTGAAGTGGATTTATCATGTTATATTTCTTTGCTCAATTTTATTTATGTGATGTAAAAGTTAATAATAATAATTTTTTTTATTACCTGATTCGTCAGTGCAATCACTAATGTCTGGTCATTTTTTTTGTTTAGCATGCTTCCTTGATTTTGATATTTGCATCACATACTTGGAGAGGCTTTAAATTCTCTTAACCTGGTCGTATTTCTTTTTGTTTCCAATTATATACTGTTGTAAGAAAATATATTTATCTAAGGTTTTTTCTGGTTAGTTTTTGTCTCTCAAGATAGTTTTTAGGTTTTATAGTGCAATAGTAGTTCAGCAACTCCTACAAGGATTTCTGTTTTGGATCCTATAAGTTAGCCAATATATTTGCACTGCTTTAATGCTTGTAGTTTCTCCTCTTAAATTGTCATTTCCTTGATGTGTTTTCTTCTCACCATTTACTTCAATTTATCGCCAGTTGCTTAGTGATAGGTGATCATCCTGTTCTTCAGCTCATTCATTGTCGGTCAGTCTGGCCCATTCATTGTCGGTCAGTCTGGCCCATTCATTGTCGGTCAGTCTGGCCCATTCATTGTCAGTCAGTCTGGCCCATCCACTGTCAGTCAGTCTGGCCCATTCATTGTCGGTCAGTCTGGCCCATTCATTGTCGGTCAGTCTGGCTCATTCATTGTCGGTCAGTCTGGCCCATTCATTGTCGGTCAGTCTGGCCCATTCATTGTCGGTCAGTCTGGCTCATTCATTGTCGATCAGTCTGGCCCATTCATTGTCGGTCAGTCTGGCCCATTCATTGTCGGTCAGTCTGGCCCATTCATTGTCGGTCAGTCTGGCCCATCCATTGTTGGCTAGTATGGGAAAAAAAAAAGATGTACTTTGACTTCATTTTACAAAAGTTTTCTGTAGTTTAGTCTAACTTATATTGTATTTTTAATTTACTTAAGCTTGATTAGAGCTCAATATAGACTTATAAAAACAAATTAATTGGCTTAGTTTCAATGACTGCTACGTCTGTGTTGAAAATAACTGAAAAAAACTGTTCTTTTGTATCCTTTTTTTGTTTTTTACTAGTTAATACAACTTTTAAACAATGGCTTAAAAAAATAACAAGATACATTTACCTTTTAGTTCAATGCACCTGTCTAGTATGTCAGTCAAAAAAACTGTATTCATTGTAAGAGAAATGAATTTAGTTATTTTTTTAAGCTAAGTAAAAAAAAGATAAAAAATCTGATTTTTATATTGCAGACATTTCCAAATGGATTAACGTTAGTGAAGAGGGAGTGATTTTTTTGTTCAGCAAACTCCCTGCAGATATGAAAAGTATTAATGTCACAGTCTACATCTCTGATATTTCTTACAGTGTATCAGTCTCTTATAGCCAGTTAATAACAGGTAATGTACCAGTATTTTAGTCAGGTAATGACAGGTAATGTGCCAATCACATAGAGTCATGTGATACACATTTTCAAAAGGGGAATATTTGACTAAATCGTGCTAAAATCACTAAAAGTTTCATAATTTTAACATCTCATTTATTAGAACATTTTGTATTCTTTCCAAATTTTTTTGTTTCTGTTAGAACACTAGAATAATTTGGTTGACTCAGTTTTATATCTTATACATCATATACTGTAATGATTAGTCTAAAATATATATAATTTTTACTATTTATCAGACCTAAAAAAAAAAAAATTAATCTGCAGATTTGTATTGTCCTGAACAAAGTGAACGAGGAATTGTTTTTAAAAATACTTTGCCAGGAACAAACATTAATGTAGATTGCCCCAAAAACTACACAGGTAAAATGAAATAAATTTTAAACAATTAAAGATTTTTTTTTTATATTTATAAAAGTTACATTATTTTTTATTTTTTACTTAATGATTTCACTTATGTCTTAAGAGTTTACAGCTGAAAGTGTTTTCATTCCTTTAAAACGTTTAAAATTTAAAATATTCTTTTTGTGTGTGTATGTGTGTGTGTTATTAATTTTTTTTTTATTTTGTTTCTTACCGTTTTACTTTTTTTTAAAATCACCTTAACTTTTACAATTTGCATTAATTGTCATAAGTTCATTAGCCTATATCATAAATACAGTATAATTTCTTTATCACAGGGAACATTAGCCGATCATGTAGCAATGAGTCGATCTGGGGGGATTACAGTTTTATAAACTGTATCAGGAAAGATTTAAAGAATCTCACAGACAGGGTATGATATAACTAGAGAAAAAATAGTTGCTCACTAGCCTATATAGTATAGGTGCTCACTATTACATACAATTTTAAACAATTATTGTTTATAATTACACTCATTTTATTTCAAAAGAAATTTCATTAATTATTTGATTAAATTCATTTTTGATGCAGACATCTCACTTGTTAGCTGACCAAGCTAATAAAACAACAAAAGAACTCAATGAAGAAATTCTAAATATTACCATTATTCTGAGCAGCACACTAGCATCTGACAAGCCTGCCTATTCTGGAGACATTCTACAAAGCATTAATGTTCTTGGCAATATAACTAAAGTTGTGCTGCAAAATAATCTTTCAGTGGATGATACTACATTAACAGTAAGAAACAATTATCTAATTTAAAATTTCATAATTAAAAGAAATTGGCCAACCTGTTTTTTTTTTTGTTATATAATCTTCACAAGTAGTTAATGTATCATTACTTATACAGTAATAAACTTAAAAGTAGAGCTTCAGTTCAATTAAAAAAATATTTATTGAAATTAAATTAAATAACTATATACATAAATTTTTTGACACATTGACGAGCATTTTAATTGACACAATATAATACATTTATTTGTATTAGACCAGCTTATCATTATATTCTACAGATCTATTAAACATTGACATATGTGTCTATTGAAATAGTTATTCAGACCAGTTTATTGACATGTATCTAAAACAATGTCAAACATGTGTCTTTCCAAACTCATAGAAGGTGTCAATTCTTCTCTCCTCCGTCATTGTCATATTTCACCTCCTTGTATGTCTTGCTTAACCTACCCTCCACGACCGTACGTAACCCCTTCCAATCCCAAATAAGCATTCCTCTTATATGTGCCTTTTCCTTCTTAAAATAATTGTGTTGCCAGAAATGTTGATCTCTTATTATTAATGCATTTATTCTTGATTTTTACCCCCTTCCCCACCTGGTCACATTTTTTACACACTTTGCAGCCTCTCTCCCCACAAAGATCATGTTACTTACGGCTTACCCAACCACCATACCCCCTCTGTCCCAAAGACAAATTCACACAAAGTTCGATCGTTTCAAACCTCTAGCAGCTGTCAATCAAACTAGTGGCACGGGTCTGCAGCTGTTCACTAACTGTATCACTCAGGGTCCTCTGGCAGCTGTCAATCAAACTAGTGGCACGGGCCTGCAGCTGTTCACTAACTGTATCACTCAGGGTCCTCTGGCAGCTGTCAATCAAACTAGTGGCACGGGCCTGCAGCTGTTCACTAACTGTATCACTCTGGGTTCTCTGGCAGCTGTCAATCAAACTAGTGGCACGGGTCGGCAGCTGTTCACTAACTGTATCACTCAGGGTCCTCTGGCAGCTGTCAATCAAACTAGTGGCACGGGCCTGCAGCTGTTCACTAACTGTATCACTCAGGGTCCTCTGGCAGCTGTCAATCAAACTAGTGGCACGGGCCTGCAGCTGTTCACTAACTGTATCACTCAGGGTCCTCTGGCAGCTGTCAATCAAACTAGTGGCACGGGCCTGCAGCTGTTCACTAACTGTATCACTCTGGGTTCTCTGGCAGCTGTCAATCAAACTAGTGGCACGGGTCGGCAGCTGTTCACTAACTGTATCACTCAGGGTCCTCTGGCAGCTGTCAATCAAACTAGTGGCACGGGCCTGCAGCTGTTCACTAACTGTATCACTCAGGGTCCTCTGGCAGCTGTCAATCAAACTAGTGGCACGGGCCTGCAGCTGTTCACTAACTGTATCACTCAGGGTCCTCTGGCAGCTGTCAATCAAACTAGTGGCACGGGCCTGCAGCTGTTCACTAACTGTATCACTCAGGGTCCTCTGGCAGCTGTCAATCAAACTAGTGGCACGGGCCTGCAGCTGTTCACTAACTGTATCACTCTGGGTTCTCTGGCAGCTGTCAATCAAACTAGTGGCACGGGTCGGCAGCTGTTCACTAACTGTATCACTCAGGGTCCTCTGGCAGCTGTCAATCAAACTAGTGGCACGGGCCTGCAGCTGTTCACTAACTGTATCACTCAGGGTCCTCTGGCAGCTGTCAATCAAACTAGTGGCACGGGTCTGCAGCTGTTCACTAACTGTATCACTCAGGGTCGGGAAATAGAATAAAGAAATGACAAACCTATTGTTTCAAGGTCATACAGCTGCTATGATTTTATTTAAATGTAATAGTGTATGTTGTATTTTTCTTTTTCTGATCTATTTCTGTTTATAGAATTGGGTTATTTACTGATTTTTTTCCTCCAACTCTGAAATGTACATATTTAAGTGTTAGCATTAAAAGTTAATCCGCAGCCCTACTTAAAAAGTGAACTTACCTGTAAAATCAGTCACTTAATTTTAATAATTTCTGTTCATTATCTTCTTGTTAGTCTCTATTTTTTATCATGTCTGTTTATAATTAATCTCACCATCATGTACATAATTAGACTGAATATTAATACATGTACTACTTTTCACATTTGTCTGGTTTTTTTTTTTTCAGGTTTTTTTTTTAAGTTTAAGAAAATGTAGTCCATGCTGTCCCATGCATATAGTTGATATTTTTCTCATAGTTACTTTATCATTTTATTATTTAGAAATTTGTGTCAGTTTCAAACTATTTACTACTGGCTGATGGCAAGCCATGGTCTGATTTAACAAGCCAAAGACAAAATGCACCTTCCACTCTTGTTTATGTGATGGATGTTCTAGTGACTAGTACTTTATCATCTGTAAATAATGATTCACAGATTTTACAAGACACAATTGGTAAGTACAACCTTTATCCATGTATAAGTTTACCGACCTAAAGATAACTTAGATTTTTTGTATTTATATGCATAATAACCTATAGGACCAAACAGCTCTAACATGTTTGTATTAACTTGTGGAAAATTATTAAGAAAAAATGAAAATAATAAGCGATGTGTTTTTCTTTTTGAAATATGTCCATCTTTAGCTATTGTCCGTGGAGTTAGCTCAGGTGGCATCACTTTCCCAAAATCTTATTTACAAAAAAATAAAGAAGACTGGACTCAGAATTCAGGCAATAAAATATTTCTATCAAAGGAGGCTTTTTCAGGTTAGAGAAACATAGTGTACATTCAACTAATTTTTTTTATTTTTAAATTGAACTTTTTGGCAAGATATTTTTCTTTGTTTCATGTATAAACTGTTTAATAAAGCTCGACATGCAAGCTTTTTGCAACCTTTACATCTTGCAGGGTCAGCGAAGTATTCTGTTATAACTTACAAAAATGCTTTGGAAAAATTTCAAAACAACCCAACTCTGCAAAATGTGTAAGTATTGGGACGTATTTGAAAAAAAAAAAGGTTTACTATTCATACAAGAATAACGTATTTACTTTTATTTTTCCTTGATTTGTGATTAAAGAATTTAAAAAAATTAGTACAGTGAAATAGCATTATAACAAAATTGATGGGAACTTGTGATAAGATATTCATATAGTTTTCCTATATTTAATTTAAACTGTAGCTGTTTTTAGCAAAATCTTTTCTATTCATGAATTTTTTTTACAGTACATAATGTAGAAAATTAAGGGAGTTAATGCCATTTAAATTTACGTATTACCTAAATCACTTTGTCTCCCTTGCATTAGAATTTTGTCGGAGTAACACAAATACAGTGAAACGTTATCTTATATAACATCTGTCAAGTAAAGGTTGTAATGAAATCTTACTTTTATTATTGCAAAAAAAAAATAAGCCTTTTGCCAATAAAATTTGCCCCCAAGTAGGCTTAAGTTCAGCTAGCAAAACATAGATAATGACCCGGGGGGGTACTGGAATAGATGGAGGTGGGCAGATCTCACTCCTGCATTGTTACAGTGCAGTCCACGTGAATGGGAGGAGGATGGGGGGGGGGGTAATTCACCAAATTAGGCAGATAGGGGGAGAGAATAAAATTTATTTACTATACTAACCATGAGACTGACCTTGATCAAAATTGATCAAAATGATAGGCAGCTAACAGGAGGTCAATAGGCAGTGGGTAAAAGCATCTTTTGTGCATACGTTTTGAAAAAAAATTTTAAACGGGGTCATTAACTTTTTATTTAAAGCCAAAGTGCTGACATGCAGTTAAGGAATAATTTTTAAAAGGGGGGGGGTAGAATGAAGAAAAAAAAAACAGCTATTTAGTAAACAGAGCCGAACCAAAATAACATTACTTTACCAAAATGTATCCTGCGTGTGGATTTGGGGTGAGGAGAGGGGTAGGGTTATTTGCTGTCAAATTGTTTTGGAACAGGCTACGTTAGTGATATCTTTTAACTTTACCATCTGTGTTTTGTTGTGTTCTTTATTCACCTTTTGACTCTTCATTTTACTAGAAATCTCTCTATATTGGTCATTGTTCTTAATTGACTTACAAGAGACTTATGCCAATGCAAAAAATAAAAAAAAAAGAATGTACAACATGTAGAGTCCTATACAATATAGATTAATCTACAGACTTCTGAAATTCTGGTGGCAATACTTACATTATAAAATAATTCTTGAAAAATTACGTTTGACTCATGTGCATTAGTAATCACTGTCTTATGCACATTGATTAACTATTTATATTTTATAATTTATATATTTTTAAAACATTGCAATAAAAATCTAATTTATTTGTATCTATAAATAAAATATCTCACCTTTTTCAGATCTAATGAAATTAAGAACTTCAGTTTTGCTTCTGAAATTCTCACATTGTCTGTATTAAGTAATGAAACTTTGAAACAAGATTTGAAGCTGCAATTTCAAGTAAAAAATGTAATTTAAAAAAAATTTCATTGTTTTTTAAAACCTATATTAAGGGGTGTCCGCCCGATGGTCTGTATGTGGCTTGAGACGTGTTGGTCATAAAATTTTAATCATGACAAGATCACAACTTTAAAATCAAATTCATCTGTATTCTTTTGGATAAGCTACTGGCCAACCTGATTTGAAAAAAAAACATTTTCTCTCTGCCATTTTTTTTTGAATGTATCATGAAATATGCACAGATATTTTTTCCCTTGAGAAAAATGGGACTTGTCTAAAAATTGGTTTCTGATAAAATTATATTTTATATATCAAATATATTATATTATTTCTGATAAAATTATAGCTTGTGTCATATACTTAGTCATATGAGTCAGACAATTTTGAAATTTTAAAACACCTATCAGTTATGCTTTGCTTATGAAGAAAAAAAAATGCACAGAAGAAATGATGCTATTAGTCCCTTTATAAATACTAAGCAAGGAGATTTATATAAAGCAGTGAAAACTAATTTGAAGCAATTTTCATTCCTAAGAAGATAAACTTTTACAGCCCCTGAATAAAAAAAATGGACTTCTGAATTAAATAGTAGATGACACTGTTGTCTGCCTAAATGAACTTATAATAAAATAGTATTGTTAATTACACCAAGAAAAATCATGCAGATTTTCTTTGAGCCAATTTCTTAAAAGTCAAAGAGAATAAATCAATGCTAATTAAATCCTTTACGTTATGGAATCCAACCACTGTTACATCATTTAGTTTTATAAAGTCAGGTGTTTATTTCTGTGCAACATGTTGTCAGTAATGTATGGATCTTAGAAATAAAATCAAGTTCAATATGGTAAAATTGTAAAAAAAAAAAAACAGATTTTTTTCTAAAATTTTGCAAAACTATAAATATTTTGGCATATTTATGACTCCTAGTTCTTTTAGCTTAACATAAACACATAATGTGCCCATTTTCATTTCGAGAGCTTCAATCCAGGTGGCCCTTCATGTAGTCAATAGAGCCCTATTAATTTTTTTTATTTTTTCGTATATATTGTAAAAAAAACAAAAAAACTCTAGTGACACAATAGATAACTTTTCAAGATTATGTTTCAAATAGCAACAAGAAAATTGATTTATGGTAGATGCACTGAATTCAATGCAAAGCTGCCATTTGAATAAGAACTACAATTTTTATTCATTTTAAAATTAACATCTGTAATAATTGCCAGTGCAGTTGATATGCTACCCCCAACATTCTGTGTCCACACAAAGTTGCCTGCACATACCTCTGCCTTATTTCTTCATTTTACATTGAAAAGTTTTTTAAGATCATTTGTCATGAGAAAAGTTATGCATTGGTCTTGTAACTTAAATCTTTCAGAATTTTAAATAATTTACACATATAAAAATTATCATAATAAATCAAATATGTATTTCAAAAAGGTCTCAGATGCCCAAGTTCCAAATTGTGGATTTTTAGATACTTCTGTCAGGCATGTATGAAAATATAATAATAATAGTTGTTGAAAAAAAAAAATGTATACTTTCTTTAAAACAAAATCAACAGTAAATAAAAACATCTGGTAAAAAAAAACTGTATAGTAATTGTTCATAAATTCTTTTCTCTCAGTCAAATTGGACAGTGGTCTACAAAAGGCTGTACTGTGGAATTTTTTGAAAATAATACAGTAAATTGTTCTTGTAATCATTTGACAAACTTTGCAATTTTGATGAGTCCTTATCAAGTCCAGGTATCATGTACAAACATCTTTCTTTTATGAATATAATGGTGTTGTGTATAATATATTGCTAGAAAACTTAATATACCACAAGGTCATTTAAATTATATTGTTTCAAAATTCTCTAGGCACAAGCATGGTACTCAGTTTAATTTCAACAATTGGTTGTGCTATCTCTATATTTTGTTTGACCATAACCATCATTGTCTACTTAATAGCCACAAGGTCATTTAAATTATATTGTTTCAAAATTCTCTAGGCACAAAGCATGGTACTCAGTTTAATTTCAACAATTGGTTGTGCTATCTCTATATTTTGTTTGACCATAACCATCATTGTCTACTTAATAGCTTGGCGGTAAGATAACAGTTTTATACTTTTCAATATCTGATTCTTTATTTAATTTTTCTATAAAATAACTTGTTTTAGTTTAACTAGAAGATTGTTTCATGCTAAAAATGAATACATGTATCAAAATATATGTATTTTCATACAAATAAAGCGTTATCCTTGTTATTTTACAAATACTTCACAAATGTTTCACTATAGGCATGTAAAAAAGTGACAGAACTGTGCTTCATGTAAACCTTTGCCTGTGTCTGATGATATGTTACATTTTGTTCCTGGCTGGAGTTGACAGCACTGAAAATCAGGTTAAAAAATAACATGACTTAATTGCAATCATGTTTTAAAAAATAGAATCAGATGTTTTTTTAATGAATATAGTTTTTTTTTAACCTGAAAAGATTTTTGTTTAATTAAATATTAATCTCTTTTAAATGTAAATAATATTTTCACAGGTTGGCTGTAAAGTTGTGGCTGTCCTGTTACACTATTTTTATTTGGCAGTATTTTTCACAATGTTTGCAGAGGGCATTCAAATCTTTAGATCTGTCGTTTTTGTTTTTAAAAAAGAATCTATGATAAAAATTTTACTACCATTCATTTATGGTAAGCAAGACCAAAAAATCTTTTGGTAATTATTGAAATCAAAGCAGACCAACTAGCTGCTAAGTCGACTTTGATTATTAAGATATTTGTGCTAGTTATATTTATGATACATTTTTTATGTTTACTTTAGTAAATTGTTTTTTTTTCTTTTATTATTTTTAACAATTATTTACATTTTCTACTTTAGGTGTTCCACTCATAATTTTGGCTATTTCCCTAGGGGTAACTCAAACTGAAGGATATATATCAGATAATTAGTAAGAAAATTTTATAATTTCAATTAAAATGTTTTCTCTTATTTGGTAAAGTTAACAGTGGTTTTGTTTTTTTTAATTTTAATACGACCGGGTGTGTTTCGTATTTTTTTTTCAGTTTCACGACCAGCAAACTTTGATGATGTCAGTAAACAGAATGAATGAGAACATGTATTTACCTGGAACTTTTGATGATGTCATTTGCTGTTAAATGTCGGAGATATTTTTCTATTTGGCTTTCATTTTTTCAGGTCTGTCCAAGCCTAATAAATAAAGTCATTTGCTGTTAATAATGGGAGATATTTTATAATATTTTTTAAAAATAAATACGGCTTTGAATTGTAATTTAGTTGTCAGGATAAACTAAGACTAAGAGTTTTTTTCGGGTCTGCCCAAGTCTAATAAGTGGACGAATAAAAGCAAAATTATGTCACATAATTCAGTATCTATCGTACCCCCCCAGAAAGCTTCTTACTAAATTCATTGAAAGATAAGTATTTGATTCGATTCTCAGATGCTAAATGCTTTTTGTCCCCTCTATTTTTGGTTTCTTAATCTTATTATTATTTATTAAATTTGAAATATGTAGGCGTCTCTGAATTTTTTTAAGTATGGCGCAAAATGATGGTAAGGAAAAGTTATGTAATATTTAGCCTGGGACTAGCTACTCCTGCTCAGCCTTACTGCAGGGAAGATAAACTATTGGCAAAAGCCATTGCTGAACCTAGGATTTGGGGGCCTTGCATTTGACATTCGATACCATGACATGAGATTATGTACTTAATATTTAATGTAAAAAAATAATTTTGGGATCTCCCTCAAGCTGGAGCCCGGCAGGACTTTTGATTTTGGACCCCCTCCCCTTAAAATTGTTACGCCTCTGTGTGCAGCTTTGATACATATTTTCAAAATATTTTTTTTTTTTTAAGTTATGAAATAGTTAAAAATACTCAATTAGTTGTTTGTTTCTTTTTTTTACAACATCTAAAATATAAATTATTTCAATTAAAAAAAAATGTCAAAGATATCTAGTTAGTTAATTTTCATTAAAACAACTAAAAGGATACATTCTACAGAAAAAAAAACACAATAAAAAAAAGTTATGTTTTTGAGAGGAATCAGACCTGGATATAGTCAGCATAAAAATGAGTCAGACCAAATGGTTTCACCACCGTGCCAGGAGGACACACACAAGCAAAGTTGCAATTTTAATGTTTAAGTGAACAAATTACTAGTTCCCTTGAAAAGAAAATAACTTTAAATCATAATGAGTTCACCTGTTCACTGACGTCATCAAAAGTTTGCTGGTTGTATCTCCTGGGAAAAAAATACGAAACACACCCGGTCAGTATTCGAAGCCCCCGCGTTTAATTAATAGGTTAAAATTTAACTGCACACAACATTTTTTGTGTTAAAAACAGTAACAATGCTGAAATATGTAGTAATGACTGCAGGCATTTTATATGTTGTGATTAGACTCATAGTTATATAATAAATATATTACACTTTTTGACTTTTTTCATTTCATGAAACTATACAAATGTATTTTTTATAATGTCTTTAAATTAGCTGTTGGCTGTCTGGTAAAAAGGGATTATTTGGGCTTTTGTTGGACCTATAGCTATTGGTTTAATTGTAAGTAAATATCTTTTGGAAACTGTTTGCCTAAAAGCCATAAAAAACAAGGTATTCAGTTTAGTTTGTAGATTTAAGCTCATTTTTCTTCAGTTAAAATATTTTTTTCCACAGTGTAATTTTATTATTCTGTTAATCAGTCTTGACGTGGTGATTCAAAGCACAGCAGTTCAAAGACTAAAGTCAAAATCTGAAAAAATTAAGGTAGGTCATCATAACATTTATAGAATTATGCAAATGATATAATTAATGCATATATTTTATTTTTACCTTAGGACCGAAATTTTAAAACTTATTATCTCATGTAAAGATAGATTTCTATTTATAAATCATGCACTGCTCCTACAGATTTAACATCAAGGGACAAAAAGTTAAGTACTATTTATGGTAAATACATGTACAGTGTATACATGGTATATTTTTTTTACCAAATAGTTTTTTTACAATAAAGCAGCTAGGTGATGCTGTATTGAAAGGTGTTAGCTTATACATATAACAGCACATTCCAATAAAAAGTTTAATAGATCTTAAAAAGCAAAACCATTATTTGAATATTTTTTTTATTTGACATATTTTTTAATCAACATTGTTTTACAAAGTTATAAATCATTTTTCAATATTTAAAAGCTTTATCTTTTTTCTATTTAACCATGCAGAATCCCATTATGATATTTTTTTTTTAATTTTACACACAAAAAATCAAAATTGTTAAAACTTTTTAATCGTACTTACAGGTTATTGATTTCAATAATCAATTTTGATTTTTTTTTTCTAAAGAAATTGGTGCAATTCTTAATATGTTAGCATTTGTAACTATTATGGATCCAAGAATTAACATAATTAGGGCCAATAATAGGCAATATCATAAAGAGCTGACTCATGTTTGGAGATAAATACACAATTTATACAATAATTATATTTTTACACACAAAAAAAATGTTAAAAAGAATCCAAATTCATATAACAGCCTCCATGATTTAACTATTAATTTTGAATTTATCTTTTTTACCAAAAAAAAAATGGTAATAAATATTTAATCTAAGGCACCTGCATAGGACAATGTGATGAAAGCTTTGTGATTAACACCTAATACATGTATAAATGTATCGAATAATTTTTACAAATATATTTTAGTAAATCAAGGGCTTCTTTATGTTAGTCTTTAATTTTGTACTATTTTATTTATTACAGATCAGTTGTGTGGACAATATTTTATGTTTATCACCAATTCTAGGACTGACTTGGGTGTTTGGTGTTCTGTCTGTTCCACAATAATGATCTGGTTGTCTTTCAATATTTATTTGCTATTTTAAATTCTTTGCAGGTTTGTAATTTTTTTTGTCAACTAATATTGTTGTTGTTTTTTTTTTATGTGACTTTTTAACAATTAATTTATTTTTTAAATTATCCATTAGCAAATATAGATAGGTACATGCACATTTTCAGTACTGAAATAATTCTGTCTAATAGAAAGAACAGAGTCTTTAGTCAACACTTACCAACCATTATACCATGGGCCAACAACATCAAGAGTCCTCTTACCTTTGCCATCCGTACCGGTTGGTTCCAGGTGTATCCCATCTTTGTGGTGTCAGTTTCCAAGGTCTCGCCACTAGGATTTTTTCTTGTACATGCGGCCTCTCTTCCTTTTTAACTTTGGGATTCCACCTCAACTCTGCCTTGTGACACTGGTTTCTGGTAAGGGTAGTCAGCTTTGTGGCTTTCTTTTCGCTTCCTACAGCTAAGCTCCATGATGAGGAACCATTTTCTCCCAGGACAAAAATTTATGTTTTCTCTGTAGCAAAGGTGTATTTTTTTTTTTTTACAATGTTAGGGTTGCTAGCCTCACGCCCAGCCCTACCCTTTTTCAGCGGGGCTTGTGACCATCCTTGGCGGAGTTGAAAAAGTTCTCTTAGCCTTAAAGGGCAATCGGGGTAGATAATCTGTCTCTGTAACCTTTACGTAAAAAGGGTTTATGTGGTTAGCACAATGCCCAGCCGCATTTACTTTCCCGACTAACATTAAAGTACCCCATTTAAAGCTGGCTAGACCTATAGGACTTTAAATCAACTTTCACTAAATCCTGGAAGATTTAACCAAGGACTTTCATGTCGACAATCAAGCTTCTACACCACATGGCCATCCAGCCCAATGTGGTCACAGGATACTTGGCAGGCAGTGTGTGTGTGTGTTTGCAGATGCCATGTGTCACATTTGTATGGATTCCTTTAAAATGACTTAGGCCTACTCTTATTTAAGTTTCTTAATTAAACAGTATTATTTATGTTCTGTATGGAATGTATGTTTCTTTTCAGGGATTTTTTTGTAAGCTTTTGTATTGCGTCTTGGCCAAGAACAGGTAAGCAATGCCAAATACCATCAACTAAGTAATGTATTTGTTAAAATTATGTTAATTATCTGTCTATATCTATTTAAAAAACTTGTGATATTTCCTTTTTCCAAATGTGGATCTTTCATCGTATTAAAAATAATATATTCCATTTTTTTCAAACATCATCTATTAGTACTTGACATAGCTAATAATGGGTGGCATTTATTTTTGTTAGGATCTGCACTCTGTAGTCAGATCTGTATGCCAAGTGTTTATGGGGGGAGGGGGTGGGCATGTATAATTACTTCAACTTATGTTGCCTCAATGGCCATTACACTATCAGATTTGGTGGAGATGAAAGAAGGGCAATAAAAGAGAAAGCCCTCACTTTAGTGGTTTATACAGTGTGTCAGTGGCGCAACCAGCAAAAATGCTGGGGGGGGGCTCACATATAGTAACTTTATATAGTAAAATATGTATTGATGATTTGGCTCAAGACCCCCCCTTGTTGCGCCACTGCATGTAGTATCTATGAGATTTGAGAATCTCATCTCTCAGGGATTTTTTAATATTAAAAAAAGGGGAATTTATGTGCCCTGAATGATTTCTGTTGAATTTCCTTTAGAATTTCCACCATGTAATTTCCTGAGTCCTGTAAACTTAAAATATCATAAACTTTTGATTATTTCATATGCCTTAAAATAAATTATTTTAGTGAACACTCATTATATACACAAATATTTTTTATATTTCTGGGAAAACTATTTTTGCATTGAAAATGATGTTACGTAAAACTAGAATAAACTGGAATAAGGATGTATTTAAAGTGAGTTTACAACAAAAAAATCTTTTTATCGAGAGAATGGTTATGATATGTATTTCAGTATAGTTTAAAATTTTTTTTTTTTTCATTTCATTAGCTTTGAATTTCATGTTTCTTTTATAACTCTAATAATATTTCTCAATAATTCTGTTAGTGCACAGAAAGGAATAAGAATTTTTTAAAAAAAAATTAAATGTAAAATTAACAGGACAGGAAAAAATGTATTATCATAAAAACTTTTGAAGACTCAGAGACCAATAAGATTTTCTATAACCCATAAGTGTGGGCAGGGGTCTCTTTTTTTGTCCCATTGTTATAATCTGTTGTTTTTGGGGGAGGTGGGGGTGGGAGGAATGATGACTGTAACATAAGCTCATTTCATTTGAAAAAAAAGATATTAAAAATTAAAGAAAGAAAAATATTTACATAGAGGAGGGGTGTCCTTACACCAAGACTTACAGTTGGCTGGACCTTAATTTGCTGGACCTTTAATTTATTTTTTGCTTTTTATTGTTAAGATGGGGAGGAGAGAAGGTTTTGAAATAGAAATCCAAGCAGAAAAAAAAAAGTCTCTTACACGAGGTTGAAAGTAGGGGAGTTTGATGAAAACTTTTTTTTCCTAAATCTGATGAGAAATAAATTTCAATAAATATTCTTTTTACACTACTGAAAAATATTTATGCAACTAATTCAATAAAAATGATAAAAAAAAAACAATAAAAAACAAAAAAATATAATGAAGCACACAAAAAAAAAGAGGCAATTCTACAGAAGCCTACAGTGTTTAATCAATTATATCTCACTACTTTTAGAAAAGAGCATAAGCATATCAACTTATCCTTTCCACAAATTTGTTGTTAAAATTGTTTAATACAAGTCAAATATTTAGCAATACATGCAGTATGTTTCTGACAATGATCACATCTGTGCAGAAGCCAATAAAAAATAAATTAGGCATCTCATCCAAGAAATACTCCCATGTTTTATTATGAAATGACTTATATGCCAAAAAGAGTTTGTTGAATTTCCATCAGTTTTTTTGTCACTAGACTTCTATAAAATGTGTGTGTTTATTAAAAAATGTAATGATGTGTATTCTGTAGATACACGTGATGGCTTAAGCAATATGAAAAAGAAATAGGCAGTCACAAACTATTGATTCCTAGCCATAGAACGGCAGAGACTTCCAATAAGGTAAGATATTTGTTCTCTCATGATAAGTTTATGAGATCAAAGAATTAGGTTGCACTTGTATTAGCCTAATTACTTATGGCTTTTTAATTTTTTTAGCTTGGTTATTGCTACATATATTTCTTGCAAGCTTTGTAATTATTATTATGTTAAACTTTTCTTTCTTAAAGACTCACATTTGAACCCAATACTTCCCCAAGAAACAGTAAGTTTTATTTGACTTTAATCTTTTAATAAACCCATAAGTGTTCAGTCAAGTCACTTTTTTTTTTATTGTTTTATGAATTCTTACCATATTATACTCTTGTATAAGTTGAAAAATTTCTGTCTGTCTTCCCGAAAAACTCACTGAAAAAATAACAAGGTCAACTAATCTACGGGCAACACAATATTCCATAGAATTTGGGTAAATTCGACCAAGGAGTGGTTAGATTACTGGAGGCGGCATTGACGTCACTAGGCTGGAAGCCAGTGGGGCGGAGCCTATCACCATATTGTCTCGACTCAAAACATCACTAGCAGTTTAGTGTGTATGTTATATTATTGTAATATTTTGAACGTTATACAAACACTGCATTATAATTAAAAAACCGTCATTTCTCTTGTTCGGCGTACGGTTGTACACAACGACCACAAGAGAAACTGAGATATTGCTTCATCAGTTAGTTCACTTTAATAATAATGCTTTAATTAGTTAATTAGTTTGTGCTTAATACTGTTGCTGTAAAGCAGTGCTGTTGTGATATGCAATAAACATTTAGATGATGACATACAATGCCGTTGGCAAAAAGAGAGCCTAACGTTTATGATTGTTTGCCGTCAATGGTTCATTTAAGTTGCCTGTTGGCTATTCTTTAATCGATGGATTAGGTGGCATTGAGAGAGCTAGTCTTGTGTGAGAGTGCATTACAGGACTTCATGATATTGGTGTTACAATGACTTCTTTGACTTTTTACGGTTCAGCATCCAAAATTTAGCCATGGTAAAAAATCGTGGTTGTACTCTTGATGCTACCTGTAATCCAACTCAAAGCTATTTTAAGCATCCAATTACTGGATCTAAATATTGCTGTATTTTTAGATCCATGCCACATGATAAGCTTGTACGTTATACTTTAGGGGACTAAAAAATCGCTTGTTGATGGTGATGGTAATTTTATCAAATGGGATTACATTGAAAAAATAGCATAAAATTCATGAAAATGAATGGTTGCATTTTTTGTAATAAATTGAGGTCGTCACACATCATGTGGCAGAAAATCAAAATGAATGTGAGATTTAGCAGCACAGCTGCTCAGAGAGTCTGGTGCGTCTTCATTTACTTGAGTTTTGTTTAAATGAAAAAGGGCCCAGGATTTGAAAGGTTGTGAGCCAACTATCCGTATTTTCATTTCTTTTTTCTACATATTGACCTCACAAAACCAGAAAGGTAAAGGTTCTCATAGTCCTTTGAGCATCTCAAATATTGATACGGTGCAGAAATAGTTACGCCCTGCATGTAGTTTGACAAAGTGAGATAGCTAAAAGGCACAGTCTCATGTTTGATTCTTGTGCTTAAACAGTCTTTATTGTGGCTTTTTATGTGTGCATCCAGAGCTCACCGAGTGAAATTTCACCGGGCCCTGGGCAGGGCTATCCATGAGGGCACCCGTGCTGATAATAATATTTTCAGAAGTTGATTGGCCAGTCGTCAGTCCAGGCCCTTCAGCGGAGTCTGTGTGCATCGATAGTTTTTTGCTATTGTTTGACTTACTGATTGCTGCGAACCGCTTCAAAAGGCAACTATCGACAGGATTGTTCTAGTCTCATTTACGTTGCTTAGTGCCAGCCATTTGTTTTCATTGTTTGATCAAATGCTTTGTAATAAACATCAAAGTATAAATACAAAATATTATGTAAAAATACAATTTTTACCCCCGGCTTAATTTCTGAGTATAGCATATTATATAGGCTTTATAGGCCTCGACTCAGCAGCTGATCGTATAAATAGCTTTACATACTCTACAGCACTTTGTAATTGACCCATTAGAATATCTAGACCACCATAGATTAACTAGGGCCTTAACAGACTTTAGAAAAAATGTGATGACAAAATACACTGAGCTCATTGGAGTCATTACGAGAATGAGAAAACTGGTATCGTAATGAAAGTCTGCCCTCGCGGGGTGGGAATGTTTTGAATCGAACAATATGGCAATAAGCTTTCTCCGCCTACTGGCTTCAGCCGCTAGGAACCATCTGATAGCAGCCACCGCTTCCATGTAATCTAACCTCCTTGGTAACGACATTGTACACTCAACACCACAAGGCAACATGGTCAATGGCGGAAACCAGAAACAGACTCAACATTCATTTTGCTGCATCGTTTTACTGCTCTTTATTAAACTTGCATTTCGAATTGTTTCTGTACCCACAGCATATCTAATTTTATAATAGCATCTAGACTTCTAATCTAAATGAGGCAAAGTGGCTGGATAGTTCTGTTGGTAAAGTGCTTGCAATACGTTCAGTGAGCGTTGAAATCGGTCACCCTGTGTTTTATCGGTTGGTGCCAAGTGCATGATGATAAAGAGCTTTAACAAATGCAAATTTAAATGAAATTACGGTAAAAGTCCAGCAGTATAATTATGAAATTTAAATATGTTAGTTGTCAAGTTTTACCCTCGACATGGGCGGTTCATAACAAATTTATTAATTTTGAAGCAAAAATACTTGCATGACTTATCTGCGAGATGGACTTATACGCGAGTATATACAGTATGTTATAAATAATACAGCTATAAATTAATAGTATCTTAACAAGTTTAATATCATAATTTAATACATTGATAATATAATTCCTAAATTTCAATACTATTTCTATTTCATGTTTACAGGCTCAAGCTCAGAACCTGATTATTTCAAACCAGTCTCAACCAGTTATTTAGCCTTCATGAATCGGACATACGGAACTAATGATTAATCTCTATATCAGAAAAGATTTAAATTATTACTTAATATTTTATCTAGTTTGCAGCTACATAGTCAATTCAGGGGGAAACTATTACTGCTTATTTCTATTTTAATATTATTATTGCAGAGCTTATTTTATATAAAATGAAAATTTGCTTTAATTATATCAGTTATAATGGCCTTGTCTATATATGTTACAAAAAAGTGGGTAGAAATGTTTGTGGAATCATAATACATGTATTACTGTATGCAAACTCAAAATAATAATTTGTATCATTCATCTCCTGCATATTTACATTAATACATGTATAATTGTCTTATTTTGACACATAATTCTTTAAAATGTTGAATTTTTTTATGTGGAAAATATGCTTTGCATTTACTTGTTCTTTGCATTGAAATTTTGTGTAAAAATATTTATTTAATAAATGCATTTATTTTTTATTTTTTTAAATGATTGGATTGTAAACATGTTCCGCTGATTATTTATTTAACTGATAATTAAATTATCTAATGATCATAACTTTTTTTATGTAATGAAATGTCGCAATAATATAATTTAAATACCTTATTTGCAAATTAGGATAGTTTCCCTTACTTAAACCAAATGATCACCATTTTTTAAACTACAACGTTAATAACCATCTATGCAAATTTTGATTATCATTATCCCCCCTAGTCCCTACCCTAAGTAATACAGGTGCGATCATATTTTACTGAAGCTATACCATTGCCATCAAACAGAAGAAAAAAAACCCATACAGCACATTACTTGTCTAGTAATACTGTCTGTAATTTAAAAGTTCTACTCTCCCCCCCCCCTCCTCAAACTCCACACATTGCATATTGCTCAGTTTAATAAAGTAATGTAATTTTGGTACAGGCTCATCGATTTATTATGTAATTTAAAAATGCACAATATATTCCTGCTTTCACTCTACCCCCTCTCATTATCTGAACATAGCATGCTGAAGAAAACTTAAAACATTTCAATTATGAGGGAAAATATTTGGCTAAAGGATAATTTTTTCGCAATAAGTAAGAAATTCTTTATGATGACATTTTTAAACAGATATTTTATAAGCAAAGTGGGAATTGGTTACACTGATGTTTGTAAGAACTGGCTCATGATATTTAGAGTTAGTTAATTTGATGATTAGATGAGTCTATGCTTGCTACATATATAAGATTTCTTTTGAAAAAAAAAAATAGTAATTCCACAATAATATTTTCAAAACAATAGTTGTAAACTCAATGTCATCAAATTATACAATTGGAGCTTATAGTTGGTTGGCATTGACATTTCATGTCACCTGTTTACATATTATTTATGTTGGTTGGCAATGACATTTCATGTCACCTGATTACATATTACTTATAGTTGGTTGGCAATGACGTTGATTTGTGACATTTCATGTCACCTGTTTACATATTACTTATAGTTGGTTGGCAATAACATTTCATGTCACCTGTTTACATATTACTTATAGTTGGTGGGATATAACATTTCATGTCACCTGTTTACATATTACTTATAGTTGGTTGGCAATGACATTTCATGTCACCTGTTTACATATTACTTATAGTTGGTTGGCAATAACATTTCATGTCACCTGTTTACATATTACTTATAGTTGGTGGGATATAACATTTCATGTCACCTGTTTACATATTACTTATAGTTGGTTGGCAATGACATTTCATGTCACCTGTTTACATATTACTTATAGTTGGTGGGCTATAACATTTAATGTCACCTATCTGTTATCATATTACTTAAACACCTTGAACACTTCCAAAATGTTATGGTTAATATTTATTGTCAAAAGCAATTTTAGATTTTAATAATGTATGTATATAATGGTTTAAATTTGTGCGTCAGAAATCTATTTATACAAAGACTTTTTAATGTATTTTTTAGAATACTTCATATACAAGTTTCAAACTAAAGTAAAAGGAATTTTATTATTTTTTTCTGTTTGAATTTCAATTATCTGGGTTCAATTATTTCCCTCTAAAAAATTCAAGTAGTTATTGGCCCAGGAGGAAAATTTGGTATAGCTTCAGTAAAATATGATCGCACCTGTATTACTTAGGGTAGGGACTAGGGGGGATAATGATAATCAAAATTTGCATAGATGGTTATTAACGTTGTAGTTTAAAAAATGGTGATCATTTGGTTTAAGTAAGGGAAACTATCCTAATTTGCAAATAAGGTATTTAAATTATATTATTGCGACATTTCATTACATAAAAAAAGTTATGATCATTAGATAATTTAATTATCAGTTAAATAAATAATCAGTTTAACATAATGGACAATCCAATCATTTCTAAAAATAAAAAAATAAATGCATTTATTAAATAAATATTTTTACACAAAATTTCAATGCAACAACAAGTAAAGCAAAAGCATATTTTCCACATAAAAAATTCAACATTTTAAAGAATTATGTGTCAAAATAAGACAATTATACATGTATTAATGTAAATATGCAGGAGATGAATGATACAAATTATTGTTTTGAGTTTAAAGTATACAGTAATACATGTATTATGATTCCACAAACATTTCTACCCACTTTTTTGTAACATATATAGACAAGGCCATTATAACTGATATAATTAAAGCAAATTTTCATTTTATATAAAATAAGCTCTGCAATAATAATATTAAAATAGAAATAAGCAGTAATAGTTTCCCCTGAATTGACTAAGGGGCTGTAAACCAGATAAAATATTAAGTAATAATTTAAATCTTTTCTGATATAGAGATTAATCATTAGTTCCGTATGTCCGATTCTATGAAGGCTAAATAACTGATTGAGACTGGCTTAAAATAATCAGGTTCTGTGTTTGATTTCCTGTAAACATGAAATAGAAATAGTATTGAAATTTAGGAATTATATTATCAATGTATTAAATTATGATATTAAACTTGTTAAGATACTATTAATTTATAGCTGTATTATTTATAACATACTGTATATACTCGCGTATAAGTCCATCTCGCAGATAAGTCAAAGAGTATTTTTAAGCCGAAAATTACGAAATTTGTTATGAACCGCCCATAAGTCGAGGGTAAAACTTGACAACTAACATATTTAAATTTCATAATTATACTGCTGGACTTTTACCGTAATTTCATTTAAATTTGCATTTGTTAAAGCTCTTTATCATCATGCACTTGGCACCAACCGATAAAACACAGGGTGACCGGATTTCAACCCTCACGATCGCATTGCAAGCACTTTACCAACAGAACTATCCAGCCACTTTGCCTCATTTAGATTAGAAGTCTAGATGCTATTATAAAATTAGATATGCTGTGGGTACAGAAACAATTCAATGCAAGTTTAATAAAGAGCAGTAAAACGATGCGCAAAATGAATGTTGAGTCTGTTTCTGGTTTCCGCCATTGACCATGTTGCCTTGTGGTGTTGAGTGTACAATGTCGTTACCAAGGAGGTTAGATTACATGGAAGCGGTGGCTGCTATCAGATGGTTCCTAGCGGCTGAAGCCAGTGGGCGGAGCTTATTGCCATATTGTTCGATTCAAAACATTCCACCCGCGAGGGCAGATTTCATTACGATACCAGTTTTCTCATTCTCGTAATGACTCCAATGAGCTTCGTATTTTGTCATCACATTTTTTCTAAAGTCTGTTAAGGCCCTAGTTAATTTATGGTGGTCTAGATATTCTAATGGGTCAATTACAAAGTGCTGTAGAGTATGTAAAGCTATTTATACGATCAGCTGCTGATCGAGGCCTATAAAGCCTATATAATATGCTATATCGAAATTAAGCCGGGGTAAAAATTGTATTTTTACATAATATTTTGTATTTATACTTTGATGTTTATTACAAAGCATTTGATCAAACAATGAAAACAAATGGCTAGCACTAAGCAACGTAAATGAGACTAGAACAATCCTGTCGATATTGCCTTTTGAAGCGGTTCGCAGCAATCAGTAAGTCAAACAATAGCAAAAAACTATCGATGCACACAGACCCGCTGAAGGGCCTGGACTGAGCTGGCCAATCAACTTCTGAAAATATTATTATCAGCACGGGTGCCCGTGATAGCCCTGCCCAGGGGCCCGAAATTTCTATCGGTGGGCCTGGATGCACACATAAAAAGCCAATAAAGACTGTTTTGCGACAAGAATCAAACATGAGCTTGCCTTTTAGCGATTCACGTAAACCAGCTATGTATGTCTTCGCATTGCACCGTATCAATATTTGAGATGCTCAAAGGACTATGAGAACCTTTACCTTTCTGGTTTTGTGAGGTCAATATGTAGAAAAAAGAAATGAAAATACGGATAGTTGGCTCACAACCTTCAAATCCTGGCCCTTTTTCATTTAAACAAAACTCAAGTAAATGAAGACGCAACAGACTCTCTGAGCAGCTGTGCTGCTAATCTCACATTCATTTTGATTTTCTGCCACATGATGTGTGACGACCTCAATTTATTACCAAAATGCAACCATTCATTTTCATGAATTTTATGCTATTTTTCAATGTAATCCCATTTGATAAAATTACCATCACCATCAACAAGCGATTTTTAGTCCCCTAAAGTATAACGTACAAGCTTCATCATGTGGCATGGATCTAAAAATACAGCAATATTTAGATCAGTAATTGGATGCTTAAAATAGCTTTTGAGTTGATTACAGGTAGCATCAAGAGTACAACCACGATTTTTTACCATGGCTAAATTGGATGCTGAACCGTAAAAAGTCAAAGAAGTCATTGTAACACCAATATCATGAAGTCCTGTAATGCACTCTCACACAAGACTAGCTCTCTCAATGCCACCTAATCCATCGATTAAAGAATAGCCAACAGGCAACTTAAATGAACCATTGACGGCAACAATCATAAACGTTAGGCTCTCTTTTGCCAACGGCATTGTGTCATCATCTAAATGTTTATTGCATATCACAACAGCACTGCTTTACAGCAACAGTATTAAGCACAAACTAATTAACTAATTAGCATTATTATTAAAGTGACTAACTGATGAAGCAATATCTCGTTTTCTTGTGGTCGTTGTGTACAACCGTACGCCGAACAAGAGCGTACGGTTTTTTAATTATAATGCAGTGTTTTATAACGTTCAAAATATTACAATAATATAACATACACACTAAACTGCTAGCGATGTTTTGAGTCGAACAATATGGTGATAGGCTCCGCCCACTGGCTTCAGCCTAGTGACGTCATGCCGCCTCCAGTAATCTAACCTCCTTGGTCGTTACCCAAATTCTATGGAATATTGTGTTGCCCGCGAATTAGTTGACCTTGTTTTTTTCAGTGAGTTTTAAGACAGACAGAAATTTTTCAACTTATACAAGAGTATATATGGTAAGAATTCATAAACAATAAAAAAAAAAAGGACTTCGGCTGAACACTTATGGGTTTATTAAAAGATTAAGTCAAATAAAACTTACTGTTTCTTGGGGAAGTATTGGGTTCAAATGTAGTCTTTAAGAAAGAAAAGTTTAACATAATAATTACAAAGCTTGCAAGAAATATATGTAGCAATAACCAAGCTAAAAAAATTAAAAAGCCATAAGTAATTAGCTAATACAAGTGCAACTAAATTCTTTGATCTCATAAACTTATCTAGAGAACAAATATCTTACCTTATTGGAAGTCTCTGCCGTTCTATGGCTAGAATCAATAGTTTGTGACTGCCGATTTCTTTTCATATTGCTTAAGCCATCACGTATCTACAGAATACACATCATTACATTTTTTAATAAACACACACATTTTATAAGTCTAGTGACAAAAAAAAAACTGATGGAAATTCAACAAACTCTTTTGGCATATAAGTCATTTCATAATAAAACTTGGGAGTATTTCTTGGATGAGATGCCTAATTTATTTTTTATTGGCTTCTGCACAGATGTGATCATTGTCAGAAACATACTGCATGTATTGCTAAATATTTGACTTGTATTAAACAATTTTAACACCAATTGTGGAAAGGATAAGTTGATATGCTTATGCTCTTTTCTAAAAGTAGTGAGATATAATTGATTAAACACTGTGGCTTCTGTAAATTGCCTCTTTTTTTTTTGTGTGCTTCATTATATTTTTTTGTTTTTTATTGTTTTTTTTTTATCATTTTTATTGAATTAGTTGCATAAATATTTTTCAGTAGTGTAAAAAGAATATTTATTGAAATTTATTTCCTCATCAGATTTAGGGAAAAAAAAAGTTTTTCATCAAACTCCCCTACTTTCAACCTGTGTAAGAGACTTTTTTTTTCTGCTTGATTTCTATTTCAAAATTACCTTCTCTCCTCCCCATCTTAACAATAAAGAAAAAAAAATAAATTAAGGTCCAGCAAATTAAGGTCCAGCCAACTGTAAGTTCGATGTAAGGACACCCCTCCTCTATGTAAATATTTTTCTTTCTTTAATTTTTAATATCTTTTTTTTCAAATGAAATGAGCTTATGTTACAGTCATCAATCCTCCCACCCCCCACCTCCCCAAAAACAACAGATTATAACAATGGGACAAAAAAAAGAGACCCCTGCCCACACTTATGGGTTATAGAAAATCTTATTGGTCTCTGAGTCTTCAAAAGTTTTTATGATAATACATTTTTTCCTGTCTGTTAATTTTTACATTTAATTTTTTAAAAAATTTTATTCCTTTCTGTGCACTAACAGAATTATTGAGAAATATTATTAGAGTTATAAAAAAGAAACATGAAATTCAAAGCTAATGAAATGAAAAAAAAAAAAATTTTAAACTATACTGAAATACATATATAACCATTCTCGATAAAAGATTTTTTTGTTGTAAACTCACTTTAAATACATCCTTATTCAGTTTATTCTAGTTTCGTAAATCATTTTAATGCAAAATAGTTTCCAGAAATATAAAAAAAATATTTGTGTATATAATGAGTGTTCACTAAAATAATTTATTTTAAGGCATATGAAATAATCAAAAGTTTATGATATTTTAAGTTTACAGGACTCAAAATTAATGGTGAAATTCTAAAGGAAATTCAACAGAAATCATTCAGGGCACATAAATTTCTCCCTTTTTTAATATTAAAAAATCCCTGAGAGATGAGATTCTAAATTCATAGATACTACATGCAGTGGCGCAACAAGGGGGGGTCTTGAGCCAAATCATCAATACATATTTTACTATATAAAGTTACTATATGTGAGCCCCCCCCCCCCAGCATTTTTTGCTGGTTGCGCCACTGACTACATGTATAAACCACTAAAGTGAGGTTTCTCTTTTATTGCCCTTCTTTCATCTCCACCAAATCTGATAGTGTAATGGCCATTGAGGCAACATAAGTTGGTAATTATACATGCCCCCTCCCCCCATAAACACTTGGCATACAGATCTGACTACAGAGTGCAGATCCTAACAAAAATAAATGCCACCCATTATTAGCTATGTCAAGTACTAATAGATGATGTTTGAAAAAAATGGAATATATTATTTTTAATACGATGAAGATCTACATTTGAAAAAGGAAATATCACAAGTTTTTAAATAGATATAGACAGATAATTAACATAATTTTAACAAATACATTATAGTTGATGGTATTTGGCATTGCTTACCTGATGTGCCAAGACGCAATACAAAAGAAACACAAAAAATCCCTGAAAAGAAACATACATTCCATACAGAACATAAATAATACTGTTTAATTAAGAAACTTAAATAAGAGTAGGCCTAAGTCATTTTAAAGGAATCCATACAAATGTTGGCATCTACAAATATCTATTGGGCTGGATGGCCAAGTGGTGTAGAAGCTTGATTGTCGACATGAAAGTCCTTGGTTAAATCTTCCAGGATTTAGTGAAAGTTGATTTAAAGTCCTATAGGTCTAGCCAGCTTTAAATGGGTACTTTAATGTTAGTCGGGAAAGTAAATGCGGCTGGGCATTGTACTAACCACACAAACCCTTTTTACGCAAAGGTTACAGAGACAGATTATCTACCCCGATTGCCCTTTAGGGCTAAGAGAACTTTTTCAACTCCGCCAAGGATGGTCACAAGCCCCGCTGAAAAAGGAGTAGGGCTGGGCGTGAGGCTAGCAACCTAACATTGTAAAAAAAAAATACCTTTGCTACAGAGAAAACATAAATTTTTGTCCTGGGAGAAAATGGTTCCTCATCATGGAGCTTAGCTGTAGCGAAAGCGAAAAGAAAGCCACAAAGCTGACTACCCTTACCAGAAACCAGTGTCACAAGGCAGGGACTGAGGTGGAATCCCAAAGTTAAAAGGAAGAGAGGCCGCCCAAGAAAATCCTAGTGGCGAGACCTTGAAACTGACACCACAAAGATGGGATACACCTGGAACCAACCGGTACGGATGGCAAAGGTAAGAGGACTCTTGATGTTGTTGGCCCATGGTATAATGGTTGGTAAGTGTTGACTAAGCTTCTGTTCTTTCTATTAGACAGAATTATTTCAGTACTGAAAATGTGCATGTACCTATCTATATTTGCTAATGGATAATTTAAAAATAAATTAATTGTTAAAAAGTCACATAAAAAAAAAAACAACAACAATATTAGTTGACAAAAAAAATTACAAACCTGCAAAGAATTTAAAATAGCAAATAAATATTGAAAGACAACCAGATCATTATTAACAGACAGAACACCAAACACCCAAGTCAGTCCTAGAATTGGTGATAACATAAATATTGTCCACACAACTGATCTGTAATAAATAAAATAGTACAAAATTAAAGACTAACATAAAGAAGCCCTTGATTTACTAAAATATATTTGTAAAAATTATTCGATACATTTATACATGTATTAGGTGTTAATCACAAAGCTTTCATCACATTGTCCTTGCAGTGCCTTAGATTAAATATTATTACCATTTTTTTGGTAAAAAAAAGATAATTCAAAATTAATAGTTAAATCATGAGGCTGTTATATGAATTTGGATTCTTTTTAACATTTTTTTTGTGTGTAAAAATATAATTATTGTATAAATTGTGTATTTATCTCCAAACAGCAGTCAGCTCTTGATATTGCCTAATTGGCCCTAATTATGTTAATTCTTGTCTAATAGTTACAAATGCTAACATATTAAGAATTGCACCAATTTCTTTAGAAAAAAAAAATCAAAATTGATATTGAAATCAATAACCTGTAAGTAGTTAAAAAAAGTTTTAACAATTTTGATTTTTTGTGTGTAAAATTAAAAAAAAAAATATCATAATGGATTCTGTATGGTTAAATAGAATAAAAACTTTAAATATTGAAAAATGATTTATAACTTTGTAAAACAATGTTGATTAAAAAATATGTCAAATAAAAAAAATATTCAAATAATGGTTTTGCTTTTTAAGATCTATTAAACTTTTTATTGGAATGTGCTGTTATATGTATAAGCTAACACCTTTCAATACAGCATCACCTAGCTGCTTTATTGTAAAAAAACTATTTGGTAAAAAAAATATATACATGTATACACTGTACATGTATTTACCATAAATAGTACTTAACTTTTTGTCCCTTGATGTTAAATCTGTAGGAGCATTTATGATTTATAAACAGAAATCTATCTTTACATGAGATAATAAGTTTTTAATTTCGGTCCTAAGGTAAAATAAAATATATGCATTAAAATTATATCATTTGCATAATTCTATAAATGTTATGATGACCTACCTTAATTTTTCAGATTTTGACTTTAGTCTTTGAACTGCTGTGCTTTGAATCACACGTAAGACGATTAACAGAATAATAAAATTACACTGTGGAAAAAAATATTTTAACTGAAAAAAATAGCTTAAATCTACAAACTAAACTGAATACCTTGTTTTTTATGGCTTTTAGGCAACAGTTTCAAAAGATATTTACTTACAATTAAAACCAATAGCACAGGTCCAACAAAAGCCCAAATAATCCCTTTTTTTACAGACAGCCAACAGCTAATTTAAAGACATTATAAAATACATTTGTATAGTTTCATGAAATGAAAAAGTCAAAAAGTGTAATATATTTATTATATAACTATGAGTCTAATCACAACATATAAAATGCCTGCAGTCATTACTACATATTTCAGCATTGTTACTGTTTTTAACACAAAAAATGTTGTGTGCAGTTAAATTTTAACTATTAATTAAACGCAGTGGCTTCGAATACGACCGGGTGTGTTTCGTATTTTTTTTTCCCCGAGATACAACCAGCAAACTTTGATGACGTCAGTAAACAGATAGAACTCTTATGATTTAAAGTTATTTTCTTTTCGCGGGAACGAGTAATTTTGTCTACTTAAACATTAAAATTGCAACTTTGCTTGTGTGTCCTCCTGGCACGGTGGTGAAACCATTTGGTCTGTGACTCATTTTTATGCTGACTATATCCAGGTTCGATTCCTCTCAAAAACATAACTTTTTTTATTGTGTTTTTTTTTTCAGAATGTATCCTTTTAGTTGTTTTAATGAAAATTAACTAACTAGATATCTTTGACATTTTTTTTTAATTGAAATAATTTATATTTTAGGATGTTGTAAAAAAAAGAAACAACAACTAATTAGGTTTTTTTAACTATTTCATAACTTAAAAAAAAATATTTTGAAAATATGTATCAAAGCTGCACACAGAGGCGTAACAATTTTAAGGGAGGGGGGTCCAAAATCAAAAGTCCTGCCGGGCTCCAGCTTGAGGGAGATCCCAAAATTATTTTTTTACATTAAATATTAAGTACATAATCTCATGTCATGGTATCGAATGTCAAAATGCAAGGCCCCCAAATCCTAGGTTCGGCAATGGCTTTACAATAGTTTATCTTCCTGCAAAGGCTGAGCAGTGTATAGCTAGTCCTAAGGCTAAATATTACATAACTTTTCCTTACCATCATTTTTGCGTCACACTTTAAAAAATTCAGAGACGCCTACATATTTCAAATTTACTAAATAATAATAAGATTAAGAAACCAAAATAGAGGGGATGGGGAAGCATTTATATCCGAGAATCGAATCAAATACTGACGAATTAACGAGTGTTAGCTTTCTGGGGGGGGGGTACGATAGATACTAATTTAGTGCATAATTTTTTGTTTTATTCGTCCGACTTTATTAGACTTGGGCAGACCCGAAAACTCTTAGTCTTAGACATATATCCTGACAACTAAAATTTACAATTCAAAGCCGTATTTATTTTTAAAAAAATATTATAAAATATCTCCGATTATTAACAGCAAATGACTTTATTTATTAGGCTTGGACAGACCCGAAAAAAATTAAAGCCAAATAGAAAAATATCTCCGATTATTAACAGCAAATGACATCATCAAAGTCTGCAGTAAATACATGTTCTCATTCATTCTGTTTACTGACATCATCAAAGTTTGCTGGTCGTGTCTCGGAAAAAAAAATACGAAACACACCCGGTCGTATTCGAAGTTTAAAATTAAAAACAAAACCACTGTTAATTTTACCAAAATAAGAGAAAATATTTTAATTGAAATTATAAAATTTTCTTACTAATTATCTGATATATATCCTTCAGTTTGAGTTACCCCTAGGGAAACAGCCACAATTATGAGTGGAACACCTAAAGAAGAAAATGTAAATAATTGTTAAAAATAATAAAAGAAAAAAAAACTTTACTAAAGTAAACATAAAAAATGTATCATAAATATAACTAGCACAAATATCTTAATAATCAAAGTCGACTTAGCAGTTAGTTGGTCTGCTTTGATTTCAATAATTACCAAAAAGATTTTTTGGTCTTGCTTACCATAAATGAATGGTAGTAAAATTTTTATCATAGATTCTTTTTTAAAAACAAAAACAACAGATCTAAAGATTTGAATGCCCTCTGCAAACATTGTGAAAAATACTGCCAAATAAAAATAGTGTAACAGGACAGCCACAACTTTACAGCCAACCTGTGAAAATATTATTTACATTTAAAGAGATTAATATTTAATTAAACAAAAATCTTCTCAGGTTAAAAAAAAAAACTATATTCATTAAAAAAAAATATCTGATTCTATTTTTTAAAACATTATTGCAATTAAGTCATGTTATTTTTTAACCTGATTTTCAGTGCTGTCAACTCCAGCCAGGAACAAAATGTAACATATCATCAGACACAGGCAAAGGTTTACATGAAGCACAGTTCTGTCACTTTTTACATGCCTATAGTGAAACATTTGTGAAGTATTTGTAAAATAACAAGGATAATGCTTTATTTGTATGAAAATACATATATTTTGATATTCCTTTTTAGCATGAAACAATCTTCTAGTTAAACTAAAAAAAGTTATTTTATAGAAAATTAAATAAAGAATCAGATATTGAAAATATAAAACTGTTATCTTACCGCCAAGCTATTAAGTAGACAATGATGGTTATGGTCAAACAAAATATAGAGATAGCACAACCAATTGTTGAAATTAAACTGAGTACCATGCTTTGTGCCTAGAGGATTTTGAAACAATATAATTTAAATGACCTTGTGGTATATTAAGTTTTCTAGCAATATATTATACACAACACCATTATATTCATAAAAAGATGTTTGTACATGTTACCTGGACTTGATAAGGACTCATCAAAATTGCAAAGTTTGTCAAATGATTACAAGAACAATTTACTGTATTATTTTCAAAAAATTCCACAGTACAACCTTTTGTTGACCACTGCCCAATTTGACTGAGAGAAAAGAATTATGAACAATTACTATACAGTTTTTTTTACCAGATGTTTTTATGTACTGTTGATTTTGTTTTAAAGAAAGTATACATTTTTTTTCAACAACTATTATTATTATATTTTCATACATGCCTGACAGAAGTATCTAAAAATCCACAATTGGGAACTTGGGCATCTGAGACCTTTTTGAAATACATATTTGATTTATTATGATAATTTTTATATTTGTAAATTATTTAAAATTCTGAAAGACCAATGTAACTTTTCTCATGACAAATGATCTTAAAATACTTTTCAATGTAAAATGAAGAATTAAGGCAGAGGTATGTGCAGGCAACTTTGTGTGGACACAGAATGTTGGGGGTAGCATATCAACTGCACTGGCAATTATTACAGATGTTAACTTTAAAATGAATAAAAATTGTAGTTCTTATTCAAATGGCAGCTTTGCATTGAAGTCAGTGCATCTACCATAAATCAATTTTCTTGTTGCTATTTGAACATAATCTTGAAAAGTTATCTATTGTGTCACTAGTGTTTTTTTGTTTTTTTTACAATATGGTACGAAAAAGGTACCAAATTAATAGGGCTCTAATTGAATATATGAAGTGCCACCTGGATTGAAGCTCTGAAAATGAAAATAAGCACATTATGTTTTGAGGATAAGCTAGCCAAAGAACTAGGAGTCATAAATATACCAAAATATTTATAGCTTTGCAAAATTCTTAGAAAAAAATCATGTTTTTTTTTTTTACAATTTTACCATATTGAACTTCCATTTTATTTCTAAGATCCATATATTACTGACAACATGTTGCACAGAAATAAACACCCCTTAGACTTTACAAAACTAAATGATGTAACAGTGGTTGGATTCCATAACGTGAAGGATTTAATTAGCATTGATTTATTCTCTTGACTAAGAAATTGGCTCAAAGAAAATCTGGTAGATTTTTCTGTGCATTAACAATACTATTTTATTATAAGTTCATTTAGGTGACAACAGTGGGGGGCTAAATCTATTTTTAGCCATGATCCAGTACAATTATTCCGATGGGCGGAGTTCCGTGAAAGAGGCAAGGTAACTGCGAAGAGGAAGAAATGAAGCTCGCTTCAGTTGACTGACGGTAGTTTATGTTGAATGTCCTAGGGGTTAGAATCTGGAGCGACCGCTCTAAGTTTTCGTTTTGTAAACAAAACTGCCATAGGTGTAAGTTTGTATTTAATGCCTAGGCAAAATTACATTACTTTACAAAAATGTATCCTGCTGTGGACTTGGGGTGAGGAGAGGGGGAGGGTTATTTACTGTCAAAAATTGTTTTGGAACAGGCTACGTTAGTGATATCTTTTAACTTTACCATCTGTGTTTTGTTGTGTTCTTTATTCACCTTTTGACTCTTCATTTTACTAGAAATCTCTCTATATTGGTCATTGTTCTTAATTGACTTACAAGAGACTTATGCCAATGCAAAAAAAAAAAAAAAAAAAGAATGTACTACATGTAGAGTCCTATACAATATAGATTAATCTATAGACTTCTGAAATTCTGGTGGCAATACTTACATTAAAAAATAATTCTTGAAAAATTACATTTGACTCAGGTGCATTAGTAATCACTGTTTTATGTACATTGATAGATTGTTGATCATAACTATTTATATTTTATAATTTATTTATTTTTAAAACATTGCAATAAAAATCTAATTTATTTGTATCTATAAATAGAATATCTCACCTTTTTCAGATCTAATGAAATTAAGAACTTCAGTTTTGCTTCTGAAATTCTCACATTGTCTGTATTAAGTAATGAAACTTTAAAACAAGATTTGAAGCTGCAATTTCAAGTAAAAAATGTAATTTAAAAAAAAATTTCATTGTTTTTTAAAACCTAAATTAAGGGGTGTCCACCCGATGGTCTGTATTTGGCCTGAGACATGTTGGTCATAAAATTTTAATCATGACAAGATCACGACTTTAAAATCAAATGCATCTGTATTCTTTTAGATAAGCTACTGGCCCACCTGATTTGAAAAAAACGTTTTCCCTCTGCCATTTTTTTTTATCATGGAATATTCACAGATATTTTTTCCCTTGAGAAAAATGAGACTTGTCTAAAAATTGGTTTCTGATAAAATTATATTTTATATATAAAATATATTATATTATTTCTGATAAAATTATAGCTTGTGTCATATGCTTAGTCATATGAGTTAGACCATTTTGAAATTTTAAAACACCATTCAATTATGCTTTGCTTATGAAGATAAAAAAAAAGCACAGAAGAAATGATGCTATTAGTCCCTTTATAAATACTAAGCAAGGAGATTTATATAAAGCAGTGAAAACTAAATTGAAGCAATTTTCATTCCTAAGAAGATAAACTTTTACAGCCCCTGAATAAAAAAATGGACTTCTGAATTAAATAGTAGATGACACTGTTGTCTGCCTAAATGAACATATATAAAATAGTATTGTAAATTACACCAAGAAAAATTATGCCGATTTTCTTTGAGCCAATTTCTTAAAAGTCCAAGAGAATAAATCAATGCTAAATAAATCCTTTACGTTATGGAATCCAACCACGGTTACATCATTTAGTTTTATCAAGTCAGGTGTTTATTTCTGTGCAACATGTTGTCAGTAATGTATGGATCTTAGAAATAAAATCAAGTTCAATATGGTAAAATTGTAAAAAAAAAAAAAAAAAAACAGATTTTTTTTCTAAAATTATGCAAAACTATAAATATTTTGCCATATTTATGACTCCTAGTTCTTTTAGCTTAACATAAACACATAATGTGCCCATTTTCATTTCAAGAGCTTCAAGCCAGGTGGCCCTTCATGTAGTCAATAGAGCCCTATTAATTTTTTTTATTTTTTCGTATATATTGTAAAAAAAACCAAAAAACTCTAGTGACACAATAGATAACTTTTCAAGATTATGTTTAAATAGCAACAAGAAAATTGATTTATGGTAGATGCACTGAATTCAATGCAAAGCTGCCATTTGAATAAGAACTACAATTTTTATTCATTTTAAAATTAACATCTGTAATAATTGCCAGTGCAGTTGATATGCTACCCCCAACATTCTGTGTCCACACAAAGTTGCCTGCACATACCTCTGCCTTATTTCTTCATTTTACATTGAAAAGTTTTTTAAGATCATTTGTCATGAGAAAAGTTACATTGGTCTTGTAACTTAAATCTTTCAGAATTTTAAATAATTTACACATATAAAAATTATCATAATAAATCAAATATGTATTTCAAAAAGGTCTCAGATGCCCGAGTTCCAAATTGTGGATTTTTAGATACTTCTGTCAGGCATGTATGAAAATATAATAATAATAGTTGTTGAAAAAAAATGTATACTTTCTTTAAAACAAAATCAACAGTAAATAAAAACATCTGGTAAAAAAACTGTATAGTAATTGTTCATAATTCTTTTCTCTCAGTCAAATTGGACAGTGGTCTACAAAAGGCTGTACTGTGGAATTTTTTGAAAATAATACAGTAAATTGTTCTTGTAATCATTTGACAAACTTTGCAATTTTGATGAGTCCATATCAAGTCCAGGTATCATGTACAAACATCTTTCTTTTTATGAATATAATGGTGTTGTGTATAATATATTGCTAGAAAACTTAATATACCACAAGGTCATTTAAATTATATTGTTTCAAAATTCTCTAGGCACAAGCATGGTACTCAGTTTAATTTCAACAATTGGTTGTGCTATCTCTATATTTTGTTTGACCATAACCATCATTGTCTACTTAATAGCCACAAGGTCATTTAAATTATATTGTTTCAAAATTCTCTAGGCACAAAGCATGGTACTCAGTTTAATTTCAACAATTGGTTGTGCTATCTCTATATTTTGTTTGACCATAACCATCATTGTCTACTTAATAGCTTGGCGGTAAGATAACAGTTTTATACTTTTCAATATCTGATTCTTTATTTAATTTTTCTATAAAATAACTTGTTTTAGTTTAACTAGAAGATTGTTTCATGCTAAAAATGAATACATGTATCAAAATATATGTATTTTCATACAAATAAAGCGTTATCCTTGTTATTTTACAAATACTTCACAAATGTTTCACTATAGGCATGTAAAAAGTGACAGAACTGTGCTTCATGTAAACCTTTGCCTGTGTCTGATGATATGTTACATTTTGTTCCTGGCTGGAGTTGACAGCACTGAAAATCAGGTTAAAAAATAACATGACTTAATTGCAATCATGTTTTAAAAAATAGAATCAGATGTTTTTTTTTAATGAATATAGTTTTTTTTTTACCTGAAAAGATTTTTTTTTAATTAAATATTAATCTCTTTAAATGTAAATAATATTTTCACAGGTTGGCTGTAAAGTTGTGGCTGTCCTGTTACACTATTTTTATTTGGCAGTATTTTTCACAATGTTTGCAGAGGGCATTCAAATCTTTAGATCTGTCGTTTTTGTTTTTAAAAAAGAATCTATGATAAAAATTTTACTACCATTCATTTATGGTAAGCAAGACCAAAAAAATCTTTTTGGTAATTATTGAAATCAAAGCAGACCAACTAGCTGCTAAGTCGACTTTGATTATTAAGATATTTGTGCTAGTTATATTTATGATACATTTTTTATGTTTACCTTAGTAAATTGTTTTTTTTTCTTTTATTATTTTTAACAATTATTTACATTTTCTACTTTAGGTGTTCCACTCATAATTTTGGCTATTTCCCTAGGGGTAACTCAAACTGAAGGATATATATCAGATAATTAGTAAGAAAATTTTATAATTTCAATTAAAATGTTTTCTCTTATTTGGTAAAGTTAACGGTGGTTTTTTTTTTTTTAATTTTAATTAATAGTTAAAATTTAACTGCACACAACATTTTTTTGTGTTAAAAACAGTAACAATGCTGAAATTTGTAGTAATGACTGCAGGCATTTTATATGTTGTGATTAGACTCATAGTTATATAATAAATATATTACACTTTTTGACTTTTTCATTTCATGAAACTATACAAATGTATTTTATAATGTCTTTAAATTAGCTGTTGGCTGTCTGTAAAAAAAGGGATTATTTGGGCTTTTGTTGGACCTGTGCTATTGGTTTTAATTGTAAGTAAATATCTTTTGAAACTGTTGCCTAAAAGCCATAAAAAACAAGATATTTAATTTAGTTAGTAGATTAAAGCTATTTTTTTCACTTAAAATATTTTTTCCACAGTGTAATTTTATTATTCTGTTAATCGTCTTACGTGTGATTCAAAGCACAGCAGTTCAAAGACTAAAGTCAAAATCTGAAAAATTAAGGTAGGTCATCATAATATTTATAGAATTATGCAAATGATCTAATTTTAATGTATATATCTTATTTTACCTTAGGACCGAAATTAAAAACTTATTATCTCATGTTAAGATAGATTTCTGTTTATAAATCATAATTGCTCCTACATGTCTAACATAAGGGACAATAAGTTAAGTACTATTTATGGTAAATACATGTACAGTTATTTTTTTTACCAAATAGTTTTTTTTACAATAAATCAGCTAGGTCATGCTGTATTGAAAGGTGTTAGCTTATACATATAACAGCACATTCCAATAAAAAGTTTAATAGATCTTAAAAAGCAAAACCATTATTCGAATATTTTTTTTATTTGACATATTTTTTAATCAACATTGTTTTAAAAAGTTATAAATCATTTTTCAATATTTAAAGTTTTTTATTCTGTTTAACCACACAGAATCCATTATGATATTTTTTTTTTTTTAATTTTACACACAAAAAATCAAAATTGTTAAAACTTTTTTAACTACTTACAGGATATTCATTTCAATATCAATTTTGATTTTTTTTTTCTAAAGAAATTGGTGAAATTCTTAATATGTTAGCATTTGTAACTATTAGACTAAGAATTAACATAATTAGGGCCAATTAGGCAATATCAAGAGCTGACTGCTGTTTGTAGATAAATACATAATAATATTCATGCTAGCACAATTAATACAATAATTATATTTTTACACAAAAAAAATTGTTAAAAAGAATCAAAATTCATATAACAGCCTCTTGATTTAACTATTAATTTTGAATTATCTTTTTTTTCACCAAAAAAATGGTAATAATATTTAATCTAAGGCACTGCAAGGACAATGTGATGAACGCTTTGTGATTAAAACATAATACATGTATAAATGTATCGAACAATTTTCACAAATATATTTTAGTAAATCAAGGGCTTCTTTATGTTAGTTTTTAATTTTGTACTATTTTATTTATTACAGATCAGTTGTGTGGACAATATTTATGTTATCACCAATTCTAGGACTGACTTGGGTGTTTGGTGTTCTGTCTGTTAATAATGATCTGGTTGTCTTTCAATATTTATTTGCCATTTTAAATTCTTTGCAGGTTTGTAAATTTTTTTTTTTCAACTAATATTGTTGTTGTTTTTTTTTTATGTGACTTTTTTAACAATTAATTTATTTTTAAATTATCCATTAGCAAATATAGATAGGTACATGCACATTTTCAGTACTGAAATAATGCTGTCTAATAGAAAGAACAGAAGCTTAATCAACACTTACCAATCATTATACCATGGGGCACTAACAACATCAAGAGTTCTCTTACCTTTGTCATCCGTACCGGTTGATTCCAGGTGTATCCCATCTTTGTGGTGTCAGTTTCAAGGTCTCACCACTAGGATTTTCTTGGGCGGCCTCTCTTCCTTTTAACTTTGGGATTCCACCTCAGTCCCTGCCTTGTGACACTGGTTTCTGGTAAGGGTAGTCAGCTTTGTGGCTTTCTTTTTGCTTTCACTACATCTAAGCTCCATGATGAGGAACCGTCTTCTCCCAGGACAAAAATTTATGTTTTCTCTGTAGCAAAGGTATTTTTTTTTTTTACAATGTGAGGTTGCTAGCCTCACGCCCAGCCCTACTCCTTTTTTAGCGGGGCTTGTGACCATCCTTGGCGGAAATGAAAAAGTTCTCTTAGCCCTTTGGGGAAATCGGGATAGATAATCTGTCTCTGTAACCTTTGCGTAAAAAGGGTTTGTGTGGTTAGTACAATGCCCAGCCGCATTTACTTTCCCGACTAACATTAAAGTACCCATTTAAAACTGGGTAGACCTATAGGACTTTAAATCAACTTTCACTAAAACCTGGACTTTCATGTCGACAATCAAGCTTCTACACCACTTGGCCATCCAGCCCAATAGATATTTGTAGACGCCAACATTTGTATGGATTCCTTTAAAATGACTTACTCTTATTTAAGTTTCTTAATTAAACAGTATTATTTATGTTCTGTATGGAATGTTTGTTTCTTTTCAGGGATTTTTTGTGTTTTTTTTGTATTGCGTCTTGGCACATCAGGTAAGCAATGCCAAATACCATCAACTATAATGTATTTGTTAAAATTATGTTAATTATCTGTCTATATCTATTTAAAAACTTGTGATATTTCCTTTTTTAAATGTAGATCCTCATCGTATTAAAAATAATATATTCCATTTGTTTCAAACATCATCTATTGTTAGTACTTGACATACTAATAATGGGTGGCCATTTTTTTTTGTTAGGATCTGCATTCTGTAGTCAGATCTGTATGCCAGGTGTTTATGGGAAACATGTTTAATCACCAACAGGATCTGCATTCTGTAGTCAGATCTGTATGCCAGGTGTTTATGGGAAACATGTTTAATCACAAACTTATGTTGCCTCAATGGCCATTACACTATCAGATTTGGTGGAGATGAAAGAAGGGCAATAAAAGAGAAACCTCACTTTAGTGGTTTATACATGTAGTCAGTGGCGCAACCATATAGTAACTTTATATAGTAAAATATGTATTGATGCAGTGGCTCAAGCCCCCCCCCCTTGTTGAGCCACTGCATGTAGTATCTATGAAATTAGAATCTCATCTCTCAGGGATTTTTTTATATTAAAAAAGGGAGAAATTTATGTGCCTGAATGATTTCTGTTGAATTTCCTTTAGAATTTCACCATTACTTTTGAGTCCTGTAAACTAAAAATATCATAAACTTTTGATTATTTCATATGCCTTAAAATAAATTATTTTAGAGAACTTTCATTATATACACAAATATTTTTTTTATATTTCTGGAAACTATTTTGCATAAAAATGATTTACGAAACTAGAATAAACTGAATAAGGGTATATTTAAAGTGAGTTTACAAAAAATATATTTTATCGAGAATTGTTATATATGTATTTCAGTATAGTTAAAAAAAAAAATTTTTTTTTTTCATTTCATTAGCTTTGAATCTCATCTCAATCTCAATAATTCAGTTAGTGCACAGAAAGGAATAAAATTTAAGAAAAAATTAAATGTATAAATTAACAGAAAGGAAAAAATGTATTGTCTTGAGAAAACTTGCATCAAAATAAATCATAAAAACTTTTGAAGACTCAGAGACCAATAAGATTTTCTGTAACCCATAAGTGTGGGCAGGGGTCTCTTTTTTTGTTCCATTGCTATAATCTGTTGTTTTTGGGGAGGTGGGGGGGGGAGGATTGATGACTGTAACATAAGCTCATTTCATTTGAAAAAAAAGATATTAAAAATTAAAGAAAGAAAAATATTTACATAGAGGAGGGGTGTCCTTTCATCAAAGTTACAGTTGGCTGGACCTTAATTTGCTGGACCTTAATTTTTTTTTTTTTCTTTATTGTTAAGATGGGGAGGAGAGATGGTAATTTTGAAATAGAAATCAAGCAAAAAAAAAGTCTCATACACAGGTTGAAAGGAGGGGAGGAGGTGATTGATGAAAAACTTTTTTTTTCCCTAAATCTGATGAGGAAATTAATTTCAGTAAATATTCTTTTTACACTACTGAAAAATATTTATGCAACTAATTCAATAAAAATGATAAAAAAAAAAAACAATAAAAAAACAAAAAATATATAATGAAGCACACAAAAAAAAGAGACAAGTTACAGAAGCCACAGTGTTTAATCAATTATATCTTACTACTTTTAGAAAAGAGCATAAGCCTATCAACTTATCCTTTCCACAATTGGTGTTAAAATTTGTTAATACAAGTCAAATATTTAGCAATACATGCAGTATGTTTCTGACAATGATCACATCTGTGCAGAAGCTAATAAAAAATAAATTAGGCATCTCATCCAAGAAATACTCTCAAGTTTTATTATGAAATGACTTATATGCCAAAAGAGTTTGTTGAATTTCCATCAGTTTTTTTTGTCACTAGACTTATAAAATGTGTGTGTTTATTAAAAAATGTAATTATGTGTATTCTATAGATACGTGATGGCTTAAGTAATATGAAAAGAAATTGGCAGTCACAAACTATTGATTCTAGCCATAGAACGGCAGAGACTTCCAATAAAGTAAGATATTTGTTCTCTAGATAAGTTTATGAGATCTAAGAATTATTTGTACTTGTATTAGCTAATTACTTATGGCTTTTTAATTTTTTTAGCTTGGTTATTGCTACATATATTTCTTGCAAGCTTTGTAACTATTATGTTAAACTTTTCTTTCTTAAAGACTACATTTCAACCCAATACTTCCCCAAGAAACAGTAAGTTTTATTTGACTTAATCTTTTAATAAACCCATAAGTGTTCAGCCAAAGTCCTTTTATTTTAATTGTTTATGAATTCTTACCATAGATACTCTTGTATAAGTTGAATAATTTCTGCCTGTCTTAAAACTCACTGAAAAAAACAAGGTCAACTAATCCACGGGCAACACAATATTCTATAGAATTTGGGTAACGACCAAGGAGGTTAGATTACTGTAGGAGGCATGACCTCACTAGGCTGAAGCCAGTGGGCGGAGCCTATCACCACATTGTTCGACTCAAAACATTGATAGCTGTGTAGTGTGTATATTATATTATTGTAATATTTTGAACGTTATAAAACACTGCGTTATAATTTAAAAAACCGTACGCTCTTGTTCGGCTTACGGTTGCACACAACGACCACAAGAAAACGGGATATTGCTTCATGGGTTAGTCACTATAATAATAATGCTAGTTAGTTAATTAGTTTGTGCTTAATCGTCGGCATCCGTCCGTCTCGAGAGACGATGGTGTAGCTAAGTTGAGTCTAGAAAACACCGCAGGGAATGGCTTAATACTGTTGCTGTTAAGCAGTGTGGTTGTGATATGCAATAAACATCTAGATGATGACACAATGCCATTGGCAAAAGAGAGCCTAACGTTTATGATTGTTGCCGTCAATGGTTCATTTAAGTTGCCTGTTGGCTATTCTTTAATCAATGGATTAGGTGGCATTAAGAGAGCTAGTCTTGTGCGAGAGTGCATTACAGGACTTCATGATATTGGTGTTACAGTGACTTCTTTGACTTTTTACGGTTCAGCATCCAATTGAGCCATGGTAAAAAATCTTGGATGTAATTTTGATGCTATCTGTAATCAATTCAAAAGCTATTTTAAGCATCCAATTACTGATCTAAATATTGCTGTATTTTTAGATCCATGCCACATGATGAAGCTTGTACGTTATACTTTAGGGGACAAAAAAATCGCTCGTTGATGGTAATGGTAATTTTATCAAATGGGATTACATTGAAAAATAGCATAAAATTCATGAAAATGTAGGGTTTCATTTTGGTAATAAATTGAGGTCGTCACACATCATGTGGCAGAAAATCAAAATGAATGTGAGATTAGCAGAACAGCTGCTCAGTGAGCCGTTGCATCTTCACTTACTTGAGTTTTGTTTAAATGAAAAAGGGCCAGGATTTGAAGGTTGTGAACCAACTATCCGTATTTTCAATTCCTTTTTCTACATTTTGACCTTACGAAACCAGAAAGGTAAAGGTTTTCATAGTCCTTTAAGCATCTCAAATATTGATACGGTGCAATGCGAAGACATACATAGCTGGTTTACGTGAATCGCCAAATGGCAGGCTCATGTTTGATTCTTGTCGCAAAACAGTCTTTATTGGCTTTTTATGTGTGCATCCAGGCCCACCAATAGAAATTTCGGGCCCCTGGGCAGGGCTGTCACGGGCACCCGTGATGATAATAATATTTTCAGAAGTTGATTGGCCAGCTCAGTCCAGGCCCCTCGGCAGGTCTGTGTGCATCGATAGTTTTTTGCTATCGTCTCATTTACGTTGCTTAGTGCTAGCCATTTGTTTTCATTGTTTGATCAAATGCTTTGTAATAAACATCAAAGTATAAATACAAAATATTATGTAAAAATAAAATTTTTACCCCGGCTTAATTTTGATATAGCGTATTATATAGGCTTTATAGGCCTCGATCAGCAGCTGATCATATAAATAGCTTTAATACTCTACAGCACTTCGTAATTGACCCATTAGAATATCTAGACCACAAGAAATTAACTAGGGCCTTAACAGGCTTAAGAAAAAAACGTGATGACAAAATACGAAGCTCATTGGAGTCATAACCAGAATGAGAAAACTGGTATCATTATGAAATCTGCCCTCGCAGGTGGAATGTTTTGAGTCGAACCATATGGCGATAAGCTCTGCCCACTGGCCTCAGCCGCTAGGAATCATCTGATAGCAGCCGCCGCCTCCATGTAATCTAACTTCCTTGGTAACAACATTGTACACTCAACACCACAAGGCAACACGGTCAATGGCGGAAACAGACTCAACATTCATTTTGCGCATCGTTTGCTGCTCTTTATTAAACTTGCATTGAATTGTTTCTGTACCCACAGCATATCTAATTTTATAATAGCATCTAGACTTCTAATCTAAATGAGGCAAAGTGGCTGGATAGTTCTGTTGGTAAAGTGCTGCAATGCGATCGTGAGTGTTGAAATCCGGTCACCCCGTGTTTTATCGGTTGGTGCCTAGTGCATGATGATAAAGAGCTTTAACAAATGCAAATTTAAATGAAATTACGGTAAAAGTCCAGCGGTATAATTATGAAATTTAAATATGTTAGTTGTCAAGTTTTACCCTCGACTTATGGTCGGTTCATAACAAATTTCGTAATTTTCGGCTTAAAAATACTCTTCACTTATCTGCGAGATAGACTTATACGCGAGTATATACGGTGTTTTATAAATAACAGAGCTATAAATTAATAATATTTTAACAAGTTTAATATCATAATTTAAATCATTGATAATATAGTTCCTAAATTTCAATATTATTTCTATTTCATGTTTACAGGCTCAAGCTCAGAACCTAATTATTTCAAACCAGTCTCAACCAGTTATTTAGCCTTCATGAATCGGACATACGGAACTAATGATTAATCTCTATATCAAGAAAAGATTTAAATTATTACTTAATATTTTATCTGGTTTACGGCCCCTTAGTCAATTCAGGGGAAACAATTACTGCTTATTTCTATTTTAATATTATTATTGCAGAGCTTATTTTATATAAAATGAAAATTTGCTTTAATTATATAAGTTATAATGGCCTTGTCTATATATGTTACAAAAAAGTGGGTAGAAATGTTTGTGAAATCATAATACATGTATTACTGTATATTTTAAACTCAAAACAATAATTTTTATCATTCATCTACTGCATATTTACATGTATAATTGTCTTATTTTGACACATAATTCTTTAAAATGTTGAATTTTTTATATTTTTTATGTGGAAAATATGCTTTTGCTTTACTTGTTGTTGCATTGAAATTTTGTGTAAAAATATTTTTTTTTTATGTAATGAAATGTCGCAATAATATAATTTAAATACCTTATTTGCTAATCAGGATAGTTTCCCCTTACTCAAACCAAACGTTCACCATGTTTTAAACTACAACGTTAATAACCATCTATGCAAATTGTGATTATCATCATCCCCCTAGTCCCTACCCTAAGTAATACAGGTGCGATCATATTTTACTGAAGCTATACCATTGCCATCAAACAGAAAAAAAAAAAAACCCATACAGCACATTACTTGTCTAGTAATACTGTCTGCAATTTAAAAGCTCTGCTCTCGCCTCCCCCCCCCCCCCTCAAACTCCACACATTGCATACTGCTCAGTTTAATAAAGTAATGTAATTTTGGTACAGGCTCATCGATTTATTATGTAATTTAAAAATGTACAATATATTCCTGCTTTCATCTACCCCCTCTCATTATCTGGTTTCGCATGCTGAAGAAAACTTAAAACATTTCAATTATGAGGGAAAATATTGGGCTAAAGGATAATTTTTTCGCAAAAAGTAAGAAATTCTTTATGATGACATTTTTAAACAGATATTTTATAAGCAAAGTGGGAAAGGTTACTCTGATGTTTGTAAGAACTGGCTCATGATATTTAGAGTTAGTTAATTTAATGATTAAATGAGTCTATGCCTGCTACATATATAAGATTTATTTTGAAAAAAAAAAATAGTAATTCCACAATAATATTTTCAAAACAATAGTTGTAAACTCAATGTCATCAAATTATACAGTTGGAGCTTATAGTTGGTTGGCAATGACATTTCATGTCACCTGTTTACATATTACTTATAGTTGGTTGGCAATGACATTTCATGTCACCTGTTTACATATTACTTATAGTTGGTGGGCTATAACATTTCATGTCACCTGTTAACATATTACTTATAGTTGTTGGGCTATAACATTTCATGTCACCTGTTTACATATTACTTATAGTTGGTGTGCTATAACATTTCATGTCACCTGTTTACATATTACTTAAACACGTTGAACACTTCCAAAATGTTATGCTTAATATTTTTTGTCAAAAGCAATTTTAGATTTTAATAATTTATTTTTATAATTGTTTAAATTTGTGCGTCAGAAATCTATTTATACAAAGACTTTTTAATGTATTTTTTTAGAATACTTCATATACAAGTTTCAAACTAAAGTATAAGGAATTTTACTTTTTTTCTGTTTGAATTTCAATTATCTAGGTTCAATTATTTCACTCTAAAAAAATCAAGTATATATTGGCCCAGGAGGAAAATTTTATTTGCAGTAATGCACAACTTGAGTTTCTTTTTATGAATATAATAATGTGCATTTAATATATACAGTTATATTCATTCCACTTTCCCATTATAAATTATATTTGTTTTTGTGCTGTTATCTACTTTAAGATTACTTTATAAACTAAATACTCATTTTGTATTGCAATATTTGAAGTTATTTAAACTGGATTATGGAAATGACATGAATGACTGAAACACAAATGTTAGACTCTCAGAGACACTATAGAGACACTTCTTCTTCTTCTTTGTTCTCGATATATGATTATGGAGGATTTCAAACGACCAGGCCTATAGTTATGATGAACTGCACGGTGGCATCCAGGTCCGTCTCGCTCCCATAAAGTTTTTGTTTGAAGGAGGTTATCTGTGGCCAGAACCTGTTGCGAGCTGTGTCATGTAAGGGGCATGTTTGGAGAACATGTTCTGCATTCTCTGGAGACATCCCACATGGGCAGTCCTCACTGTTTCCAATGCCTAGCCTTCGGAACATGTGTTGTCTTAGTCTGTTGTGCCCAGTTCTAAGTCTGAAGATAATATTTTGAGCTTGTCTGGGAAGATTATAATAGGGGTCGTTTTTGTCATGATCTGGGTGATTCCTCATCCATTCCAGCTGGATCCGTTCACCTATACAGCCCTTCATTTCTTCCGCATCCAGAGGGACATCCACCTGTATTTCTTTGCTGCCAGATTTTGCCAATTGGTCAGCAATCTCATTGCCATCTACCTTGGTGTGTCCTGGTATCCATTGCAGAACTGTTTCCTTTGAGTTTTGGGTCAATTTATGAAGAGCTGTTCTGAGCTGGGTTAATCGAGTGTAGTGAGGATCCTGCAGAGACTGTATAATTTTTTTGGCATCTGTGAGTATGACTATGTTGCTGTTTGGTGAGGAGTTTGTATGTTGACAGCTTCTTCAATTGCTTCTTTTTTCGGCTTTGAAAGAGTCTGAAGTTTTCCCAGTGGGCATACTATGTTTTATTATTTCTCCATTTGGCAATTCTATATAGATTCCAGCACCTCCATTTTGGCAGTTTGTTTGCGAGGAACCATCTGTGAATGCTCTTATCCATAGAGAACTGGGGTAGAGTTTATTTATTTCATTCATTGCCGTTGCAGAGAGAGTGTTAGTATCATATTTAGATTTTTTTCTTTATTCCAGCTAGGGAGTCTCTCGTGGTTATTGGATGGAAGGAGTCCCAAGGGGGCAAGTCACTGTAAGGTTTTGTTTTCTTTAGGGAGACTGTATCCAGATTGTATTTTTGTTTTAATTTTCTAGCTGCTGTAATGAAGTTTGTTCTTTGCAGTCTTTGAGTAGAGTTAGACTTTTGTACTCTCTTGTTAAGCGGGTGGTTTTCCAGTGTTACAATTTTTGTGTACTGAGAGAGTATTTTGTTGTCCCTTCTTTCTTCAGTAGTTTGTAGAGATGTTATACTTTCCATGGTTGTGATTGGCGTTGACCTCATACCTCCTGTCATAATTCGTAGCCCAATGTTTTGAACTTTGTCCAGTTTTTTTAAACTTGTTTTGGCTGCTGTTCCCCAGGCAGTGGCTCCATATTCCAGGCTGGGTCTTACGTAGCTGGTGTAGGTTTTTTTTAGAACAGACATGTTCGCTCCCCAGTCTGTGCCAGCTAGTTTCTTCATTAGATTTATGCGTTTTATCCCTTTGGACTGAGTTACTTCTATTTGTTTAGACAATGTGAGTCTAGGGTCGAAGGTGACACCTAAGTAGACTGGGTTGTTGTTTATTTCAACTGGAGAATTTTTTAAGGTAAGCTTTATCTGTTTTTGCTTTGTTGAAAGTGTAAAGATTGTGTATTGAGTTTTATTTGCGTTGACTTTCATTCCCCAGCTCTCTGTCCATTTTTCTAGTTGTTTTAGTGAGTCTTGAAGTCTAAATTTAGATGTTCCAACGGATTCTTCAGTACTTATTAGGGCAAGGTCATCTGCATACATGCTGCATTTTACTTTTCTGGGCAAGGTTTCTTTTATATCAGGAAGAGTGTGGGAGACAGAACCCCTCCCTGGGGAACGCCGTTTTTTAAGAGTTCAGTGTTGCTTCTGTATCCATGCAAGCGGACAGTGGCTTTTCGGTTCGACACATATTCTTTTATCCAGTTGAGCATCCTGTTGGAGATATTATTTTGTATTAATTTTAGAATTAGCCCTTCTTCCCACACTTTATCAAAAGCCTTTTCCAGGTCCACCCATACTATGGTTGTGTGTTTCTTTTCTTGGAATCCGTCTTCTATCTTTTGTGTGATGAAAGCTACTTGGTCTTCTGTAGACCTGTACCTTCTGAAACCTCCTTGTTCCTGGGTTAGTAGACTATTAGTTTCTAGAAACCAGGTTAGCCTTTTGTTAATAATTTTTTCTATTAATTTGCATACACAGCTTGTTAGGCTTATAGGTCGGTAGCTGTCTGCTTTGTTCGGGGGCTTCCCTTTTTTATGGATGGGTACCATGATAGCTTTTTTCCAGATGGTTGGAATTTTCCCCTTTTTCCAGCTAGTGTTGAATAGCTGTAATAGTTTCTTTTTGGTTTTTGGACCTAAGTGGGTAAGCATGGCATTTGTGATTTTGTCTAGTCCTGGGGCCTGTTTTGGTTGCAGGGTTTTTAGGGCATCTTCAAGTTCATTTTTCGTGAGCGATTTAGTCATGCACTCATGTCGGGCTGGTGGGTCAGTTTGTTCATTTCTGAGGATCTCATCGTTGACTTCTTTGGACCGTTCTTTGCTGATATTTATTGATCCTGCGTTTTTAAAGTTGGTCATAAGTTCTTGAGCAGCTTCTTTGCCCGTCAATTCCTTATTGTCCGTTTCTAAAACAATTGGGGCTGCCCTGTTTTCCTCTTGGTTTAGGCACTTGGCTATGTCCCAGAGCTTATGTCCTTCTTTGTCGTAGTTTAGGCCTTCTGTTTTCTCATGCCAGCTTTTTCTAATTGCCTTTAGGTATTCTTTTTGGTATGTTGCATTTGCTGCCTTGAGATGAATGTTGTTTTCAATGGTGGGCATGTTTTCTACAATGTTTCTGGCTTCGGCTGCATTATCATGGAGCTCTTGAAGGTGTTCAGACCAGTTAGGAATGTAGTTTTGCCTTGCTCCTTTTGGAATAGATTCTTTTGCTGCTCTTAGTATCGCTTTGGACAGCGCAGAGTAGGATGAGTTGATTTTATTGGTTTTGCAATTGATTAGGGCAGAATAGTTGTCTGTGAGATTTTGGAAAAGGTCCCAGTTAGCTTTCTTGTAGTTCCATCTGGGGTACAGTGTGTTATTATATGGGCAGTGTTTTCTTTTGAAGGTGATTATTATTGGTCTGTGGTCACTTGTTGCCAGTTGATCCATAACTTGTCTCTTGCTGCCTTTAGAGATGTTATTTGTGGCGAAGGCAATGTCTGGGGTAGTTGACGTTAGCCAAGTTCTGGAATAAAAGGATGGCTTGTCATCTGGTTTATTTAGTAAGGTCAGCCTATTTTCTCCTTGCCATTCTTCGATTTCTTCTCCTCTGGCATTTAGGTCTGGGTACCCCCAGCTTTGTGAGTGGCTATTCATATCACCCACAACAATGCTTTCTTCACCATAAGGGAGTTGTATCCGGTCTAGTTCCAATTTCTTGTTGGGTGGACAGTAGCAATTGAAATACGCTTATATTTCCTTCTGGGAGTAGAAGCTTAGTGCCCAAGAATTCTGTGTCACTAGAGGGAGGTATGTTGATATCTGTAGTTGGGATATCATTCTTAACTAGAGTAATCACTCCTCCTTTTGGTCGGTTGTCTCTATCTTGTCTATAACAGGTGTATCCTCTAATAGAAAAGCGTATGTTGCTATTTAGGTGGGATTCTTGAATGCAGGCAATATCTACTTTTTGTTGATAGAGGAATACTTTTAGGGCCTCCTTTTTTTTTGTATTCCTTCTGCGTTCCACTGGAGGATTGTCAGTATGTGTTTATCTTGTTTGGAGTCAGTAGAGTTTGCTTCCTTTCCTCTGCTCCTGACTCTACAGGCAGAGGAGGAAGAACCACCAGCTCGCTTGGGTGGGCTCCTTCGAGGTGGAGAGCCCGGCCCCCTACCTGCGCGGCGGGATTCCACAGGCAGGACGCCATATCTATTTTGCGGGTTTTTTTCCTCCATATTCGTCGAGGTTGCGTGGCTGTATGTTTTGCGCCATTAAGGCCTACTGCCTCCGTCTTCAGCCTGCTGTTTTTTTGGATTTGCTTCCATAGCCTTTGGTCAGCCAAGACCGTCTGCAAGGCAGCAGTTGATTTAATTTCGGAGTTTTCTCTCCTAGATGTCTGCTATCCTTAGCTAACGGCCTCATCTGACCGGGTTTAGAGTTTGAGCGCTCTGTGTTCGCTTTTTGCTATAATTTCTTAGGGTTTTTGAGGCATTTTTTATAAAGGTATCCTTACCACGGGACACCTCACCTCACCCTCCATGACAGCAAACCAGTTGGTCCGCGACCGCTTATTTAGTATTCACGGCTGACCCTTATATCTAAGGGTCTTTCCCCTATCCGCCAGCTGGGGACGCGCTTGGTAGGAGATGGTAGCTCCCCCAAGATAGAGACACTGACACTGACATATTGAGCTCTTGATTACAGATATACACTACAATGCTAATTAGAAAACTGATGTAAATAAATGCTACCTATTATTATTTTTGAATTTAAATGAATTATTGAAATATATACTATAGCTATTGAATGAATATAGCTGTGTGTGTGTGTGTGTCTTTCAATCTTCATTCAGCATAGTAGAATCTATTACCATCTACACCAGCAGCGACAAGCTTGTAGACAATTTGTGAGCAGTGTAAAGGTATAATTGTTTCGTAAACATTAGGATCACTTTTTATTTAACTAGATCCGGGTTTTTATATTTCCGGAAATAACTAGATCCGGGTTTTTATATTTCCGGAAATCAAATAGTCAGTTTTAGAATCACTCTCGTACACGACAGACATGTCGATGTTTTTTCCTTGATAGGATATTGTAATTATTATTGTGAGTGATCATGAGAGTAACAGTTCACCTCCATGATGGAGATATTTTTCTAAATAGTTTTTTGTGTATTAGTACTTGGATATAATACAGATGGATTATTAGAACATAATTGAGTTCTTGCTAGAAATGTGGTGATCCAACAGATTATTTTTACAATGTGTACAGTGAACTTATTTTATCGTATTTTCTATATTATTGCATTGTAATAAATTTCAATCAGCAAAGAACACTGTCTTCTCATATTATTTAGTATTGAGTAGTGGAATGAAAGAAGAGCCACAGCTACCACAAACATGCCTCCAAGATAATATCATACTAATGTTTAAACTCAGCAATGCCTCATCAATAATATTGAGAAAGTATACACTGACAATGGTGGCAGAGAGAACTTAATACCCTGACAATGGTGGCAGAGAGAACTTAATACCCTGACAATGGTGGCAGAGAGAACTTAATACCCTGACAAGCAGTTTCCCCACCAATAACATTCTTGAGTTTCATTGGAAAGGACCTCTAAATGTTTAAGCTTATTCATGTGGGCCAATAAATGTATCCCTTTTATTCCCTTGTACCACTTTTTATAGTGTATAGCCAGTGGAGCACCATGCTCTACTTCTCGTTCACTCAATGCCATGTTACTTATATGTAAACCAAACAGGATGTTTTGTCATTTAACTTCCAACACTTGTATTTTTTTTCCTGTGAATATACCGTGTGTAGAGAGTCCTAAAAGTGCAAGATAAACAGATGTTCACTGACGAAGGCATAAGTAGCGACAAGTGGCAATAGTCGTAAGATTGCTCAATTTTAAAGCATACAAGGGAGGCAACTGAGCATTGCGATTTTTTTTTTGTCATCTGCTTTATTAATACGGAAGGGAGAGTATTATACGGTGGGCTGGGAGTTAAGTTTTGTTTCATCTAGGAGAAAAAAGAATCTTTCTTTCCCACCCCCTGGTTGTGGCTGTCATTGTCATCACCTCAACAAAGGCGGCCTAGTGATTATTACTCACTGTCTTTGTGTTTTTCTTATCTTTTTATACGTGTCTAATATTCACAACAGTTGTCAAATGTACCACTTGTCGAGCAACTAAATTTTTCCCCATCGGGCGTCACACCGATTGAGGCCGACCGTGCTCGTTCATATTTCTAAAAAAATGTTCATCGGCTCTGTTATGACAGACCAGAAATGGGAGTATGTTTGGCAAAGGAATGGGGCGGCAATTTCAGAATCCGCTACAAGCTCGACTGTCGACCTAAAGGTACCTGGTTCGATCTCCGGTATGGACCAATGGATATTTCAGGTCATGGCTTTAGTCCCCGCTATGTCTCCCGTGGTGCACTATCGGCTATGGTGGGGGTGAAAGAAGGGCATTGCGAAAACCGTCCCATTAGTGGTTTACACGATCTAAGAGATTTCATCTCATCCTTACAGGGACTTCACACACACACACAAGCAGTGGCGCGCAACCAGGGGGGGCGCGGGGGGCTCAACCCCCCCCCCAGACCAAATCATCATACATATTTTACTATATAAACTGTCGTTTTTTTTATATGTGAGCCTCCCCCCAGCATTTTTTTTCTATATGTGAGCCCCCCCACCCAGCATTTTTTGCTGGTTGCGCCACTGCACACAAGTGCTTCTGAGTCCTAAATAACGAACAGTTGCAACCAGAGCAGGATTTGCAATTTTAGGGGGCCTAGGCCAAGAAAAAATTTGAGGCCCCATTTTGATAAAAAAAATATTGCTAATTTTTTAATTAGTGTATACTACTCAACATTTTGGGGCCCTTTATTTCGCGGGGCCCTAGGCCACGACTTGGTTGGTCTATCTGTAAATGTGGCCTTAGTTGGCCTATCTGTAAATCTGGCCTTAGTTGGCCTATCTGTAAATCTGGCCTTAGTTGGCCTATCTGTAAATCTGGCCTTGGTTGGCCTATCTGTAAGTCTGGCCTTGGTTGCAACGAGCTATTGCAAACTGCATCATTATTGTTGTATGACTAGTTGGTGTCTAACCGCATAATAGTTCGCTGTGACAGTTTGGAGTCCCTTGCATGATTCTCCAGTAAATGTAAGCCATTGGTTCTCAAATAATTTCGGGTAGTTCGTGAACAAAAAAAATACAATGTATAAATAAATTAAAGACGCTTTTTTTTAATTCATTGTCATTTTTTTTTGGTCGCAGTCACAGTGGGTCGCTAAATAAAACAGTTGTCACAGTGGGTCGCTAAATAAAACAGTTGTCACAGTGGGTCGCTAAATAAAACAGCTGTCACAGTGGGCCGCTAAAGAAAACAGTTGTCACAGTGGGTCGCTAAATAAAACATCTGTCACAGTGAGTCGCTAAATAAAACAGTTGTCACAGTGGGTCGCTAAATAAAACAGCTGTCACAGTGGGCCGCTAAAGAAAACAGTTGTCACAGTGGGTCGCTAAATAAAACAGTTGTCAAAGTGGGTCGCTAAATAAAACAGTTGTCAAGTGGGTCGCTAAATAAAACAGTTGTCACAGTGGGTCGCTAAATAAAACAGTTGTCAAAGTGGGTCGCTAAATAAAACAGTTGTCACAGTGGGTCGCTAAATAAAACAGTTGTCAAAGTGGGTCGCTAAATAAAACAGTTGTCACAGTGGGCAGGCCGGTAGCCAGAGGGGGGCTAGAGGGGCTGAGCCCCCCCCCCGTGCATGACCTGAGCCCCCCCGTGCATGATTTGAGTTTTTTGACACAATTTTAATAATAACGGCTATAAAACATCAATCATTTTGTTTAATAAATCAATAATAATAAAAACTTAAAAGTTTATATTTTGGCAATCATTCAGGCTATTTATATATACTTACATATATAGCTTATCTAATTTTTTGGGCATAAAAGATTGATCTTATTGAAGTTCACTTCTGGGTATTTTGGGCAGCATTGACATTTGGTGCTTCAACAGCCGTGTGTGAGAGCAGTTTATCAACCCTCACACGAATGCTCACCCCATATCGCAGATAAATGTTACAAAAGCATCTAAGCAATCTTTTCCTGCTTTCATTTGAAAAAGATTTAACAGATAATCTGAATGCTGAAGCATTTTTAGGTAAATTCAGTGCTAAACCCAGGCCCGTAGCCAGGTCAAAGTAAGCAGGGAGGCACCATTATCCAGCAAGGGGACACCTTTACTTTTTCTTCATTTTTTCCTCTTTTTCTTCTTTTTTAAGTGGGGGGGGGGCACTCCACACCTAACGGGGGCGGGGGGCACGGCCCCCCCAGTGCCCCCCTTGGCTACGGGGCTGGCTAAACCACGAAGTTTGCAAATTTGAAACGTATAATAATATAAGTTCGCAACAAGTGCCGACGAGTGGGTGGGGGGCAGGGGGGCCAATGCCCAGGGACCCGGACTGAGCTGGCCAATCAACTTTTCAACAATGAAAACAGTTTTGCCCCCTCCCCTCCGGGGTCAATGTTTTGTCCCCCCCCCCCGGTCAAAGTTGTCTAGATCCGCCCCGATCATTTCTTCGGCACCCCCCCCCCGAAAAAAAATTTCTTCGCCCCCCCCCCCCCGAAAATGTCTTCGGCCCCCCCCCCAATCCAATATTCCTGGCTACGGGCCTGACAGTGGGTCGCTAAATAAAACAGTTGTCACAGTGGGTTGCTAAAGAAAACAGTTGTCACAGTGGGTCGCTAAATAAAACAGTTGTCAAAGTGGGTCGCTAAATAAAACAGTTGTCACAGTGGGTTCCAAAATGTAAAAGTTTGAGAACCACTGATGCAAGCCGAGGCTGATACTTTATTACAGCCGACGGTTGAGTATATTTTATTTAGGATATGTAATACAGTGGCATCATGATGAAGGTCTTCAAGCAAAATGTTTTAATCAAACAATGATTCCCGCCTGTCGGTTTCCCCCTTTTATCACCCCGTCCGTGCCACAGGTTTAATGTATCTCTATTTCAGGGTAGTCAAATTCCTTCATGATCTGCACTACATTCTGTGGTATGCTTTCTCTTCAAAGTGTGATGGTATGTTGGTAGGTTAGCGTTCATGTTGATATCATGTATGGTTGTGCATTTGATGAATTATTATTAGGGAGCGACCGATAATCGGATCGCTATCGGTATCGGACCGATATTGGCACTATCGGTTAATATCGGATCGGCCGATTGTTGTAGGGAGCGACCGATAGTCGAACCGATATTGGCACTATGGGTTAACTGTCGGACCGGCCGTTTTTTTGGCTGCCGATACATTGTTTTTTTTTTCACAACAGAGTTGCAGAAAAAAAAATCAGTAAATAACCCAATTCTATAACCAGATCAGACAAGATTTAAAAAAAAGGAAAAAAAAAAAACCCGTACACAGAAATTGTCACGTCTTCCTCAGAGATATGACCTTGAAACAATAGGATTGGCATTTCTTAATTCTAATGTATGACCTTGAATGATACAATTAAGTGAACATCTGTGTGTATTTTTTGTTGGGATGGGCAGTTGGGGGGGGAAGGGGTGTAAGCGACTCTACGTGGCTGGCGAAGTGTCATGAAATATGACAGGGAAGGGGTAAGCATGGGTTGACATACGTCATGAGCTGTAGCATGAGAGAAACACGTGTTTGGTATTGTTGTTGATTAAAAAAATATCGGTATCTGGGGGGGTGTTACAAAATATGTGAACTTTTGCTTGAAATACGTCATATAGCGCGAGAATAACACGTGTTTGGCATTGTTGTTGCTTAAGGGGCTGTCCATTAATTACGTCAAAAAAATAGTGGGGAGGGGGGGGGGTCAGAAAATTTTTGACAATAGTTGTCAAGGGGGAGGGGGGAGGTCAAGAAAAGTTGACGTCAACAATGTTACTTTTTTAAATTGAATATAATTACTTAATAAATAGGAAAATTAAGCAGCGTTTGTAGTTTTGTGTTACACACTCGCTTAACATTCAGTATTTTAATTAAACTAACTATATTCCTACTAATTTTGCCACATAAACATTTTAAAAGCCACCTTTTTAGGGGGGGGGGTAATCAAATGTTGACGTAATTTTATAGGGGGGGGGGTCTCTGGAAGTTTGACAAGTTGTTGACGGGGGGGGGGGGTAAAAATCGCCAAAAATTTGTTGACATAAATAATGGACAGCCCCTAAAAAGAAAATATCGGTATCGGTAAAAATGCTGGGGGAAAATATCGGTATCGGACTATCGGTAAAAAGGCATATCGGTCGCTCCCTAGATAATTGGAGTGATGATAAATATTTTTTTTAAATTCACTATACATAGCATTAAGTGAACGAGAAGTAGAGCAAGGTTCAGATAAAACAAATTGAATGATTGATAGTCTGCAAATATCGGCTCTACATCATATCGTAACACTTGATCTTTCTGGCTTTATAGTATTTTGTTAATAAATGTGATTTTACATCAAGCAAAAAATACCTTTAATGTATAAAAGCATAATAAAATGAAAAATCAATAAATAGATGAATTTTTATGAAAAATGATTATTAAAATTATTATTTTCTAGGAACAGTACGAATAATTATCGAGAATTATGCGATAGCTTTATTTTTTTTTTTCGGTGTAGATAACCGAAAGTAGAAAAAATATGTTTCCGGTAAACAACATGGCAGAACTAAAAGAAAGCGAACGGCATGGGAAAACTTTATTCATTCGCAACCTTCCATATTCAACTACGAATGAGAAATTAGAGAAAATTTTTTCTGACATAGGACCCATAAAAACGTGTTTTGTTGTTAAAGACAAAGGTACACTCTTATTAATCTCAAAATCGTTTGGACATTGAGCATCATTTGATTGTCTTGAGACTTGTGATTCTTGTGTTTGTCAATTAAATTTAAGTTGTTAGCTGTGAAATCTTTAATATAGGCGATAACTGAAATGATGAGAGTCTTAGACAGTTACATTTTCTTATTTACTATTGTCTTTAATTTTTTAATGTCAAAAGTTTATTACCGCAGAAAAATTACTCACATGTTATGCCATAACTTATGGTATTTTATTTTAAGGCACTTGTTACATGACCAAACGTTTGGTCTTCGTATTTTTTTTACTTCGTGTACCAGCCGTAGATAATATTGCTCCACACCCTAACCCTAATCCTGAAAAAAAAATTCTGAAAAAAAAAATAAATTTATATATGTCATGTTCACGTTTGGTCTTCTAACAAGTGCGGTAAGAATAGGAAAGGCACTTGTTACATGACCAAACGTTTGTTTGGTCTTCTAACAAGTGCGTTAATTTAATATGAACTTGACATATGATATACGATATAGTAGTAATTAAATTACTAATTAGCCATTTATAAAGAATAATAAGATTTATAAGAACACAGTTTGTAAATTTGTAAAAAGGCTATGCCCTTGAAAATGTTCGTGTATGCACTTTGTAAAAAGGCTGGGACTGGATACTTCTGGTCATCACTTATTTGCTTACTTCTAGAAGACATGCTTCCAACAGCCTGCAATTAAAATAGGCGATTATCGTTCTGTCTAATGTTATGTTTTTTTAAATCATGTCACTGTTTGACGTCTTGATTATCTTTTCATGATAAGTTATTAAATAATAATTTTCATTTTCGCGGGCATTCACAAAAATTTTTGTGGGTGTAGCACCAACCTTATAAGAATGCTTTTTCAAGAATCAAGAAAATCTTGAGGAAAAAAATATTTTTTTTCTTGCTTTCACTTTTAGCCTTTAAAATAAATGCCATCGTGAAAATGATAATCATACAATTTAAGACAAATAAATGGTCACAGTACTAGAAAATATTTTTAGAATTAATGTTTAATTGTTCATTATGTTTATTTTTGATAGGCTTAATTTAGTGTAATTGTGATAATTTAAAATTCATGCGGCTTGTCTTATTCAGTTGTTGACATTTTCAATAACTGACCATAGTGCAATCACAAAATAGCTGATTAAGTTTTGTTATCAATGGACAATCTTATTTATTTATTATCTTTTTCCTTTGCCACTACAGTCCATATTGGATTGGGCTTCTGTACTTTTCCTCTCCACCATTAACAATCCATGGTCATCTTCATCCACTCTCTCACTTGGATGACATGACTTAAAGGTCTTTTTCAACCTGATCTATCCATCTGCTTCTTGGAACTTGGTCTACTCTTCATTCATTTCTTAGGTGTTATCTTATATATTGCCTTGGTGCCTCATTTTTTTCATTCTCTCCATGTGTCCAACTCACATCAATCTACTAATTTTTTTTCTGCTTTTATGTTCAGTTCCCCATTAAACTGACATAATTTTCATACTTCTCCATTGATGTTGATGTCATTACTGATGTACATTTCACTATTATTTTTGGTTTTCTTTTTTTTGTCATGAAAAAAGACTTTTTCAACCAATAGTTTATTATTTTATTCTCCTAAAAGATATTGGGAACTGTGAAAGGCTATAATTTTCAGACTTAGATGAACACCAACATTACTGTTATACTTTTAGGTCAATGTTGCTGGGTGCGGCCGACCAAAACTTGAAATTACAATGTGAACAGTGTCATATGATAGAGATAATCCATTACAAATTTAGAATTAAAGCATTTGAAAGAATGAAACTTGATATTGTTTTTGCAATGTTTAATATAATTAAATTAATTTGGTTCATTATGCACTGGTGCTATACTACATTTTTTAAAATGATAATCTCTAGTTTTTACCATCATAACAATTGTTGAAAAGTAATTCACTTTGTAATTATACAAAATGCTAATTCATGGACTCAAAATAATTACAGTCATATATTGTCATGTAGAATCTACATGTGTTCTAACTTTGATCCTACTCATTATCTTTGAATGTCAGTTGCAATATTTGATGACGAGCCCACAGAAGTGAAAATTTAAAAAGCTTATAAAATAGCTTCCAAAGTAATGTTAACTCTTGTAATCTCCCTCCACACTTATCATACAGCCATCCCAAATAATTATGTTAAATAATGGCAATAGACCACCCCTAGTGGTTAATCTACAATAAATATATCTTGATATAAAGTTTTTCCCCCCTAAATGAATTCGCAGTTGGTGGTTGTCTCTTTCATAATATACTCTATTTATCACCACGTCAGCTTTAGCCGGTGCACCCATCTATTGTGCACATTTGTATTGGCCGTAACATATACAGAAAATCTGTAGACTCTACTTCAGACCTTGAAGTGTTAAGAAGCAGGTAAAACTAAAGTTGAACTTGGGTCACAATATTCTTTGGGTTGTCTAGTAAAAGTTATGCATTCTCCAATGCTGGGTTGTCTAGTAAAGTTATGCATTCTCCAATCCAAGTGAAATGGGAACTGTCAACATTTTATGGCCTCTTTTGCAGATTCTTCTGGAAAGGTCACCCATTTAAATTGAGCATCAAATAATTATGTAATTGCAAACTTATAAATTTTGATGATTGCATTGCTGTAAATGAAAAATGATACTCATATACGGCTTTTAAAAATGAAATTAATGAAATAGAATATTTCTTTATCTGAAATGTATTTTTCAAATTTTATAATGTTTTTCAAATATTGTTTTAATATAAATGCCTTTCAGACACAGGAAAATGTAGAGGCTTCGGATATGTCAAATTTACACTTCTGTAAGTATTTTTAACCCTTTCCGCCTCGACTGGGTGGAACACACCCGGAGACCACATATTATTGTTGATAACTCTTGTCTCCTTTTGAATATTTTTACAATTTTTTTAGCCATCTATAACATAGTTGAAATGAACACATTGATGGACTCAAAATTATAAAACATGTCATAGTGACTTTATTGTGTGGGGCTGAATTTTGTATCTACTGTCCCTGGCAACTGGGTGTAACGCACCCATACACTTTTTTAATAAAACAAACTGTCTCTGAACTAACTTTGAAACACTTTTTTGTTAATTAAAAACTGTTTTGTGTCATCCATAGAATAGGATTGAAACTTTTAGCAATACGTAAGTAATCTGAAGGCATTGGGATATAAAAAAATAGGTTTTAGAATAGTTACATATAAATAAATACTCTAAAAGCATAGGTTGTCAAAAAATATATTGATCCTGTGTACACATTTTAAATCAGAGAAGTCATATGTACATATGAAAAATTGGAGCTTTGTCACTCAGTATGCACAGTTTAGACATAAAATAACACAATGTTCCTTGCAGATATGTCTACTACACTTGCTGCAATGAGATTTGGTTTTCCTGCCTTTTTTTGCTGGACAAAGTGCACATCTTTTCTGCTTTGACATTGAAGTAGTAGGAACATCAGTTATCCTTGCTCTTTTATTAGGAGTTGAAGTGGTTTGGGTAGCTGGATGGAGTGTTTATAATGAATTTAGAACACTAAAAATATGCTGCCTTATGATATCTTAATGCGTTGGGACAGGTCGTGTCTGAATATGTGGAATGGTGATGAAATGTGCATCTTCAATATTGAATTTCTGTCTGCTGTCTTCACGAGATAGTAGATTGTTTGGAACTTAGTTTTGAATACAACTCTTGCTGCAATTGTTGCCAGGTCAACCATGTTGAAAAACACAATCAATGGCCACCTTTAGAAAATGCCTTTGCCATTTGGTTCATGGAATCCACGACTTGGTTTTGTTGTAATAGAGCACAATCTCTGGTTTCTTGGGCTCAGAATCAGTTTCTGTATGGACGATTGTGCATTGTGCTCAGGAGCAGTACATTCTTCTGCTTCTTGCTCTGGTAATTGACCAGTGTTGTATCTGTTCTAAACAAAAGTATAGAATCATTGAGAGGCAGATCTTTCTTTTGTTGGAACTCCTTTGGTAGGAATGTCTTATTTCTTTTGACTGTTCCAACTAAGATGAGTTTTTTCATAGCCATTGACTTTGCAAGTTGTAGGCTAGTGAAATAATTGTATGTTGTAACATTTCGACCACTTCCTTGGAAGTCACTTGTTAGAGTAATAACTGTTTCTGAGGCTATTCCAACATTTCTCTATGATGGCAAGGCACTTGTACTTTCTTTGCTAAGATATGGGCAACCTCTCAAGGGATAGTTTGAAGAGGACTTACAGGCCCAGAAGATTTTTATTCCATATTTGTCAGGCTTGGTTGGTAGATATTGAATAAATTTGCAACGCCCTCTAAAACCAACAAGTTGTTCATCCACAGTGATGCTTTCTCCAGGAGCATAATACTGGGCTAAATTACATAAAATATTTCCCAAATGTCTCTTATTGGAGCAAAAATGTCACTAGCTTGACGCACTGATCCTATGTCCTTGTCATCAAACCTAATATGATTCAGAAGATTGCTGAATCTCTTCATTCAAAATTCTGCCCTCAAAAGGGGATTTCCATCAACAGGATTAAAGAAAAATTTTACTGATATGTTGATCTGGTGAAGAGCACCAGTATGTAGTAGGCATCCAATGAATGCACGCATTTCAATAACATCAGTGCTTTGCCATTTATTTACTTTTACTTTCTGACCTTCCTTGTTTGTGAAGTCAACTATTGTGCGTATTATTTTTTCATTTATATAGAGTAGAAAGGCTTCAGTGGGAGAATCAATGTAATCTGTAAATGGAATCCGGTTCTTTGGAAGTTTTAGAATGTTCTTCCCAGGGGTTTGCATCTCTGATATTGGTTCATGGAGCCATTCAGTAATGTTGTCTTTGCCAAGGACAATTGGTTCTCTTGATCTATTTTGCACACCATCACTACTACTGTCAAAAGTTTGCATGTTGTCAGTAGTTGCAGCATTAAATGGATTATCCTCATCATCAGAACTACCAGAGTCAGTACTAGTGTTTTCTGGTAGTAGGGGCTGCCATTCTTCATCATCATCTTCTGATATTTCAGGCTCATCACTTGTTTGCCCATCATCATCAAACTGAGCACCAGGACTTGTAAATATGCATTCTTACATATTTAGAATTTAGTATCTATGTGCTTTTGACACTATTAAAAAGCTTGTTTTTCTGTAACTTAATATCTAGTAGTACAAGCAGGCTTCTGAACGTCCAAAATACATAATTTATACATCAAAACACAAACTATACCAAATGAATTTCTGACAGCAAAATATTAAATAAAAAAAATATCTTTCCACACCACATCTAACCATGTTCATTATCTAACTTCCCCTGGCTAAAAATAATAAACTATATCTCCTATGTCCTCTTGGTCCCCATTTAATTAGATAATCAGTTGGCATTTTGACCCTAAACATGACCTAGATCCAGCTTAGGTATTTTCTCTTTTAGTTAGTTGTCTAGACACAAAGCGTGGTTTTTATTATCAAGGACGATCACTCAAAAAAAATATATGGGTGTAACTCACCCAGTTGCCAGAAATCAACATAAATGATTATCTCCCCTTTATTAAGTGTACGGGTGTGTAACACCCAGTTGCCTGGGACAAAGTATGCAATATGTCGCGGCGGAAAGGGTTAAGGAAAAATTGTTGTTTCGTACTATACAAATTTAACATTTTGTATAATATATTTGCTTTATATTAGAAATAATCATAAACTGAGAAGTAAATTAACTCTTTTAATTCTTTAGAGAGGATGCAGAAAAGGCTTTCAAAACTATCAAGAAAGTAGATAGCAGGGATATTCAAATAATTTATGCCAATAAAAAGGAAAAAAGTGAGTTCGTAAAAGCCCTTTTTTAATACTATCTGAACTCAATATTCTTTAAAAAAAATTTTTTTTAATAAATATGAATATGACTTTAAATAGTTATGTTTGAAAAATATTACATGTAATGCATTAAATCTGTAAATTGGTTTATTGGAATTAAAGGTAATTATTTGATTCTATTTATTTGTATGTATTTTTAAAACCAATAATCATATTTTATTTTCATGATAAATTTTTTCAATAAAAAAGTTTTTTTTTATTTAACACAGATACTTGCAGATAGATCTAAAAAATATTTACACTGATGTTTTATTTATATTAATGGACAGAAAAAAAATTTGGTCAACTAAAGAAAGATGACCCGGATGTTGAGCAATCTACTGAAAAGAAAGAAAGCTTACCTACAGAAGAAAAGAAGATTGCTACTCCAAACAAATGGTCCAAAAAAAAACCAACTGTTCAACCCCAGAAAGGTCAACAGCAGCCGTCTAATCCATTTAATGAAGGCAAAAGAGCACGTTTGATCATTAGGAACTTGTCTTTTAAGGTGTCACTTTTTGTAATGCATACTATTTTTAATGGAACAATTTTCATTAAAAAAAAAGTGAATGGTTTTAAATGAAGGTCATGTTTTGTAATACCGAATTTTTTTCTGTTTAACTAGTGTTCAAATGAGGAACTCAAGAAAAAATGTGAAGAATATGGAACTGTGGTAGATGTTAACATACCAACAAAAAGTTTGTATTAATGTAGCATCTGATTCTATTTTTTTATATTTTTTTTTTTTTAGAAATATAGAAAACAATAGCAATATTTCATTCTTTTACACCAATAAAATGTTTACAAGAAATTTTATTGACTTGCACAATTAATAGCTATATTTTATTACATTGCTAGCAATAAACTTGAAATTATACTCATTGCCTATAACTTTTTTTTTGTCATTACAGGTTGATTATTAATTTTTATTGCAATTTCATTCCGTCAAGAAAAATAGAATTATATTATGACATAAAATAATTTTAGTTCATTTTAAATGAATATAATTTCTTTCTTTAGAGACAGGACTCAAATTGGGATTTGGATTTGTACAGTTTGCTAACAAAGCACAAGCAGGCCAGGCTGTTAGGGAATTGAACGGCAAGAATTTATGTGGTACGAATCTGATGGATATAAAATTAAAATACAAAGTTAGGTTGTTGTTTTCTGTTCAGAAAAGTGTTAAATATTTTCGTCTGTTTTTCTTTTAAGGTAGAACAGTTGCGGTTGATTGGACACTTCCAAAGGATAAATTTGAAGCTCATCGTGCAGGTCAGTGATTGTCATAGTGGTAGGGGGACACCGTCTTCTTCAATCTCTTCATCATTTAAACTTTCTTCCCTGCCGGAAGTCTCACTATTTAACTCTAATTTCATTTCCTGTTTATACATTGTTTTTTTGTCCTGTGTCACAGATGTCTTTATTTTGTCAGGTCTTTCCTCCACTATATCAGCATCATCTTATTGCATCATGTCTTCTTGGGCATCTGATTTTTCAACATTTTCTTCTTGAGGTTGATCATTTGTAGAGGCTTTTTTAAAAAAAAAAACGAAAAATTCTTTCAATGCTTCTTCTGTGTTAAAGGGAAGATTCCTAAAAAATATTGTTAAGACTGTTTACTAGATTTCATACCATTAATTCTATCTCTAAAAAATTTTTTTTTTAAAAGCAACAGAAAAAAAAACAACTACATGTACTATGCAACCAATCATCTCTATATAATTATCTAAGATAGACATGGGAATTACTATATTATCATCAACCTGTTATCGTCATTGTCTTTTCTATTGTGTATTTCCATGGAGAGTGCATTGTGAAGTGGGAGCTTATAGTATTTTTTGTTCCTTGTTATTTTGTTGTCATGTGTGAAAATAAAATTAATGAATCAGTATTCCTGACTTGACCATATATTTGAGAAAGTGTGAGAAAGATAGTGTGGAAAGCCACAGCTACCATATATACATCAACGCCTCCACTAGAATTATAAATCACAACCCTGACAAAAAGCAGCAATTTAAGATTTTTTTTGTTAACCCATAAATATTTCTTTATATGCATGTATGACCTTATCACAGTGCATATTGAGGCTAATTTTGCTAATATTTTTTTATGGTAACTATCTGTATTAATTTTATAAAATGTTGCTATTTAGGTTCAGCTGTGAATCAGTTGACAACCAAAGAAAATGCTGAAAATTATAATAAGGATGCCTCAGAAAGTGTAAGTAAAGCAAAAAGTAATGTAAAATAATGAAATATTGTTTTGAATTTAACTACAAAAATGTTTTATGCAAATGTCTTATTTCATTCATGTTATTTTGATGGATTTAGAAATTAATTTCTCTAAATTTCTATACTATCTTTATAGGAAGACAGTGATTCTTTGGGTGGAAGACACTTGCTAATGACACAAGCTGTTAGTAGAAATCAAACTGTAGGAGTGATAAAAAAGGAGGAAGACAGCGTTTCTTTGGGTGGAAGACAGTTGCTAAGGACACAAGCTGTTAGTAGAAATCAAACTGTAGGAGTCATAAAAAAGGAGGAAGACAGCGTTTCTTTGGGTGGAAGACAGTTGCTAAGGACACAACCTGTTAGTAGAGATCAAACTGTGGGAGTAATGAAAAAGGAGGAAGACAGCATTTCTTTTGGGGGAAGACAGTTGCTAAGGACACAAGCTGTTAGTAGAGATCAAGCTGTAGGAGTCATAAAAAAGGAGGAAGACAGCTTTTATTTGGGTGGAAGACAGTTGCTTACGACACAAGCTGCAAGTAGAGATCAATCTCTAGGCTTGATAAAAAAGAAGGAAGAAAAGAAAGAGAAAAAAGATTCTAGAAATTTGTACTTGGCTCGTGAAGGATGTTAGTACATTTAAATCTTTACATGTGCTTGGTCATTCATTTTTTTTTCTCACTCTACTGGATAATTTTTAATTGAAACTAAACATTTATTAAATATATAAGAAAAAAAAATTTCTGTCTTTTTTTTTTTTAGTAATCCGTGAAGGAACTGAGGCAGCTAAAGGTATTCCACCTGCGGACATGGTCAAAAGAACTCAGGTTAACTTTTAATACTCTTTAATCACCTATTTGAATTTTTTTTTGTTTAGTGAATTATAATACCTTCACCCAAATTGTATTAAAAAAAAGTTTCTTTTGTTCATAGATTGCAGCAGCTAACAGAACTAAACTTAAAAACCCAAACATTTTCGTTTCTTCTACCCGTCTCTGTGTACACAATATCCCATCTACAGTCACAGATCAGGCTTTGAGAGGAAAATTCTCTATAAGGCCACAGGGAGAAATGGGGCAAAATAACAGAAATTTAATGACATTTTTTACTGGATACAAATTACCTGGAAGTTTTTTTCCACAATTAAGTCCAGAAAGTCGTGTTTATCTCAACACTACTATTTATGAATGCATTCATGCCATATAGTGTCGATTGTAGAAAATGTGTTCTGTCTTATTTTTAGAGTGAAAATGTGTGTTTTGGATTAAGTTCAAAATTAAACTGAATATTAAGTTTGATTTCTGTTGCTTAAACTGACTAAATTCTTACGCCTATGTTTTTATGGATAAATGTCAAAACTAATTTTTTTTTTTAGTGTAATGCAGCATAATGAGAGATTAAGCAGATTAAGCAGTCAGGGGGCGTTGGTAAGTCAAGGGGCTATGCATTTTGTGCCTTCACTAAACATGAACATGCACTTAATGCACTGAGGCATCTCAACAATAACCCTGACATTTTTGGGGACAAGAAGGTAATCATCATTTATTATATATACCATCATTTATTATATAAACCATCATTTATTATAATTTTTTATCATCTAAGAACTAAAAGTGACATTGACTAATTGTCTAAAGTTTTTTAAATCTATTTAAACAATATATTTTTTTTTAAACTAAAATTCAGAGGCTCATCGTGGAGTTTTCTTTAGAGAATCTCAAAGCATTGGAGATCAAGCAGAAAAGAATAGAAAGGTCTCAGGTGAGCATCTGCTCTTCGTTGTGTGTTATTCATGTTCATTCATTATGATCTGTTAATAATTCACAGTTTCGTGTGTATTTGAAACACAGGCTAAATGTAAACAAATAGCAGAAGCTGCCAAGTGCAAGTTGCCTCCTGATGAAAAACAGAGAAGGAAAAGAAACTACAAGAAGAGACCAGTGAAAGACACACAGCCATTAGATACCATGAAAGATCAAAACAAAGTGGCTCGATCTTTATACCAAGTAAGTAAATATCTTATCACTAATACATTTGTATTTCTGTGCTCCACACTCTGTTAACTGACTGCACCAATGCTAGAACTACTTATGACCAGAATCTGTCCATGCACCCACTGAAGATTCAGAAGGGACAACCGAAGAGGAATTTAATGATGCCCTAGAAAGGATGTATGAAGAAGCACCTATACATGAAATTAAAATTGTGTTAGATTTCAACTCTAAGATCGGCAAAGAGATAATTATTATAATATACTGACCGACAATTGGAAGCTGCAGCCTACATGAAGAAAACATCTGGTAAAGGAATAACCATCAGTAGCACTAAGTTTCCACACAAAAAAATCCACGAAGAAACATTGAGGTCACCAGATGGGGTGACAAGAAATTAAATAGATCATGTGCTAAAAGACTGGCGACATGGTTCAGGACCTCAAGATGTCAGAAGCTTCAGAGGAGCAGATGCCAACACAGACAAAATGTTAGTCGAAAAAAAGTATAAACAAAAAAAAATAAGTATAATTCACAACACAAAACAAAGATAACAAACCAATTTGACTGCAAAAAATACTAATAAGAGCAATAGCCACTTGGAAAAGATTAAACTATAAAAACACAGCAGAAAGTGTCATAGGATACAAGCAAAAGAAGAGCTGATTGGTATGATGATGGGTGCAAAACAAGAAGTGGAAGAATGAAACAAATTGAGGATGATAACGCTACAAAAAGCAGTCAGAAAGTCAACTCAACCATACACTGAGGCTAGAAGGAAGGCTACTAAAATATGCAGAAAGAAAAAACCTGAATGGGAAAAAGGAAAACTAGAAAAACTAGGAGAATTCTCAAAAGAAAAAGAAACAAGGAAAATGTACATGGCCATCAAAGAGGAAAGCACCGGCTTTAATGCAAGATCTCACATGTGTCTTAGCAAATCAGGCGACCTCCTTGTAGAAAATGAAATGGTTCTAGAAAGGTAGGTGGCATTTTTTAAAGAAATACTGAACATAATACTGACCGCGAAAGAGATGTACCAAACATTAGAGAAGACGATGGTGCAGAAATAGAACAACCAATCATAGAAGAATTAAACAATATTATAAAAAAGACCAAAAACAATAATGTACCAAGAGAAGATAACATTAATGCTGAGTTACTCAAATATGGAGGACGCACACTACAACTAGAAATACACAGGATGGTCAATAAAATATGGAGAGAAGAGAAAATGCCAACAGAATGGGAAACAGCCTTAGTAGTCCCACTCCACAACTACAGAGGAATCACACTTCCTAGCTCGGAATACAAAATACATCCTGCAGAATAGGTAATGTGTGATTCAATATTACATTTGCAATGTGGTAATGTCATGTCGATTACACACGGCTAACTGGGCAATATACACATGTTGCATTGTTTTCCTAATGGTTAATCCAGGCCTGGGTGTTGGGTATACACTTATGAAATCTTTAAAGTGTCTCCTGACAATCAGTTTTACAGTGCAACACCTGGTACACTACTAGTAACTATACAGTGAAATGTCGTTATTACGAACGTCAGTGTAACGAATTATTCAGTACAGCGAATTTTTTTTTCGCCCCCTTCCCCATCGCTTATATAACATCTGTTAAAAAGTGTCGTAACGAATTTCGTGTTTTCAGTATTGCGAAAAAAATAGCCGTTTCGCCGATATTTAATTTTATCCCCTTACCAAAAAAGAAAAATTTCAATTCGTCAAATTTCTAAATTTCAAGTCAATCTGAGCTCAACGACATCAACAGTTACTAGATAATGGGAGGGGGGAGTGTGAGAGGAGTAATATGTTATGGCAACTTTTAACTTCTGTTGATGATGATAGTAAAAATTAATTCCACCATCTGCGTTGCTGAGTCAAGTGTCGTCTTGTGACAGCTGGAAGGGGGGGACGAAATGGGGGGGGGGCACAATTACGTAACAACGAACGGCGAAGGGATGAGATGAGAGTTTTAGCAAGGCTGGGAAAGGGGAGAGGAAGACGGCTAAGACGTCATGGGACAGCCAAGCGACGGCGGGGCACAATTACGTAACAACAAACTGGGGGGGGGGGAAGGATGAGAGTTTTAGCAAGGTGGGAAAGGGGAGGAGGAAAACAGAGCAAAGACGTCATAGAACAACCACGCTCGCGGGATTAAAAAAAAAATCAATAATGTTAACGAACTGAACTGCCGGTACCGGTATTTAATTAATAATACAGAATGAGAAGAATAAAAGAGTGATTTATTTGACCTCTTTGTGATATAACTATACTTTTTTTCTAATTGAAATAAAATTGATTCTAGTTAAAAAAAATAAACATATATGTTTTTATAAATATATACATTATTTCATTGTTTACTAGATGAGACAATATAAGAGCCGTCATAGGCACATTGCACATGGGTCTCATAAATTAAGGGGAGTAAGTCATGTTGAATAACTGTTACAAAAATAAATGAGTTACGCCCCTTAGTTCAATGACCGTTAGCAGTAAGTAACGAAAGCTAAAAGCTAAATTAGTGGCTAAACTAATAAGAAATAAACGGAAAGAAAATTTAACATTTTTAGCTGAAGATCTTTGGAGAAATTTGCAAAATGCCACAATATATTTGCATTGATACCCAAATGAACTATATCCACATATTAAGAATAGAAAATGACGTCGTCAAAACCGCCGCTCCCTCCCCCCCCCCCCGTTTCGTTGTAACAAATTTTCAGTATTACGAACGAATTTCGAGTCCCCGTCAATTTCGTTATAGCGACATTTCACTGTATATATGTGGTGTCTTTCAGTTGGTAGTGAAATATATGGTACACAACATGGGCTTTGATTTTCACCCTGTCCTAGCATATTTATTTTGTATTTCATATAATTATTTTGTATTTCATATATTTATTTTGTATTTCATATAATTATTTTGTATTTCATATAATTATTTTGTATTTCATATATTTATTTTGTATTTCATATAATTATTTTGTATTTCATATAATTATTTTGTATTTCATATAATTATTTTGTATTTCATATATTTATTTTGTATTTCATAAAATTATTTTGTATTTCATATATTTATTTTGTATTTCATATAATTATTTTGTATTTCATATATTTATTTTGTATTTCATATTTATTTTGTATTTCATATAATTATCTTGTATTTCATATATTTATTTTGTATTTCATATAATTATTTTTAATCTTTTAGGGTCCTCTTGGTTTACCTTCACATTTGGGTCCAAAAGTTCGTCACAGGAAGAGAGCTGCCAGTCAAGGCAGAGAACTTTATAATAAAAGCAATAAGAAATTCAAGAAAGAACCCAAGAGCTCACCATCACAAAATAAAAATAAACCAGTAACTCAACCTAAGGTAATAACCGTTAAATTAAGATGGATGACCAATTAGTTATAAAAAAAATTGGGAAGGTAAAGTCAAATAAGAGGTACATGTAATTTTTGGAATAATTTTAAAGAATTTTCAGTGTAAATTGTTATTCTAAACTGCTGATTTTTTATGATGAAATAAAATTGATAAATAATTATGAAAATTTTTTAATAATTATCAACCAATGAATTCCATTTCAGAATTTCAGTAAGAGAAAAGACTTTGATAACTTTGATAAATTGGTGGCCTCCTACAAACAGAAAATTATTTCTGGCTTTAAGTCTTGATTCCAACATTGACATAATGTGGCGCTATTGTTTGTTCAATACATTCAAATGATAATCCTTGTCTAATTGTTTTGTTGCCAAGTTCATCATCAAAAGAGTCATTTTTATTGATCACTGTTAGTGGTTGAGAGTTTAGCAAATTGAGTAATAATAGAAAAAAAAAGGTGTGTAAATGACCACATTGTGTATTAGAATGTATAAAAGATATTTATGAATTTGAAACCATTTTAAAAAAAAAAATGAAATTGGGGCATCGGGTATCTCATTGTACACATCATAAGAAGTGTAATTACTTGTAAATAAAGTGCATGTCTGTAAACATTTATTAAACAAATAATAAAATTAACAGTATTGTCTGTTTTACCTTTGTATATGTAAAATGTTTTTGAGTGTGTAAAGTTTCCCATAGCTGTAAAGAGCCATGGGGGCAGATGAATCGTAGAATTCTTTTGTTTCTGTATGTAAATGGATTATATGGTTATCACAACACCCAGCCGCCTTTACTTCCCAGACTAAAAGTACTCATTTAACTCTGGGTGGACTTATACCAGGACCTGGAAAAATTCCCTTTGTTCTCACTAAGGATCAAATTCAGGACTCAGATCAACAGTCAAGCATTTATACCAATCGGCCACGAGTCCCACAATGTGTGTGTGTTCATTATGTATATATTTATTAACTGATTCATGGAATATTCAATATAAATGTTTTACTATGAATTCGTTTTAGGGGTTTTAATATTTGATCCTATTACAGTACCAATCCGTGTATCTAATGGTACTGGGGAATAGATAAGTTTTAATTCATTAAAAAAAATAAAAAATTATTCACTAATTACTTATTTATTTCTCCCACTTGAATATTTAACTGATAAAATGTAAAGACAATCATTGATATAATGTATTTTTATTCAAATTAAAAATATGGCTAATACTAGTAATAAATTTTTACATTTCAAACCATTCTAATTTATTTCTATTCTGTTTCTTGCCTTCTCTGTTGTTTTTTCTGTTTTCCGATTTCTCTTTCAAACTGGGATGCTTTGAGGTGAGGTGACTATCTGCATATTTAGCTCTGTATTGTTTTGGAACCATATGTGAATCTGATAGTTTTACGTTATGTTCCATGGATACCAGAACATCGGCATTGTTCACATTGTCTGACTGAGATACAGGGCTGCCACGCCACTGCAAATCTGGAAGTTTGGTGTGTTCTTCCTCTGAGTTTTTCACTTTTTTGTGTCTTAAACAGAGTACACCCATATTTCCAAATGGAGCATTTGGTTCCACGTCATTTAAAGGTATATGCCAACCATCATTATCTTTCACAGGCCCAACGTCAAAAATATCTCTCCTCTGTAACAAAAAATAATAAAAACAATATGCATATTAAATGTGTATATATTTTTAAAAAATTCAATGCATTATCACACCAAAATTTTGTGTATTTGAAAAATTTAAGGACATAGTTAAAAATATGCATACTGAAGACTTAAAAAGACAAATACTGCACTGATAAAACAGCAAGAACAAAATTATCTCATATTTTTAAAGCACTATGCTGGAAATATTGAAAATTTCTCTTTAAATTGAAGAAGAAAAAAAATCATACAATTTAGACAAAAGTACAAAATGTGAGCAGACACAAAAGTGTTTGAAAATTCAAGAAAGTCTAGAAGCTTTAAATAGTCATTCAACTAGGTTTTTCAGATATTCATTTAATGGTTTCTTGTGTCTCCAGTAACTAGGGACATTCTATTCAATCTTTTATTGTAAATCTGTGGTACGAGTGTAAGGAAATTAACCAACGTCAAGTTTTCATCAGTTCACGTTTTAAAAACCAGTTAGCACATTCTTTACTTTATATATTATGATCAGACTGGTTTAATACAGAACATTGAAATTTTGCTATATACATCTGTAACTGCAAAAGTATAATCAACCTGTTTAGAATTTGCCCTCAAGAGACAAAAGTTGTGCAGTCAAGGGACAACAGCTTTGAATGCAGATAATGATCTTCATGCTTTAATCCTGAACTTTCTGTAGTTCAACTAGCATCTTACTTGTTGCCAAAGTATTTCAGTGTATGCAACAATGTGTAAGCATGGCAACATTCTGAATTCTTATGATTCCTTTATTAATTCTCACCATACTTTTCGCTCCATCAGTGTTGAATAAATGTATTAATAATATTTAAGATATCTTCTTCTGTTGAATGGCCTTATAAAGGCTGGCAAAATAAAAAGTCGCCATGAATTTTTTTATTATGCTCAACTGTCAGACGTTTTCAACACCATTATGTTTATACGTAGCCTATGTTTATGGCGATATTACACGCAAGTATTTTTTTTTTAAATTATTTCTTTTTGCTTTAATAGTTTGCATTTCTCCATTGAGCATACCTCCAATGCAATGAAACCTTTGCTTACCACCAAGGCTACGCGTACTTCACTTTGGGACACTGCTTTAGCAATCTTGGCAACTAAAAACTTTATATAACTATTTATGAAACAATGGTCACACATTATTCCAGTACATATGATGTGAATATAATATAATTTTTGCACTTTTTCGCTTTTCTAAAAAACAATTTTAGGGTAAAAGTTCACCTAGCTTTAAGTCATAAGATATGTAATGAAACACCAACCATAGCAATACTTTGAGGAATTATCATTTTTCCTAATACATACACATATATATATATATTAGGGCTGTACCGGATTTAATATTTGAATCCTGCCGGAATCGGAACAGGATCCGGATTTTACCAAATTAAATGCAAACTCTTCCTCCATCATAAATTAATCAAATTTACTAGACTAAATACGATTCAAATCTTCCTTTTTAATATATTTTTACTTACATATAAAATAAAAGTGATCGACGTTATTGTATTTTTAAAAAAGCAGGAAATAAAGAAAGGTGGTTATTGTTTTAATTTAATTGTATAGCGCTAAATATTTAATAATGATGTTGCGTCAAAAAAATTTCTTACACCAAAATTTTAAACAACAAATAAATCCGGCTTAAATCCGACAAATTTTAATCGGAACCAGAATCGGATTTATTAAAACTGCTGGTATCCAGCTTAACAGGAACCGGAATCGGATTCCGGTACAGCCCTAATATATATACATTAACTTCCCTCATGAGAAATGTTTTAGAATCAAACATTTCTAGCTTTATTCAAAGAGTTAAATTTTTTGAACTCTACACATGTAGGATCTGTTCAAGCTCATGGATTTAAATGAAAAAATTTGTTAAAACTTACCACAATACTAAAGCCACTCGCATCAAAATTCTCAGAAGCAGAATACCAACGGTGTATTTGAACACTTTTAAGCCATTTGTAAAAAACTGGTCGCAAGTCTTTCTGAAGCAGAAATTTATGATCTCGCAACTTGTCTGATGTGACAATTAAGCAATCTTTACCACTGTGCAGTGCAGCATACAGGAAAAACACATCATCTGCCTTCCTACAGAGAAAAAAAAATACACACCCATAAAGTTTAATTGGAATGCTTCATCATTGAAAAGATATTTGTACCTAGAAAACAAATTAAAGTAAACAGATATTTACGTTGTATCTGTAAGAAAGATGTGAAGCAGTTGAGGCTGTTTTATTCGGGGTAAATATTTCATTAAAATTTTACTGCCCAATAAAAGCACATTCTTCTTTTGGTCCAAAAAGAAGTTCAAAGCAGCACCTAACTAAAAGAAAAATTGTTAAAATCCATGTATGACAGCCAAAAAGTTATAGCCTACAAGACACTAAAAAAATATTCAAAATTCACTTACTCTGATTTTGGAAGGCCCGCCCCGCCCTTTGTGCACAACATTTAATCCGTCTATTACAACATCAAAAGGATTTCTCACTTTGATGAAATGTGTGAAATTCTTTACTTCTACCACTGAGGATTTATAAAATATATTTTTCCCAATGATGACTTGATTAAGAAATGCATTTCTTACAGCAGAGAACTCTTCATCCGTTATTTCAATCTCCTTCATCTGAGATCTACAGACGCTGCACACACCTCTGGTTTGAATACAAAGTAAAAAAAAAGTACTAAATTTTCTTTAACGAAATTAAAAAAAAAAAGTTACTGATATGAAAAGTATCCTATCACTAAATAATTTAGTAACTCTGACATAATCATTCTCACAAAAAAAAAGGTTCCCTTAAGCCCCAAGGTCAGATGAAGTGTAGAATTCATCTGTTTCAGTAACCTCGGCATATTAAGGAATTGTGTGGTTAGCACAACGCCCAGCCGCCTTTACTCACCCAACTTAAAGTCTCAAATACTCAGCGCAAAAGATTTTTGCTAAACTTTCTCTTTTAATTTTATTTGATAGCATTATGCTGTGTTGACACTGATTATTTGATAGCATTATGCTGTGTTGACACTGTTTTTTTCCAAATGGCCTAACTGTCAATAGGGACGGGTGGCCGAGTGGTGTAGATACTCGACTGCCAACCTGAGAGTCATGGGTTCGATCCTCAGTGAGGCCCTTGAAATTTTTCCAGGTGAAATTTGGTGCAAAGTCGTCCCACAAGTCCACCCAGCTTTAAATGGGTACCTAACTTTAAGTTGGGGAAGTAAAGGCGGCTGGGCGTTGTGCTAACCACACAATCCCTTCATAAACCGAGGTTATAGAAACAGATGAATTCTACACTTCATCTGCCCCGATGGCCCGCTAGGGTTAAGGGAACTTTACTTTTACTTACTAACTGTCAATAGCAAAAAAAAAAAAAATTAACTTTTGGGGCGATATTTCAATAATCTCTCAAGTAAGCTTGTTTAAAAGCACTATACTGTGCTTAACTGGAAAATAAACTCTTTACTTTTGCTACTGTATTTTTAATTCAAGCCCCCTTTTATTTCAGCAAATAAAAGACCATTGGTAGGAATAAACGTTATTACATAACAAAGCAAAAGATTGAACTAAGAATAGAAGGTAGCATGATTTCATGTCAAAAAACTAAGTGTATGCAAGAAGAAAAAAAAATAAAAATACAATGAAATATAATATTGGGTTTATGTTGTGCTGTTAATAAAAAAAGATGGGAATGAGAGCAGAAATAGTTAAATATCATTACTGTACTAGTTTTGTTACGGTGTATTTACAGTTTGCAATCGAATACTAAATTATATTGTTCTGCTCACCGACTAAAAAGAAAATATCTAAACTGATAAACTGACTTAATAAACTCATTTTCATATATTTTTTTAAAGATAACTACATTTAATATAGTATTATGCAAACAAGAAGATATGCCTTTTTATCAACCCATTTTTTGTATCTCCATGGGAAATGTTTTTTTTTTTACTTTAAGTGAATATTGTTAAATAATTCCGCATAAAAATATAATTCAAAACTTCTTAAGATTATAAAAATTACCTTTTAGATTGAATATGTCCGAAATTCATTATCCATTGGTCATGTTGATGTCTGTAAACAATGAATCAACAGATGGGTGTATTAATATCCCAATATATCGACAACATATAAGTAGATACAATTAAGTGTAAGCTAAAATACGACAAAAATGGTTTTGCCTACCGGTTCAACAGTTCAATAATTTTATCTAAGTCAGGTTTAGAGAGTTGCAGTAGGTGCATTCTTAAGAAATCCATTACCATTTCCATTCCAGCTGCATTGCCTGACAGAAGGCAAGTCTGTACCAACTGTAGTGAAATGTTTTAATAAAAAAAATATTTTTTTCAAATATTTGATAGGAAACTTTTTAGTTCTATTTTAAAACATAACTCTTTTTTTTTTTTGTAACTCTTCATTACAGTTTTTTACGTATCTGGCACTGCTTCAGCTTAAAATCTTCCTCTTATTCTTATAACAGACCATCTATAGATTTCATAGCCTCGCAGGTATACTGTATCTCAATTTTTCTATACCAATCTCCTATCATTGTTTGTCATTTCCTCTAACTAATGAACCCTATTTATATATATAGATGTTACGTTAAGTCTACTATTTGGTATCATAGAAAGTCATAAATGACAATACTATCTAATATAATAATAGCAGTCTGAGTTCTGCGTTAAATCGAAAGCAGAAAACAAGAACTCACAATGCAATCCTGCCCGCATCTCATTTCAATAAATGTTTGTTAAAAATCTACAGTTTTTAATAGTTTCTGCGGTTTTTAAACATGAAACCCAAAGGCCAAAATGTGAAATAATTCCATTTAAATATGTGTTTTTTTTTTTTCTATTTCTTCAACATATTGCATCTTTAAATTGTAATAAAATCATGAAAATATCGGATGTCTAAAACCAAAAATAACCTAGCCTGCTGATCAAACCTAAGGGAATATAACTCTATGCAAAAGTTTTGCAGGGTACAGCTAGTTAGTTATAATAAAAAAAATAAATGAAACTTTTTAGTTAACAAAACTGTTTAAAAAGAGTAAGTGAAATTGGTAAGAAAATCTAGTAGTCAGTACCTGAGGCACACGAGATGTGATCTGTGATGGATCAGCATCTCCAATGTTAAACTCTCTAAATGCCATATTTATAATGTCGACATTTTGATACTTAAGTCCTGCGTCTAACATATCACACATTATGCCAGGCCCCAAACCATTGAATTCCTTGTATATGTCCAAAAGAGGAAGACATTCTAAATAATACTTTGTTTTAGATAATGCACTGATAAGTACCTGCATAGAATAAACAAAATAACATTTGACAAAAACAAGTTTAGATGCACACATTTAATTTTGATATTGTCAATATGCAGCGGCTACGGATCGGCAGACTCTAGCGCTCTAGACGGACTTTATTTTTTTACAGCTGTAGATATGTGCGATAGCCGGACTCCGAATTATTTTTTTTATATCATACATTTAGAACAATTTTCAAATGTTCTCAAAAAAAAGTTTTCAATGTGTCAACCACTCAATACCATGCTTTCAAGAAGAATATAAACCAGAGAAATATTTCAAAAATTATTTACAGTTTATTCCACAAGTGAAACAGAGATGGCTATGCTTTTAACAATGGCGAGACTTTTTTTTTTAAGTTTAGAACAAATTAGATGGAAAAATTTAAATTCATAAAGACATATTCTCCTCTCACCTTTTTTTTTTTTAACATCTATACACTTATCATAGATGTAAAAACTTTACACCTATACAGTAATTAAAAATAAGTAAATGAAGCTGGTTATAAATAATGAGAAAGCAAGTTAAGCATGATTTTAAAAAAAACATGTCGATATTAGGCCACAAAATCTCTAATGAGGATGTTGTAAAGATTGTAAATAAAAGATGATTAATGATAATTATAATCTTATAATATGATCTCATTTTTATGCACATAAAAGATAAAATACAGTTAATGAATATATAAGTGGTAAAGGTTTTAAAAAATATAAAATTCTGAAATGCTATGAAAATATTGTAATGTTTCTGAATTCAGCTATAGTTCAGACCAAACCCAATTTTAAATCATTTCACAATTGAGCTCATGACGTTTAAAAATAAAATATAAAACCAGTCAAGTGCTAGGCACATGTAGCTTAAAAAGTGTGCTTTCCTAGCTTAATGATTTTGAAAGAGTTATGGTGTAATCTTTAAGACTGCATATTACATTTATAAGGGAAATGATGCACGTTATTAAGATTTTACCTCAATGGAAGCAGCATCTAATACTTCAGTCTTGCTTTTCAGCTTATCAAAGAGGCTTTTAACTTCATTTTCCTGATCAGCTGAATTATTAGTTGTTGCTCCTAACAGTCCAATATAAAATGTGAGTACTATCTGATCCAACTCTACATTTTGTGAGGTTAAATAGCTTACAAGACTTTTCCCTGCAGCTAAATTTTTATCTAGATACAGTGTGTGCATACAAAAAACCTCCCATTTTTCTTTAAGATTAGTTGAAAATTTCTGTTTGATCTCATTCCAATCCTTTGCAGTCAATGGTTGGTCACCTTTTTGAGATAATATAGACCGAAAGAATGATTGATTTTCAAGTCGGTCTCTTCTTAACGTTACAGGTGATTTTGATGTAGGTTTATCATCTACATAATTGTCATTTTCTAATTGACAATATGAGCGTAGCTGAGTAAAATAATTATTAGCTCCAGGAATTAGGTTGAGATGTTTTATAGAATGTTTGTTTAAAAAGGTTTCAATTATCAGTTGATTTTGATTTAAATTACTTGGGGAGGGTATTTTTGAAAATTTTTGACCAGAGAAGCAAAATGTTGGCAAAAGATATTTGTTTGATTCCAAAGATATCATCCTTGAAGATAAACAGAATACATTTCTGCCAGCTTGATGAACAGGAAACATTTCAAAGCCTAAGAAAAAAAAAATATTTATAATTGTAAATCATCTGAAATACTGATCAGCGGAACATATACAGCATTCTTAGCATAATTAAAATACGACTCTTTTAATGTTTCCTAATTCTATAACTCACTGAACTCAATAAACTATCAATCAACTAAGGTAAAAAGTTTATATATAATATCTATGCAAAATTATAGATATAAAAAAAGATTGATAAAAGAAATTCTTATAAGGCGAAGGGTTCAGACAGGTCAGTTTAACCACTAGGGTGGTGAATTTCTGGGGGCAGCACTAAAAGAAATTTTATTAAAAGTACAAAAGTGGTAAAAAAGTTGCTTCAAAGTGCCACCCAAGCTCAAATACCCTCAATTGTATAATGAAAGTACTTTATAAGACTATCATTCAGTTTTATGATAGTGCACAGCTCTATTCCTAGCTCCTTCATGCAAAGCATTTTTAATAAATAGGTAAACTTTGCGGTTATTAGAACAACAACAGATAAAGAGGACTTTGATTTTAACGCAACCTAAAATAATTTTAAAATGTAATTGTTGTTATTGATTCTTATTGAAAAAAAACATTTTTTATCATCTCAAGAAGAAAATGTTTACTAGTTCTAAAAAAATGTTATCTGCAAGTTTAGCAGTCTGCATTGCTAACAGTCATATCTTAGAACTTGTGAAGAGCTAAAATATTTGAAAGTGGTAGCAGTGACCACATTTTTGCTTGGCGCCTCAAAATATGTAATATCATCACTACCTTTAAGGCATTATTGACAACGCAGTGGCTCGGGATACGGCAGACGTACCCCGTATTTTTTTTTGGGGTACGTGATAGATGTGCGCATGTGCGGCAGACGGACTGCATTTGATTGCTAATTTTTGTTTTCGGGGCTAGGGTTAGGAATAGGGCTAGGAATAGGATTAGGGGGTTAGGATTAGGGATAGGGTTAGAGCTAGGAGCAATATCTATAGCCGGACCCCGAAAAAAATAATTCGGAGTCCGGCTATCGCACATATCTACAGCTGTAAAAAAATAAAGTCCGTCTAGAGCGCTAGAGTCTGCCGATCCGTAGCCACTGCATATTGACAATATCAATCTTTTGATTTTAAAGGGCCTAATGCTCAGGCATACTTAAAAAACTGCATCATTGCTTTTTTTTTTATGTGTGTGAAAATTATTATGAATTAAATAATTAGTGGCCTGTTAGTGGGAAAGGAGGGGGCGCAGTGTGACAGGCTTGCATATGGCTGCAAAATCTCTGGTGCTAGCCCTGGGTTTATAATGTGTTTTTTTTTATTTTAGAGACCATTTTTTAGCTTTTTTTAACACTTCTAGACTTCTTATTACTTATAATACTAATAATAGAGTAATAATAGAATTATAATAGCCACTGGCTAAATTCTAATTATGGTTATTAAAAGCTTTTCGACAGGTATTGCTACAGAAAGCTAGTCATTGATATTGTAAGGCTGCACAGTCCTATATTTGCTTGCTTTATGATAATGAACATCTCAGCGTCTGAAGTTTTTAAGTCAAGTTACCAAGTAGTAAGCAAGTGAGTAAGCCAGTAAAGGGCAGTCTAAGTAGCAAAACAGAAATAAGTATTTGGTACTATTATCCTTTTAGCATAATTCTTACTTTTGCGTGATTATAATACAGATATAAAAATTAAAATGTTCGAACTGAAATACGAATAAACATACATATATAAAAGTAAATACTACACAGCTAACACCTGTCCCGACGTCTTCTATTTATGAAGATTAAATCATCATAAATAAAATGTTTCGCAGTTTTCTTTTTTTCTCCCCAGCTGTTGTGGCCCGCGATTCAAACACTTTGCTCATCCTTGGACAAAGACGTTGTTTATACATTTATTTATAAAAAAAAAATTACTCGACAAAAAGAACTGCAAGAAATAAATTTTTACATTCTTTTAATTTAAAAGTTACTGTTTGTTTTTTTGTTTTTTTTTTTAAATTTGCAGTACCCAATAGCAATGTTATCTCTAAATTTCACAAGGTTTTGAGCGGTAAAAGATGGTATGTTCAGGTTTGGAAGGAAATAAAAATTTCTCTGCGCAATAGAACAGTAGGTCTATACAAGAAAAAAGAATATTTTAAACAAAATAAGAAAATATGATATTTCAAACATAATTAGAAAATATAATATTCTAAACATAACAAATCTCGGTGTTTACACTTGACGACCAACTATGAGTCTATGACGACAGTTTTGTTTAGCCACCCACCTAAAATTCTCCTAGACCTACCAATGGGTCTCGACCCATACTTTGAGAAACAGTGCAGTAAGACTCAACCTTTTATGTATCTCCATCAACTGCCACTACAGCATCACACTATTCTCCCTCACCAACCCATTTCTCAGTCATATTATTAAATAGCACAATAATGAACCCCTCTAGGCAGGGATCCCTGCCATAAAACATTTACGTAAAGATAAATTGAATTAAAAGGAATAAAATTACAGAGACACAGCATAAGTTGAATGACATATTTCAATTTAGTTTGATTTTTGCAAAATATGATAATACAGTTAGGTCTGGCGAAATATGATAATACAGTTAGGTCTGCCGAAATATGATAATACAGTTAGGTCTGGCGAAAAATGATAATACAGTTAGATCAGGTGGCAAATGACACGTGAAAGTAAAGTATATACTAACATGGTCTTGACGAAGTATTACACAAACGTCTTTCTAACAAAGTCCTATTGTACAACAAACACACGTCTGTCTAACAAAGTCCTATTGTACAACAAACACACGTCTGTCTAACAAAGTCATATTGTACAACAAACATACGCCTGTCTCATAAAGTCCTATTGTACAACAAACACACGTCTGTCTCATAAAGTCCTATTGTACAACAAACACACGTCTGTCTCATAAAGTCCTATTGTACAACAAATATAAGTCTGTCTCATAAAGCCCTATTGTACAACAAACACACGTCTGTCTCATAAAGTCCTATTGTACAACCATGGGCGTCGCTAGGAATTTTTCCAGGAATTTTCCAGGGGGGAGTGGCAAATAACAACTATATGACATTTTTTTTAAATATAAGGGGGGGGGGGAGCAAATGCTCTTATATGACATTTTTTCCAAATGTAGGGGAAGGGGGCAAATGTCCCCCTTGCCCCCCATGAATACGCCCATGTGTACAACAAACACACGTCTGTCTAACAAACCAACAAAGTCCTATTGTACAGCAAACACACGTATGTCTCTTAAAGCATTGCCAGGGCAGGGCCGTATTAAGCCATCTTGGTGCCCTAGGCACAAACCCATTCGGGTGCCCCCTTCTGCCCTAAGCCCCCGATCCTTCACTGACCGCTGGTATGTTTAATATTATGCAAAATATTAACACAGAAAAACATTTGTTAACACATATGTTTGTATTACCATCACTCACTTAAATGCTACAATAAGATAATTCTGTATTAAAATTAATAGTTAATTATTTTTGTAATAATAATAAACAAAAACACTGTAACGTTTTTAATAGATAAGAAAGTCAAACAGAGCAAACATCTACATTTTAAAATTATTTTTCTAGATTTACGTCTGGCAAAGTTTTTGAGTACATCATCAAGTTAATTTTTCGCAACAAGTTTGTCTCAATCATCAGCAGAGATAAGGAATCAAGCCTTTCTTGTTTGATTGTCGATCTACTTGGATTTTTTTGTACGTTTTAACTGAGAAAAAGAACGCTAAGTTGAACAGTTCGTAACCATTAATGTTAATAATATGCGCAAAGCGATTAGGAAAAGCACACTCAATGTTATCTATATCTATTACTTTGTATAATTCTGCATGACTGAACGTGTTGTTTTCAGATTTTGATGCACGAAACTTGTTGCGAATATATGAGTGGAACTGTTGTAGTTCAGTATATAGTATTGTTCAGATCTTCAGGATTAGCCTTTATTAGCCCTTCACAAGACAGATGTTTGTGATGCATCTACCAAACAAGAAAATCGAACTACTATATCATTAAACACCTATCCTCGTCTCTGTCTCAAGCTTGTCAACAATGGCGTAGAAAGCAGATATGCGAAATTAAATTTGTCTCTGGCATTCACGGATACCTCAGGCTCAGGGGCATCACCATCAATGACCACTGGCATTCAGAGATACCCCAGGGGCATCACCATCAATGACCACTGGCATTCAGAGATACCTCAGGGGAATCACCATCAATGACCACTGGCATTCAGAGATACTTCAGGGGCATCGCCATCAATGACCACTGGCATTCAGAGATACCTCAGGGGTATCACCATCAATGACCACTGGCATTCAGAGATACCCCAGGGGCATCACCATCAATGACCACTGGCATTCAGAGATACCTCAGGGGAATCACCATCAATGACCACTGGCATTCAGAGATACTTCAGGGGCATCGCCATCAATGACCACTGGCATTCAGAGATACCTCAGGGGTATCACCATCAATGACCACTGGCATTCAGAGATACCCCAGGGCATCACCATCAATGACCACCGTCTTTCGTTTACGATTACGGGTCAAAGTTGACTTATAATCCACACCTGGTGTTATTTCTTTTTGAAACTTCGACAAATGAGCACGATTTACAATTGTTTTTACTAGCAGTCTAAACGGAAGTGCGTTTGTCGTTACGCATTAGTGCGTTACGTAGTACAAACATATCCTACCTAAAAAAAGTAAAAAAAAATATCACAAGAAACCTCGAAGAAAAGTAACAAAAAAAAGTGGGTATGAGGTATTTTACCACTTTGTAGTGGGATCAAGGTTAAATAATGTGCGATTCAATATTACATTTGGGATTTGCCAATGTCATGTCGTTTACGCGTGGCTACCGGGACAATATACACATCTTCTTGAGGACTTATGGTGCCCCCATAAACGCTTGGTGCCCTAGGCACGTGCCTTGTTTGCCTAATGGTTAATCCAGGCCTGAGCATTGCCTAAGTACATAAGTCATGATAAATGCATATGTATCATTTGTATGTCAAACAAAGTGTCTTGACTCAGTACAACAAACACATGTATGTTTAACACTGGCATTCAGAGATACCTCAGGGGTATCACCATCAATGACCACTGGCATTCAGAGATACCCCAGGGGCATCACCATCAATGACCACTGGCATTCAGAGATACCTCAGGGGAATCACCATCAATGACCACTGGCATTCAGAGATACTTCAGGGGCATCGCCATCAATGACCACTGGCATTCAGAGATACCTCAGGGGTATCACCATCAATGACCACTGGCATTCAGAGATACCCCAGGGCATCACCATCAATGACCACCGTCTTTCGTTTACGATTACGGGTCAAAGTTGACTTATAATCCACACCTGGTGTTATTTCTTTTTGAAACTTCGACAAATGAGCACGATTTACAATTGTTTTTACTAGCAGTCTAAACGGAAGTGCGTTTGTCGTTACGCATTAGTGCGTTACGTAGTACAAACATATCCTACCTAAAAAAAGTAAAAAAAAATATCACAAGAAACCTCGAAGAAAAGTAACAAAAAAAAGTGGGTATGAGGTATTTTACCACTTTGTAGTGGGATCAAGGTTAAATAATGTGCGATTCAATATTACATTTGGGATTTGCCAATGTCATGTCGTTTACGCGTGGCTACCGGGACAATATACACATCTTCTTGAGGACTTATGGTGCCCCCATAAACGCTTGGTGCCCTAGGCACGTGCCTTGTTTGCCTAATGGTTAATCCAGGCCTGAGCATTGCCTAAGTACATAAGTCATGATAAATGCATATGTATCATTTGTATGTCAAACAAAGTGTCTTGACTCAGTACAACAAACACATGTATGTTTAACCAAGTCATGACTAAAGTATGCCTATTAAGTCATGACTAAGTACATGAATACAAATACATGTCTAACAATGTTACAACCTACGTAAACTGTGCAACGCCATAAGCAGTCGATCAGTCCACAAGACCTATCCTATCAAACAGTGGGTTTCGTGTATGGCTCTACTTTAATCCATGCAATGTTTACGCCAACGGAAATTATACTCGCCTGACACTGATAATTCACCGTCCAGGCAGGTTTTGTTCTCCCCTCACTCCCCACTTTTACAACCCCCCTACCCTTTTCCATCGAGCCAGTTACCTGGACTGAAAAGAAAATTCGTAGGGAGTAAAATCGACTTGAGGTTGCAATTGTTTTCGGCTTGCAATCTTCTTGTGGTTTATGTGTATTCCCGAGTGTATTATCATTTATCATTATTATCTTTTGTGAAAGTGTGTATTTTATACTTATGTGCCAATAAAAAAATTATCAGCTTAACACATTCAATTTTGTACCTGGTTCATGAGGAGTATAGTTCACATTTTTTTTTCGCCTGTTTAAACTTGTGATTTAAAGAATAGTGATTTTTATTGAAACAAATTTTCTCTGAAAACAGCTTCAAGGTTTTGCGGTTTTGTAAAAGATTGTGAAAGCTATCATCGAGTGTAAGTGTTTTAGTTGAATATTTAGTACATATTTTAGTTGAATATTAGTATATATTTTAGTTGAATATTAGTACATATTTTAGTTGAATATTAGTACATATTTTAGTTGAATATTATAGTACATATTTTAGTTGAATATTAGTACATGTTTTAGTTGAATATTAATTCATATTTTAGTTGAATATTAGTACATATTTTAGTTGAATATTAGTACATATTTTAGTTGAATATTAGTACATATTTTAGTTGAATATTAGTACATATTTTTAGTTGAATATTAGTACATGTTTTTAGTTGAATATTAGTTCATGTGTAGTGAATAAATTTGGCAAACATGAACGATAGATCATCACCAAAGTTAATCTAACAAATGACTATTTTTAGTTTCCTAGGCAAATTGTCTATCTTCGTTGGACCCTTCTCTCAATTTAAGAAAATAATATGGCCGGTGGTTCAAAAAATGTATCCATCTTTTTGTGTGTGTGTGTAAGGTCCTTGTAAGGATGAGATGAAATCTCTTAGATATTATAAACCACTAATGGGACGGTTTTTGCAGTGCCCTTCTTTCATGCCCACCGATAGTGCAATGGCCATGGAGGCACCACGGTAGGCATAGCGGGGAATTTAGTCATGACCTGAAATATCCATTGGTCCTCATTGAAGATCGAACCAGTGACCCTCAGGTCAACAGTCAACCATCCGTCTCTTGTGTAGCTGAAGCCTTTACTATAGACAGGCAGACTAGTCGACCATCCGTCTCTTGTGTAGCTGAAGCCATTACTATAGACAGGCAGAATAGTCGACCATCCGTCTCTTGTGTAGCTGAAGCCATTACTATAGACAGGCAGAATAGTCGACCATCCGTCTCTTGTGTAGCTGAAGCCATTATTATAGACAGGCAGACTAGTCGACCATCCGTCTCTTGTGTAGCTGAAGCCATTACTATAGACAGGCAGAATAGTCGACCATCCGTCTCTTGTGTAGCTGAAGCCATTACTATAGATAGGCAGACTAGTCGACCATCTAGACCCCCAACTGCAAAAGGTTTTGTCAAAGATGTACTTTATTTCATTCATCTAATTTATGTTGTTACAAAAACCAATAAGCTAGTTCATCTGTCTATGTTTTTCCCTTAATCAATTAAATGCCTTTAGTTTTCATTGACAGACGACATATATTTCAACATAGGCCCTAATTGTGCTTAGATTTTATATCATAACTGGAATCGAAATAACTATGTAGCACATTTGGCTTTTATCGAGGAAGTTTAAAAATTCGTTTTAAAAATGACCCTCCCATTAGGACCTCCCTCTTACTAGTAAACAAAGATCACTCCCCCAGGCCCCCTACCACTCTCCCGAGGCCTCTACCACTCAATTATCTGATAAAAATTTCGCTTTTTTTTAAATTTTGCAATCAGTATACTTTATCTATCTACCACCTATTCCTTAAATTACGCAGTGCCGAACCTAGAGACTTGGGGGCCCGGAGGGGGGGCTTGGCCTCTTTTGGGGCCCCTGCATTTAGATATTCGACACCATGACATGAGATACTGTACCTAATATTTAATGTAAACAAATTGTTGGAGCCCCCTTAAACTGGGGCCCGGGGGGGGGAGACTTTCGAATTTGGACCCCCCCCTCCCCCACCCTAGGTAAGCCTCTGAAATTACGGACTTTGTAACCCCTCCTCACCCCCTTTAACATGCCTTAAAATAAGAATACTATTATGGTTACTTTTTCTTTCCATGCACTTATTATTTTGTCCCCCTAATTAAGTCGTGTTATTGCCATGTATTGCTGTATGTTGTGCGTAGCTTTAGTATAAGTGCTACATACGCTAAGCAAATTTAAAATAAAAAAAAATATTAGGCGCCGAAAAAAAAGGCGAAATAGATTTTTTTCTGTTTTGACTCTAAAAGTTTAACGGAACAAACATGTTTTTTTTTCCAGCTGCTCTAGTAGACCCAAGCGTCAGACTTCAAAAAAAAAAGTATTAAAATTTTATTTAAAAGGAAACATCTTGGTAGCCAAAAAGTAATGATCGCCACATGACGTTAACTGTAAAATATGAATTTATCTTCACAAGCGACAAAATAAATAGTGCTCTTTTTTAATCTCAGTTTGATTTCAATTTATTTCTTTTTATTTTACTTTAACGCTTATCTCCTGAACTTCTCTATCCTGCTGGTCTTTCCCCGCAGTGCTAGATTCAAATCAGATCAATGGATCAGCTAAATGATCCGTCAGGTAGCAGTTTAGATGAGCGGCCTTTGAACTTTGTACCCACAATACCTTTTTCAATCCAGAGTTTTTGTATACACAAGCGAGGTGGAATGAAGAGGCTGTCGACTGTCAGTTGATGTAGCATCACAGATGTCCGCGTAAAGCCTTGTCAGTGAAACTATTAGCTGTCAGTTGATGTAGCATCACAGATGTCCGCGTAAAGCCGTGTCAGTGAAACTATTAGCTGTCAGTTGATGTAGCATCACAGATGTCCGCGTAAAGCCTTGTCAGTGAAACTATTAGCTGTCAGTTGATGTAGCATTACAGATGTCCGCGTAAAGCCGTGTCAGTGAAACTATTAGCTGTCAGTTGATGTAGCATCACAGATGTCCGCGTAAAGCCGTGTCAGTGAAACTATTAGCTGTCAGTTGATGTAGCATCACAGATGTCCGCGTAAAGCCGTGTCAGTGAAACTATTAGCTGTCAGTTGATGTAGCATCACAGATGTCCGCGTAAAGCCGTGTCAGTGAAACTATTAGCTGTCAGTTGATGTAGCATCACAGATGTCCGCGTAAAGCCGTGTCAGTGAAACTATTAGCTGTCAGTTGATGTAGCATCACAGATGTCCGCGTAAAGCCGTGTCAGTGAAACTATTAGGATCTAATTGAAATTATAATTTATCGCTGAAAGCAGATTAAACTTTTTTTTTGTCTTTGATTTCACATAGTCGTTAATAATTTTAAGAAAAGAGGTAATTAGAGAACAACAGCGACATTCCAGTCGGTAATAGAGGTAATTAGAGAACTGCGAAATTCTATATTTGAAATAGTCACGATTGTTACCAACTATTAATTTTTTTAGAGCATTTTCGAAAAATGCTCTATTGTCCCCGTTTTGTCTGTCTGTCTGTCTGTCCGTCATCACCCTAGATCGCAACAACCATAAGTCCTAGACCCATGATGTATATATCATTTTGTAGGTCTTGGCCTGCCATGTGTGCAGCAAAAGTTCATTTCACGATCTGACCTCTGAGGGCGTAAAAGGGGGCTTATAAAGTACCGTTTTTTACTATATAAGCTATATTAATAAAGGAGCGCCCTATATCTCAGCAACCATAAGTCCTAGACCCATGATGTATATATCATTTTGTAGGTCTTGGCCTGCCATGTGTACATCAAAAGTTCATTTCGCGATAGGACCTCTGAGGGCCGGGCTTCAGGGCTCCTAAGGGGCTTATATATTATATATATGGCCCCATTCTACACCTTGTACGTTCAATAACCCATTCATTTGGTGCGAAATACTGCAGCACGTAGTTTCACCAAGATTTATTAAGAAACTCATCAAATGAAATAGTAAGCTTGTTTTCTGAGTTTAATTGAAAGTATCAGAGCTATGCAACAATTGACGGAGTTTTCGGACGATTAAATGACTACAATTTCGAATGTTTTCAATTATGAGTCCTATTTCAGTAACCACAAACCACTTGTAGTTAGATTTAAGAGAAAATAATTTTTTTTCAAATATAAAGAAACGTCTTTATAATATTTTTTTACAGATATATGCATTACACAATTGAATTTATAAACATTTCCAAAATTTACAAATATTTACTGAAAACTAACAAACGTACTGATACATAACACGAAAATGCGCTAACACGTCCTGTGTCCAGAATGGAACAGGCTTAATTGCTTGTTTTTTATTTGGAGAAAAAGTCATGATTTCTTTCTTGATTTCACCAGCACTTATGTTCTACTCTCTACCTCTCCACCAGTACTTATGTTGTATTCTCTCTCTCCACCATTACTTATGTTGTACTATTTATCTCTCTACCAGTACCTATATGTTCTACTCTATAATTCCACCAGTTTTTCTGCTGATATATAGTTGACAATATCACACAGAGCTCATTGTTACCCTGCTGATAAATAGTAGACAATATCACTAACGGCTGAACGTCTGTGTTATCACTTAGTACAAACATTGCTGTGCTAGTAGTGGAATCTGCGCAGTCATTGCTTGCAGAATAGATCAGCTGCCTTCTGTAGACTTACTTAACCCTCTGAACTGGCACAGTCTAGGTGTGCAGCTCTTCAGCAGGACAATATTTTCTTACACTCTCTCGAAGGTGTCAAAATGTTTGCCGAGTGACCCTCTTACCTTCTGACGCGGCAATACGAAAATAAATTTCTTAAACAACGCAAACAAACAAAACATCCAAAATTTTTAAAATTGATATTGGACGAAAATGTTTTTTTGTAAGAAGAAAAGCCAAAGTAGAGTAGAGATAATGATAAAAAAAAAGATCCCTATTGCCATTACTAAAGTTTCCGAGTGTTCTCCATCTTTGCCTCCTTTCTCTTTAACCCTAACACCCTATCTTCTTACCCACCCCCTCCCTTTCTCTCTCTCTCTCTACTTTTGTAAAAGAGAAAAAAAAAAGTTTTTATCTATTTTACGGTAATCCATATGAACACTGACATTTGCGGGGGGGAAAAAATCTGGCACACGTTTATTTTTTCTTCCTTTTTCTTCGTTGGTATGGCCAATTAGGCAGCCGTCAACGATCTGTTGATTCACCACTTTGTGTCTGAGATGTGTAACTTCGTGCACTTAATTTCAATCCATTTAGCCTTTCCAAAGAGATAAAAAAATCTGGCTAAAATGTTTTTTTTTTCCTAATAAAAAGAATCGAGAGCGTATTAAGATAATAAAAAAAAATCAATAGTGTTGGTTAGTAGCTTGTAACCCACAAGTGGCTTATTTGACGAACAAAATGACTAAAGTTTCAACCACCGGCGGCGGAAGAAATATTTTAAGGGGGGGGCAAGTCAAAATTAAAGGGGGGGGGCGGCGCCCCCCTTGAAAATTTAAGGAGGGGCAAGACAAAATATGACCGAAAGACAAATTTTACCCCCTTAATTCAATAATAGAATACATTAATTCTGTAGCAAGTATTTAATCGATATTATTAAAAAATAATATATTAAAAAAAAATAAAAATGAACTTTGAGCACTTCTGTCGTCAACTGATTCGTAATGTCAGTTTGTTTACAAATTTAATAGTGAAATTAGATCAGAAAATTACTGATAATTATCATGAATGATGATGAACATGAAACTGAAACCGGAAACGGGAAACTCAATAAACAAAAAGTAATTTATGAAAAGATAATAAATAATTGTATTTTCTTTAAAAAATACATTTGCCCCCCGTCATTCGGTAGATGACAATACTTCTCTATACTTATAAGACGCATTTGCTGTCTGTCTGTCTGTTCCCTTAAAACTCAAGATCCAGACAACCAAATAACGTGAAGTTTGGTACACATACACAAAATTACATGGGGAATGTTCTTAAACAGGTTTCGTTCCATATCAATGGGTACTTTAAGTGTAATTAATTATTTTGGATATCAAAGACATGAAAATTGGCAAACTTTTACCCCGATTTCAAGTTTTACGAGCTTCTCTCCCACATAGCTAACTATAAATATGATCGGTACGGGGAACCAAATATCACATTACTTACTATATTATTATATTCCATTTCTTCATCCATAGGAATTGTCATCTTTTGCTACAGTCATGCCTAAGAGAGAGAGAGAGAGAGAGAGAGAGAGAGAAAGGGATGGAGGGAGAGAGGAGGGAGGGAGGGATGGAGGGAGAGAAGAGAGAGAGAGGAGAGAGGGAGGGAGGGAAAGAGGAAGGGAGGGAGAGAGGGGGGAGGGGAGAGAGGGAGGGAGGGAAAGAGGGAGGGAGGGGGAAAGAGAGAGAGAGGGGGGAGATGGAGAGAAACTGCCAAAAATGTAGTGTATCACATTGCTTTAAGATAAACGTACCCTTTTATTGCATGCAAATAAACCCTTTTTTACGCGTCTTATTTTAAATCTTAATTAAACGTCAAATTACGCTTCTTAAATAAACAGAAAACCTTATTTTAAACCCGAGAAAAGCCGGGTACTTGCAACTAGTTTTAAAATATGCCACAACAAATCTCAATAATGTGATTACTGTAAAATGTAAATTAATTATAATTTCTTTCAAATATTAAATTTAAGAAATAAATCAAATGAATTATGAAAATGATACATATAAACTAAAATGAATTACAAAGTTAAAAAAGTTAAAATTTTAGGGGGGGGGCAGACTGGAAATTCAAGGGGGGCGCCGCCCCCCTTAAAAGTTTTAGGGGGTGCCGCTGCCCCCCTGTCCCCCCCCCCTGCTCCGCCGCCAGTGGTTTCAACTGTTTAATGTATTATGCACTTCTACATTTCACTTGATGTGTCCGCCTCTGGACTTGGCAGAGACGTTTTCCACCCTAATTAGAGATTGTCCGACCCCTGACCAAGTAGAGACGTTGTCCACGCCCTGACTAGTGAGAGATGTTTTCCTCCCCTGTATCCATATTGAATACATGATAATAAATATACACTTATATGTGATATAAGATTTTTTAAAAAATCTGCATAAATATCAAAATTAGTGGGTTATCATGATTTTATATCAAATTTATCAGACAGTTTACCGGCAGGGGCCTGTTTGCTAGTAAGAGCCCTATAGCATTGAAAGGGATAACCACTGGTACCTGCAATATTGCCTCATTGCCTGCATATACATACTAATATAAGTGGAATTTATTGATGTGGTTGGTATGCAAATGGAAGCTATTGCTACGGTATGTAACTGGAAGCTATTGCTGTGGTATGTAACTGGAAGCTATTGCTGTGGTGTGTAACTGGAAGCTATTGCTGTGGTATGTAACTGGAAGCTATTGCTGTGGTATTTGAGATAAAGAGCCAGACAATTGAGACATAAGTTAGACATACTTGTCTTTTGTAGAATCTACGAGAACAGTAGCGTCAATCAACAACGGTTGGGTTAGGAATGTATTCTGAGATAACTCTTTCACGTGTTCGCCATTTGTCTACTTCAACAGCTGTAGCACCAGCCTAAATACTCACACAACACATGCATGCAGGCTTACACACACACACAAACACAAACTCACACTGAACTATAGTAGAAAAGAATCTTTTTTGAGGCTGCTTGCGTTTGTGTTTCGGTGTATGAAAGATCTATGTACACAGTGTTTGTGTTTCGGTGTATGAAAGATCTATGTACACAGTGTTTGTGTTTCGGTGTATGAAATATCTATGTACAGTGTTTGTGTTTCGGTGTATGAGAGATCTATATACACAGTGTTTGTGTTTCGGTGTATGAAAGATCTATGTACATGGTGTTTGTGTTTCGGTGTATGAAAGATCTATGTACATGGTGTTTGTGTTTCGGTGTATGAAAGATCTATGTACATGGTGTTTGTGTTTCGGTGTATGAAAGATCTATGTACATGGTGTTTGTGTTTCGGTGTATGAAAGATCTATATACATGGTGTTTGTGTTTCGGTGTATGAGAGATCTATGTACATAGTGTTTGTGTTTCGGTGTATGAAAAATCTATGTACATGGTGTTTGTGTTTCGGTGTATGAAAGATCTATGTACATGGTGTTTGTGTTTCGGTGTATAAGAGATCTATGTACAGTGTTTGTGTTTCGGTGTATGAAAAATCTCTGTACAGTGTTTGTGTTTCGGTTATGAGAGATCTAAGTACACAGTGTTTGTGTTTCGGTGTATAAGAGATCTATGTACAGTGTTTGTGTTTTGGTGTATGAGAGATCTATGTACACAGTGTTTGTGTTTCGGTGTATGAAAGATCTATGTACATGGTGTTTGTGTTTCGGTGTATGAGAGATCTATGTACATGGTGTTTGTGTTTCGGTGTATGAAAGATCTATGTACATGGTGTTTGTGTTTCGGTGTATGAAAGATCTATGTACATGGTGTTTGTGTTTCGGTGTATGAGAGATCTATGTACAGTGTTTGTGTTTCGGTGTATGAGAGATCTATGTACAGTGTTTGTGTTTCGGTGTATGAGAGATCTATGTACACAGTGTTTGTGTTTCGGTGTATGAGAGATCTATGTACATGGTGTTTGTGTTTCGGTGTATGAGAGATCTATGTACATGGTGTTTGTGTTTCGGTGTATGAGAGATCTATGTACATGGTGTTTGTGTTTCGGTGTATGAGAGATCTATGTACATGGTGTTTGTGTTTCGGTGTATGAGAGATCTATGTACATGGTGTTTGTGTTTCGGTGTATGAGAGATCTATGTACACAGTGTTTGTGTTTCGGTGTATGAGAGATCTATGTACATGGTGTTTGTGTTTCGGTGTATGAGAGATCTATGTACATGGTGTTTGTGTTTCGGTGTATGAGAGATCTATGTACATGGTGTTTGTGTTTCGGTGTATGAGAGATCTATGTACATGGTGTTTGTGTTTCGGTGTATGAGAGATCTATGTACATGGTGTTTGTGTTTCGGTGTATGAGAGATCTATGTACATGGTGTTTGTGTTTCGGTGTATGAGAGATCTATGTACATGGTGTTTGTGTTTCGGTGTATGAAAGATCTATGTACATGGTGTTTGTGTTTCGGTGTATAAGAGATCTATGTACAGTGTTTGTGTTTCGGTGTATGACTGATCTATGTACAGTGTTTGTGTTTCGGTGTATGAGAGATCTATGTACATGGTGTTTGTGTTTCGGTGTATGAGAGATCTATGTACACGGTGTTTGTGTTTCGGTGTATGAGAGATCTATGTACACAGTGTTTGTGTTTCGGTGTATGAGAGATCTATGTACACGGTGTTTGTGTTTCGGTGTATGAGAGATCTATGTACATGGTGTTTGTGTTTCGGTGTATGAGAGATCTATGTACATGGTGTTTGTGTTTCGGTGTATGAGAGATCTATGTACATGGTGTTTGTGTTTCGGTGTATGAGAGATCTATGTACATGGTGTTTGTGTTTCGGTGTATGAGAGATCTATGTACATGGTGTTTGTGTTTCGGTGTATGAGAGATCTATGTACATGGTGTTTGTGTTTCGGTGTATGAGAGATCTATGTACATAGTGTTTGTGTTTCGGTGTATGAGAGATCTATGTACATGGTGTTTGTGTTTCGGTGTATGAGAGATCTATGTACATGTGTTTGTGTTTCGGTGTATGAGAGATCTATGTACATGGTGTTTGTGTTTCGGTGTATGAGAGATCTATGTACATATGTTTGTGTTTCGGTGTATGAGAGATCTATGTACATGGTGTTTGTGTTTCGGTGTATGAGAGATCTATGTACATGGTGTTTGTGTTTCGGTGTATGAGAGATCTATGTACATGGTGTTTGTGTTTCGGTGTATGAGAGATCTATGTACATGGTGTTTGTGTTTCGGTGTATGAGAGATCTATGTACATGGTGTTTGTGTTTCGGTGTATGAAAGATCTATGTACATGGTGTTTGTGTTTCGGTGTATGAGAGATCTATGTACAGTGTTTGTGTTTCGGTGTATGAGAGATCTATGTACATGGTGTTTGTGTTTCGGTGTATGAGAGATCTATGTACATGGTGTTTGTGTTTCGGTGTATGAGAGATCTATGTACAGTGTTTGTGTTTCGGTGTATGAGAGATCTATGTACAGTGTTTGTGTTTCGGTTATGAGAGATCTAAGTACACAGTGTTTGTGTTTCGGTGAAGGAGATCTATGTACAGTGTTTGTGTTTCGGTGTATGAGAGATCTATGTACACAGTGTTTGTGTTTCGGTGTATGAAAGATCTATGTACATAGTGTTTGTGTTTCGGTGTATGAGAGATCTATGTACATGGTGTTTGTGTTTCGGTGTATGAGAGATCTATGTACACAGTGTTTGTGTTTCGGTGTATGAGAGATCTATGTACATGTGTTTGTGTTTCGGTGTATGAGAGATCTATGTACATAGTGTTTGTGTTTCGGTGTATGAAAGATCTATGTACATGGTGTTTGTGTTTCGGTGTATGAGAGATCTATGTACATATTGTTTGTGTTTCGGTGTATGAGAGATCTATGTACATAGTGTTTGTGTTTCGGTGTATGAAAGATCTATGTACATGGTGTTTGTGTTTCGGTGTATGAGAGATCTATGTACATAATGTTTGTGTTTCGGTGTATGAGAGATCTATGTACATAATGTTTGTGTTTCGGTGTATGAGAGATCTATGTACATAGTGTTTGTGTTTCGGTGTATGAGAGATCTATGTACATGGTGTTTGTGTTTCGGTGTATGAGAGATCTATGTACATAATGTTTGTGTTTCGGTGTATGAAAGATCTATGTACATGGTGTTTGTGTTTCGGTGTATGAGAGATCTATGTACATGGTGTTTGTGTTTCGGTGTATGAAAGATCTATGTACATGGTGTTTGTGTTTCGGTGTATGAGAGATCTATGTACATGGTGTTTGTGTTTCGGTGTATGAGAGATCTATGTACATAGTGTTTGTGTTTCGGTGTATGAAAGATCTATGTACATGGTGTTTGTGTTTCGGTGTATGAGAGATCTATGTACATGGTGTTTGTGTTTCGGTGTATGAGAGATCTATGTACATAATGTTTGTGTTTCGGTGTATGAGAGATCTATGTACATAATGTTTGTGTTTCGGTGTATGAGAGATCTATGTACATGGTGTTTGTGTTTCGGTGTATGAGAGATCTATGTACATATGTTTGTGTTTCGGTGTATGAGAGATCTATGTACATGGTGTTTGTGTTTCGGTGTATGAAAGATCTATGTACATGGTGTTTGTGTTTCGGTGTATGAAAGATCTATGTACATGGTGTTTGTGTTTCGGTGTATGAGAGATCTATGTACATGGTGTTTGTGTTTCGGTGTATGAGAGATCTATGTACATAGTGTTTGTGTTTTGGTGTATGAGAGATCTATGTACAGTGTTTGTGTTTCGGTGTATGAGAGATCTATGTACATGGTGTTTGTGTTTCGGTGTATGAGAGATCTATGTACATGGTGTTTGTGTTTCGGTGTATGAGAGATCTATGTACATGGTGTTTGTGTTTCGGTGTATGAGAGATCTATGTACATGGTGTTTGTGTTTCGGTGTATGAGAGATCTATGTACATAGTGTTTGTGTTTCGGTGTATGAGAGATCTATGTACATGGTGTTTGTGTTTTGGTGTATGAGAGATCTATGTACATGGTGTTTGTGTTTCGGTGTATGAGAGATCTATGTACATAATGTTTGTGTTTCGGTGTATGAAAGATCTATGTACATGGTGTTTGTGTTTCGGTGTATGAGAGATCTATGTACATAATGTTTGTGTTTCGGTGTATGAGAGATCTATGTACATAATGTTTGTGTTTCGGTGTATGAGAGATCTATGTACATAATGTTTGTGTTTCGGTGTATGAGAGATCTATGTACATAATGTTTGTGTTTCGGTGTATGAGAGATCTATGTACATAATGTTTGTGTTTCGGTGTATGAAAGATCTATGTACATGGTGTTTGTGTTTCGGTGTATAAAAAATCTATGTACATGGTATTTGTGTTTCGGTGTATGAAAGATCTATGTACATGGTGTTTGTGTTTCGGTGTATGAAAGATCTATGTGCATGGTGTTTGTGTTTCGGTGTATAAGAGATCTATGTACAGTGTTTGTGTTTCGGTGTATGAGTGATCTATGTACAGTGTTTGTGTTTCGGTGTATGAGAGATCTATGTACACAGTGTTTGTGTTTCGGTGTATGAAAGATGTATGTACATGGTGTTTGTGTTTCGGTGTATGAAAGATCTATGTACATGGTGTTTGTGTTTCGGTGTATGAGAGATCTATGTACATAGTGTTTGTGTTTCAGTGTATGAAAAATCTATGTACATGGTGTTTGTGTTTCGGTGTATGAAAGATCTATGTACATGGTGTTTGTGTTTCGGTGTATAAGAGATCTATGTACAGTGTTTGTGTTTCGGTGTATGAGTGATCTATGTACAGTGTTTGTGATTCGGTGTATGAGAGATCTATGTACACAGTGTTTGTGTTTCGGTGTATAAGAGATCTATGTACAGTGTTTGTGTTTCGGTGTATGAGAGATCTATGTACACAGTGTTTGTGTTTCGGTGTATGAAAGATCTATGTACACGGTGTTTGTGTTTCGGTGTATGAAAGATCTATGTACATGGTGTTTGTGTTTCGGTGTATGAAAAATCTATGTACATGGTGTTTGTGTTTCGGTGTATGAAAAATCTATGTACATGGTGTTTGTGTTTCGGTGTATGAAAGATCTATATACATGGTGTTTGTGTTTCGGTGTATGAGTGATCTATGTACATAGTGTTTGTGTTTCGGTGTATGAAAAATCTATGTACATGGTGTTTGTGTTTCGGTGTATGAAAGATCTATGTACATGGTGTTTGTGTTTCGGTGTATGAGAGATCTATGTACACAGTGTTTGTGTTTCGGTGTATGAGAGATCTATGTACACAGTGTTTGTGTTTCGGTGTATGAGAGATCTATGTACAGTGTTTGTGTTTCGGTGTATGAGAGATCTATGTACATAGTGTTTGTGTTTCGGTGTATGAAAGATCTATGTACATGGTGTTTGTGTTTCGGTGTATGAGAGATCTATGTACATAATGTTTGTGTTTCGGTGTATGAGAGATCTATGTACATAATGTTTGTGTTTCGGTGTATGAAAGATCTATGTACATGGTGTTTGTGTTTCGGTGTATGAGAGATCTATGTACATATTGTTTGTGTTTCGGTGTATGAGAGATCTATGTACATAATGTTTGTGTTTCGGTGTATGAAAGATCTATGTACATGGTGTTTGTGTTTCGGTGTATGAGAGATCTATGTACATAATGTTTGTGTTTCGGTGTATGAGAGATCTATGTACATAATGTTTGTGTTTCGGTGTATGAGAGATCTATGTACATAATGTTTGTGTTTCGGTGTATGAGAGATCTATGTACATAATGTTTGTGTTTCGGTGTATGAGAGATCTATGTATATAATGTTTGTGTTTCGGTGTATGAAAGATCTATGTACATGGTGTTTGTGTTTCGGTGTATGAAAAATCTATGTACATGGTGTTTGTGTTTCGGTGTATGAAAGATCTATGTACATGGTGTTTGTGTTTCGGTGTATGAGAGATCTATGTACATAATGTTTGTGTTTCGGTGTATGAGAGATCTATGTTCATAATGTTTGTGTTTCGGTGTATGAAAGATCTATGTACATGGTGTTTGTGTTTCGGTGTATGAGAGATCTATGTACATATTGTTTGTGTTTCGGTGTATGAGAGATCTATGTACATAATGTTTGTGTTTCGGTGTATGAAAGATCTATGTACATGGTGTTTGTGTTTCGGTGTATGAGAGATCTATGTACATAATGTTTGTGTTTCGGTGTATGAGAGATCTATGTACATAATGTTTGTGTTTCGGTGTATGAGAGATCTATGTACATAATGTTTGTGTTTCGGTGTATGAGAGATCTATGTATATAATGTTTGTGTTTCGGTGTATGAAAGATCTATGTACATGGTGTTTGTGTTTCGGTGTATGAAAGATCTATGTACATGGTGTTTGTGTTTCGGTGTATGAGAGATCTATGTACAGGTGTTTGTGTTTCGGTGTATAAGAGATCTATGTACAGTGTTTGTGTTTCGGTGTATGAGAGATCTATGTACAGTGTTTGTGTTTCGGTGTATGAAAGATCTATGTACATGGTGTTTGTGTTTCGGTGTATGAAAGATCTATGTACATGGTGTTTGTGTTTCGGTGTATAAGAGATCTATGTACAGTGTTTGTGTTTCGGTGTATGAGAGATCTATGTACATAGTGTTTGTGTTTCGGTGTATGAAATAATTATGTACAGTGTTTGTGTTTCGGTGTATGAGAGATCTATGTACACAGTGTTTGTGTTTCGGTGTATGAAAGATCTATGTACATGGTGTTTGTGTTTCGGTGTATGAAAGATCTATGTACATGGTGTTTGTGTTTCGGTGTATGAGAGATCTATGTACATAGTGTTTGTGTTTCGGTGTATGAAAGATCTATGTACATGGTGTTTGTGTTTCGGTGTATGAGAGAATCTATACAACACCAATGTTTGTGTTTCGGTGTATGAGAGATCTATGTACATAATGTTTGTGTTTCGGTGTATGAGAGATCTATGTACATAATGTTTGTGTTTCGGTGTATGAGAGATCTATGTACATAATGTTTGTGTTTCGGTGTATGAGAGATCTATGTATATAATGTTTGTGTTTCGGTGTATGAAAGATCTATGTACATGGTGTTTGTGTTTCGGTGTATGAAAAATCTATGTACATGGTGTTTGTGTTTCGGTGTATGAAAGATCTATGTACATGGTGTTTGTGTTTCGGAGTATGAGAGATCTATGTACATAATGTTTGTGTTTCGGTGTATGAGAGATCTATGTTCATAATGTTTGTGTTTCGGTGTATGAAAGATCTATGTACATGGTGTTTGTGTTTCGGTGTATGAGAGATCTATGTACATATTGTTTGTGTTTCGGTGTATGAGAGATCTATGTACATAATGTTTGTGTTTCGGTGTATGAAAGATCTATGTACATGGTGTTTGTGTTTCGGTGTATGAGAGATCTATGTACATAATGTTTGTGTTTCGGTGTATGAGAGATCTATGTACATAATGTTTGTGTTTCGGTGTATGAGAGATCTATGTACATAATGTTTGTGTTTCGGTGTATGAGAGATCTATGTATATAATGTTTGTGTTTCGGTGTATGAAAGATCTATGTACATGGTGTTTGTGTTTCGGTGTATGAAAGATCTATTTACATGGTGTTTGTGTTTCGGTGTATGAAAAATCTATGTACATGGTGTTTGTGTTTTGGTGTATAAGAGATCTATGTACAGTGTTTGTGTTTCGGTGTATGAGTGATCTATGTACAGTGTTTGTGTTTCGGTGTATGAAAGATCTATGTACATGATGTTTGTGTTTCGATGTATGAAAGATCTATGTACATGGTGTTTGTGTTTCGGTGTATAAGAGATCTATGTACAGTGTTTGTGTTTCGGTGTATGAGAGATCTATGTACATAGTGTTTGTGTTTCGGTGTATGAAAGAATTATGTACAGTGTTTGTGTTTCGGTGTATGAGAGATCTATATACACAGTGTTTGTGTTTCGGTGTATGAAAGATCTATGTACATGGTGTTTGTGTTTCGGTGTATGAAAGATCTATGTACATGGTGTTTGTGTTTCAGTGTATGAAAAATCTATTTACATGGTGTTTGTGTTTCGGCGTATGAAAGATCTATATACATGGTGTTTGTGTTTCGGTGTATGAGAGATCTATGTACATAGTGTTTTTGTTTCGGTGTATGAAAAATCTATGTACATGGTGTTTGTGTTTCGGTGTATGAAAGATCTATATACATGGTGTTTGTGTTTCGGTGTATGAGAGATCTATGTACATAATGTTTGTGTTTCGGTGTATGAGAGATCTATGTACATAATGTTTGTGTTTCGGTGTATGAGAGATCTATGTACATAATGTTTGTGTTTCGGTGTATGAGAGATCTATGTATATAATGTTTGTGTTTCGGTGTATGAGAGATCTATGTATATAATGTTTGTGTTTCGGTGTATGAAAGATCTATGTACATGGTGTTTGTGTTTCGGTGTATGAAAGATCTATTTACATGGTGTTTGTGTTTCGGTGTATGAAAAATCTATGTACATGGTGTTTGTGTTTTGGTGTATAAGAGATCTATGTACAGTGTTTGTGTTTCGGTGTATGAGTGATCTATGTACAGTGTTTGTGTTTCGGTGTATGAAAGATCTATGTACATGATGTTTGTGTTTCGATGTATGAAAGATCTATGTACATGGTGTTTGTGTTTCGGTGTATAAGAGATCTATGTACAGTGTTTGTGTTTCGGTGTATGAGAGATCTATGTACATAGTGTTTGTGTTTCGGTGTATGAAAGAATTATGTACAGTGTTTGTGTTTCGGTGTATGAGAGATCTATATACACAGTGTTTGTGTTTCGGTGTATGAAAGATCTATGTACATGGTGTTTGTGTTTCGGTGTATGAAAGATCTATGTACATGGTGTTTGTGTTTCAGTGTATGAAAAATCTATGTACATGGTGTTTGTGTTTCGGCGTATGAAAGATCTATATACATGGTGTTTGTGTTTCGGTGTATGAGAGATCTATGTACATAGTGTTTGTGTTTCGGTGTATGAAAAATCTATGTACATGGTGTTTGTGTTTCGGTGTATGAAAGATCTATGTACAGTGTTTGTGTTTCGGTGTATGAGTGATCTATGTACAGTGTTTGTGATTCGGTGTATGAGAGATCTATGTACACAGTGTTTGTGTTTCGGTGTATAAGAGATCTATGTACAGTGTTTGTGTTTCGGTGTATGAAAGATCTATGTACATGGTGTTTGTGTTTCGGTGTATGAAAAATCTATGTACATGGTGTTTGTGTTTCGGTGTATAAGAGATCTATGTACAGTGTTTGTGTTTCGGTGTATGAGTGATCTATGTACACGGTGTTTGTGTTTCGGTGTATGAGAGATCTAAGTACACAGTGTTTGTGTTTCGGTGTATAAGAGATCTATGTACAGTGTTTGTGTTTCGGTGTATAAGAGATCTATGTACACAGTGTTTGTGTTTCGGTGTATGAGAGATCTATGTACACAGTGTTTGTGTTTCGGTGTATGAGAGATCTATGTACAGTGTTTGTGTTTCGGTGTATAAGAGATCTATGTACAGTGTTTGTGTTTCGGTGTATGAGTGATCTATGTACAGTGTTTGTGATTCGGTGTATGAGAGATCTATGTACATATTGTTTGTGTTTCGGTGTATGAGAGATCTATGTACATAATGTTTGTGTTTCGGTGTATGAGAGATCTATGTACATAATGTTTGTGTTTCGGTGTATGAGAGATCTATGTACATGGTGTTTGTGTTTCGGTGTATGAGAGATCTATGTACATAATGTTTGTGTTTCGGTGTATGAGAGATCTATGTACATACTGTTTGTGTTTCGGTGTATGAGAGATCTATGTACATAGTGTTTGTGTTTCGGTGTATGAGAGATCTATGTACATGGTGTTTGTGTTTCGGTGTATGAAAGATCTATGTACATGGTGTTTGTGTTTCGGTGTATGAAAGATCTATGTACATGGTGTTTGTGTTTCGGTGTATAAGAGATCTATGTACAGTGTTTGTGTTTCGGTGTATGAGTGATCTATGTACACGGTGTTTGTGTTTCGGTGTATGAAAGATCTATGTACATGGTGTTTGTGTTTCGGTGTATGAAAGATCTATGTACATAATGTTTGTGTTTCGGTGTATGAGAGATCTATGTACATAGGTGTTTGTGTTTCGGTGTATGAGAGATCTATGTACATGGTGTTTGTGTTTCGGTGTATGAAAGATCTATGTACATGGTGTTTGTGTTTCGGTGTATGAAAGATCTATGTACATGGTGTTTGTGTTTCGGTGTATGAGAGATCTATGTACATAATGTTTGTGTTTCGGTGTATGAGAGATCTATGTAATAATGTTTGTGTTTCGGTGTATGAAAGATCTATGTACATGGTGTTTGTGTTTCGGTGTATGAGAGATCTATGTACATATTGTTTGTGTTTCGGTGTATGAGAGATCTATGTACATAATGTTTGTGTTTCGGTGTATGAAAGATCTATGTACATGGTGTTTGTGTTTCGGTGTATGAGAGATCTATGTACATAATGTTTGTGTTTCGGTGTATGAGAGATCTATGTACATAATGTTTGTGTTTCGGTGTATGAGAGATCTATGTACATAATGTTTGTGTTTCGGTGTATGAGAGATCTATGTATATAATGTTTGTGTTTCGGTGTATGAAAGATCTATGTACATGGTGTTTGTGTTTCGGTGTATGAAAGATCTATGTACATGGTGTTTGTGTTTCGGTGTATGAAAAATCTATGTACATGGTGTTTGTGTTTTGGTGTATAAGAGATCTATGTACAGTGTTTGTGTTTCGGTGTATGAGTGATCTATGTACATAATGTTTGTGTTTCGGTGTATGAGAGATCTATGTACATAATGTTTGTGTTTCGGTGTATGAGAGATCTATGTATATAATGTTTGTGTTTCGGTGTATGAAAGATCTATGTACATGGTGTTTGTGTTTCGGTGTATGAGAGATCTATATACACAGTGTTTGTGTTTCGGTGTATGAAAGATCTATGTACATGGTGTTTGTGTTTCGGTGTATGAAAGATCTATGTACATATTGTTTGTGTTTCGGTGTATGAGAGATCTATGTACATAATGTTTGTGTTTCGGTGTATGAAAGATCTATGTACATGGTGTTTGTGTTTCGGTGTATGAGAGATCTATGTACATAATGTTTGTGTTTCGGTGTATGAGAGATCTATGTACATAATGTTTGTGTTTCGGTGTATGAGAGATCTATGTACATAATGTTTGTGTTTCGGTGTATGAGAGATCTATGTACATAATGTTTGTGTTTCGGTGTATGAGAGATCTATGTACATAATGTTTGTGTTTCGGTGTATGAAAGATCTATGTACATGGTGTTTGTGTTTCGGTGTATTGAAAAATCTATGTACATGGTGTTTGTGTTTCGGTGTATGAAAGATCTATGTACATGGTGTTTGTGTTTCGTGTATAGAGATCTATGTACATAGTGTTTGTGTTTCGGTGTATGAGAGATCTATGTTCATAGTGTTTGTGTTTCGGTGTATGAAAGATCTATGTACATGGTGTTTGTGTTTCGTGTATGAGAGATCTATGTACATAGTGTTTGTGTTTCGGTGTATGAGAGATCTATGTACATAATGTTTGTGTTTCGGTGTATGAAAGATCTATGTACATGGTGTTTGTGTTTCGGTGTATGAGAGATCTATGTACATAATGTTTGTGTTTCGGTGTATGAGAGATCTATGTACATAATGTTTGTGTTTCGGTGTATGAGAGATCTATGTACATAATGTTTGTGTTTCGGTGTATGAGAGATCTATGTATATAATGTTTGTGTTTCGGTGTATGAAAGATCTATGTACATGGTGTTTGTGTTTCGGTGTATGAAAGATCTATTTACATGGTGTTTGTGTTTCGGTGTATGAAAAATCTATGTACATGGTGTTTGTGTTTTGGTGTATAAGAGATCTATGTACAGTGTTTGTGTTTCGGTGTATGAGTGATCTATGTACAGTGTTTGTGTTTCGGTGTATGAAAGATCTATGTACATGATGTTTGTGTTTCGGTGTATGAAAGATCTATGTACATGGTGTTTGTGTTTCGGTGTATGAGAGATCTATGTACAGTGTTTGTGTTTCGGTGTATGAGAGATCTATGTACAGTGTTTGTGTTTCGGTGTATGAGAGATTTATGTACAGTGTTTGTGTTTCGGTGTATGAGAGATCTATGTACACAGTGTTTGTGTTTCGGTGTATGAAAGATCTATGTACATGGTGTTTGTGTTTCGGTGTATGAAAGATCTATGTACATGGTGTTTGTGTTTCAGTGTATGAAAAATCTATGTACATGGTGTTTGTGTTTCGGCGTATGAAAGATCTATATACATGGTGTTTGTGTTTCGGTGTATGAGAGATCTATGTACATAGTGTTTGTGTTTCGGTGTATGAAAAATCTATGTACATGGTGTTTGTGTTTCGGTGTATGAAAGATCTATGTACATGGTGTTTGTGTTTCGGTGTATGAGAGATCTATGTACATAATGTTTGTGTTTCGGTGTATGAGAGATCTATGTACATGGTGTTTGTGTTTCGGTGTATGAGAGATCTATGTACATGGTGTTTGTGTTTCGGTGTATAGAGAGATCTATGTACATAATGTTTGTGTTTCGGTGTATAGAGAGATCTATGTACATAGTGTTTGTGTTTCGGTGTATGAGAGATCTATGTACATGGTGTTTGTGTTTCGGTGTATGAGAGATCTATGTACATGGTGTTTGTGTTTCGGTGTATGAGAGATCTATGTACATGGTGTTTGTGTTTCGGTGTATGAGAGATCTATGTACAGTGTTTGTGTTTCGGTGTATGAGAGATCTATGTACAGTGTTTGTGTTTCGGTGTATGAGAGATCTATGTACATGGTGTTTGTGTTTCGGTGTATGAAAGATCTATGTACATGGTGTTTGTGTTTCGGTGTATGAGAGATCTATGTACAGTGTTTGTGTTTCGGTGTATGAGAGATCTATGTACATAGTGTTTGTGTTTCGGTGTATGAAAGAAATATGTACAGTGTTTGTGTTTCGGTGTATGAGAGATCTATATACACAGTGTTTGTGTTTCGGTGTATGAAAGATCTATGTACATGGTGTTTGTGTTTCGGTGTATGAAAGATCTATGTACATGTGTTTGTGTTTCAGTGTATGAGAGATCTATGTACATGGTGTTTGTGTTTCGGTGTATGAAAGATCTATGTACATGGTGTTTGTGTTTCGGTGTATGAGAGATCTATGTACACAGTGTTTGTGTTTCGGTGTATGAGAGATCTATGTACAGTGTTTGTGTTTCGGTGTATGAGAGATCTATGTACATAGTGTTTGTGTTTCGGTGTATGAAAGATCTATGTACATGGTGTTTGTGTTTCGGTGTATGAGTGATCTATGTACAGTGTTTGTGATTCGGTGTATGAGAGATCTATGTACACAGTGTTTGTGTTTCGGTGTATGAAAGATCTATGTACATGGTGTTTGTGTTTCGGTGTATGAAAGATCTATGTACATGGTGTTTGTGTTTCGGTGTATGAAAGATCTATGTACATGGTGTTTGTGTTTCGGTGTATAAGAGATCTATGTACAGTGTTTGTGTTTCGGTGTATGAGTGATCTATGTACACGGTGTTTGTGTTTCGGTGTATGAGAGATCTAAGTACACAGTGTTTGTGTTTCGGTGTATGAGAGATCTATGTACAGTGTTTGTGTTTCGGTGTATGAGAGATCTATGTACATGGTGTTTGTGTTTCGGTGTATGAGAGATCTATGTACATGGTGTTTGTGTTTCGGTGTATGAGAGATCTATGTACATGGTGTTTGTGTTTCGGTGTATGAGAGATCTATGTACAGTGTTTGTGTTTCGGTGTATGAGAGATCTATGTACATGGTGTTTGTGTTTCGGTGTATGAGAGATCTATGTACACAGTGTTTGTGTTTCGGTGTATGAGAGATCTATGTACATGGTGTTTGTGTTTCGGTGTATGAGAGATCTATGTACACGGTGTTTGTGTTTCGGTGTATGAGAGATCTATGTACATGGTGTTTGTGTTTCGGTGTATGAAAGATCTATGTACATGGTGTTTGTGTTTCGGTGTATGAGAGATCTATGTACATAGTGTTTGTGTTTCGGTGTATGAGAGATCTATGTACATTGTGTTTGTGTTTCGGTGTATGAGAGATCTATGTACATGGTGTTTGTGTTTCGGTGTATGAGAGATCTATGTACATATTGTTTGTGTTTCGGTGTATGAGAGATCTATGTACATAATGTTTGTGTTTCGGTGTATGAAAGATCTATGTACATGGTGTTTGTGTTTCGGTGTATGAGAGATCTATGTACATAATGTTTGTGTTTCGGTGTATGAGAGATCTATGTACATAATGTTTGTGTTTCGGTGTATGAGAGATCTATGTACACAATGTTTGTGTTTCGGTGTATGAGAGATCTATGTACATAATGTTTGTGTTTCGGTGTATGAAAGATCTATGTACATGGTGTTTGTGTTTCGGTGTATGAAAGATCTATGTACATGGTGTTTGTGTTTCGGTGTATGAAAGATCTATGTACATGGTGTTTGTGTTTTGGTGTATAAGAGATCTATGTACAGTGTTTGTGTTTCGGTGTATGAGTGATCTATGTACAGTGTTTGTGTTTCGGTGTATGAAAGATCTATGTACATGATGTTTGTGTTTCGGTGTATGAAAGATCTATGTACATGGTGTTTGTGTTTCGGTGTATAAGAGATCTATGTACAGTGTTTGTGTTTCGGTGTATGAGAGATCTATGTACATAGTGTTTGTGTTTCGGTGTATGAAAGAAATATGTACAGTGTTTGTGTTTCGGTGTATGAGAGATCTATATACACAGTGTTTGTGTTTCGGTGTATGAAAGATCTATGTACATGGTGTTTGTGTTTCGGTGTATGAGAGATCTATGTACATGGTGTTTGTGTTTCGGTGTATGAAAAATCTATGTACATGGTGTTTGTGTTTCGATGTAAGAAAGATCTATATACATGGTGTTTGTGTTTCGGTGTATGAGAGATCTATGTACATAGTGTTTGTGTTTCGGTTGTATGAAAAATCTATGTACATGGTGTTTGTGTTTCGGTGTATGAAAGATCTATGTACATGGTGTTTGTGTTTCGGTGTATAGAGATCTATGTACATGGTGTTTGTGTTTCGGTGTATGAGAGATCTATGTACACAGTGTTTGTGATTCGGTGTATGAGAGATCTATGTACACAGTGTTTGTGTTTCGGTGTATAAGAGATCTATGTACAGTGTTTGTGTTTCGGTGTATGAAAGATCTATGTACATGGTGTTTGTGTTTCGGTGTATGAAAGATCTATGTACATGGTGTTTGTGTTTCGGTGTATAAGAGATCTATGTACAGTGTTTGTGTTTCGGTGTATGAGTGATCTATGTACACGGTGTTTGTGTTTCGGTGTATGAGAGATCTATGTACACAGTGTTTGTGTTTCGGTGTATAAGAGATCTATGTACAGTGTTTGTGTTTCGGTGTATAAGAGATCTATGTACACAGTGTCTGTGTTTCGGTGTATGAAAAATCTATGTACATGGTGTTTGTGTTTCGGTGTATGAAAGATCTATGTACATGGTGTTTGTGTTTCGGTGTATGAAAGATCTATGTACATGGTGTTTGTGTTTCGGTGTATAAGAGATCTATGTACAGTGTTTGTGTTTCGGTGTATGAGTGATCTATGTACATGGTGTTTGTGTTTCGGTGTATGAGAGATCTATGTACATAGTGTTTGTGTTTCGGTGTATGAGAGATCTATGTACATGGTGTTTGTGTTTCGGTGTATGAGAGATCTATGTACACGGTGTTTGTGTTTCGGTGTATGAGAGATCTATGTACACAGTGTTTGTGTTTCGGTGTATGAGAGATCTATGTACAGTGTTTGTGTTTCGGTGTATGAGAGATCTATGTACATGGTGTTTGTGTTTCGGTGTATGAAGATCTATGTACATGGTGTTTGTGTTTCGGTGTATGAGTGATCTATGTACAGTGTTTGTGATTCGGTGTATGAGAGATCTATGTACAATGTTTGTGTTTCGGTGTATGAGAGATCTATGTACATGGTGTTTGTGTTTCGGTGTATGAAAGATCTATGTACATGGTGTTTGTGTTTCGGTGTATGAAAAATCTATGTACATGGTGTTTGTGTTTCGGTGTATGAGAGATCTATGTACAGTGTTTGTGTTTCGGTGTATGAGTGATCTATGTACACGGTGTTTGTGTTTCGGTGTATGAGAGATCTATGTACACAGTGTTTGTGTTTCGGTGTATGAGAGATCTATGTACAGTGTTTGTGTTTCGGTGTATGAGAGATCTATGTACACAGTGTTTGTGTTTCGGTGTATGAGAGATCTATGTACATAGTGTTTGTGTTTCGGTGTATGAGAGATCTATGTACAGTGTTTGTGTTTCGGTGTATGAGAGATCTATGTACATGGTGTTTGTGTTTCGGTGTATGAGAGATCTATGTACATGGTGTTTGTGTTTCGGTGTATGAGAGATCTATGTACATGGTGTTTGTGTTTCGGTGTATGAGAGATCTATGTACATGGTGTTTGTGTTTCGGTGTATGAGAGAGGTAAGACCCCCCTCCCCCTCCCCATACTTCTTTCCCTATACACAATGTCCAGTCAGCTTACCAGCTACTTTGTGTTCTTTGCAGTGTATTAGCCGCAGATACCCAGACATAATAGAAACAGTGTGATTGACTTCAATTATACTCCACACAGAGTCTCAATGGGGGGGGGGACCAGTTTTACTAGTGAAACTCTCCGTGATATAAACATATTTTAAATGAAGTAAACAAAACAACTCTAGTTAACTGCGCTGTTTGTTTTGTTTTGACTCTCTTTATATAGCGCCCTCTATTTCATTCTTTCTACCTACATATCTATCTATCTATCTATCTATCTATCTATCTATCTATCTATCTATCTATCTGACTGACTGTCCGCCTATTCCTCCATCCCCCCCATCTAACTATATACATTCAGGCTTGACTAGGACCCCAGGAGGTGAAGAACATATTTTGGCCTTTAATAAAACAGACAAGGGTGACACAGTTACCATGGTGACTGTAGAAGAAGGGGAAGTGCATATTTGAGATTGTGTGGCGTCCTTCGAAAACGAGGGTCCCCTTTGCGCGCACCAAATGCGCACCGATCAACCCGCCAATGAGGCAAATGATCTAACAAACAGATTATATATCTCTATACCTATAAGAGGCATTTGCTGTCTGTCTGTCTGTCTGTCTGTTCCCTTATAACTCAAGATCCAGATAACCAAATAATGTGAAATTTGTTACACATACACATAATTACATGGGGAAGGTTATAGGACAGGTTTCGTTTCCTCTCGATGGGTAGTTTAATTGTAATTAATTTTTTTTTATTTTAGTATTTTACTATATTAAAGTAATCTCGACGGCGCCATAAATAAAATTCCTCTGTGACGTCATTTCCCGATTCGAATAGAACTTGCGCGCTGGTGCTGTATTGTGCCTTTGTGATGCAAAGAATTGTTGTTGTTTTTTCATGCTCCCTGATTTGTACAGTTTGAGGAAGATAAAGGAATGAAGAAGTGTGAAGCCATAATAATAAGTATATATATATATATATATATATATATATATATATATATATATATATATAGAGAGAGAGAGAGAGAGATAGAGAGATGAAGAGAGAGAAAGAGAGAGAGAGATAAGAGAGAGAGGAGGGAGTAGAGAGAGAGAGAGGAGGAGGGTAGGGAGGGAGGGAAGGAGGGGGGATAGAGGAGGGAGAGGGGATGGTGGACAGGGGGAAAAAGGAGGGAAAGGAGAGAGGGAGATGGGGGGAGAGGGAGATGGGAGAGGGAGTAGGGGGAGATGGAGAGAGAAAGGAAGGGAGGGGGAGAGAAGGGGTAGGAGGGAGAGAGAGGGGAGGGAGGGAAAGAGAGAGAGGGTGGGAGAGAGGGAGGGGAGAGATAAAGAGTGAGGGGGGGCGGGAGGAGGAGAGAGGGGATGAGGGAGGAAGGGGGAGAGAGGGAGGGAGAGAGGGTGGAAAGGGGGAGGGGAGGGAGAAAAGGGGGGAGAGGAGGGTGTGGGAGAGGGAGTAGGGGGAGATGGAGAGTTTTCGAAAAGGCGAAGGGGGAGGGAGGGGGTAGGGAGAGAGGAGGGAGAGAGGGAGGGAGAGAGATGGGAGAGAGATAAAGAGTGAGGGGGGCAGGGAGGAGAGGGAGAGGGAATGAGGGGGAGGGAGGAAGGGGGAGAGAGGAGGAGAGAGAGAGAGAGGTGGAAAGGGGAGAGAGGGAGAAAGGAGGGAGAGAGGGGGTTAGGGAGAGAGAGAGGGGGAGGGAAGGAGAGGGGAGGAGGATGGACGTTGGGAGAGAAGGGGGGGAGAGGGAGGGAGAGGGAGATGGGAGAGATGGGAGAGAGGGAGGGAGAGGGAGGGAGGGAAAGGGAGAGGAGGGGAGGGAGGGAGGGAGAGAGAGAGGAAGGGAGAGAGGGGGTAGGAGAAAACAGAAGGTAAACAGAAAGCCTTATTTTAAACTCGGGCAAAGCCGGGTACTTGCAACTAGTTATACAGATAACGCATCGCTATATAAATAGTCCTCGGTTTTGTGTGTACAACTCTCGCGCCATTGTTGTTATTCGCTTTGGTTTCCAATGACGCTTTCCATACATAGAAACCCACAGACCTATTTATACATCAGTATACAGCCACATTTTGACCAGTGGTAGAAATAACTTCATCAAATTTACCACACTTTAACTCTTAAATATGCCCCACATTTAACTTATATTCAAATATACCACACTTCATCAATTATGCAACACTTTAACTATCAAATATAAAACATCTCTCATCAAATATTCATATCAAAATCACCAAATACAATTCACACTTTAACCATCAAATATGAAACACACTTTATCAAATATAACTAACACTTTAAGCCATCAACATACTATACTTTAACTACTCCATTAGTGTTAGCTCATCAATATGTCAATTGTAGCCAAACAATATTTATACTTTAACTGATTGCATTGTTAGCAAATAAAAAATAACAGTCATTTGTCTTTAATGATCAGGTTAAAAGTCTAAAATCACGTTCTTTTAGAGTCAAAATTAATGTAAAAGACCTAAATTCAATGTAAACAACGATCAAAGTTCTAAAACCAAATCTGATTTTAAACTGTGCTCCCAATGTTTTAAGTCAAAGTCCATTTTAGTTTAATGTGGTATTTAGGACCAGTCCAAGGGTGAAATAGGGTTTCAAAGTGGTATAAGTACGTTAATCTTGATACACTTCAGGTCTTATAATTCATAGTAGATACTCATTCCAACATAGTCCTTCAAGTTATGTTGTCAACTGCCAGACCCTTCTGTGTTCATTAGACAAAACTTTTTTGTCCCAGATATTTTAAGATTAACCATTTGCTTGTTAATATTTGTATCATGATTTCAATTTTCACAAAAGCACCAATGCCAATGCAAGGTTGGGAAATAACCTTTTTAAATAACAAACATTTCGGAGAACAACCAAACTATTTGTTTACTGTTGGCACCGGAACACAAACGCAGCTACAACAATTGTCTTGTAAAATCTTCAAACTTCCCTGACCTTCGTTTATCGTTGTTTACCTGGCGCCAAGGTAGAATCTCATTCTGGAACATCCGGGTATTCTTTGATGGCTCAACATACGTCTCCATGTATACACTGAAATTTGATGTTTAAAACTTGACTGTTATATTGGCACCCTTTGTATGTAACAGTGTGTTTGGTCTTGCTGTTTTACATCGGTGTGTGCTAGTGTTGCTTTTAGATGTACTGTTTATATGTACTAGTGCTGCGCGGATGTACTGTTTCACGCATCTGTAGCGCTAGTGTTGTGCAGTTGTACTGTTTTACATCTATGTACTTAAGATGTTGCGCCGATGTACTGTTTTACATCTATGTACTAGTGTTGTGCAGGTGTACTGTTTTACATCAATTACTAGTGTTGTGCAGATGTATTGTTTTACATCTATGTACTAGTGTGTACGGATGTACTGTTTTACATCTATGTAATAGTGTTGTGCAGGTGTACTGTTTTACATCAATTACTAGTGTTGTGCAGATGTATTGTTTTACATCTATGTACTAGTGTGGTACGGATGTACTGTTTACATCTGTCTTAATAGTATTTGTGCTGTACAGCTGTGATGTTTTAACATCTATGTACCAAGTGTTGGTTGCCTTTTGTTTTTACATCCTTTTTCAATGTTGATGTGAACTGTACTGTTGAACATCAATATACTAGTGTTGTGTAGCTGTACTGTTTCACATTCAAATATTCGTGTTTCTAGAACAGGGCTGTACAAGCTATAGAACACAAAATGATTCAACAAAAGACGTTTTTAGTTTCATTCATTCTTATTTGATTACTATCATCGATGTACTGGTTGCATGGTCACTGTAGTAACACAGTTGAAGACATAGGTTTTTATGGAAATTTAAACCTAGATTATGGTTACATAATAGAAAATTACCCCCAAGTCAAGGCAAGGCCGCAGCCAGTGGTCAGCAACACGAACCCATAGTCTGGTCCCCCCTGTCCATAAAAGGCCTATCAAGTATATCACAGTAATAATACTGTTAACATACTTTAGTCAAAAATGGGTGTGTGGTCTGTCGGTGGACAGTGTCAGAGGCTATACATTACGGCGACAGCTGCCTCCTCCTGGTCATTTGCAAAATGACTTGCACGTACATAGGATGTCACTGCGATACTGCAGGAATACTCATTGATGTTACAAGGAGATTTTCGGAAGGCATGTTTTGCAAATGTGTCCACGATGAAAGCGCTCAGAAGATGTATCTTTAAATGTCACTATAATGAACTTATAATATTTCAGACAGAGGTGCTCACAGGTCTAGGTGTAAACTCATAAACAATCTATCCTAGAAGGTCATTCCAGTGCATTTTCACTGCGCTGCAAAATGTTTGTTTTCATTTCCTACAACTGTATCTATTTACCTTTTGTCTAAAAATAACTCCCGGAAGACAATAATAAAGGCTGATGTGATCCCGAAATGAATGATGTGGTATTTGTGCAGTTATAGTGATTTGTCTATTAGTACGTCAGGGTGGGCTAATTGGAAAATATCGCCACTACATTACGGAATTTATTACTTTTTTTTTAAATATTAGAGATTATTGTAGGGGTGTTAATTAATATATATATATACTATATATATATATATATATATATATATATATATATATATATATACAATAGACGTGACTGATGATGGTCCATTGAGATCAATAGGTGAGGCTTAGCTTAGCTTTCGTTAGACATAAGCTAAGAATAGGTCTTTATGAATAAGGTTGATAACATGACGTTCAGTTCGGCAATGATGGAGATAGTCAAGAGGTGTCCCCGTTAAAATAGAAGCATTTCTCCATGCGGGTGATTTATTTTGAACAGTTTTTGTTTCCACTCACTTTGATCTTCATCTCATCTTAAAGAATACCATCTCTCCCCCCTCACTCTCTCTTTTTTCAATTGAAGGTTAGTTGTTATCAAAGCCATTGGCATCACTTTTAGAAGAGCCCCGAACATTCATCACGGACCCCAAGTTGCTGATAATAAAGAATCAAGGAATTGATTCGGCCCGACTCAGTCAGGGCCCATAAAAAACTCATGTGAATTTTATTCATTGCCCCCTGCTCTCAACGGCGCTGTCTACTATATACATGATGGGTGAACATCTTTATTTAGCCTGGATGCTCAGAGTAACTGGGGAGCAGTTGAAGTTTCAGATTGAAAACTATCATTGTTTTAATGAGACTAAAGAACTGGATTGCTTTTTTATTTTAAGAATGATTACCATCCCACTGATTATCCCAGGGAAGGAAGTCTGAACGCCACACCACCCCCACAGTTCCAAAATGGATCACCCCGCACCTGGCATCTACAAGAGTCATCGGTCGATTAATTAATGTCATTCACATTTTTATAGTGTTTCTTCCCTTTTTTTCCCCCTTCCCCCTCCGTGACTTTTATGTTGGGTGTCTGATAGAGAGCATGTAGGAGTGGTTTGGTCCAATACAGATGATGCAATATTTTTCATTATTACAAATAATAGATAGTCAGGAGTATGAAGCACCGTTTTTACCCCAAAATGACGTGCACTCGAGCCGTCCCCAGGCAATTTGGCGCCCTAGGCAGTCATCTAATAGGACGCCAGCCCCCTTCTTTTGAAAAGTTTTTTTTCTCTAAAATTTGGCGCCCTAGCAATTTGGCGCCTAAGGCAGCTGCCTATGTCGCCATGCCCAGAGCCAGCAACTGCATGCACTGATATCTAATGGTGTCGTCAACAGTATTGGGACCCACTCAGTTTGTGAAGCGAAGGGGGGGGGGCATCATAAAAATGCGTTTTTTTTGTTGAGGGCCTCTTTAGTCCGAGTTTTTGCGGGGGCCCCATTCATATTTAACTGTGACTGTCCACAAACATAAAGAGAGTTTTCTCGTACTACAACAATGTTCTTGTAACGGATAATGTAAACAAAAGGGGAAATGTATAAAAAGTATGCATACTCATAGGAAAGAAATGTTACACAATCTAAATGTGAAGCTTTAGACAACAATGAAGGTAAAAAAATTTCAAATGACTCATTTAGAAAAATCGTTTTAAAATTTTTCCTTAACTAAAATAGCAATTCAAATGAAATAATTATGTATTGAAGATAAAAAAAAAATAAATTTTTCCCACCGATGGAGAATATCGTCACTTCCGATTCCTTCAGACCTCTATAATCTTGTTCCATATCACTGTACCAAAGAAGTTTATTTTGCGGCCCTAGTACTTAAGAAAATAGTTCTCTTTGTTTGAAATTTCAGCGCAATAATCTCATTATCTTGATATAGGGGCGGGGGACTCATTTTTGTTTTTCTATCTAGAAATTAAAGATAGGTATGAAAAAAAAAGGAAAATTTTCTTGCCTAAATAACTTCTTTTATTGAAGAAAAATCCAGGCGAGAGTAGACCACCAACAATTTTAATTAAAAAATCACAGCGCTGCAGGACCATGTGGTATCTTGATGTCTGTTAATTAAACTCATATAGTTTACCACTGATTGCTGTGTAGATCATTTATGCATCACGTGGGCAAGTTGTGAACTCATTTTTCAATTATGACCTAGAGTTCAAGTTGTTGTTAATAATTTCATTTCCTAGATCAGGATAGAATGTAAACAACAACATGTGAAACAAACAATATTTGTTGGACGATTGTTTACTTTATCGCTACTTTGTTCTGTTCTTTATATTTTACTTTCTAATAAGGGAAACACCTGAGGGTGTGGGGGGGGGGTCAAAATTCAAGTCTCCCGGCCCCAGCTTGAGGGGGGGGGCAAAAAATTTTTTTACATTAAATATTAAGTACATTATATCGTGTCATGGTGTCGAATGTCAAAATGCAGGGGCCCCCAAAGAGGCCAAGCTCCCCGGGCCCCGAAATCCCCAGGTTCGGCACTGGGAAACACGTATTCATGTTATAAAGTTGATACGCATACATAAAAAAAATGTTCGTTGTTAAAATATTTTTTTTTTAAACAAAACTAATGCGCATTCAATTCATTGTGAAACTGTACAACAACGAAAAGAATAAAGAAGACAAATTTAAAAAAATAATTCTATATTTCTTACAGCTGTACTATATCACATTTGTTGGACAATCTAGACTGTCTTTAAACACATAGGTTCTGTTGTAGAATTAGATCACTGCTGCATTGATTCAAACTCCATGCAGGCACTGGTTCATGCAGGGGGAGTTAGGGCCGTTGTCATTAGGACAAATGACCATCTCACAGATGACGTAGTCCACCCTTTTCGCAATGTTCTGACGTTTCCCACGGACACAGGCGTCAATACAAACTTGATTGGTGGCGCCACATGACATTTCACATATCACATAGTCGGCCCTGCGCTCTGTATGACATAAAATCAAGAAAAAGGGGGGGGATATTAATTTTTAAGCTAACTCTAGGAAAGAAAAACTTAATGTTAAGGCCCTCGTGGCTGGAGAATGTTCACCAAACTCTAACAGCCAAAGGTCCACTGTGTGATTGGTTGACTGAATCACGTGATGGTTGTATTTGAATGTCTTGAACTAATGAATGAGGTTGATGGGGGTCAGGACAAGGGCCAATGAATTCAGGGCCTTGGGGGGGGGGGGAGGAGGCGTTGGCTGAGGTAGTTGACCTGTCCCGGGGCCACATTTTTCCAAATTTAAGAACAGGCTGTGGCCGGCGGTTTGAAAAGTTTGCCCACCATCGCTTTGAGTATCAAAATGAATAGTTTACTGGACCAGAAAAAAAAATCATTTCAAACAAAGCGAGAACTGTATTTTTAAATATTTTATCTAGGCTTGTGTCATTTAGATTTCTTATCTAAATTTGTGTCCATGTAAATATGTAACTACAGCAATGTAAAACGTACCTAAATTTGTGTCCATGTAAATGTGTAACTACAGCAATGTAAAACGTACCTAAATTTGTGCCAATATAAATATGTAACTATAGCAATGTAAAACGTATAATATATAAAACGAATTTCGGCGAAGTTGGCCACGCATAAGGTCAATGACAAATGCGTATAGCTTAATATAAAAGTAACATTTCAGAAGTAAATGTATTATTTAATCGATGTATGTGACTATATATATATATATATATATATATATATATATATATATATATATATATATACATCATTTAACTAAAAGCCTTTTTAAAGAAGAACAATGCTAAATAATTCTATTTACCAAAAGTAAAAGCTAGACTGCTAAGCACCAGCAGACAAAGTATAAATAAACTCTTCATGATGATCCTAACACGTCAGAGACAATGAAAACCAGAACTAAGAACTAAGACGGTAAAGAACTGTAAGTACTGACCTTAATTTATACTCGGTGTATGAAGAACTTGGGTCTATTATCCATGGAGAAAATTTGGCCAGAAACTTCAGACGTTAACACAATGATACAAGTACTTTTATTTTTTTGTACAAAAAATCTTTGAGTCTCTGAGATTATTAAAAAATTAGAATTAAACTTTGTAAACCCTAGAGCTTAAAAAAATATATGGCCATAAAAATTATAAGTCGCTCCGGGATTGAGACGAGTAAACTTATGTAATTTTTTTTTTTTTTTATGTTTTAAGAAATGGTTTGTCTCCATGAGTATATTCTGAATAAATTTAAACCTGAAATGGAGTTGTTTCCCTTCTCATATTGGTCTGTTCCAAATGATGTCTCTGTGTTGATTCCAAAAAAAATTATTCAAAAAGACTGATAACATGTATTGACTCTTCATTTTTTTTCAATAAATTATATCTATATTTGTAGATACACACACACACACACACATATATTTATGTTGAATGGAACTACATGTTTTCCCGTACTTGTTTATACTCTTTTATTTCAGTACAATTATTATTATTTATTTTGATTTACCAATGTTTTTTTTAAAGCCCATGTTGCTATTTTTGTTTTCAAGTAACTTAAGTAAAGATGGTTTCTTTCAATATACACTGTATTACATCAATATTATGTGACATAAAATCAACTTGACAGACAGTTCTTTGGTCTGTCTATGAGAGTTCTACTTACTATCAAACTTTCTGTTTTGTCTTATCTTTTTTTTTAACTGGAAGTTATAATAGTGAACTTCTATTTTATTACGTAGGTTACATACATCACGCAGTGTTGAAAACTGAAAATTATGAACTAGTTCGTCCAACGAAAAGACTTTTTAAACTTCATATCAACACACCTGCGGCGAATGATAATCGTTTCCAGTGTGATTGATGGCAATACATTTAGTATAAAATCCAATAAAAAAACAAACTAAAAACATTGTATCCCATTAAATTTCTCTATGTATTTCTCTACACAATTTCTATTTAAAAGTGATATTAAATGGATAACTATTTTCGCCTCTCATTATTGTCTAAGTTGATGATTGGGGCCAGTAAACAAAGCTGTTGCCGGACTTAATTCGGGTTTCACTGGCCTATAAACGTTTGACACTTATTGAATGAGCTAAACCTTATCTACTAAGGGGGAAAAAACCACACACGGTAATGTGATATAGTGTTACCTGAGATGAGACAGGCAACATATGAGGTTCTGCCAACTTAATCTGCAAATAATTCTTTAAAGATTTCATAGATTTTTCATTGTCAAATATTAATGCGGTATGCAAAAATATTATAGTTATGCTTATTTATCTGATGAGACAAGATTTTGAATATAAATATATATATCCATATATAATTCATTTATTTAAAATAAATCTGGCTGAATTCATCAATTTAAAATAAATCTGGCTGAATTCATCCATTTGAAATAAATCTGGCTGAATTCATCAATTTAAAATAAATCTGGCTGAATTCATCCATTTGAAATAAACCGCAAAAAGAATATTTATCACGGTCGCTAAGTATGTTGTACGCCTGCTCACATGGGCGCTGTGGACGGTAATTTGAAATAATTGGATTAAGGTTGATCACCTATTATGGAAATATAGTGACCTGGTGTCAAGGGCCCCTTGCGGGTTTTTTTCTCCCATGTCTGTAGGTATGATCACTTACTGTGTTCTGGCCAACATTTATATTTGTCCCAGCCACGTGGTTACACAGGACTTACAGGACAACGATAAATCAAGTAAAAAACTCAGTTGTAAATTACATTACAACACCTTTATTTTTATAAATCAAACAAATGCATCAAGCCCTCCAAAGGATTAATTAGCATTATAATCAGCATAATATACATGTACATAATGGCCCTTACCTGGGTTCTGATCGGTCTCACAGAACTCAGTACTGAGTCGGTCAAACCAACCCAGACTGGTTTATCCAGCCCGGGTCAACTCGTTCGGACTTCACTCCACGACTGACCAGCGCTGACTTGGAATGCCAAATTCTAACTAAAAAGTCCCGGGTTGACGCATCCGATCTCCGCGCATGCGTACCCGATGACTTCCGCTTCACTGAACCAATCGCAGTGACGTACGTCACAACGATCACGCGTGATCAGTGACGGTGGCGCCTTCAAGCGTGGAGGACAAATAGCAAGAGCCCATCCCTACCCTAAGCGCTCTTGAATATACCAGTGGCACATATTATCTCCCTTAGAAGATCATTTCCCAGGTGGTGCGAATGAAAGGGGGGTTAATCTCTAGTGCTAGACGCGCTGACCACACCTGGGAATACAAAAGCCTTTGTCCCCATCCTATATATACCCCCCCCCTCGAAGAGTAGATACAATAGGATAAATGTTCTGGATTTATCATTTATTAAATCACAGAATGTGACACCTGGACACACTTCATTTCACACAAATCTCTCTACAACATGAATAGTAGCATTGTTGATGCATGAGTGAGTGATAGCTTAACTCCAAGTTTAGAACAGCAAGAGTCAAAGTCTTAGGTCTCAGATAAAAACTCAGGTCTCAGATGATTGAAACTCAGGTCTCGGATAGAAAACCTCAGAAGTCCTAGATGATGAACCTCGAGTCTCAGATGAAACTCAGGTCTCAGATGGTGAAACTCAGGTCTCAGATGATGAAACTCAGGTCTCAGGTGATGAAACTAAGGTCTCAGATGATGAAACTCAGGTCTCAGATGGTGAAACTCAGGTCTCAGATGATGAAACTCAGGTCTCAGATGAAACTCAGGTCTCAGATGATGAAACTCAGGTCTCAGATGATGAAATTCAGGTCTCAGATGAAACTCAGGTCTCAGATGATGAAACTGGTGTCTCAGATGATGAAACTCAGGTCTCAGTTGAAACTCAGGTCTCAGATGATGAAACTCAGGTCTCAGATGATGAAACTCAGGTCTCAGATGATGAAACTCGGTGTCTCCAGATGATGAAACTCAGGTCTCAGATGATGAAACTCAGGTCTCAGATGATAAAACTCAGGTCTCAGATGATGAAACTCGGTCTCAGATGATGAAACTCAGGTCTCAGATGATGAAACTCAGGTCTCAGATGATGAAACTCAGGTCTCAGATGAAACTCTGGGTCTCAGATGGTGGAAACTCAGGTCTCAGAAGAAACCCAGGTCTGGACAGATTGATAAAACTCAGGTCTCAGATGACTGAAACTGAGGTCTCAGATGGTGAAACTCGGTCTCAGATGGTGAAACAGGTCTCAGATGAAACTCAGGTCTCAGATGGAGAATCTCAGGTCTCAGATGAAACTCAGGTCTCAGATGGTGAAACTCAGGTCTCAGAAGAAACAGGTCTCAGATGATAAAACTCAGGTCTCAGATGATGAAACTGAGGTCTCAGATGGTGAAACTCAGGTCTCAGATGGTGAAACAGGTCTCAGATGAAACTCAGGTCTCAGATGGTGAAACTCAGGTCTCAGAAGATGAAACTCAGGTCTCAGATGGTGAAACTCAGGTCTCAGATGGTGAAACTCAGGTCTCAGATGGTGAAACTCAGGTTGCAGATGATGAAACTCAGGTCTCAGATGGTGAAACTCAGGTCTCAGATGAAACTCAGATCTCAGATGATGAAACTCACGTCTCAGATGATGAAACTCCAGGTCTCAGATGGTGAAACTCAGGAATCTCTCAGATGGTGAAACTCAGGTCACAGATGAAACTCAGGTCTCAGATAGATGAAACTCAGGTCTCAGATGGTGAAACTCAGGTTTCAGATGATGAAACTCAGGTCTCCAGATGATGAAACTCAGGTCTCCAAAGATGGTGAAACTCGGAGTCTAGAATGAAACTCAGGGTCTCCAGATGATGAAACTCAGGTCTCAGCAGATGGTGAAACTCAGGTCTCAGATGGAACTCCAGTTCTCTAGATGATGAAACTCAGGTCTCAGATGATAAAACTCAGGGATCAGATGGTGAAACATGTCTCAGATGAAACTCAGGTCTCAGAAGATGAAACTCAGGTCTCAGATGGTGAAACTCAGGTCTCAGATGATGAAACTCAGGTCTCAGATGGTGAAACTCAGGTCTCAGATGGTGAAACTCAGGTCTCAGATGATGAAACTCAGGTCTCAGATGATGACAGAAAGGTCTCAGATGGTGAAACTGAGGTCTCAGTTCAAACTCAAACCAGATGGAAAAACTCAAGTCTCAGGTGAAACTCAGGTCTAAAGATAAAACTCAGGTCTAAGATGAAACTCAGATTACTCAGATGATGAAGAACTTTCAGGGTCTCAGATGATGATGAAACTCCAGATTCTTCAGAATTGGTAGAAACTGAGGAATCAGATGTTATTCAGGTCTCAGATGATGAAACTCAGGTCTTAGAAGAAACTCAGGTCTCAGATGAAACTCAATTCTCCAGGTCAACTCAGGTCTCAGATGATGAAACTCGGGTCTCAGATGATGAAACTCAGGTCTCAGATGATGAAACTCAGGTCTCAACAGATGAAACTCAGGTGTACTTAATTAAAACTCAGGTCTCTGAGAGATCAGCCCCTCCAAAATAAATGACAAGACCTACCTGATTCCACAATACTTACCACTACCAGAACAAGAATCAACTTCCCGCAGTGTCATTGGCCGCGTACATGTGCGGGGCCGAAATCCAAAATGTCCATATCAGATGCTGGGCCTGAGACAGAAGACCTAGGTGCACCTTATAGTAACCCCCACCCCATACATGTACACCTTCCCATGGATAAATAATAAATAAAGTTAATTTCAATAATGATGATACATTTTTTAAAGCACCCTCTCCCCCCTCCCCCATCACACTTTCTCTAAAGAGCCCTTCCCCCCACCCTGCCAGTACAATTTAGTATTAAATCTGATAAACAAAAAAATTCACAGTGATATACCATATCACACAGTTAAATTGTCTGCCTTCCCCCCATTTCCCAACAAATAATTTCGACCACACCTCACCCCCACTCTAAAAAAAACCCAATACTTTCTCTATCTTGCATGTTATTAATAAAGAAATGATGAATCTGTCTTGCCGTAACTATTATGTTGTAATTAAATCAGTTTATAATACATGAAGGATCATCAACAAAGTACGTTGTCAAAGATAACCTTTCTTGTTTTTTTTTCTCAGAAAATGTAAATGGATGATGTTAGCTTAGAGATCTAATCTGTCAGGTGTCATGTTATCTGACAGCTTTGTCATCGTCATCAGACAGCTTGTCATGACTCAAATGTCGCAAGAGGATGAGTCCATACCAGATAACTCATGTTGATCTCACAAAAACAAAACAAGGGACACCACTCAGTAAGTATACTGAATCCTTCTGTTGTATTGTTTAAACTTCTTGATTGATTTCTCTGTCTGATATACGTCATTATTTGGACAGTTTTGTGAAAATATAAACAATGAAGTTTTTAGTATGTTTAATTTGATTTGTGTATATTGAACTATAAACTTCTATTCTAACCTTTACATCATTGTTTGTTAAGTGTTGTGTATTTTTAGTATCACTATCTGGTACGTGTGCTCGTCAGTGTGCTCGTCAGTGTGCTCGTCAGATACTCTACTATAGCGGTTCTCATAGTGCGGGTTGCGATCCTCAAGTGAATCACGGATTGATTCAAGGTATAGGTCTCTTTGTTTACATTTTAAAATATAATTTATCGAGAATTATCGATAATTATTACAATAAATTTTTTTGCTTTCCTTTCTTTCACCCTTTTTTCCTCTACTACACTGGGATTGGGATGCTAATACCAAAAACTCAAGAACCACTGCGCCATTACATGACAATAATTGTTCTATCATAATTATTGCAATTGTAAAGTTGAAAAAAAATATCCGGATGTGCATAATTAAAACTGATTTCAGTTTTTACAGACTGAAAAATATGACAGTACTTTTATAGCTGACTCCAGCGGGTGCACTGTCTTAGTGGCCGCCCTGTCAGACTGAGAAAATGACGCCCGTAGCGCACACAAAACGTTTCTATAGTAGCTAGAGGCAAAGTAAAACCGCCATACCCCCCGCCTCTCGGACTAGGCACGATTCTGTTTTACATGAAAGGTAATTCAAAATGTCATACAAGACGAAGAACACGTTTAATTCAATATTTGTGCACTGAGTCAACCCCATCAATAAATATAATTCAAATAACTTGTCCCCCCTTTTCAAAACAGCGACTATTCGATTCAAATAAAATGGA
>JAGDYQ010000001.1:5729455-5950670 GCA_021962125.1 Bulinus truncatus | reverse complement strand
TATCTGAACTCAATATTCTTTAAAAAAAATTTTTTTTAATAAATATGAATATGACTTTAAATAGTTATGTTTGAAAAATATTACATGTAATGCATTAAATCTGTAACTTGGTTTATTAGAATTAAAGGTAATTATTTGATACTATTTATTTGTATGTATTTTTAAAACCAATAATCATATTTTTATTTTCATGATAAATTTTTTCAATAAAAAGGTTGTTTTTTTTTATTTAACACAGAGATACTTGCAGATAGATCTAAAAATATATACACTGATGTTTTATTTATATTAATGGACAGAAAAAAAATTTGGTCAACCAAAGAAAGATGACCCGGATGTTGAGCAATCTAATGAAAAGAAAGAAAGCTTACCTACAGAAGAAAAGAAGATTGCTACCCCAAATAAATGGTCCAAAAAAAAACCAACTGTTCAACCCCAGAAAGGTCAACAGCAGCCGTCTAATCCATTTAATGAAGGCAAAAGAGCACGTTTGATCATTAGGAACTTGTCTTTTAAGGTGTTACTTTTTGTAGTGCATACTATTTTTAATGGTTTAAATGTTGAACAATTTTCATTAAAAAAAAAGTGAATGGTTTTAAATAAAGGTCATGTTTTGTAATACTGATTTTTTTTTTCTCTGTTTAACTAGTGTTCAAATGAGGAACTCAAGAAAAAATGCGAAGAATATGGAACTGTGGTAGATGTTAACATACCAACAAAAAGTTTGTATTAATGTAGCATCTGATTCTATTTTTTATATTTTTTTTTTTTAGAAATATAGAAAACAATAACAATATTTCATTCTTTTTCACCAATAAAATGTTTACAGTAAATTTTATTGACTTGCACAATTAATATCTATGTTTTATTACATTGCTAGCAATAAACTTGAAATTATACTCATTGCCTATAACTTTTTTTTTTTTTTTGTCATTACATGTTGATTATTACTTTTTATTGCAATTTCATTCAGTCAAGAAAATAGAATTATATTATGACATAAAATAATTTTAGTTCATTTTAAATAAATATAATTTCTTTCTTTAGAGACAGGACTCAAATTGGGATTTGGATTTGTACAGTTTGCTAACAAAGCACAAGCAGGCCAAGCTGTTAGGGAATTGAACGGCAAGAATTTATGTGGTACGAATCTGATGGATATAAAATTAAAGTACAAAGTTAGGTTGTTGTTTTCTGTTCAGAAAAGTGTTAAATATTTTCGTCTGTTTTTCTGTTAAGGTAGAACAGTTGCGGTTGATTGGACACTTCCAAAGGATAAATTTGAAGCTCATCGTGCAGGTCAGTGATTGTCATAGTGGTAGGGGGACACCGTCTTCTTCAATCACTTCATCATTTAAACTTTCTTCCCTGCCGGAAGTCTCACTATTTAACTCTAAGGTCATTTCCTGTTTATACATTGTTTTTTTGTCCTGTGTCACAGATGTCTTTATTTTGTCAGGTCTTTCCTCCACTATATCAGCATCATCTAATTGCATCATGTCTTCTTGGGCATCTGATTTTTCAACATTTTCTGTTTTGAGATTGATCATTTGTAGAGGCTTTTTAAAAAAAAAAAAAAATTCTTCCAATGCTTCTTCTGTGTTAAAGGGAAGATTCCTAAAAAATATTGTTACGACAAAAACTGTTTACTAGATTTCATACCATTAATTCTATCTCTAAAAACTTTTTTTTAAAAGCAACAGAAAAAAAAACAACTACATGTACTATGCAACCAATCATCTCTATAACTATCTAAGATAGACATGGGAATTACTATATTATTATCAATCTGTTACCGTCATTGTCTTTTCTATTGTGTATTTCCATGGATAGTGCATTGTGAAGTGGGAGCTTATAGTATTTTTTGTTCCTTGTTATTTTGTTGTCATGTGTGAAAATAAAATCAATGAATCAGTATTCCTGACTTGACCATAAATTTGAGAAAGTGTGAGAAAGATAGTGTGGAAAGCCACAGCTACCATATATACATCAACGCCTCCACTAGAATTATAAATCACAACCCTGACAAAAAGCAGCAATTTAAGATTTTTTTTGTTAACCACATAAATATTTTTTTATATACATGTATGACCTTATCACAGTGTATATTGAGGTTAATTTTGCTATTTTTTTATGGTAACTATCTGTATTAATTTTATAAAATGTTGCTATTTAGGTTCAGCTGTGAATCAGTTGACAACCAAAGAAAATGCTGAAAATTATATTAAGGATGCCTCAGAAAGTGTAAGTAAAGCAAAAAGTAATGTAAAATAATGAATTATTGTTTTGAATTTAACTACAAAAATGTTTTACGCAAATGTCTCGTTTCATTCATGTTATTTTGTATAAAATATAAAAAATAACTTATTACTTCTGTGATGGATTTAGAAATTAATTTCTCTAAATTTCTATACTATCTTTATAGGAAGACAGTGATTCTTTGGGTGGAAGACAGTTGCTAATGACACAGGCTATTAGTAGAGAAACTGTAGGAGTGATAAAAAAGGAGGAAGACAGCGTTTCTTTGGGGGGAAGACAGTTGCTAAGGACACAAGCTGTTAGTAGAAATCAAACTGTAGGAGTGATAAAAAAGGAGGAAGACAGCGTTTCTTTGGGGGGAAGACAGTTGCTAAGGACACAAGCTGTTAGTAGAAATCAAACTGTAGGAGTGATAAAAAAGGAGGAAGACAGGGTTTCGTTTGCTGGAAGACAGTTGCTAAGGACACAACCTGTTAGTAGAGATCAAACTGTAGGAGTGATAAAAAAGGAGGAAGACAGCGTTTATTTGGGTGGAAGACAGTTGCTTACGACACAAGCTGCAAGTAGAGATCAATCTCTAGGCTTGATAAAAAAGAAGGAAGAAAAGAAAGAGAAAAAAGATTCTAGAAATTTGTACTTGGCTCGTGAAGGATGTTAGTACATTTAAATCTTTACATGTGCTTGGTCATTCATTTTTTTTTTCACTCTACTGGATAATTTTTAATTGAAACTAAACATTTATTAAATATATAAAAAAAAATTTCTGTCTTTTTTTTTAGTAATCCGTGAAGGAACTGAGGCAGCTAAAGGTATTCCACCTGCGGACATGGTCAAAAGAACTCAGGTTAATTTTTAATACTCTTTTATCACCTATTTGAATTTTTTTTGTTTAGTGAATTATCATACCTCCACCCAAATTGTATTAAATGAAAGTTTCTTTTGTTCATAGATTGCAGCAGCTAACAGAACTAAACTTAAAAACCCAAACATTTTTGTTTCTTCTACTCGTCTCTGTGTACACAATATCCCAACTACAGTCACAGATCAGGCTTTGAGGAAAATTCTCTATAAGGCCACAGGGGAGAAATCAGCCAAAATAACAGAGGTAATGACATTTTTTACTGGATACAAATTACCTGGAAGTTTTTTTCCACAATTAAGTCCAGAAAGTCGTGCTTATCTCAACACTACTATTTATGAATGCATTCATACTATATAGTGTCGATTGTAGAAAAAAAGTTCTGTCTTATTTTTAGAGTGAAAATGTTTTGGATTAAGTTCAAAATTAAACTGAATATTAAGTTTGATTTCTGTTGCTTAAACTGACTAAATTCTTACTCCTATGTTTTTATGGATAAATGTCAAAACTAATTTTTTTTTTTTTTTAGTGTCGCATAATGAGAGATTTAAACAGATTAAACAGTCAGGGCGTTGGTAAGTCAAGGGGCTATGCATTTTGTGCCTTCACTAAACATGAACATGCACTTAATGCACTGAGGCATCTCAACAATAACCCTGACATTTTTGGGGACAAGAAGGTAATCATCATTTATTATATATACCATCATTTATTATATAAACCATCATTTATTATAATTTTTTATCATCTAAGAAGTAAAAGTGACATTGACTAATTGTCTAAAGTTTTTTAAATCTATTTAAACAAAGTATTTTTTTTTAAACTGAAATTTAGAGGCCCATTGTGGAGTTTTCTTTAGAGAATCTCAAAGCATTGGAGATCAAGCAGAAAAGAATAGAAAGATCTCAGGTGAGCGAGCATCTGCTCTTCATTGTGTGTTATTCATGTTCATTCATTATGATCTGTTAATAATTCAAAGTTTCGTGTGTATTTGAAACACAGGCTAAATGTAAACAAATAGCAGAAGCTGCCAAGTGCAAGTTGCCTCCTGATGAAAAACAGAGAAGGAAAAGAAACTACAAGAAGAGACCAGTGAAAGACACACGGCCATTAGATGCCATGAAAGATCAAAACAAAGTGGCTCGATCTTTATACCAAGTAAGTAAATATCTTATCACTAATATTTCTGTGCCCCACACTCTGTTAACTGACTGCACCAATGCTAGAACTACTTTCATGTTATAGTTGATTGATTTCTGTCAAAACCCTGTTGAGATTAGGTACAAAAATATTGACTGTTGTACAATACTTATATGTTGATTGAATCTTTTCTTGCACCATAACAAAAAAAAAAGTCCCATTGTAATGTCAAGCTGTTTATATTATATTTCAAGATATTTTTTTTTTATGTGTACTGTCTAAATCTTCTGATATTGAGACAAAAATAGAAAAAAGTTGCAATTATTTCCATACCGATTGTTTTTGTGTAATACATGCCACAAATCAAGAATAATTCTTTGATTAGGAAAATTAATTATTCCTGATGGAATAGCCTCCTTCAATACTTTGTGGTCAATGAGTTAGGTTAATATCAACTATGGTCTGTAGGAGTGCCTGCATCCTTTTTATGACCCCACTTTATCAAATCATATCAACCTCTGTTTATTTTTAAAGATTTCAATGGGAAAATTTATGAAATATTTAACATTTCTCAGATAATAAGTCCAATGTTCAGGCTCGCATATTGAGCTTTGTCCAAATAGTTTATTATTTTTTAGGTATGAGATAGTGCAGTCCATGTTTAGATGACAATATTTTTTTTTTACACTTGTTTGCTTCTGAAGTCCAAATAATGAACACAAGTCCTGGTACAGTATGTTAAATTTATTGAATATAGGGTGGATAAAGCAATTGTATCAGCATCATCTATACAACTTATTATGACTGACAGTAATTCTGAATGCGAGTATTCAACTGACTACTATATCTGTGATTCACTTTGAGTGATGCTGTTCCTCTACACCGATTGTCATTATATAGGCTGACCTGTAAAACTCCCCTACAAACTTCTTGAAAGATTCAACATGCAATAACCTTCTTCATTTGCACAACTAATTTATTTAAGTGTCAAAAGTACTAAAGGAGTTATTTACTTCTTTCCAGGAATATAATAGAAATATTTGGCAAGCTAGTATTTATAATAAACTATCTATTATTGATCCCTGCTTGAAGAGTCCAAACTCTCATCGGGCGCCTCCCCAGGTGGCGGATAGATGAAAGCTCGCCAGATATGGTGAGTGCTGATAAAATAAAATTCTCTGGGCCAACCAAAGCAGGCAATTACTGCCTTGTAGTTAGTGGAGGGATCAACAAAGGAAAAGGGACATAACCATAAACCGACCTTTGCACGATCGCGGACATGATTACTGGCTAGCAGCTTGGAACATATTAAGCCTCTACAGAGCAGGAGCCCTAACCTGCCTCACTGAACAGCTTGCGAAGTACAAAATAAAAATATCAGCACTCCAAGAGAAAATTCAGACAAACTAAAAACAACAGAGTATACCATCTTTTATCGTGCAAACACCACAAATACACAGGATTTGCAGTCAGGGAAAACATTCTTAATCAAATAATCAGCTAATGAAAGATTGTGCAGCCTCAGGATAGTGGCAAAATGTTCAATATGATCCGAATCTGCCCATGCACCCACTGAAGATTCATAAGGGAATACCAAAGAGGAATTTTATGATGCCCTAGAAAGGATGTATGAAGAAGCACCTATACATGAAATTAAAATAGTGTTAGATTTCAACTCTAAGATCGGCAAAGAGATAATTATTATAATATACTGACCGACAATTGGAAGCTGCAGCCTACATGAAGAAAACATCTGGTAAAGGAATAACCATCAGTAGCACTAAGTTGCCACACAAAAGAATCCACGAAGAAACATTGAGGTCACCAGATGGGGTGACAAGAAATTAAATAGATCATGTGCTAAAAGACTGGCGACATGGTTCAGGACCTCAAGATGTCAGAAGCTTCAGAGGAGCAGATGCCAACACAGACAAAATGTTAGTCAAAAAAAAGTATAAATAAAAAAATAAGTATAATTCACAACACAAAAGCAAAGATAACAAACCAATTTGACTGCAAAAAAAACTAATAAGAGCAATAGCCACTTGGAAAAGATTAAACTATTAAAAACAGCAGAAAGTGTCATAGGATACAATAGAATACACGGAGGCTAGAAGGAAGGCTACTAAAATATGCAGAAAGAAAAAACCTGAATGGGAAAAAGGAAAACTAGAAAAACTAGGAGAATTCTCAAAAGAAAAAGAAACAAGGAAAATGTGCATGGCCATCAAAGAGGAAAGCACCGGCTTTAAAGCAAGATCACACATGTGTCTTAGCATATCAGGCGACCTCCTTATAGAAAATGAAATGGTGCTAGAAAGGTGGGTGGCATTTTTTAAAGAAATACTGAACATAACTACTGACAGCGAAAGAGATGTCCCAAACATTAGAGAAGACGATGGTGCAGAAATAGAACAACCAATCATAGAAGAATTAAACAATATTATAAAAAAGACCAAAAACAATAAAGTACCAAGAGAAGATAACACATGCTGAGTTACTTAAATGTGCAATGTGCTAATATCATGTCGATTACACAAGGCTAACTGGACAATATACACGTTGCCTTGTTTTCCTAATGGTTTATCCAGGCCTGGGTGTTGGGTATACAAGAAATCTTTCAAGTGTCTCCTGACAATCAGTTTCACAGTGCAACACCTGGTACACTACTAGTAACTTATATATGTGGTGTCTTTCAGTTGGTAGTGAAATATATGGTACACAACATGGTACACAGCATGGTACACAACATGGGCTTTGATTTTCACCCTGTCCTAGCATATTTATTTTGTATTTCATATAATTATTTTTAATCTTTTAGGGTCCTCTTGGTTTACCTTCACATTTGGGTCCAAAAGTTCGTCACAGGAAGAGAGCTGCCAGTCAAGGCAGAGAACTTTATAATAAAAGCAATAAGAAATTCAAGAAAGAACCCAAGAGCTCACCATCACAAAATAAAAATAAACCAATAACTCAATCTAAGGTAATAACCGTTAAATTAAGATGGATGACCAATTAGTTATAAAAAAATTGGGAAGGTAAAGTCAAATAAGAGGTACATGTAATTTTTGGAATAATTTTAAAGAATTTACTAACTTAGCTAATTTTATGATAAAATAAAAATATATGTTTATTTAGCATGTATGACTACTTTGTTAAATATAATGGATGGTTAAGACATAAAAGTGATAATATTTCAGTGTAAATTATTCTAAACTGCTGATTTTTTATGATGAAATAAAATTGATAAATAAATATGAAAATTTTTTAATAATTATCAACCAATGAATTCCATTTCAGAATTTCAGTAAGAGAAAAGACTTTGATAACTTTGATAAATTGGTGGCCTCCTACAAACAGAAAATTATTTCTGGCTTTAAGTCTTGATCGATTCCAACATTGACATAATGTGGCACTATTGTTTGTTCAATACATTCAAATGATAATCCTTGTCTAATTGTTTTGTTGCCAAGTTCATCATCAGAAGAGTAATTTTTATTGATTACTTTTAGTGGTTGGGAGTTTAGCAAATCCAGTAATAATAGAAAAAAAGGTGTGTAAATGACTACATTGTGTATTAGAATGTATAAAAGATATTTATGAATTTGAAACCTTTTTTTTTTAAATGAAATGGGGGCATTGGGTATCTCATTATACACATCATAAGAAGTGTAATTACTTGTAAATAAAGTGCTTGTCTGTAAACATTTATTAAACAAATAATAAAATTAAGAGTATTGTCTGTTTTACCTTTGTATATGTAAAATGTTTTTGTGTGTGTAAAGTTTCCCATAGCTGTAAAGAGCCATGGGGGCAGATGAATCGTAGAATTCTTTTGTTTTTGTATGTAAAGGGATTATATGGTTATCACAACGACCAGCCGCCTTTACTTCCCAGACTAAAAGTACTCATTTAACGCTGGGTGGACTTGTGGGACTTATACCAGGACCTGGAAAAATTCCCTTTGTTCTCATTGAGGATCAAATTCAGGACTCAGGTCAACAGTCAAGCATTTATACCAATCGGCCACGAGTCCCACAATGTGTGTGTGTTCATTATGTATATATTTATTAACTGATTTATGGAATATTCAATATAAATGTTTTACTATGAATTCGTTTTAGGGGTTTTAATATTTGATCCTATTACAGTACCGATCCGTGTATCTAATGGTACTGGGGAATAGACTTTTAATTCATAAAAAAAAATAAAAAATTATTCACTAATTACTTATTTATTTCTCCACTTGAATATTTAACTGATAAAATGTAAAGACAATCATTGATATAATGTATTTTTATTCAAATTAAAAATATGGCTAATACTAGAAATACATTTTTACATTTCAAACCATTCTAATTTATTTCTATTCTGTTTCTTGTCTTCTCTGTTGTTTTTTCTGTTTTCCGATTTCTCTTTCAAACTGGGATGCTTTGAGGTGAGGTGACTACCTGCATATTTAGCTCTGTATTGTTTTGGAACCATATGTGAATCTGATAGTTTTACGTTATGTTCCATGGATACCAGAACACCTGCATTGTTCACATTGTCTGACTGAGACACAGGGCTGCCACGCCACTGCCAATCTGGAAGTTTGGTGTGTTCTTCCTCTGAGTTTTTCACTTTTTTGTGTCTTAAACAGAGTACACCCATATTTCCAAATGGAGCATTTGGTTCCACGTCATTTAAAGGTATATGCCAACCATCATTATCTTTCACAGGCCCAACGTCAAAAATGTCTCTCCTCTGTAACAAAAAATAATAAAAACAATATGCATATTAAATGTGTATATATTTTAAAAAAATTCAATGCATTATCACACCAAAATTTTGTGTATTTGAAAAATTTAAGGACATAGTTAAAAATATGCATACTGAAGACTTACAAAGACAAATACTGCACTAATAAAACAGCAAGAACAAAATTATCTCATATTTTTAAAGCACTATGCTGGAAATATTGAAAATTTCTCTTTAACTTGAAGAAGAAAAAAAATCATACAATTTAGACAAAAGTACAAAATGTGAGCAGACACAAAAGTGTTTGAAAATTCACGAAAGTCTAGAAGCTTTAAATAGTCATTCAACTAGGTTTTTCAGATATTCATTTAATGGTTTCTTGTGTCTCCAGTAACTAGGGACATTCTATTCAATCTTTTATTGTAAATCTGTGGTACGAGTGTAAGGAAATTAACCAAAGTCAAGTTTTCATTAGTTCACGTTTTAAAAACCAGTTAGCACATTCTTTACTTTATATATTATGATCAGACTGGTTTAATACAGTACATTTAAATTTTGCTATATACATCTGTAACTGCATAAGTATAATCAACCTGTTTAGAATTTGCCCTCAAGAGACAAATAGCAGTCAAGGGACAACAGCTTTGAATGCAGATAATGATTTTCATGCTTTAATCCTGAACTTTCTGTAGTTCAAGTTGCATCTTACTTGTTGCCAAAGTATTTCAGTGTATGCAACAATGTGTGAGCATGACAACATTCTGAATTCTTATGAGTCCTTTATTAATTCTCACCATACTTTTCGCTCCATCAGTGTTTATTCCAACCTCTCTTGAATAAATGTATTAATAATATTTAAGATATCTTCTTCTGTTGAATGGCCTTATAAAGGCTGGCAAAATAAAAAGTCGCCATGAATTTTTTTATTATGCTCAACTGTCAGACGTTTTCAACACCATTATGTTTATCCGTAGCCTATGTTTATGGCAATATTACACGCAAGTATTTTTTTTTTTTAATTATTTCTTTTTACTTTAATTGTTTGCATTTCTCCATTGAGCATACCTCCAATGCAATGAAACCTTTGCTTACCACCAAGGCTACGCGTACTTCACTTTGGGACACTGCTTTAGCCATCTTGGCAACTAAAAACTTTATATAACTATTTATGAAAAAATGGTCACACATTATTCTCATTCCAATTATTCTTAAGTACATGTATTATCTTCCAGTACATATGATGTGAATATAATACTTTAACTTTTTTTGCACTTTTTCGCTTTTCTAAAAAAACAATTTTAGGGTAAAAGTTCACCTAGCTTTAAGTCATAAGATATGTAATGAAACACCAACCATAGCAATACTTTGAGGAATTATCATTTTTCCTAATACATATACATATATATATATATATTAGGGCTGTACCGAATTTAATATTTGAATCCTGCCGGAATCGGAACAGGATCCGGATTTTACCAAATTAAATGCAAACTCTTCCTCCATCATAAATTAATCATATTTACTAGACTAAATACGATTCAAATCTTCCTTTTTAATATATTGTTACTTACATATAAAATAAAAGCGATTGACGTTATTGTATTTTTAAAAAAGCAGGAAATAAAGAAAGGTAGTTATTGTTTTAATTAAATTGTATAGCGCTAAATATTTAATAATGATGTTGCGTCAAAAAAATTTCTTACACCAAAATTTTAAACAACAAATAAATCCGGCTCAAATCCGACAAATTTTAATCGGAACCGGAATCGGATTTATTAAAACTGCCAATATCCGGCTTAACAGGAACCAGAATCGGATTCCGGTACAGCCCTAATATATATACATTAACTTCCCTCATGAGAAATGTTTTAGAATCAAACATTTCTAGCTTTATTCAAAGAGTTAAATTATTTGAACTCTACACATGTTCAAGCTCATGGATTTAAATGAAAAAATTTGTTAAAACTTACCACGATACTAAAGCCACTCGCATCAAAATTCTCAGAAGCAGAATACCAACGGTGTATTTGAACACTTTTAAGCCATTTGTAAAAAACTGGTCGCAAGTCTTTCTGAAGCAGAAATTTATGATCTCGCAACTTGTCTGATGTGACAATTAAGCAATCTTTACCACTGTGCAGTGCAGCATACAGGAAAAACACATCATCTGCCTTCCTACAGAGGAAAAAAAATACACACACATAAATTTTAATTGGAATGCTTCATCATTGATAAGATATTTGTCCCTAGAAAACAAACTAAAGTAAACAGATATTTACGTTGTATCTGTAAGACTAGAAAACAAACTAAAGTAAACAGATATTTACGTTGTATCTGTAAGAAAGATGTGAAGCAGTTGAGGCTGTTTTATTCGGGGTAAATATTTCATTAAAATTTTACTGCCCAATAAAAGCACATTCTTCTTCTGGTCCAAAAAGAAGTTCAAGGCAGCACCTAACTAAAAGAAAAAATTGTTAAAATCCGTGCATGACAGCCAAAAAAGTTATAGCCCACAATACACTAAAAAAAAAAAATATTCAAAATTCACTTACTCTGATTTTGGAAGGCCCGCCCCGCCCTTTGTGCACAACATTCAATCCGTCTATTACAACATCAAAAGGATTCCTCACTTTGATGAAATGTGTGAAATTCTTTACTTCTACCACTGAGGATTTATAAAATATATTTTTCCCAATGATGACTTGATTAAGAAATGCATTTCTTACAGCAGAGAACTCGTCATCCGTTATTTCAATCTCCTTCATCTGAGATCTACAGACGCTGCAAACACCTCTGGTTTGAATACAAAGTAAAAAAAAAGTACTAAATTTTCTTTAACGAAATTTTAAAAAAAAGTTACTGATATGAAAAGTATCCTATCACTAATTAATTTAGTAACTCTGACATAATCATTCTAAAAAAAAAAGGTTCCCTTAATGCCCAAGGTCAGATGAAGTGTAGAATTCATCTGTTTCAGTAACCTCGGCATATTAAGGAATTGTGTGGTTAGCACAAAGCCCAGCCACCTTTACTCACCCAACTTAAAGTATCAAATACTCAGCGCAAAAGATTTTTGCTACACTTTCTCTTTTAATTTTATTTGATAGCACAATGCCATGTTGACACTGTTTATTTGATAGCATTATGCTGTTTTTTTTCCAAATGGCCTAACTGTCAATAGCAAAAAAAATTTTAATTTTTGGGCGATATTTCAATAATTTCTCAAGTAAGCTTGTTTAAAAGCACTATACTGTGCTTAACTGGAAAATAAACTCTTTACTTTGGCTACTGTATTTTGACTTCAAGCCCCCTTTTGTTTCAGCAAATAAAAGACCATTGGTAGGAATAAACATTATTACATAACAAAGCAAAAGATTGAACTAAGAATAGAAGGTAGCATGATTTCATGTAAAAAAACTAAGTGTATGCAAGAAGAAAAAAAATACACTGAAATTTAATATTGGGTTTATGTTGTGCTGTTAATAAAAAAAAGATGGGAATAAGAGCAGAAATAGTTAAAAATCATTACTATTTTAGTTACTGTGTATTTCCAGTTTGCAATCAAATACTAAATTATATTGTTCTGCTAACCGACTATAAAGAAAATATCTAACCGATAAACTGACTTAGTTCAATAAACTCATTTTCATACATTTTTTTAAAGACAACTATATTTAATATAGTATTATGCAAACAAGAAGATATGCCTATTTATCAACCCATTTTTTGTATCTCCATGGGAAATTTTTTTTTTTATTGTAAGTGAATATTGTTAAATAATTCCGCATAAAAATATAGTTCAAAACTTCATAAGATTATAAAAATTACCTTTTAGATTGAATATGTCCGAAATTCATTATCCATTGGTCAGGCTGATGTCTGTAAACAATGAATCAACAGATGGGTGTATTAATATTCCAATATATCGACAACATATAAGTAGATACAATTAAGTGTAAGCTACAATACGACACAAATGGTTTTGCCTACCGGTTCAACAGTTCAATAATTTTATCTAAGTCAGGTTTAGAGAGTTGCAGTAGGTGCATTCTTAAAAAATCCATTACCATTTCCATTCCAGCTGCATTGCCTGACAGAAGGCAAGTCTGCACCAACTGTAGTGAAATGTTTTAATAAAAAAAAATAGTTTTTTCAATATTTGATAGGAAACTTTTTAGTTCTATTTTAAAACATAACTCTTTTTTTTTTTTTTTTGTAACTCTTCATTACAGTTTTTTACATATCTGGCACTGCTTCAGCTTAAAATCTTCCTCTTACTCTTATAACAGACCATCTATAGATTTCATAGCCTCGCAGGTATACTGTATCTCAATTTTTCTATACCAATCTCCTATCATTGTTTGTCATTTCCTCTAACTAATGAACCTTATTTTTATATATAGATGTTACGTTAAGTCTACTATTTGGTATCATAGAAAGTCATAAATGACAATACTATCTAATATAATAATAGCAGTCTGAGTTCTGCGTTAAATCGAAAGCGGAAAACAAGAACTCACAATGCAATCCTGCCCGCGTCTCATTTCAATAAATGTTTGTTAAAAATCTAGTTTTTAATAGTTTCTGCGGTTTTTAAACATGAAACCCAAAGGCCAAAATGTGAAATAATTCCATTTAAATATGTGTTTTTTTTATTCTATTTCTTCAACATATTGCATCTTTAAATTGTAATAAAATCATGAAAATATCGGATGTCTAAAACCAAAAATAACCTAGCCTGCTGATCAAACCTAAGGGAATATAACTCAATGCAAAGGATTTGCAGGGTACAGCTAGTTAGTTATAACAAAAAAAATAAATGAAACTTTTTAGTTAACAAAACTATTTAAAAAGAGTAAGTGAAATTGGTAAGAAAATCTAGTAGTCAGTACCTGAGGCACACAAGATGTGATCTGTGATGGATCAGCATCTCCAATGTTAAACTCTCTAAATGCCATATTTATAATGTCGACATTTTGATACTTAAGTCCTGCGTCTAACATATCACACATTATGCCAGGCCCCAAACCGTTGAATTCCTTGTATATGTCCAAAAGAGGAAGACATTCTAAATAATACTTTGTTTTAGATAATGCACTGATAAGTACCTGCATAGAATAAACAAAATAACATTTGACAAAAACAAGTTTAGATGCACACATTTAATTTTTTTTATATCATACATTTAGAACAATTTTCAAATGTTCTCAAAAAAAGTTTTCAATGTGTCAACCACTCAATACCATGCTTTCAAGAAGTATATAAACCAGAGAAATATTTCAAAAATTATTTACAGTTTATTCCACAAAGAAACGTTGATGGCTATGCTTTTAACAATGGCAAGACATTTTTTTTTTAAGTTTAGAACAAATTAGATGGAAAAATTTAAATTCATAAAGACATATTCTCCTCTCACCTTTTTTTTTTTTAACATCTATACACTTATCATAGATGTAAAAACTTTACATCTATACAGTAATTAAAAATAAGTAAATGAAGCTGGTTATAAATAATGAGAAAGCAAGTTATCCATGATTTAAAAAAAAAAACAACCACTGTCGATATTAGGCCACAAAATCTCTAATGAGGATGTTGTAAAGATTGTAAATAAAAGATGATTAATGATAATTATAATCTTATAATATGATCTCATTTTTATGCACATAAAAGATAAAATACAGTTAATGAATATATAAGTGGTAAAGGTTTTAAAAAATATAAAATTCTGAAATGCTATGACAATATTGTAATGTTTCTGAATTCAGCTATAGTTCAGACCAAACCCAATTTTAAATCATTTCACAATTGAGCTCATGACGTTTAAAAATAAAATATAAAACCAGTCAAGTGCTAGGCACATGTAGCTTAAAAAGTGTGCTTTCCTAGCTTAATGATTTTGAAAGAGTTATGGTGTAATCTTTAAGACTGCATATTACATTTATAAAGGAAATGATGCACGTTATTAAGATTTTACCTCAATGGAAGCAGCATCTAATACTTCAGTCTTGCTTTTCAGCTTATCAAAGAGGCTTTTAACTTCATTTTCCTGATCAGCTGAATTATTAGTTGTTGCTCCTAACAGTCCAATATAAAATGTGAGTACTATCTGATCCAACTCTACATTTTGTGAGGTTAAATAGCTTACAAGACTTTTCCCTGCAGCTAAATTTTTATCTAGATACAGTGTGTGCATGCAAAAAACCTCCCATTTTTCTTTAAGATTAGTTGAAAATTTCTGTTTGATCTCATTCCAATCCTCTGCAGTCAATGGTTGGTCACCTTTTTGAGATAATATAGACCGAAAGAATGATTGATTTTCAAGTCTGTCTCTTCTTAACGTTACAGGTGATTTTGATGTAGGTTTATCATCTACATAATTGTCATTTTCTAATTGACTATATGAGCGTAGCTGAGTAAAATAATTATTAGCTCCAGGAATTAGGTTGAGATGTTTTATAGAATGTTTGTTTAAAAAGGTTTCAATTATCAGTTGATTTTGATTTAAATTACTAGGGGAGGGTATTTTTGAAAATTTTTGACTAGAGAAGCAAAACGTTGGCAAAAGATATTTTTTTGATTCCAAAGATATCATCCTTGAAGATAAACAGAATACATTTCTGCCAGCTTGATGAACAGGAAACATTTCAAAGCCTAAGAAAAAAAAAATATTTATAATTGTAAATCATCTGAAATACTGATCAGCGGAACATATACAGCATTCTTAGCATAATTAAAATACGACTCTTTTAATGTTTCCTAATTCTATAACTCACGGAACTCATTAAACTATCAACCAACTAAGGTAAAAAGTTTATATATAATATCTATGCAAAATTATAAATATAAATAAAGATTGATAAAAGAAATTCTTATAAGGCGAAGGGTTCAGGCAGGTCAGTTTAACCACTAGGGTGGTGAATTTCTGGGGGCAGCACTAAAAGAAATTTTATTAAAAGTACAAAAGTGGTAAAAAAGTTGCTTCAAAGTGCCACCCAAGCTCAAATACCCTAATTGTATAATGGAAGTTCTTTATAAGACTATCATTCAGTTTTATGATAGTGCACAGCTCTATTCCTAGCTCCTTCATGCAAAGCATTTTTAATAAATAGGTAAACTTTGCGGTTATTAGAAAAACAACAGATAAAGAGGACTTTGATTTTAACGCAACCCAAAATAATTTTAAAATGTAATAGTTGTTATTGATTCTTATTGAAAAAAAATAATTTTTTACCATCTCGAGAAGAAAATGTTTACTAGTTCTAAAAAAATGTTATCTGCAAGTTTAGCAGTCTGCATTGCTAACAGTCATGCTTAACATAAGGAAGGGCAATCTTAGAACTTGTGAAGAGCTAAAATATTTGAAAGTGGTAGCAGTCACCACATTTTTGCTTGGCGCCTCAAAATATGTAATATCATCACTACCTGTAAGGCATTATTGACAATGCAGTGGCTCGGGATACGGCAGACATACTCCGTATTTTTTTTTTGGGGTACGTGATAGATGTGCGCATGTGCGGCAGACGGACTGCATTTTATTGCTAATTTTTGTTTTCGGGGCTAGGGTTAGGAATAGGGCTAGGAATAGGATTAGGGGGTTAGGATTAGGGTTAGGGATAGGGTTAGAGCTAGGAGCAATATCTATAGCCGGACCCCGGAAAAAAATAATTCGGAGTCCGGCTATCGCGCATGCGCACATCTACAGCCGTAAAAAAATAAAGTCCGTCTAGAGCGCTAGAGTCTGCCGTATCCGTAGCCACTGCGTATTGACAATATCAATCTTTTGATTTTAAAGGGCCTAATGCTCAGGCATACTTAAAAAACTGCAACATTGTTTTTTTTGTGTGTGTGAAAATTATTAATATTATGAATTAAATAATTAGTGGCCTGTTAGTGGGGAAGGAGGGGGCGCAGTGTGACAGGCTTGCATATGGCTGCAAAATCTCTGGTGCTAGCCCTGGGTTTATAATGTGTTTTTTTTTTTTTATTTTAGAGACCATTTTTTAGTGTTTTTTTTTTAACACTTCTAGACTTCTTATTACTTATAATAGAGTTATAATAGCCACTGCATAAATTCTAATTATAGTAATTAAAAGCTTTTCGACAGTATTTACTACAGAAAGCTAGTCATTGCTATTGTAAGGCTGCACAGTCCTATATTTGCTTGCTTTATCAGTTTATGATAATGAACATCTCAGCGTCTGAAGTTTTAAAGTCTAAGTTACCAAGTAGTAAGCAAGTGACTTAGTGAGTAACGCCAGTAAAGGGCAGTCTAAGTAGCAAAACAGAAATATTTATTTGGTACTATTATACTTTTAGCATAATTCTTACTTTTGCGTGATTATAATACAGATATGAAAATTAAAATGTTTTAATGAAATACGAATAAACATACATAGATAAAAGTAAATGCTACACAGCTAACACCTGTCCCGACGTCTTCTATTTCTGAAGATTAAATCATCATAAATAAAATGTTTCGCAGTTTTCTTTTTTTCCTTCCCAGCTGTTGTGGCCCGCGATTCACTTTGCTCATCCCTGGACTAAGACGTTGTTTATACATTTATTTATAAAAAAAAATTACTCGACAAAAAGAACTGCAAGAAATAAATTTTTACATTCTTTTAATTTAAAAGTTACTGTCTGTTTTTTTTTTGTTTTTTTTTTAAATTTGCAGTACCCAGTGGCAGTAGCAATGTTATCTCTAAATTACACAAGGTTTTGAGCGGTAAAAGATGCTATGTTCAAGTTTGGAAGGAAATAAAAATTTTTCTGCGCAATAGAACATTAGGTCTATACAAGAAAAAATAATATTTTAAACAAAATAAGAAAATATGATATTTTAAACATAATTAGAAAATATAATATTCTAAACATAACAAACCTCGGTGTTTACACTTGACGACCAACTATGAGTCTATGACGACAGTTTTGTTTAGCCACCCACCTAAAATTCTCCTCGACCTACCAATGGGTCTCGACCCATACTTTGAGAAACAGTGTAGTAAGACTCAAGCTTTGTCTTCAACCGCCATGCCGTGTTTCTGTTGCTGTATGTATCTCCATCAACTGCCACTATAGCATCACACTATTCTCCCTCACCAACCCATTTCTCAGTCATATTATTTAATAGCACAATAGTGAACCCCTCTAGGCAGGGATCCCTGTCATAAAACATTTACGTAAAGATAAATTGAATTTAAAAGGAAAAAAATTACAGAGATACAGCATAAGTTGAATGACATATTTCAATTTAGTTTTATTTTTGCTAAATATGATAATAGGCCTACAGTTAGGTCTGGCGAAATATGATAATACAGTTAGGTCTGGCGAAATATGATAATACAGTTAGGTCTGGCGAAATATGATAATACAGTTAGGTCTGGCGAAATATGATAATACAGTTAGGTCTGGCGAAAAATGATAATACAGTTAGGTCTGGCGAAATATGATAATACAGTTAGGTCTGGCGAACTATGATAATACAGTTAGGTCTGGCGAAAAATGATAATACAGTTAGGTCAGGTGGCAAATGACACGTGAAAGTAAAGTATATACTAACATGGTCTTGACGAAGTATTACACAAACGTCTTTCTAACAAAGTCCTATTGTACAACAAACACACGTCTGTCTCATAAAGTCCTATTGTACAACAAACACACGTCTGTCTAACAAAGTCCTATTGTACAACAAACACACGTCTGTCTAACAAAGTCCTATTGTACAACAAACACACGTATGTCTCATAAAGTCCTATTGTACAACAAACACACGCCTGTCTCATAAAGTCCTATTGTACAACCATGGTTGTCGCTAGGAATTTTTCCAGGGGGGGGGGGGGCAAACATTTTCCAGGGGGGGGGAGGCAAATAACAACTTTATGACATTTTTTTTAAATGTAGGGGGGGTGGAGCAAATGCCTCCCCCTTGCCCCCCCCCATGTACAACAAACACACGTCTGTCTAATAAACCAACAAAGTCCTATTGTACAGCAAACACACGTATGTCTCTTAAAGCATTGCCAGGGCAGGGCCGTATTAAGCCATTTTGGTGCCCTAGGCACAAACCCATTCGGGTGCCCCCTTCTGCCCTAAGCCCCCGATCCTTCACTGATCGCTGGTATGTTTAATATTATGCAAAATACTAACACAGAAAAACATTTGTTAACACATATGTTTGTATTACTATCACTCACTTAAATGCTACAATAAGATAATTCTGTATTAAAATTAATAGTTAATTATTTTTTTAATCATAATAAACAAAAATACTGTAACGTTTTTAATAGATAAGAAAGTCAAACAGAGCAAACATCTACATTTTAAAATTATTTTTCTAGATTTACGTCTGGCAAAGTTTTTGAGTACATCATCAAAGTTAATTTTTCGCAACAAGTTTGTCTCAATCATCAGCAGAGATAAGGAATCGAGCCTTTCTTGTTTGATTGTCGATCTACTTGGATTTTTATGTAAGTTTTAACTGAGGAAAAAGAGCGCTAAGTTGAACAGTTCGTAACCATTAATGTTAATAATATGCGCAAATCGATTTGGAAAAGCACACTCAATGTTATCTATATCTATTACTTTGTATAATTCTGCATGACTGAACGTGTTGTTTTCAGATTTTGATGCACGAAACTTGTTGCGAATATATGAGTGGAACTGTTGTAGTTCAGTATACAGTATTGTTTAGATCTTCAGGATTAGCCTTTATTAGTCCTTCACAAGACAGAGATGTTTGTGATGCATCGATCGATCAAACAAGAAAATCGAACTGCTATATCATTAAACACCTGTCCTCATCTACTCGTCTCTGTCTCAAGCTTGTCAACAATGGCGTAGAAAGCAGATATGTGAAATTAAATTTGTCTCTGGCATTCATGGATACCTCAGGTTCAGGGGCATCACCATCAATGACCACTGGCATTCAGAGATACCCCAGGGGCATCACCATCAATGACCACTGGCATTCAGAGATACCCCAGGGGCATCACCACCAATGACCACTGGCATTCAGAGATACCCCAGGGGCATCACCATCAATGACCACTGGCATTCAGAGATACCCCAGGGGCATCACCATCAATGACCACTGGCATTCAGAGATACCCCAGGGGCATCACCATCAATGTCCAGTGACATTCAGAGATACCCCAGGGGCATCACCATCAATGACCACTGGCATTCAGAGATACCTCAGGGGCATCACCATCAATGACCACTGGCATTCAGAGATACCCTCGGGGCATCACCATCAATGACCACTGGCATTCAGAAATACCTCAGGGCATCACCATCAATGACCACTGGCATTCAGAGATACCTCAGGGGCATCACCATCAATGACCACTGGCATTCAGAGATACCCTCGGGGCATCACCATCAATGTCCACTGGCATTCAGAGATACCCTCGGGGCATCACCATCAATGACCACTGTCTTTCGTTTACGATTACGGGTCAAAGTTGGCTTACAATCCACACCTGGTGTTATTTCTTTTTGCAGCTTCGACAAATGAGCACGATTTATAATTGTTTTTACTAGCAGGCTAAACGGAAGTGCGTTTGTCGTTACGCATTAGTGCGTTACGTAGTACAAACATATCCTACCTAAAAAAAGTAAAAAAAAATATCACAAAAAACCTCGAAGAAAAATAACAAAAAATAACTGGGTAGGAGATATTTTAGCACTTTGTTGTGGGATCAAGGTTAAATAATGTGCGATTCAATATTACATTTGGGATTTGCCAATGTCATGTCGTTTACGCGTGTTTACCGGGACAATATACACATCTTCTTGAGGACTTATGGTGCCCCCATAAACGCTTGGTGCCCTAGGCACGTGCCTTGTTTGCTTAATGGTTAATCCAGGCCTGAGCATTGCCTAAGTACATAAGTCATGATAAGTGCATATGTATCATTTGTATGGCAAACAAAATCTTGACTCAGTACAACAAACACATGTATGTTTAACCAAGTCATGACTAAAATATGCCTATTAAGTCATGACTAAGTACATGAATACAAATACATGTCTAACAATGTTTCAACCTACGTAAACTGTGCACCACCATAAGCAGTCGATCAGTCCACAAGACCTATCCTATCAAACAGTGGGTTTCGTGTATGGCTCTACTTTAATCCATGCAATGTTTACGCCAACGGAAATTATACTCGCCTGACACTGATAATTCACCGTCCAGGCAGGTTTTGTTCTCCCCCTCACTCCCCACTTTTACACCCCCCTACCCTTTTCCATCGAGCCAGTTACCTGGACTGAAAAGAAAATTCGTAGGGAGTAAAATCGACTCGAGATTGCAATTGTTTTCGGCTTGCAATCTTCTTGTGGTTTATGTGTATTCCCGAGTGTATTATCATTTATCATTATTATCTTTTGTGAAAGTGTATTTTATATTATACAATAAAAAAATTATCAGCTTAACACATTCAATTTTGTACCTGGTTCATGAGGAGTATAGTTCACATTTTTTTTTCGCCTGTTTAAACTTGTGATTTAAAGAATAGTGATTTTTATTGAAACAAATTTTCTCTGAAAACAACTTCAAGGTTTTGCGGTTTTGTAAAAGATTGTGAAAGCTATCATCGAGTGTAAGTATTTTAGTTGAATATTAGTACATATTTTAGTTGAATATTAGTACATATTTTAGTTGAATATTAGTACATATTTTAGTTGAATATTATTACATATTTTAGTTGAATATTAGTACATATTTTAGTTGAATATTAATACATATTTTAGTTGAATATTAGTGTCATATTTTAGTTGAATATTAGTTCATGTGTATTGAATAAATTTGGGAAACATGAACGATAGATCATCACCAAAGTTAATCTAACAAATGACTATTTTTAGTTTCCTAGGCAAATTTTCTATCTTCGTTGGGCCCTTCTCTCAATTTAAGAAAATAATATGGCCGGTGGTTCAAAAATGTGTCCATCTTTTTGTGTGTGTGTGTGTAAGGTCCTTGTAAGGATGAGATGAAATCTCTTAGATTTTATAAATCACTAATGGGACGGTTTTTGCAGTGCCCTTCTTTCATGCCCATCAATCGTGCAATGGCCATGGAGGCACCACGGGAGGCATAGCGGGGAATTTAGACATGACCTGAAATATCCATTGGTCCTCATTGAAGATCGAACCAGTGACCCTCAGGTCAACAGTCGACCATCCGTCTCTTGTGTAGCTGAAGCCATAATTATAGATAGGCAGACTAGTCGACCATCCGTCTCTTGTGTAGCTAAAGCCATTATTATAGATAGGCAGACTAGCCGACCATCTAGATTCTAGACCCCCCCAACTGCAAAAGGTTTTGTCAAAGATTTATTTTATTTCATTCATCTAATTTATGTTGTTACAAAAACCAATAAGCTAGTTCATCTGTCTATGTTTTTCCCTTAATCAATTAAATGCCTTTTGTTTTCATTGACAGACGACATATATTTCAACATAGGCACTAATTGTGCTTAGATTTTATATCATAACTGGAATCGAAATAACTATGTAGCACATTTGGCTTTAATTGAGGAAGTTTAAAAATTCGATTTAAAAATGACCCTCCCATTAGGACCTCCCTCTTACTAGTTAACAAAGACCACTCCCACCCCCATGCCCCTACCACTCAATTATCTGATAAAAATTTCGCTTTTTTAAAATTTTGCAATCAGCATACTTTATCTACCACCTACTCCTTAAATTACGCAGTGCCGAACCTAGATACTTGGGGCCCGGAGGGGGGCTTGGCCTCTTTTGGGGCCCCTGCATTTTGAAATTCGACACCATGACATGAGATACTGTACTTAATATTTAATGTAAAAAAATTGTTGGAGCCCCCTTAAGCTGGGGCCCGGGGGGGAGACTTTCGAATTTGGACCCCCCCTCCCCCACCCTAGGTAAGCCTCTGAAATTAAGGACTTTGTACCCCTCCTCACCCCCTTTAACATGCCTTAAAATAAGAATACTATTATGGTTACTTTTTCTTTCCATGCACTTATTATTAAGTGCTACCTACATACGCTAAGCAAATTTAAAATAAAAAAATATTAGGCGCCGAAAAAAAAGGCGAAATAGATTTTATTCTGTTTTGACTCTAAAAGTTTAACGGAACAAACATGTTTTTTTTTCAGCTGCTTTTATAGACCCACGCGTCAGACTTAAAAAAAAAAAAGTATTAAAATTTTATTTAAAAGGAAACATCTTGGTAGCCAAAAAGTAATGATCGCCACATGACGTTAACTGTAAAATATGAATTTATCTTCAAAGCGACAAAATAAATAGTGCTCTTTTTTTTTTTTATCTCAGTTTGATTTCAATTTATTTCCTTTTATTTTTCTTTAACGCTTATCTCCTGAACTTCTCTATCCTGCTGGTCTTTCCCGCAGTGCTCGATTCAAATCAGATCATTGGATCAGCGAAATGATCCGTCAGGTAGCAGTTTAGATGAGCGGCCTTTGAACTTTGTACCCACAATACCTTTTTCAATCCAGAGTTTTTGTATACACAAGCGAGGTGGAATGAAGAGGCTGTCGACTGTCAGTTGATGTAGCATCACAGATGTCCGCGTAAAGCCGTGTCAGTGAAACTATTAGGATCTAATTGAAATTATAATTTATCGCTGAAAGCAGATTTAAAAAAAAAAAAAAAAAAATTTTGTCTTTGATTTCACATAGTCGTTAATAATTTTTAGTAAAAGAGGTAATTAGAGACCAACTGCGACATTCCAGTCGGTAATAGAGGTAATTAGAGAACTGCGACATTCTATATTTGAAATAGTCACGATTGTTACCAACTATTAATTTTTTTTATTTGGAGAAAAAGTCATGATTTCTTTCTTGATTTCATCAGCACTTATGTTCTACTCTCTACATCTCCATCAGTACTTATATTGTACTCTTTATCTCTCCACCAGTACTTATGTTCTACTCTTTATCTCTCCACCAATATTTTTGTTTTACTCTTTATCTCTCCACCAGTACTTATGTTGTACTCTTTATCTCTCCATCAGTACTTATGTTGTACTCTTTATCTCCCCACCAATACTTATGTTCTACTCTTTATCTCTCCACCAATATTTATGTTTTACTCTTTATCTCTCCACCAGTACTTATGTTGTACTCTTTATCTCTCCATCAGTACTTATGTTGTACTCTTTATCTCCCCACCAATACTTATGTTCTACTCTCTACCTCTCCACCAGTACTTATGTTGTACTCTTTATCTCTCCACCAGTACTTATGTTGTACTCTTTATCTCTCCACCAATACTTATGTTTTACTTTTTATCTCTCCACCAATACTTATGTTGTACTCTCTCTCTCTCTCCACCATTACTTAAGTTGTACTCTTTATCTCTCCACCAGTACCTATATGTTCTACTCTTTATCATTCCACCAGTTTTCCTGCTGATATATAGTTGACAATATCACATAGGTCATAGAACTCACCATTACCCTGCTGATAAATAGTAGACAATATCACTAACAGCTGAACGTCTGTGTTATCACTTAGTACAAACATTGCTGTGCTAGTAGTGGAGTCTGCGCAGTCATTGCTTGTAGAATAGATCAGCTGCCTTCTGTAGACTTACTTAACCGTCTGAACGGGCACAGTCTAGGTGTGCAGCTCTTCAGCAGGACAATATTTTCTTACACTCTCTCGAAGGTGTCAAAATGTTTGCCGAGTGACTCTCTTACCTTCTGACGCGGCAATACGAAAATAAATTTCTTAAACAACGCAAACAAACAAAACATCCAAAATAAAAAAAAAATGATATTGGACGAAAAGTGGTTATTGGAAGAAGAAAAGCCAAAGTAGAGTAGGGATACTGATAAAAAAGAGATCCCTATAGCCATTACTAAAGTTTCCGAGTGTTCTCCATCTTTGCCCCCCTTTCTCTTTAACCCTAACACCCTCTCTTCTCCCCCACCCCCTCCCTTTCTCTCTCTCTCTCTACTTTTGTAAAAGAGAAAAAAAAAAAGTTTTTATCCATTTTACGGTAATCCATATGAACACTGACATTTTGCGGGGGAAAAAAATCTGGCACACGTTTATTTTTTCTTCCTTTTTCTTCGTTGGTAGGGCCAATTAGGCAGCCGTCAACGATCTGTTGATTCAATCCGTTCACCACTTTGTGTCTGAGATGTGTAACTTCGTGCACTTAATTTCAATCCATTTAGCCTTTCTAAAGAGATAAAAAAAAATCTGGCTAAAATGTTTTTTTTTTCCTAATAAAAAGAATCTAGAGTGTATTAAGATAGTAAAAAAAAATCAATAGAGTTGGTTAGTAGATTGTAACCCACAAGTGGCTTATTTGACGAACAAAATGACTAAAGTTTCAACTGTTAAATGTATTATGTACTTCTACATTTCACTTGATGTGTCCGCCTCTGGACTAGGCAGAGACGTTTTCCACCCTAATTAGAGATTGTCCGACCACTGACCAAGTAGAGGCGTTGTCCACGCCAGAGGCGTCCCTAGGGGTTTGGGGACCCGGGGGGCTTGTCCTTTTTGGGGGCCCCTGCAAATTTGACATACGATATCATGACATGAGATAACAGCTAGTATTTAATATTTAGTGTTAAAATAAAAAAAATTGGGAACTCGTTTGGGGGCCCCCCTCAAGCGGGGGCCCGGGCGGACATTCAAATTTGGACCCCCCTCCCCCCACCCTAGCTACGCCACTGGTCCACGCCCTGACTAAGGAGAGATGTTTTCCTTCCCTATATCCATATTGAAATAACATGATAATAAATATACACTTATATGTGTTATAAGATTTTTTTAAAAATCTGCATAAATATCAAAATTATTGGGTTATCATGATTTTATATTAAATTTATCAGACAGTTTACCGGCAGGGGCCTGTTTGCTAGTAAGAGCCCTATAGCATTGAAAGGGATAACCACTGGTTCCTGCAATATTGCCTGCATATACATACTAATATAAGTGGAATTTATTGTTGTGGTTGGTATGTAACTGGAAGCTATTGTTACGGTATGTAACTGGAAGCTATTGCTGTGATATGTAACTGCTAGTTATTGCTGTGGTATGTAACTGGAAGCTATTGCTGTGGTATGTAACTGGAAGCTATTGCTGTGGTATGTAACTGGAAGCTATTGCTGTGGTATGTAACTGGAAGCTATTGCTGTGGTATGTAACTGTTAGTTATTGCTGTGGTATGTAATGGAAGCTATTGCTGTGGTATGTAACTGGAAGCTATTGCTGTGGTATTTGTGATAAAGAGCCAGACGATTGAGACAAAAGTTAAATACTTGTCTTTTGTAGAATCTACGAGAACAGTAGTGTCAATCAACAACGGTTGGGTTAGGAATGTATTTTGCGATAACTCTTTCACGTGTTCACCATTTGTCTACTTCAACAGCTGTAGCACCAGCCTAAATACTCACAAACACATGCATGTAAGCTTACACACACACACACACACAAACACAAACACGCGGACGCGCACAGTTACACTGAACTATAGTAGAAATGAGTCTTTTTTGAGGCTGCGTGCGTTTGAGTTTCGGTGTATGAAAGATCTATGTACATATTGTTTGTGTTTCGGTGCATGAAAGATCTATGTAAATAGTGTTTGTGTTTCGGTGCATGAGATATCAATGTACATAGTATTTGTGTTTCGGTGCATGAAAGATCTATGTACATAGTGTTTGTGTTTCGGTGTATGAAAGATCTATGTAAATAGCGTTTGTGTTTCGGTGCATGAAAGATCTATGTAAATAGTGTTTGTGTTTCGGTGTATGAAAGATCTATGTAAATAGTGTTTGTGTTTCGGTGCATGAGAGATCTATGTAAATAGTGTTTGTGTTTCGGTGCATGAAAGATCTATGTACATAGCGTTTGTGTTTCGGTGCATGAAAGATCTATGTACATAGTGTTTGTGTTTCGGTGTATGATAGATCTATGTAAATAGTGTTTGTGTTTCGGTGTATGATAGATCTATGTACATAGTGTTTGTGTGGCTGGGGGGTAGGGTGGATGTAAGACCCCCCTCCCCCTCATACGTCATTCCCTTTACACAATGTCCAGTCAGCTTACCTGCTACTTTATGTTCTATGCAGTGTATTAGACAGCCCGCAGATACCCAGACATAATAGAAACAGTGTAATTGACTTCAATTATACTCCACAATGGGGGGGGGGGCAGTTTTACTAGTGAAACTCTCCGTGATATAAACATATTTTAAAGAAGTAGCTAGTGAAGTAAACAAAACAACTCGAGTTAACTGCGCTGTTTTTTATTGACTCTCTATATATAGCGCTCTCTATTTCTATCTATCTATCTATCTATCTATCTATCTATCTATCTATCTATCTATCTATCTATCTATCTATCTATCTATCTATCTATCTATCTATCTATCTATCTATCTATCTATCTATCTATCTATCTATCTATCTATCTATCTATCTATCTATCTATCTATCTATCTATCTATCTATCTATCTATCTATCTATCTATCTATCTATCTATCTATCTATCTATCTATCTATCTATCTATCTATCTATCTATCTATCTATCTATCTATCTATCTATCTATCTATCTATCTATCTATCTATCTATCTATCTATCTATCTATCTATCTATCTATCTATCTATCTATCTGACTGACTGTCCGCCTATTCCTCCATCCCCCCCCCCATCTAACTATATACATTCAGACTTGACCGGGACCCCAGGAGGTGAAGAACATATTTTGGCCTTTAATAAAACAGACAAGGGTGTGACACAGTTACCATGGTGACTGTAGAAGAAGGGGAAGTGCATATTTGAGATTGTGTGGCGTCCTTCGAAATCGAGGGTCCCCTTTGCGCGCACGAAATGCGCACCGTGCAACCCGTCAATGAGGCATCGATCTAACAAACAGATTATATATTATACAGATAACGCATCGCTATATAAATAGTCCTCGGTTTTGTGTGTACAACTCTCGCGCCATTGTTGTTATTCGCTTTGGTTTCCAATGACGCTTTCCATTCATAAAAACCCACAGACCTATTTACACATCAGTATACAGCCACATTTCGACGTGGTAGAAATAACTATCAAATTTACCACACTTTAACTATCAAATATGCCACATTTAATCTATCAAATATGCCACACTTTATCAATTATGCCACACTTTAACTATCAAATATGAAACACTTTATCAAATATACCATACTTTAACTATCAAATATACCACACTTTAACTATCAAATATGAAACACTTTATCAAATATACCACACTTTAGCTATCAAATATACCACACTTTAACTATCAAATATGAAACACTTTATCAAATATACCACACTTTAGCTATCAAATATACCACACTTTAACTATCAAATATGTCACAAAAATAAAAAAAAATGGCCAATCAGTCTAAGCCTTTAATGATCGGGTTAAAGAAGTCTAAAAAAACGCTTTAAAAGCCAATTAATGTAAAAGGGCCTAAATTAAATTTAAATACGATCAAAGTTCTAAAACCAAATCTGACTTTAAATGTACTCTAAACAGCCAAGTCAAAGTTCATTTTAGTTTAATGTGGTATTAGGGACCAGTCCAAGGTGAAATAGGGTTTCGTGTGGTATGTATTAATCTTACATTTATGTTTATAATTCAGTAGATACTTATTCCAACATAGTCCTTCAAGTATGTTGTCAACTGCCAAACCCTTTTGTGTCAAATTGACATAGAAAACTTTTTTTGTCCTGATATTTTAGATGAACTTTGCTTTGATAATATTTTTTAACAAATTTCAATTTTCACAAAAGCACCGGCCAATAGCAAGCCAAATAACCTTTCAAATAGCAAAGATTTAGGAGAGAACAATCAAACTATTTGTTTACTGTTTGTACCAGAAATACAACGGCTACAACAATCGTCTTCAAAAATCTTTAAACTTCCCGACCTTCAGTTTATTTGTTTACCTGGCGCCAAGGTAGAATCTCATTCATAGACATCCGGGTATTCTTTGATGGCCACATACGTCTCCGTACACTGGTGGTGTTTAAACTTGACTGTACATTGGCACCCTTGTATGTAACTGTGTGGTGCAGATGTACTGTTTTATATCGATGTACTAGTGTTGTATTGCTTTACTGTTGCACATCTATGTACTAGTATTGTGCAGATGTACTGTTTCACATCTATGTACTAGTGTTGTGCAGGTGTACTGTTTTACATCTATGTAATAGTGTTGTGCAGATGTACTGTTTCACATCTATGTACTAGTGTTGTGCAGGTGTACTGTTTTACATCTATGTAATAGTGTTGTGCTGTACAGCTGTGATGTTTCAATCTATGTACTAGTGTTGTGCTGTACAGCTGTACTGTTTCACATCTATGTGCTAATGTTGTGTAGCTGTACTGTTTCACATCTATGTACAAGTGTTGTGTTGCTGTACTGTTTCACATCTATGTGCTAATGTTGTGTAGCTGTACTGTTTCACATTCAAATATTCGTGTTTCTAGAACAGGGCTGTACAAGCTATAGAGCTCAAAATGATTCAACGTTGTTTAGTTTCATTCATTCTTATTGATTACTATCATCGATGTACTGGTTGCATGGTCACTGTAGTAACACAGTGAAAGACATAGGTTTGATGGGTAAACCTAAATTATGGTTACAAATAGAAAAATTACCACATGTCAGGCAAGGCCGCAGCCAGTGGTCAGCAACACGAACCCATGTCTTGTCCCCTGCCCATAAGGCCTTCGAAGTATTCAGTAATATGCACACACTTGAGTCATAAATGGGTGTGTGGTCTGTCGGTGGACAGTGTCAGAGGCTATAGACTACTGGCGACAGCCTTTCCTCCTGGTCATTTTGCAAAATGACTTGTACATCCGGATGTCATAGAGAAATGCACCAAATATATTGATGTTACAGGAGATTTTCAGTACATGTTTTAATTTGTGTCGATGACAGCGCTCGAAAAGTGTATCTTTAAATGTCGCTAGCAATGAACCCCCGCCATGTTCAGACAGAAGGTGCTCACAGTCTGAGTGTAAACTCATAAACAATCCATCCTGGGGTCAATTCAGTGCATTTCACTGCGCTGCATAATGTTTGTTTTCATTCCTACAACTGTGTCTGTTTACTTTTGTCTAAAAATAACTCTCGGGGAAGACAATAATAGAAACACAAGTCAACAAGTCAAATGAATGATGTGGTATTTCTGTGTGTGTTATAGTGATTTTGTCTATTAGTACGTCGAGTGGTAATTGGAAATGTCATACGCGCACGTTTAGGTTTTATTTTATTTTTTTTTTATCTGTCGAGATTGTGTAGGGGTGTTAGGTAATATATATATACAATAGACGTGACTATGACGGTCGTTGAGACGGGTAGGAGACTTAGCTTGCTATCGTTAGACATAAGCTAAGACTAGGTCTTTAGTCGGGTTGATAACACTGACGTTCAGTTCGGCGCTGGTGGAGATGGTCAAGGGTGTCCCCGAGTCAAAATGGGCGTTCTCCATGCGGGCGTTCTAGCCTGAACGGACTTTCCGCCGCCTGATATCTTCGTCTCTGCTGTGATCGTCTCTGCTCTGTTCGTCTCTGCTCTGTTCGTCTCTGAACTGCTCGTCTCTGCTCTGTTCGTCTCTGCTCTGTTCGTCTCTGCTCTGTTCGTCTCTGCTGTGATCGTCTCTGCTCTGCTCGTCTCAGAACTGTTCGTGTTTACTCTTCTCTGCTCATCTCTGTTTAGATCGTCTCTTCTCTGATCCTCTCTGCTCTGGTCTCTCTCTCTCTCTCTCTCTCTTATTGGTTGTTATCGCCATTCGCATCACTGTCCTGCCTAAGGTCGGTGAAAATGTTGTCTCTATGGCCAGGCCCACCGACAGAAATTTCGGGCCCCTGGGCAGAGCTGTCACGGGCCCCCACCCCGTGCTGATAATAATATTTTCAAAATTTGATTGGCCAGCTCAGTCAGGGCCCCTAAAACTCACCGGGCCCCTGGGCATTTGCCCCCCCCTGCCCCCACCCTCTCGGCGGTACTGGTTATGGCCCACATAATGGGTGAACATCTTTTATTTAGCCTGGATGCTCAGCGTAACTAGGGCAGTTGAGTTCAGATTGAAAAACTCATTGTTTTAATGAGACTACAAGAGCTGGGTCTTGTTTATTTAAATGTGATTAGCATCCACTGATTATCCCAGGAGTCCAGACACCCACGCAATACACACGATTCCAAAATGGACCACCCCGCACCTGGCATCTACAAAGGTCATCGGTCAGATTGATCATGTCATTCACATTTTTATAGTGTTTCTACCCCCCCCCCCTTTTTTTTTTCCCCTTCCCCCTCACGTGACTTTATGTTGGTGTCTGATGAGGCATGTAGGAGTGGTTTGATTACATACACATGGTCTATATTTTTCAATGTATAATAAATAGATAGTCGGAGTATGAAGCACCGTTTTTAAAATGACTCAGAGCCGTCCCCAGGCAATTGGGCGCTCTAGGCAGTCATCTATTAGGACGCCAGCCCTTTCTTTTGAAAGTTTTTTTTTTCTAAAATTTGGCGCCCCTAGCAATTTGGCGCCATAGGCAGCTGCCTATGTTGCCTATGCTCAGAGCCAGCCCTGCATGCACTATATCTAATGGTGTCGTCAACAGTATTGGGGGCCCTCCAGTTTGCTTGAAGCAGAAATGGGGGGGGGGCATCATAAAAAATGCGTTTTATTTTGTTGTTGAGGGCCTCTTTAGTCCTGGGACCACTGCCCCGGCGGCCCATTTATCGACCCCATTGACTGTCCTAAACATAAGAGAGTTTTCTGTACTATAACCGTTCTTGTAACTAATGTAAACAAAAGGGAAATGTATAAAAGTATGCATCTCATAGGAAAAGAAATATTACACAATATTGAGCACAGACAGCAAATTGGTAAAGTTTTTAAATTATTTATAAAATGGTTTTAAAATTTCTTTTATCAAATATCAATTCGATAAATATTATGTATTAATATGAAAGATAAAAAAAATATTTTCCCACGATGGAGAATATCGTCTTCCGATTCCTTCAGACCTCTATAATCTTGTTCCATATCATTTTACCAACGAAGTTTATTTTGCGGCCATAGTACTTTAGAAAATAGTTCTCTTAGTTTGAAATTTCAGCGCAATAATCTCATTACTTTGACATAGGGGCGGGGACTTTTTTTTTCTATCTAGAAATTAAAGATAGGAATGAAAAAAAAAAAGGAAATTTTCTTGCCAAAATAACAGTCCACCAACAAATTTAATTAAAAAATCACTGCGCTGCAGGACCATGTGGTATCTTGATGTCTATTAATTAAACCCAAATAGTTTACGACTGATTGCTGCGTAGATCATTTACGCATCACGTGGGCAAGTTGTGAACTCATTATTCAATTATGACCTAAAGTTCAAGTTGTTTTTTTTTTAAATTCCATTCACTAGATCAGGATAGAATGTAAACAACAACATGTGAAACAAAAACAACAATAACAAAATTTGTTGGACGATTGTTTACTTTATCGCTACTTTGTTTTGTTCTTTATGTTGTACTTTCTAATTAGAGAAACACCAGAGGCGTATCTCAGGAAGAGGGAGGGGGGGGTCAAAATTCGAAAGTACCCTGGGCCCCAGCTTGAGGGGGGGGGCAACACATTTTATTTTACATTAAATATTAAGTACATTATATCGTGTCATGGTGTCGAATGTCAAAATGTAGGGGCCCCCAAAGAGGCCAAGCCCCCGGGCCCCAAAATCCCCAGGTTGGGCACTGGGAAACACGTAATCATGTTATAAAGTTGATACGCATATTAAAACAAGCAATTAAGCCTGTTCCATTCTGGACACAGGACGTGTTAGCGCATTTTCATGTTACGTATGCTATCTTTCAGTAAATATTTGTAAATTTTGGAAATGTTTATAAATTCAATTGTGTAATGCATATATCTGTAAAAAATAAATTATAAAGACGTTTCTTTATATTTGAAAAAAAAATTATTGTCTCTTAAATCTAACTACAAGTGGTTTGTGGTTACTGAAATAGGACTCATAATTGAAAACATTCTAAATTATAGTCATTTAATCGTCCGAAAACTCCGTCAATTGTTGCATAGCTCTGATACTTTCAATTAAACTCAGAACACAAGCTTACTATTTCATTTGATGAGTTTCTTAATAAATCTTGGTGAAACTACGTGCTGCAGTATTTCGCACCAAATGAACGGGCTATTGAACGTACAAGGTGTATATATAATATATAAGCCCCTTAGGAGCCCTGAAGCCCGGCCCTCAGAGGTCATATCGCAAAATGAACTTTTGATGTACACATGGCAGGCCAAGACCTACAAAATGATATATACATCATGGGTCTAGGACTTGTAGTTGCTGAGATATAGCGCTCCTTTATTAATATAGCTTATATAGTAAAAAACGGTACTAAGGCCCCTTTTACGGCCCTAAGAGGTCTGATCGCGAAATGGAAAAAAGTCATTTCTTGGCAGGCCAAGACCTACAAAATGATTTATACATCATGGGTCTAGGACTTATGGTTGTTGAGATCTAGGGTGATGACGGACGGACAGACAAAACGGGGACAATAGAGCATTTTTTTTTCGAAAATGCTCTAAAAATGTTAGTTGTTAAAATATTTTTTTTTTAAAACAAAACTGATGCACATTCAATTCATTGTGAAACTGTACAACAACGAAAAGAATAAAGAAGACAAATTAAAAAAAAAAATAATAATTCTATATTTCTTACAGCTATACTATATTACATTTGTTGGACAATCTAGACTGTCTTTAAACACATAGGTTCTGTTGTAGAATTAGATCACTGCTGCATTGATTCAAACTCCATGCAGGCACTGGTTCATGCAGGGGGAGTTAGGGCCGTTGTCATTAGGACAAATGACCATCTCACAGATGACGTAGTCCACCCTTTTCGCAATGTTCTGACGTTTCCCACGGACGCAGGCGTCAATACAAACTTGATTGGTGGCGCCACATGACATTTCACATATCACGTAGTCGGCCCTGCGCTCTGTATGACATAAAATCAAGAAAAGGGGGGGGGGGAGGATATTAATTTTTAAGCTAACTCTAGGAAAGAAAAACTTAATGTTAAGGCCCTCGTGGCTGGAGAATGTTCACCAAACTCTAACAGCCAAAGGTCCACCGTGTGATTGGTTGACTGAATCACGTGATGGTTGTATTTGAATGTCTTGAACTAATGAATGAGGTTGATGGGGGGGGGGTCAGGACAAGGCCCAATGAATTCAGGGCCTTGGGGGGGGGAGGCGTTGGCTGAGGTAGTTGACCTGACCCGGGACCACATTCTACCGAATTTAAGAACCGGCTGTGGCCGGCGGTTTAAAAAGTTTGCCCACCATCGCTTTGAGTATCAAAATGAATAGTTTACTGGACCAGAAAAAGAAATCATTTCAAACAAAGCGAAAAGTGTATTTTTAAATATTTTATCTAGGCTTGTGTCATTCAAATTTCTTATCTAAATTTGTGTCCATGTAAATATGTAACTACAGCAATGTAAAACGTACCTAAATTTGTGTCCATGTAAATATGTAACTACAGCAATGTAAAACGTACCTAAATTTGTGTCCATGTAAATATGTAACTACAGCAATGTAAAACGTACCCAAATTTCTGTCAATGTAAATATGTAACTATAGCAATGTAAAACGTATAATATATAAAACGAATTTCGGTGAAGCTGGCCACGCATGAGGTCAATAACATATGCGTATGGCTTAATAAAAGTAACATTTCAGAAGTAAATATACTTTTTAATCGATGAATGTAACTATATATATATATATATATATATATATATATATATATATATATATATATATATACATCATTTAACTAAAAGCCTTTTTAAAGAAGAACAATGCTAAATAATTCTATTTACCAAAAGTAAAAGCTAGGCTGCTAAGCACCAGCAGACAAAGTATAAATAAACTCTTCATGATGATCCTAACACGTAAGAGACAATGAAAACCAGAACTAAGAACTAAGACGGTAAAGAACTTTCAGCACTGACCTTAATTTATACTCGGCGTATGAAGAACTTTGGGTCTATTACCCATGGAGAAAAATTGGTCAGAAACTTCAGACGTTAACACAATGATACAAGTACTTTTATTTTTTTTTAATTTGAACTTTGTACACAAAATCTTTGAGTCTCTTAGATTATTAAAAAAAAAAGAATTAAACTTTTTAAACCCTAGAGCTTAAAAAAAAAGATTTGGCCATACAAATTATAAGTCATTTCGGGATGGAGACGAGTAAACTTATGTAATTTATTGTTATGTTTTAAGAAATGGTTTATAGCCCTGAGTATATTCTGAATAAATTTCAACCTGAAATGGAGTTGTTACCCTTCTCATATTGGTCTCTGTTTGAAATGATGTCTCTGTATTGATTCTAAAAAAAAAAATATTCAAAAAGACTGATAACATGTATTGACTCTTCATTTTGTTTCAATAAATTATATCTGTATTTGTAGATACACACACACATATATATATATATATATATATATATATACATATATGTTGAATGGAACTACATGTTTTCCCATACTTGTTACTCTTTTATTTCAGTACAATTATTATTATTTATTTTGATTTACCGATGTTATTTTAAAGCCCAAGTTCCTTTTTTGTTTGTTTTAAAGTAACTTAAATTAACATGGTTTTTTTTTCAACATACACTGTAGTACATCAATATTATGTGACATAAAATCAACTTTACAAACAGTTCTTTGGTCTGTCTATGAGAGTTCTACTTACTATCAACGTTTCTGTTTTGTCTTATCTTTTTTTAACTGGACGTTACAATAGTGAAATTCTACTTTATTACGTAGGTTACTTACATCACGCAATGTTCAAATTGTACATTATGAATTAGTTCGTCCAACGAAAAGACTTTTTAAACTTCACATTAAGACACTTAACACACCTGCGGCGAATCAAAATCGTTTCCAGAGTGACTGATGGCAATACATTTAGTATAAAATCCAATAAAAATACAAAATAAAAACATTGTATCCCATTAAATTTCACAATATAATGCTCTACACAATACCTATTTAAAAGTGATATTAAAATGATAACTATTTTCGCCTCTCCTTGTTGTTTAAGTTGATGATTTGGGCCAGTAAACAAAGTTGTTGCCGGACTTAATTCGGGTTTCACTGGCCTATAAACGTTTGACACTTATTGAATGAGCTAAGCCTTATCTACTAAGGGGAAAAACCACACACCGTTATGTGATATAGTGTTACCTGAGATGAGACAGGCAACATATGAAGTTCTGTCAACTTAATCTGCAAATAATTCTTCAAAGATTTCATAGATTTTTCATTGTCAAATATTAATGCGGTATGCAAAAATATTATAGTTATGCTTATTTATCTGATGAGACAAGATTTTGAATATAAATATATATCCATAAATAATTCATCAATTTAAAATAAATCTGGCTGAATTCATCAATTTAAAATAAATCTGGCTGAATTCATCAATTTAAAATAAATCTGGCTGAATTCATCAATTTAAAATAAATCTGGCTGAATTCATCAATTTGAAATAAACCGCAAAAAGATTATTTATCACGGTCGCTAAGTTTGTTGTACGCCTGCTCACATGGGCGCTGTGGACAGTGGTGAAATAGTGGATCACGGTTGATCCTATATTGTCAATATAGTGACCTGGTGTCAAGGCCCCCTTGCGGGGTCCCTGCGGTCGTTGTCTGTGGGTATGATCACTTACTGAGTTCTGGCCAGCATTTATATTTGTCCCAGCCACGTGGTTACACAGGACGCACAACACAACGATAAATCGAGTAAGAAACTCAGTTGTAAATTACATTACAACACCTTTATTCACATAAATCAAACAAGTAAATGAAGCCCTCAAAAGGACAATTAGCATTATAATCAGCATAATATACATGTACATAATGGCCCTTACCTGGGTTGGATAGTTCTCACAAGAACTCAGTACTGAGTCGGTCAAAACCAACCCAGACTGGTTTATCCAACCCGGGTCCAATCGTTCGACTTCACTCCACGACTGACCAGCGCTGACTGAATGCCAAATTCTAACTAAAAGTCCCGCGACGCGCATCGGATCTCCGCGCATGCGTGCCGAGACTTCCGCTTCACTGACCAATCGCAGTGACCGTGTACGTCACAACGATCACGCGTGATCAGTGAGTGGCGCCTTCAAGCGTGGGGGGACAAAGAGAAAAGAGCCCATCCCTCTCCCGCTTGAATATACCAAGGGCACATGTTATCTCCCTTAGAGACATTTCCCAGGTGGTGTGCGAATGAAAGGGGGTTAATCTCTAGTGCTAGACGCGCTGACCACACCTGGGAATACAAAAGCCTTTGTCTATCCTATATATATCCCCCCCCTCTCGAGTGATACAATAGGAGAATGTTCTGGATTTCATTTATTAAATCACAGAATGTGACACCTGGACACACTTCATTTCACACAAATCTCTCTACAACATGAATAATGCGCGTTGATGCATGAGTGAGTGATAGCTTAACTCAGTTTAGAACAACAAAAGTCAAATCTTAGGTCTCAGATAAAACTCAGGTCTCAGATGATGAAACTCAGGTCTCGGATAAAACTCAGGTCTCAGATGATGAACCTCAGGTCTCAGATGAAACTCAGGTCTCAGATGGTGAAACTCAGGTCTCAGATGATGAAACTCAGGTCTCAGGTGATGAAACAAGGTCTCAGATGATGAAACTCAGGTCTCAGATGGTGAAACTCAGGTCTCAGATGATGAAACTCAGGTCTCAGATGAAACTCAGGTCTCAGATGATGAAACTCAGGTCTCAGATGATGAAATTCAGGTCTCAGATGAAACTCAGGTCTCAGATGATGAAACTCAGGTCTCAGATGATGAAACTCAGGTCTCAGTTGAAACTCAGGTCTCAGATGATGAAACTCAGGTCTCAGATGATGAAACTCAGGTCTCAGATGATGAAACTCAGGTCTCAGATGATGAAACTCAGGTCTCAGATGATGAAACTCAGGTCTCAGATGATAAAACTCAGGTCTCAGATGATGAAACTCAGGTCTCAGATGATGAAACTCAGGTCTCAGATGATGAAACTCAGGTCTCAGATGATGAAACTCAGGTCTCAGATGAAACTCAAGTCTCAGATGGTGAAACTCAGGTCTCAGAAGAAACAGGTCTCAGATGATAAAACTCAGGTCTCAGATGATGAAACTGAGGTCTCAGATGGTGAAACTCAGGTCTCAGATGGTGAAACAGGTCTCAGATGAAACTCAGGTCTCAGATGGTGAAACTCAGGTCTCAGATGAAACTCAGGTCTCAGATGGTGAAACTCAGGTCTCAGAAGAAACAGGTCTCAGATGATAAAACTCAGGTCTCAGATGATGAAACTGAGGTCTCAGATGGTGAAACTCAGGTCTCAGATGGTGAAACAGGTCTCAGATGAAACTCAGGTCTCAGATGGTGAAACTCAGGTCTCAGAAGATGAAACTCAGGTCTCAGATGGTGAAACTCAGGTCTCAGATGGTGAAACTCAGGTCTCAGATGGTGAAACTCAGGTTGCAGATGATGAAACTCAGGTCTCAGATGGTGAAACTCAGGTCTCAGATGAAACTCAGGTCTCAGATGATGAAACTCACGTCTCAGATGATGAAACTCAGGTCTCAGATGGTGAAACTCAGGTCTCAGATGGTGAAACTCAGGTCACAGATGAAACTCAGGTCTCAGATGATGAAACTCAGGTCTCAGATGGTGAAACTCAGGTCTCAGATGATGAAACTCAGGTCTCAGATGATGAAACTCAGGTCTCAGATGAAAACTCAGGTCTCAGATGAAACTCAGGTCTCAGATGAAACTCAGGTCTCAGATAATGAAACTCAGGTCTCAGATGAAACTCAGGTCTCAGATGATGAAACTCAGGTCTCAGATGATAAAACTCAGGTCTCAGATGGTGAAACAGGTCTCAGATGAAACTCAGGTCTCAGAAGATGAAACTCAGGTCTCAGATGGTGAAACTCAGGTCTCAGATGATGAAACTCAGGTCTCAGATGGTGAAACTCAGGTCTCAGATGGTGAAACTCAGGTCTCAGATGATGAAACTCAGGTCTCAGATGATGAAACTCAGGTCTCAGATGGTGAAACTGAGGTCTCAGATGAAACTCAGGTCTCAGAAGAAACTCAAGTCTCAGGTGAAACTCAGGTCTAAGATAAAACTCAGGTCTAAGATAAAACTCAGGTCTCAGATGATGAAACTCGGGTCTCAGATGATGAAACTCGGGTCTCAGATGGTGAAACTGAGGTCTCAGATGAAACTCAGGTCTCAGATGATGAAACTCAGGTCTTAGAAGAAACTCAGGTCTCAGATGAAACTCAGGTCTCAGATAAAAAACTCAGGTCTCAGATGATGAAACTCAGGTCTCACATGATGAAACTCAGGTCTCAGATAATAAAACTCAGGTCTCAGATGAAACTCAGGTCTCAGATGAAACTCAGGTCTCTAGAATCCAACCCTCAAAAAATAAATGACAAGACCTACCTGATTCACTGTCTTACCACTACCGAACAAGAATCAACTTTACGCGGTGTCATTGACGCGTACCATATGCGGGGCCGAAATCCGTATGTCCATATCAGATGCTGGCCCTGAGACAGATGTCCTAGGTGCCGCCCGCATAGTAACCCCCCCCCCCATACATGTACACCTTCCCACAGATAAATAATAAATAAGTTAATTTCAATAATGATGATACATTTTTTAAAGCACCCTCTCCCCCCTCCCCCATCACACTCGCAAAAGAGCCCTTCCCCCCCACCCTGCCAGTACAATTTAGTATTAAATCTGATAAACAAAAAAATTCACAGTGATATACCATTATCACACAGTTAAATTGTGTCTGCCTTCCCCCCCCCCCATTTCCCAACAAATAATTTCGACTACACACCTCACCCCCCCCTCTAAAAAAAACCCAATACTTTCTCTATCTTGTGTTCCCAATAAGAAATGAACAGGTCTGTCTACTTGCATGCAACTATTATGTTGTAATTAAATCAGTTTATAATACATGAAGGATTATCAACAAAGTACGTTGTCAAAGATAACCTTTCTTGTTTTTTTTTTTCTCAGAAAATGTAAATGGATGATGTTAGCTTAGAGATCTAATCTGTCAGTGTCATGTTATCTGACAGCTTTTGTCATGTCATCAGACAGCTTGTCATGACTCAAATGTCGCAAGAGGATGAGTCATACCAGATAACTCATGTTGATCTCACAAAAAAAAAATCAAAACAAGGGACACCACTCAGTAAGTATACCAGATCTGTCTGTTGTATTGTTTAAACTTCTTGATTGATTTCTCTGTCTGATATACGTCATTATTTGGACAGTTTTGTGAAAATATAAACAATGAAGTTTTTAGTATGTTTTAATTTGATTTGTGTATATTGAACTATAAACTTCTATTCTAACCTTTACATCATTGTTTGTTAAGTGTTGTGTATTTTAGTATCACTATCTGTGGTACGTGTGCTCGTCAGTGTGCTCGTCAGTGTGCTCGTCAGATACTCTACTATAGCGGTTCTCATAGTGCGGGTTGCGATCCTCAAGTGAATCACGGGCAGATTCAAAGTAGGTCCGCAACATTTTTAAAATGTAATTTATCGAGAATTATCGATAATTATTACAATAAATTTTTTTGCTTTCCTTTCTTTCACCCTTTTTTTCCTCTACTACACTGGGATTGGGATGCTAATACCAAAAACTCAAGAACCACTGCGCCATTACATGACAATAATTGTTCTATCATAATTATTGCAATTGTAAGTTGAAAAAAAAATATCCGGATGTGATATAATTAAAACTGATTTCAGTTTTTGCAGACTGAAAATTATGACAGTACTTTGTAGCTGACTCCAGCGGGGTACCTGTCTTAGTGGCGCCCTGTCAGACTGAGAAAATGACGCCCCGTAGCCTTGCAAAACGTTTCTATAGTAGCTAGAGGCAAAGTAAGAGCCGCCATACCCCCCGCCCCCTCTCGGACTAGGTACGATTCTGTTTTACATGAAGAGTAATTCAAAATGTCATACAAGACGAAGAGTACGTTGGTCAATATTTTACTGGTCAACCACATCAATAAATATAATTCAAATAACTTGTCCCCCCCCCCTTTTCAAAACAGCGACTATTCGATTCAAATAAAATGGATGAATGATGATTAATGATGACATATAACTAGCTGTATATTTCAATGAGCCTTTATATGAACCTAATTTCATTGATTTGAATTAAATTTGATTCCAACTATTACATTCTCTCCCTCCGCCTCCTTTCATTCTCTTCCCCCCCCCCCCACAAAAAAAACAACAACAAACAAACAATGTAAAGCTTACATTTGAAGTATTGCAGACACATGTCGTATGTAAACTTTACATTCGTGTGTGTGTGGTTGTGTGTGTGTGTGTGTGTGTGTGAGAGAGAGAGAGAGAGAGAGAGAGAGAGAGAGAGAGAGAGAGAGAGAGAGAGAGAATGCAAAACACTTTGTGTGAATTGTATAAAACTGAACGTACTGCCCATGCACCTAATGTATAACACCACTTGTGTTACAACGTAGTTGTTTTATTAAACAAGTAAAACCAACATAAAAAATTACGTTCATGTACTAATAGGTAAAGTTACTTTTAAAAACCTAAAATCAAACAGTTTTTTTTGTTTTGTTTATAAAACAGATCAAGGATTTTCCACATCCGAATAAACCAGCTGTACATTAAAAACAACATTCTACAAGCTGTGACCAACATTCTACAAGCTGTATCTATATTATTATTATAAGATTACATACATTCAATAAGCTTCAACCAACTTTCTATATGTTGTGGCCAACAATCTACCAGTTGTAATTATTATTCTTGAAGTTATAGCAAACATTTTACAAGCTGTAACCAACATTCTACAAGCTGTATCTATATTATTATTATAAGATTACATACATTCAATAATCTTCAACCAACTTTCTATATGTTGTGGCCAACTTTCTACCAGTTGTAATTATTATTCTTGAAGTTATAGCAAACATTCTACAAGCTGTAACCAAAATTCTGCTAGCTATAACTAACTTTTACAAGCTGTAACCAACATTCTACATGCTGTAACAAACAGTCTACAAGTTGTAACCATCTTTCTACAAGCTGTAACCAACATTCTATCTGCTGTAGTCAAAATTCTACGAGGTGTAACCAACATTCTCCAAGCTGTAACCAGCATTCTACAACTATCTCCCCCACTTACGCCAAATACATGGGATGAATGGGACGCGTGGATTGAAACCTTCATATCTTACAGAAACTAAGGATAACAAATGCAGGATTGTCGTCCTTGGTTCACCAGGTGTAGGGAAATCTGGTAAATTATTGGTTTATATCATGTTTGATGGTGTATGTGGTGTCTTTTACATAGGTATGTGTGTGAGAGAAAATGTGAGTCTGCATTTATGGTCTGTAAGTGTAAGTGTGTGTGTGTGTGTGTGTGTGTGTGATTGATGCATGTCTGAAGCACATGCAGTTTATGGGATTAGAGGCGTTTGCACTTTTATTTGCTAGTTTTATTTGCTAGCTTGTTTTGAACGATTATTGAAAAAAAAGTTTATTATAAATTATATTTATAAATAATCCAAAATTCTTGTGCATTTTATGTATTACAGCCCTAATTGTCAGGTTTATAACGAAAAGATTTATCGGAGAATACTGTCCGACACTTGGTAAGTCACTTTGTTGGTCATTTGTCTTATTGTGGACAGATACGGGAACATGATTCAAATTGTTAGAGAAGAAATACTTTGGGGCTAATCAGAAATCAAAAAGCTTTACGAAAATGAGTGTAGTTGAACTCTGCATAACAAACGAAGTTCCAGCGTCATGTTGACTAAGCTGGATGTTCATTGTGTGGCACATTCCCTATGCTGTATTACATCGGGTGGCACATTCACTAAGCTGGATGTTCATTGTGTGGCACATTCACTATGCTGTATTACATCGTGTGGCACATTCACTAAGCTGGATGTTCATTGTGTGGCACATTCACTATGCTGTATTACATCGTGTGGCACATTCACTATGCTGGATGTTCATTGTGTGGCACATTCACTATGCTGGATGTTCATTGTGTGGCACATTCACTATACTGTATTACATCGTGTGGCACATTCACTATGCTGGATGTTCATTGTGTGGCACATTCACTATGCTGTATTACATCGTGTGGCACATTCACTATGCTGGATGTTCATTGTGTGGCACATTCACTATGCTGGATGTTCATTGTGTGGCACATTCACTATGCTGTATGTACATCGTGTGGCACATTCACTATGCTGGATGTTCATTGTGTGGCACATTCACTATTCTGTATGTACATCGTGTGGCACATTCACTAAGCTGGATGTTCATTGTGTGGCACATTCACTATGCTGGATGTTCATTGTGTGGTACATTCACATTGCTGGATGTTCATTGTGTGGCACATTCACTAAGCTGGTTATTCATTGTACGAAACACAAAAACCCACAGACTAAGTGGAAAATTGTGTAATACTTTAAATGTTGCCCTGAAAAATTGAAATTAAAAATGTTGGAAAAGAAGCGACGGCAGAAATAATGGGGAAGAGGGAGTGTCAACAGGAAAGACACCACAGAGCAAGGAATCAGGTGAAATGGAAATGTGATTAGTAGATTCAAAAGGGGGGGGGATAACAATCGCCCATTTTACATTTGTTATAACATTTCCCCTGCCTGTGGTCTCACAGAACTCTTGACCGAACAGTTTGTCAGTTTTTGGTCAGTCATTGGACAGCCGAACAGTTTGTCAGTTTTTGGTCAGTCATTGGACAGCCGAACAGTTTGTCAGTTTTTGGTTAGTCATTGGACAGCCGAACAGTTTGTCAGTTTTTGGTCAGTCATTGGACAGCCAAACAGTTTGTCAGTTTTTGGTCAGTCATTGGACAGCCGAACAGTTTGTCAGTTTTTGGTCAGTCATTGGACAGCCGAACAGTTTGTTAGTTTTTGGTCAGTCATTGGACAGCCGAACAGTTTGTCAGTTTTTGGTCAGTCATTGGACAGAATGAAGCCATTAGAGAATTTGTTTAATTACTTTATTTATTTATAAAATATTTTAAAAAAAAACCTATTTAAATATGATTTGTTTGTTTATAATATCAAATCCGATAATGTTTACAGAAACTATCTACAGATACACTTCAGATAAACAATTTGAAGATGATGTCAGACTTGACATACTGGACACAGCCGGGCAGGTACCACAGGTTCATTTATATTGGTAGACAGTAGAACACTGTGCATGGACTAATGAGACAGGTGCAAAGAGGCGGATTAAACGGAATGTACAGACGCGAATTCTGGATGCCAACTTTTGACCACGTTAACAGTACATACTTGTCTTTATGTCGTTAAGAATCTGTTTTTAGGGGCTCGGGATTTCTTACGTGCTCGATTCTCCAGCGTACCTAAACCGCCCATGTACTAGACATTTTGGGTTTATATACATACTAGTCTATGTTATAGCTACAAATTTCTTTCGTATTCAAAAATATTTACATACTAGCCGTACCCTGCAAAACCTTTGCATAGAGTTATATCCCCTTAGGCTTGATCGGTAGGCTGGGTTATTTTTGGGTTCGGGCAGATCCGATTTTTTCATGATTGCATTTTAAACTGGAATACTGTTGTATCCATTCTTTACTTTCGATTTAATGCATAACCCACACCACTATTATTTATATAGATTGTACTAAAGTTTATTATAGTTACTATATGAAAGTTGGCACTTCAAAAAAAAAAAAAGCAAAATGTAAAAAAAAACGTTTGCTACAAAAGAGCATCATTTTGTTCCCATTAAAAATTACCACTAATCAGTGAAGTTGCTATTAAGTCTGGGGCCTTCACTAAAATGTTAGAAGGGAGTCCTAAAAGAGCCACCTTGAAGGAGCCCATAGTAACGCCCCCCCCCCCGAGCTCGTTTCAAAACGACACCATGGCTATACTATATTTATCAGCTGATCGTAAATGAGTCACGGTTCACTAACAGTTTCTTTAAGTCAATAATGCTATACAAATACATTTCTCCAGACTTCACCTTATTGGACGGAGGGATACGGCATGTGGGGAGACTGCTTCATCCTTGTCTACTCCATCACCGAGGAACTCAGTTTCAAAGAAGTGCAGCACCTCAGGCAGCTGTTGGAGTCATCGAAAAAGTCGAACCCTTTCTGCTGCGTCCTGGTGGGCAACAAGAATGATCTTGTGTACGACAGGCAGGTCACGACACTGCAAGGTCAAGAGCTAGCAGACGACATGGGCTGTAAGTTCTACGAAATATCTACCTGTGATTGGAATCAGCTGCCCCAGGTAAAGTGTAGAAAAATGTTTAGAAATGAAATGTTTTTTTTTATCTTAGGTATTTGTAAATATTCAGGTGGAATTTGCTTTGTCATGTATACATGTACTATGATCTCGACAGTTTATATAAGTCAGTGCAAGCAAACTGAGACATTCACTTTTTACTAGAATGTGATAGATTTTGTATTCTTAGTTAACTTTAAGTAAAGATAAAAAAAAAAAGACAACTGTTAGGGACTATTAATTAGACCGATTAGATTTTTTTTAGACCAAACGTTTTTTTGTGAAAATGTAATTTTTTTGTGTAAGAGGTAAACAGACAGGTAATTAATAACTTATACATTTACAACATAATACACACGGCTATTCCATTGAGTCATGGAAGTCAAGTATATAATCAACCAATCAACACTGTTTGAAGTACTCTCCTCCCCCCCCCCCCACCCTTTACAAAGAAAATCTTTCGGATTTTATTCGATTATATTTTTACTTATTAAATGCTAAAAAAAAATTATTGAGCTTTACAACTTCAACCCTCGCCCCTTATTTAATATGTATAGCGTCAAACAGTTTTTGTTGTGTTTTTAAATTCAAAGCCATCTAGTCAGGGGCGGACACTATGTCAGTTGAGGTCCTGGGGGCAGCAGAAAATGTTGGCCCCCTTTAGAAAAAGAGGGACATATCTATGAATTGAAAATTAGGCTCTGTTGGGGGCCCCTTAATACGCAGGGGCCCTGGTGCGCCCGTCCTTAAATCCGCCTCTGAATCTTGTACGTATTAATACCTTATATCACAGTTTAACATGCTAGTCACCTGATAAAATTGGTTAGCAAAAATATCAATTCACAGTGCAATAAAATATAGATGAAGATTTTAATGACGAAATAAATACAGAAATATTTGAATATAATTGCGCAAAGTTTAGACTCACATTTCAGCACACTTTGAACGGACTGACAGACAGACAGACAGACCGACAATAAATTTAAAAAAAAGCATGCGAAGAATTATTTAACTTCCTCTAAGTCTCATTAATTGACTTATAAACTTTTTTTATAACATTGTGAAACAAACAATTTGTATTGCACGAGAATATCAAACCACCTGTTTGTTATTGTGTAGGTCACACGGTGTTTATCTTATATCGAACAGGTTTCTGATATCTTCACTGACCTATATGCTAGCTGGAGACGATCCAGGATGCCGAGAGATGGACGCCAGAGAAAACCCAGCTCTAGTGCCAAGTTTAAACTGGCCATACAAAAAGTGATCTCAGGAAAAAATAGTAATGTTAAAAAAAATTCTTCCAGTAGCAACGGATCGATTTGATTGACAATATTGTACTTTCCTATTGTTGGTAGTCATATATATACATACATATACATATATATATATATATATATATATATATATATATATATATATATATATCAAAAAGTATATGGTACTTACTTACTGTGTGTCAAAAATTTGTTAATATAATATCACATATTATTGTGCTGGTTTTGTGCTGTTAAGTCTGAAGGACACAAAGCCAGTATGTAAAATATTTTTTTTTCAAAGCAAAGTCTGTAAATGTGATATTTAAACACTCTATGTTTGAGACATGCTGATGAAATTGTAATGCTTGTATATAACTACAAATATTTTCCATTATTTTCGCCAGTCCCCGGTGTAAAATTAAAAATAAATATTCATAAAGAATTTTGACTTCAGTGTTTGACCAATGATTGATTATGTTTTGTACTTTTATAATATATTTTGAAATGAAAAAAGTAGGTCTATCTATATGACACACTTTCAACATGTAGGTCTACCAAGTTGACACACTTTCAACATGTAGGTCTACCAAGTTGACACACTTTCAACATGTAGGTCTACCAAGTTGACACACTTTCAACATGTAGGTCTACCAAGTTGACACACTTTCAACAAGTTGGTCTACCAAGTTGACACACTTTCAACATGTAGGTCTACCAAGTTGACACACTTTCAACATGTAGGTCTACCAAGTTGACACACTTTCAACATGTAGGCCTACCAAGCTGACACACTTTCAACATGTAGGTCTACCAAGTTGACACACTTTCAACATGTAGGTCTACCAAGTTGACACACTTTCAACATGTAGGTCTACCAAGTTGACACACTTTCAACATGTAGGTCTACCAAGTTGACACACTTTCAACATGTAGGTCTACCAAGTTGACACACTTTCAACATGTAGGTCTACCAAGTTGACACACTTTCAACAAGTTGGTCTACCAAGTTGACACACTTTCAACATGTAGGTCTACCAAGTTGACACACTTTCAACATGTAGGTCTACCAAGTTGACACACTTTCAACATGTAAGTCTACCAAGTTGACAACTTTCAACATGTAGGTCTACCAAGTTGACACACTTTCAATATATTGGCCTATCTAGTTGACACACTTTCAACATGTTGGTCTATCTAGTTGACACACTTTCAACATGTAGGTCTACAAAGTTGACACAATTTCAACTATACGCCTAGCTATTATTTGAAAAAAAAACATTATTATAACACATTATAGCTGTTAGGAAAAAAAACAAAATGGCTTCATGTATGGGTAAACTTTTAAATTCTGCTTTCAACCCTCCGCAAGGTAAATTATTATGTTATACAATAGCTTTGATTCTCATTCCATGTTACATGAGGTTGCGAAATGAAAAACTTTTCTTGCAACATTAAGAGGAGAAATAATACCAATCCGTGAATTCATTTATTTCAAAAGAAGTCATATCCAAGCACAACTTACATTTAGCAAACATATTAGAGATTAACCATGTCTATAAATAAAAACTTTCTTAATTAGAAAGAGATTTAGGTCACACACTGTTTTAGGAAATCAAATCTTAATTTACAACATAGACTCTTCCAGCCTAGTAGCGTGAAAATTCTAAAACAGGGGCCAGGCAGTAGCAGGGGGGACAGGTAATACATTTTACTAAGTAGAGCAAATAAGCAGAGGGGGCCAGACAAAACGTAGGAGGGGCCCGGCCCCCTGCCGCCCCCCCACGCTACGGGCCTGGACTCTTCTATTGACTTCAGATAATTTAAGACATCTCCAAAATCGTATGCCTTCAGCAATAGGAAGATTAACGACAATAAAATGTTTTATCAAGAAAAATATTTCACCTGTCAGTCTTTACGATATGAGATACGGTATACATATATATATATATATATATATATATATATATATATATATATATATATATATATATATATATGTATATATAACCCCTATTAAAAGAAATCCTGTTATCAATCTGTTATCAATAACAGAGACTACAGTACATCAGGTTAATAGTGTGTTGGATTGAAGTTGTACAAAATTAAACTTTCATAAAATGTGTCATTAAATGCATGCACCAAGACTATTTAATGATACAATATTACAAATGAAGAAATTTAAAATCGGATTCTTAAAGACTTCCCTCACATTCAGGAATTATTAATTCAATAATTGAGATGCTGATCAAGAGAGGTAACCTTTAAATGACATTTTGACAGTAGTTAACGAAGATTTACCTCCCTTTTATTGATAAATCATTCATTTATTAATCATACTTCTTATAAATTGAAGGGTTCATTTTTCTAAATTCTCTGTCTAAATAGTCAAAAACCAGTATTAGATTTATTTGTTTGTTAATTTTCATACTCGAATAATAAATCATTTTGATTTGTTACATTTATATGAACAAATGTAAGTTAATAAAATGCTAATTTAACTTTTATTTATGGTTTCGTACAATTGACATTTTACTGACATAGTCAAAAGAAGATCATAATATTTGTCCGAAAATATAAGTTTGTGGAACAGATTGATATATATTTTAACAAATATGTTGTTACAGCTATTCTAAGACAAAACCATATCAGTGCTAGTAACATTCTGCACAATAAAATGATTATAATATCAATCCATTCTGACATTTGACTTTCTCACAAGAAGAAATTATTTAAAATATAATTTTGTGTTACAAAAAGAAATGTAGATTAAGATAAAAGTATATTATTAAACATGGAAGATTGGCAGCAATATGTACAAGTTAATTACAGAACATTGGCAGCAATATGTACAAGTTAATTACAGAACATTGGCAGCAATATGTACAGGTTAAAAACAGAACAATTGTAGCAATGTGTACTATCTAAACACGGAATATTTGTGGCTATATGTACAAGTGTGTAGGTGTATATAATATTTGTGGCTATATGTACAAGTGTGTAGGAGTATATAATATTTGTGGCTATGTGTACAAGTGTGTAGGAGTATATAATATTTGTGGCTATATGAACAAGTGTGTAGGAGTATATAATATTTGTGGCTATATGTACAAGTGTGTAGGAGTATATAATATTTGTGGCTATGTGTACAAGTGTGTAGGAGTATATAATATTTGTGGCTATGTGTACAAGTGTGTAGAAGTATATAATATTTGTGGCTATATGAACAAGTGTGTAGGAGTATATAATATGTGTGGCTATATGTACAAGTGTGTAGGAGTATATAATATTTGTGGCTATATGTACAAGTGTGTAGGAGTATATAATATTTGTGGCTACATGTACAAGTGTGTAGGAGTATATAATATTTGTGGCTATATAATATTTACCTTTTTATGGCACTTACCTCAATTTAACGTTGAAGTTATTGTTCTGTCAGTGTACTGTTACGATTAATATCACCTCGATATATTTTTTAAAATTATAATTATTTAGCCTCTGAATTTTCGATGCCAGCCATTTTATAAAATAAAGATATTCCACTTAAGATATTCCACTAAAGATAGTTCCCTAAACATGCACACAGGTAGATAAACTAAAGATATTCCACATACACACAAGAAGATTTGACTTTAATGTCTTATATTTAAAAAAAGAAAACCGATATATCGGAGACTATTTGAGCTAGGAGGATTACGTGGAAGTTTGTTCTAGCACCACAGGAGCAGTACCCGTGGGAATGATCTTACTTGCTAACTCATCTATGGTGGGGATGAAAGAATGACACAACAAAAACCGTTTAATAAGTTGTTACTATGATAAAGAGATGAGCCTTTCATCCTACCAGGAACTTAAACAATACAATTTCAAAGCTTTTACGTTTAAGTTTTGTGTGTAATTTATTGCAGCGATATTTAATCAGAGAAGAGCCGTTATTTACTTTTTGAAACCCCCCTCCCAACTAAAGGCCTACAAACTCATCTACTTCACCCCCTACTATAAGACAATGCACCCATAAGCTCATCTAGGCCTGAGTTAAAAGGTAAATTAAAACAGATTAATAACTTTAGTCACTTCGCAAAATATTAAATGAAAGTACATTAAAATATAGACGACGAAAATAATTTAGAAATACACAAAGTCAATATAAATGCGCAGATTGTATACTCATACTTTTGTACACTTTGAATGGACCGACAGACAATGAGATTAACAGAAATCCAGAAGTTCACATTTATAGATTTAAAAACTGTGTAACATTTCAGAAAACACCAACATCTTGTTGAATGGAAAGAAATTTTTATGTTATGTATATATGTGTACAGAGCCTTTCTAATGTTTTTGGAGCCTTGGGCCAAGCGACGTTGGAAAAAGTTTCATTTAAAGGCCCTAGGCAATGTCACTTTTAGTCTATTTAGTAGCTCTAGGCAATGCCACTTTTAGTCTATTTAGTAGCTCTAGGCAATGCCACTTTTAGTCTATTTAGTAGCTCTAGGCAATGCCACTTTTAGTCTATTTAGTAGCTCTAGGCAATGCCACTTTTAGTCTATTTAGTAGCTCTAGGCAATAGTACTTTTAGTCTATTTAGTAGTTCTAGGCAATGTCACTTTTAGTCTATTTACTAGCCCTAGGCAATGCCACTTTTAGTCCATTTAGTAGCTCTAGGTAATAGGACTTTTAGTCTATTTAGTAGCTCTAGACAATAGTACTTTTAGTCTATTTAGTAGCTCTAGACAATAGTACTTTTAATCTATTTAGTAGCTCTAGGCAATAGTACTTTAAGTCTATTTAGTAGCTCTAGACAATAGTACTTTTAATCTATTTAGTAGCTCTAGGCAATAGTACTTTTAGTCTATTTAGTAGCTCTAGGTAATAGGACTTTTAGTCTATTTAGTAGCTCTAGGCAATGTCACTTTTAGTCTATTTACTAGCCCTAGGCAATGCCACTTTTAGTCTATTTAGTAGCTCTAGGCAATAGTACTTTTAGTCTATTTAGTAGCCCTAGGTAATAGTACTTTTAGTCTGTTTAGTAGCTCTAGACAATAGTACTTTTAGTCTATTTAGTAGCTCTAGGTAATAGGACTTTTAGTCTATTTAGTAGCCCTAGGTAATAGTACTTTTAGTCTGTTTAGTAGCTCTAGACAATAGTACTTTTAGTCTATTTAGTAGCTTTAGACAATAACGTTGACATGGCTGACTTTTGACAAATCTATTCGGTCTGTCAAGCCGTATTAGTTAATTTAGATGAATTAACTAAAGAGGAAGTTTTAAATTACAAAAATGAATATTACCAAAGTATCTAGTTAAAAGCAACTTGTTCAATTTAAGTTGAACTTATGCACTAAAAGTGAAGTCACTTTTTATAGTCAGATTAAAAAAACAAATAATAGATCATTTATATGTTAAAACATGTTTGGTCAGAATTAAAAGAAAAAGTTTATCTTCAATATTTTTCTAGGCCAGGTTTCTGTGCACGGGAATATATCAGAATTATTGAAACATATTTTTGATTTATGAGCAATTTGAAAAATTCCAAATTGAACTCACCATGAATCGTCTGTTAATTATTTGTACTGTTCTGGCATTATCATTTCTAACCTTAGGTCAAGGTGAGTAACTCATATTACTGATGTAATCTTGTATTACTAGTGCTGTATTATTACCAGGTTTATAAATCTAAACTGATAAAAACCAGATGTATTTTATACATTGTTACATAACTTACTTCATTTTGGTAAAAGAAAAGGAGCGGCACATCAGTTGTTTGACAATTATGTAATGAAACCAATACATTTATATAACTTTGACAGTTTGAACACTAAGTGAATAACATTCTCACAAGATGTATTTCACTAGACTAGTCACAAAGAACTTTATAGTAAGCCATATATCAGTGATTCCCAAATTCTTTTCAACTACCGCCCCCCCCCCCCATTCAAAGAAAAATGAACTCATTATTTTGTGCAGTGTGTACAGTATGCTAACTTCTCTGTAACATTCATGTATAGACTTATGTACAGTATGCTAACTTGTCTTTAACATTCATATATAAACATGTTTTTTAAAACGATGATGTTGGTGGGGGGGGGGCGGGGAGGTGAAAAGGGGGGGGGGGCTGCTAGTAGATCAAAGTGAGACATGGATTAGTGTTAAGTAAGATGGAGGTGTAATAAGTAGGTCACACAAAGTTTATATATGAATGTTACAGACTAGTTAGCATACTGTACATAAGTTAACACGACAACGTGCATTAATAAAGTAATGAAATACATATAGTTAATTGGTGCACAGTGAACTAAACACACACACACACACACTTACTAAAGACACAAACACACACACACACACACACTTACTAAAGACACAAACACACACACACACACTTACTAAAGACACAAACACACACATACACACACACACACTTACTAAAGACACAAACCCACACAACACACACACTTACTAAAGACACAAACCCACACAACACACACACTTACTAAAGACACAAACACACACATACACACACACACACTTACTAAAGACACAAACCCACACAACACACACATACACACACAAACTTAAACATTGCAAATGATGTTCGTTATTTACTTCAGGTCAGTTAACCTTCTGCGACACTTGTGACGTAATGGTCAACAGATTGTGTGTACTGTGTCTGCCCAGGTCACTGGTCACCAGGAACTGTTTCTGTGGTATCAGTGACCCACTGTCCATTGAGTGTTTGGCCGCCTCCCCATGTGAGGGCGTGGGTAAATGAGACCATTTCACCCCAGCGATGTATGGAAATGTACGTCAACAGTTGACTTAAGATGACAAGGTCTATATGAAACGTCAATTAAACAGATTACTTAAAGCTGTTCATGTTTTATTTATGCGTGCAGTGTGTACAAATTTTACAGTAATAAAACAGTATTCGTTGAATGACCTTTATACAATTGGAAGTTACATCAAAACTTTCACTATATGTTTTACTACTTTTAATTTCGTAGTGGTGATAATACTATAATATCAATAAGTTAATAAACACATATTAAATGCTATCATTAATAAATGTTATCAAAAAATAGAAATAGTAGATATTATCACACAAGATGTAGTAAATGTTATCACACAATAGACATATAAGATATTGTAAATGTTATAATTCAATAACACATAATTCAAGTTGTTATATACCGCGATCAGACGTCCTAATTTACACACGACACGTCATGACATCACAATGACCTTACCAGCGTAATTAAAGTTCAGAAATCTCCCAGCGTACATCAAAGTTCAGGAATGTCCCAGCGTACATCAAAGTTCAGGAATGTCCCAGCGTACATCAAAGTTCAGGAATTTCCCAGCGTACATCAAAGTTCAGAAATGTCCCAGCGTACATCAAAGTTCAGGAATTTCCCAGCGTACATCAAAGTTCAGGAATTTCCCAGCGTACATCAAAGTTCAGGAATGTCCCAGCGTACATCAAAGTTCAGGAATTTCTCAGCGTACATCAAAGTTCAGGAATGTCCCAGCGTATATGGTTGTCAAGTCTCAGACTCATAAAAGTATTAGTATTGTCACAGTATAGTGCAATAGTGTAATATAGTGTAATAATCTAGTAATCTCAAAACACTTCTACTTTCACCTTGATTTTGGATAAAAACACTACGTAATGTTTACTTACGAAAATAATAGATTATCAATTTTGTGAGATTTGGATTCATTAATGAATGTTGTTCGTTGCTTTTTGTTAAATGCGTATTTTACTATCAATTTCCCCAAACGTTTTTATCTGGGAGGAGTGATGATTGTCCCAGGGGCTCGTCCTTTAAATAATTCATTAACATAGGGGGGGGGTCTGAAAAAGATTGACAGTTGGTGACATGGGGGAGAAGGGGTGATAGGATATTGTAACGGAATCAATGCTCGAAATTATAACAATCAAACCAAATTATATTCTCTAATTGATGGTGTCTTAAATATTAATATGTTGTATTTTATATGAATTTTAGTATACAGTGTACTAGTTTATATACATTAACACACTTGGAACTATTTATTACCATTACCACTTTGAAAAAAGAAAAAAAATTGAATATTGAAATTGGAAGTGTTTGGTCCACTTCAAGAAATGTCGGAGTATGTCTACGCGGGAGGTAATTTGTATACTTTATCTGGAGCAGCGAATTCGGTACCTTTATTTTAATTTCTCATTTATGTTTGGGTCAATGCTGGGATGTGGGAGAAGACGATTGCCAATGATGACTAATTCATATCTAATAGCAGCATAGAGTAGGCAAAATGATGGAATGAAATCATGGCAAGGGCTACAGACCAGTGGCGTAGCGAGGGAGGCCAAGGGGGCATCATGCCCCGGGCGCTACTCACAAAGGGGTACCAAATGGTCCGCAAAACATATAATATTATATGGTTTTCGAATGGGAGTTGGGTGCTAAAAAGGTATTGTGCCCCTCGCTACGCCACTGCTACAGACAACGATAAAGGATGGATGTTACAGAACTAATCTTAAAGAAAAGAGAAAGACGTATGGTGGCACTACATACATAATAGGCATAAGATGAAGGAAGTGGTCTTACACACTAATTAAACATGAAATGTGTAGTTAAAAACGTTCTATATTGTTAAGGGCTTCGCACTGTCCGTCTCAATAACTAGGTAGGCCTACGGCCCTTCAGATATTTTGGTGGCCTGATAATTGCGAACCTAACAGTCAATACTTTACAAACAAAAGTCATTGAAGAGCCGCATACTGTTATATAATATTTGAGCATTGGAGATGGGTTCCAGTTCGTGTTAAAGATCGTTATTCTGAGATTAATGATTGTCTTATATTAGTGTTAAATTGGATTGCACTGATTACAACTAAAAGGGGAGTGGGGGTGGGGCGGAGTTTGAAATTTGCTTTTAATGTCATTTTTGGGAGAGAGGATGCTATGTTTTTTGGGAGAGAGGATGCTATGTTTTTTGGGAGAGAGGATGCTATGTTTTTTGGGAGAGAGGATGCTATGTTTTTTGGGAGAGAGGATGCTATGTTTTTTTGGGAGAGAGGATGCTATGTTTTTGGGAGAGAGGATGCTATGTTTTTTGGGAGAGAGGATGCTATGTTTTTTTGGGAGAGAGGATGCTATGTTTTTTGGGAGAGAGGATGCTATGTTTTTTGGGAGAGAGGATGCTATGTTTTTTGGGAGAGAGGATGCTATGTTTTTTGGGAGAGAGGATGCTATGTTTTTTGGGAGAGAGGATGCTATGTTTTTTGGGAGAGAGGATGCTATGTTTTTTGGGAGAGAGGATGCTATGTTTTTTGGGAGAGAGGATGCTATGTTTTTTGGGAGAGAGGATGCTATGTTTTTTGGGAGAGAGGATGCTATGTTTTTTGGGAGAGAGGATGCTATGTTTTTTGGGAGAGAGGATGCTATGTTTTTTGCCTTTTTTTTTCTTTTTTATAAATTTTTATTTCTTTTATTTATTTATTTTTTTGTGGGAAAGGGGTTAAAAACTTGAAAAATTTTACTAGGAGGGATCACTGAAAGATTGACACTAATTGTTGACGGGGAGGTGGAAGCTCTAAAAAGTGCTAAAATTTTTTGACGTAATGAATAGACAATCCCTAGGTTGTACCGGGCTCTGACACCCGCAACTGTATTTTGTGTCCCAGAATTCTTCCAGAAGATCTGGCCAACTTAAAAAGGACATTTAGCTCACCATGACAGTAAAAAATTGAAATCTTAATTTCTATAAAACCTGAATTTAACAATTAAAGTTTATGATAACGTTTTTTTTTCGTCACTTTTTATTGCTGTTTGTGTTATCTGACAAAGATAAGCTGTTTATGCGTTTGACAGAAATGACATCTGTACAATAAGAAGCATTCTATCAATCACTCTAGAACGTTTTTAAGTTCAAGTGCTCCAGTAAGTTAATTACAAAAAAAACCAACTATTAGCCATGAAGCTATTAATAGTAGTGTTGATTGCAGCAAGTACATGTTTTTCGCAATGTAAGTACCAAAAGCTATTAATGGTGACTGTTGTATTGATTTTAAAGTAATCTATATAAAGTGCATCTGTCTGGTTCAGCAATAAATGGGATTATGTTGTTGTTTATCATTTGACTGTAAATACTGGAAGAATTATTTTAAATTGGCATTAAAGGAGTTACAGCTACTTTAGGCAGTTACCAGTTTAGGTCACATCGGGATGGTTATAAAAGTGCGGGTCAGAAATTTTATTGCACATGTGTGGAGATTAATGACGTAATTAACTTTAGTCACAACCTGGGCGGAAGCGAAATATGCCACCCTATTGACGGGCCAAAAAAAATATTACGTATTGTCCCTAGTTGACGGAAAAGTGCCGTCCATTGCTTACCTCCGCCTTCACCTTCTCATCCCCATTCAACTCTCCCTCCCAACTCCGCCCCTTCTACCTCCACCCCTTCTTCTCCATCTCCACCTACGCCACCGATATGGATACTAATATTTATAGATGAAATATTTGATTATCGACATTTTAAAACTTTCATTCAATATTACTATTGTAATTTCTTCTATTTCGTTTCGTTTTACTTTTTACTACTGTTTTTTTTTTAATCCACTTAAAGTCTCTTATATTTGTTCGCAGTAATTGTGCCAGATTTAAATATTTGTGAGTTGTGTCAACCAAGTCAAACCCAGTGTTTGGCTCACTGTATCCCCATGGCAACGTTCAGTGATCCTAACGCTTACGTCAACGGCCAGTTCTGTGTCTGTGGAGACAACCCGACCTGCAAGGCGGCATGTGGAGCATTTCTGGGATGATAACTTTTAACTACAATATACATTTTTCCTGAACAAAAAAAAAAAAATATGTTCGTTACTTGATTTTCAAATGTATTTGATTGAATGTGTACGTCATATCTTTCTTCAATTAAAAATGTAAACAATCATTGTCCATCTCAATGACTCCATAAAATATGTAACTAATTGGGTCATAGCTTACTATGGTAGGATGGTCTGCTACGATACATTTGGTAGACACGCGCTGAACTAAGATTTTTTTTCCAAGCCACAGTAAACGTGTTAGCCAACTGGTGGTCCCTGTGTGATAACCTTAGTGGCCCACGTGCAGAACCAAATGTGGATGTTCCGCATAGAATTTAATTTTTAGTGATACTGTTTTTAAACAGTATGTGTATCAGGGGTGACCACTCGTGAGATCTGTGAGAGGCGCACTGTGGTATTTTATCTAATACATAATCGTCTAGCCTGGCGAGCGAGCGAGCCTGTGTATAACTTCCGCGGCTAAAAATAGACTGGGGAATTCCAAAATGTTAGTCTCACTCAAGGGGAGTGAACTCTTGCTTGGCTAAAAATAGTCTTGAGAATTCCAAATAGTGCGCAAATTATGTAAAGTTGTAAAGATGGTCAAAGGGATACAACTCAATTATAAGGAGTCACTCGCCGGTCTTGGTACCGGGCCTTTGATCTAGTGAAGTAATAAATACTTTTCAGGGCCACGCTATTGTCAATTTATATTACAGTACTTAACATTGAACAAAAGAAATTTCGGGCCCCTAGGCAGGGCTGTCACGGGCCCCTGGGCATAAACCTCTAAAGTAGCTCCAGGTTATGAGAATTAAAAAAATTCACAGATCATATACTTTGCACTAGTAATTTGTACTTATACTTTGTACTTATACTTTGTACTTATACTTTGTACTTATACTTTGTACTTATACTTAGATAAGTTAGACATATACAACATACAAGGTATGGTTTTATACAGTTGTTATTTGAAAAAAAATAATTGTATTTTAAGTTTATTGTTTAAATTAAACTATAAAACAGTTTAATTATACACATTTTTATTTATTGTTTTTTTTTAAAACAAACTCTCCTTGATTTGGCTAATGCTAAATTGTTACTTTAATAACATCATCAAAAATGTAATAACTTCACCCAATCCATGCTCGAACGATAGAGTTGCAAGAACGTTCAATCGGTCTTGCTTCTTTGGTTGATCGCTGCACACATTTTATTTGCTTCTATATTCCCTAATATTGCTATTGCATCTGTAATGTAATAGCAATATTTGGGAACATAGATTCCAACTTGAATTGGTAAATTTTTATTTAGCAGTTTTATGGAATGAAGGTTTTCACGTTGCATGCTGTCTGAATAAATTGGCATTAGATGTCGTACTTCTCCAATTAATCACTGCTTACATCTTTGTAGAAATTAGAACATTTCTTTTCCACATCAGTTTCTCCGATTTCTGGAAACAAACGCATAACAATAATTGTAAAGCTTGTTACTTGCCAATTCAATAAATACAGGACCTTTATATAGCTATATAATGGTCCTGTGTTTATTGAATATATCTAGCATAAACATTCATAATAAAATAACTACAAGTTAAAATATATATAACATTCAGTTATATATAAATTGTATATGTTGTTGGTCCAATAATTTATACCAATATATACATCTTTGTTCGTTTGTGGCTTTGTGCTTCGTATATAGCATAAAAACATCAATACATTTTTCTCTAAGAGTTAGACCGGCAACACTCAAGCCTCGTCCCTGGTAGCTATAGAATGGTGGCTATAGAATGGTGGCTATATAAAGGTGGCTAAATATCGGTGGCTCTACAACGGTGGCTCTACAATGGTTGCTATACACTGGTAGCTCTGCACTGGTGGTTCTACAATGGTAGCTCTACACTACTGTCTCTACAATGGCGGCTCTATAATGGTGGCTATACACTGGTGGCTCTATAATAATAGTTATACACTGGCTCTACAATGAAGGCTATATACTGGTGGTTCTACAATGGTGGATATGCACTGGTGACTCTGCACTTGTGGCTTTACACTGGTGGCTCTACATTGGTGGCTCTACAACAGTGGCTATACACTGGCTCTACACTGGTGGCTCTACAACAGTGGCTATACACTGGTGGCTTTACATTAATGACTCTATATCAGTGCCTATACACTGGTGGCTAAATAATGGTGGTTCTACAATGGTGACTATACACTGGCTCTACAATGGTGGCTCTATCATTGGTGGCTATACACTGGTGGCTATATACTGTTGGCTCTATTATGGTGGATGTACACTAGTGGCTAAATATAGGTGTTTCTACAACAATGGTGGTTCTACAATGGTGGCTATACACTGGTGGCTATATACTAGTGGCTATTGTTTGGGTATACCGAAAATCATAAAAGTTAAAAAGATGTATTTATTGTAAAAGTATAAATAATTATTATAATTCTTAATTTTTTAGAATACGGATGTCTAAAGCTAAAAAAATAGCTGATCAAAATTTAAGGAGAATGCTACTAAAGTTATATTTATGGAGAATGCTACTAAAGTTATATTTAAGGAGAATGCTACAAAAGTTCTATTTCCAACTAGCTCGTCAAGTTGAAGTAGATTTCCTAAAAGTAAGTCAATTCTCATAATCAGGTAATTTTTTTTTGTTTCACAAAAAATAATTTAATCTAGAGGTTCTTTTTCTGGGCCAGATTTCCGTGGATTTGAATTTAAATTCTACAACAATAAGACATACAGTTGATTTCTTGTAAGTCTCAGAATTTATCAGTGACCAGAGTATTCAAACCAATCAAACTATGAGTCGTCTTCTATTGATTTGTACTGTGCTGGCATTTACCTGCCTTATTTTCTGTCAAGGTGAGTAGGTCATTAAAACATTTTGTAAATCTTCAATTTTATTAAATTAATGTAAGTAAAATACTCCACGATTATAAAACTAGCTTTGCTAAATTACATAAAATATCAATAGTGAACACATCTTATTAATAATGCAATAAAAAAAAACCGTAATTAACCATAAGCACCAAACAAAATTTCACAGAAAGAGTTTGTTAACTGATAGCTTTAAATGACACAGAAATAGTTTGTTAACTGATAACTTTAAATGACACAGAAAGAGTTTGTTGGTAGCTATAAATGACAAAGAAATACACACACAACTTATCTAGTTAAAAAAAATAGTCTAAAAAGAATAAAATATTCCTTTTTATATTACTGTTGCTCGGAATAGAAATCTATTGATCGTTTAAGCTGTTAATTGGTAAATTAATATAAAATTAACTACTGAGAATTAATTTTACTTGGTTACGAATATATTTTTTTCAAATTGTCAATGTTATCTTTTCATATCTCAGGCCAGTTATCATTCTGTGACACTTGTAATGTGATGGTCAACAGACTGTGTGCACTGTGTCTGCCTAGGTCAGTGGTCACCAGGAACTGTGTCTGTGGCATCAGCGACCCACTGTCCATTGAGTGCCTGACCGCTACAACCTGTGACGGCGTTGGAAAATAAAACATTCTTTTACCAGAAAAAAAGATTCAATGTTAAATGTCACATGAATTGATGAATTAAAATTTGCCTCAAACATCTAATCATTTGTCTATTCCGTGTGTCAGCATTTGCAACATTTAAACTGGACGCTGTGACCCTTAACCTTTTAAATTATGCCGCTCACGTGTTGGACGTGTTCGATGTTTTTTTTGTTTTGACTATGAAAGGACAGCATCACTGAATGATTGTACAACAAGGGCTCATCATGGAATATGAAGTGACGAATTCATCTGTTTCAGAGGGATTGTGTGGTTAGCACAACGCCCAGCCACCTCTACTCTGCCAACTTAAAATTAGGTACCCATTTAAAGCTGTGTAACATGGTTAGGTACCCATTTAAAGCTGTGTAACATAGTCAGGTACCCATTTAAAGCTGTGTAACAAAGTTAGGTACCCATTTAAAGCTGTGTAACAAAGTCAGGTACCCATTTAAAGCTGTGTAACAAAGTTAGGTACCCATTTAAAGCTGTGTAACAAAGTCAGGTACCCATTTAAAGCTGTGTAACAAAGTTAGGTACCCATTTAAAGCTGTGTAACAAAGTTAGGTACCCATTTAAAGCTGTGTAACAAAGTTAGGTACCCATTTAAAGCTGTGTAACAAAGTCAGGTACCCATTTAAAGCTGTGTAACAAAGTTAGGTACCCATTTAAAGCTGTGTAACAAAGTTAGGTACCCATTTAAAGCTGTGTAACAAAGTTAGGTACCCATTTAAAGCTGTGTAACATAGTTATTGCTGCCCTAAGTTGGGCACAGCCAACATCTTTTACTGCACACAGCCTTTAGGAAGATTAGAGTTACCATTGCTCTGAGCCCCTCCTCCCCTCTTTTCAACGAGTTATGGTGAGGCCTGCCATGAATGACATACTTTCTTCCCTATAGAATTTTTCGAAGCACTAATAAACATTTTTAGAGCATTTTCGAAAAAAAATGCTCTATTGTCCCCGTTTTGTCTGTCTGTCTGTCTGTCTGTCTGTCATCACCCTAGATCTCAATAACCATAAGTCCTAGACCCATGATGTATATATCATTTTGTAGGTCTTGGCCTACCAAGAAATGACTTTTTTTTCCATTTCGCGATCTGACCTCTGAGGGCCGTAAAAGGGGCCTTATAACTGTCTGTCTGTCATCACCCTAGATCTCAATAACCATAAGTCCTAGACCCATGATGTATATATCATTGTGTAGGTCTTGGCCTACCAAGAAATGACTTTTTTTCCATTTCGCGATCTGACCTCTCAGGGCCGTAAAAGGGGCCTTATAAAGTGCTGTTTTTTTACTATATAAGCTATATTAATAATGGACCGCCCTATATCTCAGCAACCACAAGTCCTAGACCCATGATGTATATATCATTGTGTAGGTCTTGGCCTGCCAAGTGTACATCAAAAGTCCATTTCGCGATTTGACCTCTCAGGGCCAAAATATAAGAGATTGTTATGTACCGTTTTGCTTATATTTTAAATATAAATAATAAAAGCTAATCAAAGGGGCGTAATCATTATTTATTTTTGTAACAGTTATTCAACATGACTTACTTGTCCTTTTAATATCTTTTTTCAGATATATGCATTACACAATTGAATTTATAAACATTTCCAAAATTTACAAATATTTACTGAAAGATAACAAACGTACTGAAAATGCGCTAACACGTCCTGTGTCCAGAATGGAACAGGCTTAATTGCTTGTTTGAATGTGTGTCCATTGGATTCAGAAAATGTATTATTGGAAAAAAAAATGTCAGCAAATAAAAATAAAATGTTAATGAGTTGGGGAAAAATATAAGTCTTAATATTAGTGGGTGTGTTTGTGGGGGGAGAGGCTTTGACAACCTCAAAATTCTCCTATTTATAAACACATGCACGCATGGGCGTCGCTAGGAATTTTTCCAGTGGGGGGGGGGGTCAAAAATTTTCCAGGGGGGGGGGCAAATAACAACTTTATGACATTTTATGTAAATGTAAAAGGGGGGGGAGCAAATGCCCCCCTTGCCCCCCCCATGAATACGCCCATGCATGCACGGTAAAGGACCTAAAGACAAAATGAGTAACTAGGCGGCGAATTATTTCTGTTGGACACAAGATGTCCTCGTTTTAAAAACGATCATGACAGCAGTGGATGGCATCGTCTGATCAAAACAAATCCTGATTGTCGTGATTGTTTCATTCTTGAAAACATGTATTTAGTTTCTACCGAAAAAATCCATTTCAAATATTTTTGTAACGTTGTGAACTTTAAAGTTTATGGCAAAGTCCGTGAGGCTTTAGACCAGTTGTGTGGGCCGCATTCCACCATTTTATTTTATCTATCTAAGAAATAAAGTAATAAAGATAAGCTATTTATAACTAATAATGTTAACGAGAAAAAAAAACAATCAAGCGAAATAAAAAGAGAGCTTTATTTATAAAACAACCAATACGACAGTTAATTTCGTGTGCCTAGTGCCGTGTTGCTGTATAACATAATTAGAAGATCAACTTGACAATTTATCATGAAATTACTGATAGTGTTGTTATTACTGGTGGTAAATACAACTTTTGCTCAGTGTGAGTATGAACATGTTATGTGTCTATTTGAGTTAAACTAGTAGTCTGAGGCAGGCCCACCAACAGAAATTTCGGGCCCCTGGGCAGGGGCTGTCACGTGCTGATAATAATATTTTCAAAAGTTGATTGGCTAGCTCAGTTCGGGCCCCTAAAACTCGCCTGGCCCCTGGGCATTTGCCCCCGCCCCCTCTCGGCGGCACTGGCCTGAGGTATCATCAGTTACAAGTACATTCATATCTCAGTTGTTGTCGATAGTTCATCCGAAAACAATGGATGTGAACCAGTGTCGTAGCTTAACTCGCGCCCGGGGCACAATACTTTTTTAATACCTTTTTAGCGTCCCGCCCCCATTCGAAAACCATATAATATTATATGTAAAATATACTTATTTTACTTTGTGAGTAGCGCCCCGGGCATGATGCCCCCTCCCTTTCCCCACTCCCCACTACGCCTCCGATGTGAACCGAAAAAGACGAGCACCGAAACATTTATTTTCATTTTAATTAATTCAAGTCCATTTAAAAATTCGTTTCAAGCACACCGAGATACTTAGATGTAAGATTTAATTAAAGTGATTTATTTAAAAAATAAATAAGAAAATGAATATAAAAAATTAATGAAAACAATAAATGAGCATTTAAAATTGTATTTGATAGTTTTAGACCACTTTAAATAAAAACACTGACCAAAAAAATTGTATTAACATTAAAACTTATATTTTACCTGGAACATGTGAATTATTTTTTTGTTTGTTCTGTGAGTATTCCTGTCAACTGAGCCTCTATCATTTATTTTTACAACTGACGGTTTCCTGTCCATTAAATCTTTACATCAATTTATTTATACAATTCATTGTTTATGTTTAACTAAACCTCTTTGTCATTTTATGTCCCAAGTCACTGCGCAAAATTTGCCTTTGTGCGAGACCTGTCACCACTTTGAATGTTTGGCTCACTGTGTCACCATGGCAACTTTGACAAACAATAATGCCTACGTCAACGGCCAGTTTTGTGTTTGCGGAGACAACCAGGCCTGCAAGGAGGCATGTGGAACTCTTGCAACATAATCCAATATAACAACATAATCAAATATAACAACGTAATCAAATAAAACAATATGATGAGAAATAAACCGTATTTTTCTAAATTTGAATTATTAGTTGTTTTTACCTAATTATTAAGTACTGTGATAGATACTGAGTGGCACCTTTGATATAAATAGTGGCACCATTAAATACATTGATACTACAGGTATCTTGTTAAATACATTGATACTAAAGGTAGCTTGTTAAATAATACATTGATACTACAGGTATCTTGTTAAATACATTGATACTAAAGGTAGCTTGTTAAATAATACATTGATACTACAGGTATCTTGTTAAATACATTGATACTACAGGTAGCTTGTTCAATACATTGATACTACAGGTAGCTTGTTAAATACATTGATACTACAGGTAGCTTTTTAAATACATTGATACTACAGGTAGCTTGTTAAATACATTGATACTACAGGTAGCTTGTTAAATAATACATTGATACTACAGGTAGCTTGTTAAATACATTGATACTACAGGTAGCTTGTTAAATACATTGATACTACAGGTAGCTTGTTAAATACATTGATACTACATGTAGCTTTTTAAATACATTGATACTACAGGTAGCTTGTAAAATACATTGATACTACAGGTAGCTTGTTAAATACATTGATACTACAGGTAGCTTGTTAAATACATTGATACTACAGGTAGCTTGTTAAATACATTGATACTACTGTTAGTTTTTTTTAAGATGCATTATGTATTTTAATTTTGTAGATCAGTGAGACATATTAAAAATAAACAGAAAGTTTGTAGTGTTAATCTCAAATGGAGTGTGTGTTTTATCTCACGTTCAAGGAAAGATCATAACTGTTTTTATTTAAGAAAAAACAAAACAAAACAAAAAAGCAGAGCCTAAGGTGGGTACAAACCGAACACAACCAAGACCAGCCAGGAACAGCAATTCTCTATATGTAAATGTCTTAACAACTGGTGGGTGTGGCCAGAGGGGCCCAAGTTGGTGGAGGATGTCAGTGGCCCAAGTAGAGTCTTTCTTACTTTTATTTTTGTGCAAAGGTACATTTGGTGGTCCAAGGTCAAAACGCTATTAAGATCCCCGCTTACAAATCTTGGTTCCTTAACAGTTTTGACAACGACGACCCTTACAAGAATACCCTTCCTTGGTGGTGTGCCTCTTACTCAGCCTTGGGCAAACTAGAGCCCGCGGGTCAAGTCCGGCACGACGAACTGTTTAATCAGGCCCGATACTTATTTCAAATTGAAGTGCAGCGTTAGCCTTTTATCAGCACTCATATCAGCACTCATATCAGCACTCATATCAGCACTCATATCAGCACTCATATCAGCACTCATATCAGCACTCATATCAGCACTCATATCAGCACTCATATCAGCACTCATATCAGCACTCATATCAGCACTCATATCAGCACTCATATCAGCACTCATAACAGCACTCATATCAGCACTCATATCAGCACTCATATCAGCACTCATATCAGCACTCATATCAGCACTCATATCAGCACTCATAACAGCACTCATATCAGCACTCATATCAGCACTCATATCAGCACTCATATCAGCACTCATATCAGCACTCATAACAGCACTCATATCAGCACTCATAACAGCACTCATATCAGCACTCATATCAGCCCTTTTTTTTGCTCTTGTTGCGACCCACAGTTTAAATTTACGAAACCAATGTGGCCCACGACGCAAAAAAGTTAGCCGCCCTTAGTCTAACTGATAGTATTAATAGTAATGTAGACCTGTAAAAAATGTTCGCCTTTTCAAACTAGTAAGCATCTCTTGAGAAGCAAGAAGGCTCAGAAAATATGTACTTTGAAATAGCGATAGATTACTTTTATATTTGTGATACAAATGGGGACCCCCATAGCAGCTAGGGCTCTAGATAGCCGCATACTTTGTCTGTCTATGACAATAGCCCCGTTACATAAATAAATTACGTAGAAAACTATTGTCAGACTGATCTTAAATTAGTTTCGTGTGCCCACTTTGCTTTAAACACAAACCCACACACATACACACACTGTAAGGGGCTGTGTCAACAACTTTAGCACCCCCACCCCCTTCCCCGAGAATCCCCCCCCACCCGAGAATTCCCCCCCCCCACCCAACTGTTGAGTAACTTTAGCACGGGGCGCTTCATTTATGGCGAGCCCGACACTGCTACCAGTGTTGGCCTACCAGAATTTGAGACCCGATTACATTTCTCTTCAGAACTTGTTCACTTGTACTTATATCTCTTGAATAGCGACAATGGTTTTGAAAAAAACATGTAATTTTAAAGCAAATATTTTTAAAAAATTGGAATTTACTATTTGGTTAATGCAAAACAGAAGCCTCGGTTGACACCCTTATCAATGACAGTCGTATAGTGTGCCTACTCAATGTATGCCCACATCTCTGTTGCTGTTTGAAAAATGGTCAGTGAATAGAAACGAAAAGTTATTGTCAGTATTTCAGCATACCGAAATAAAGTTACACAAGGTTGTTTTTTTTTTTTGGACGCACTTAACATTTTGAATTTCGGTTTAAAAATAAACTTAGAAGTTTTTTATTTTTTTTTTATAATTTAAAAAAAAAACAAATCACGAAATGATCTAGATTAAATGATTCAGATAAGATAAGGGGACATAATAAGTCAACACATTAAAGTACCAGTAGCTTCCCTTGATCACAGACAATCAAAACAAGCTGTACAAAATGAAGACGTTGTTTGCTGTTCTCTTTGCCTTCTTCACATTGGTCGCTACCAACCAAGGTACCAAAAATAGTCATAGAAATGTTTAGTTTTGGATAAATATTATAACAAAAATAGCTAGTAATTAAATTGATTGATTTACACCACTGATATAGCATTGCTTGGTTTATCCTTTCAAGTTAATTGATGGTTATACGTTAAAAAAATCATCTGAATGCTTTCAAGATATTTTTTAAGATTCATGTCCTCTCCTTTCTGCCTCATTCACATTTGAGTCGTTAATCATACAACTTGTATAAGTAATTAATACGTGTCGATTTTGCAGCACCGGTTCATTTTCAATTCCTTTTGTTTCATTCTAGGCCTATTGATATCCGAGACCTACGATTGTTTGACGTGTGCGGAGACAGACACTTTTTGCCTGCAACATTGTTTATTTTCTATCTTCCCAATGAACCAATGTTCCAACTGTTTAACTACAGACCTTCGTTGTATGGCATCTTGTAACCCAATCGGCTAGTTGGTTCTCCCAAAATATCAATGTAATATTGATATAACGAAATAAAACGCATAATGAGTCGGCAATAAACATATTTATTCGGCATAATTACTTCTCGTCTTGTTATGTAATTATTAAGAGTCTTTATTTACAGTCTGTTTTCTCGTGCTGTGTCTGAATGTCTCTGTGTCTTCCCCAGTGAAAACAGTATCAGCTGAGGCAGTTCTTACTTTGGTGGGGGGAGGGGGGAGCCTGGACAAGGTTACGTTCTGTGAAAAGGGGTTTAACAAAGATATATCGAGGGGCTCTTTGCAAGGTTACATTATTCCCATTAGTCAAAAAAAAAACGCCGTAAAAAATGCCTCTTGAAAATAATTCTTGGGCACCTTTTAGTCTTTGACAATTAGAACCACCCCCCCCCCCCCAAACACACACCCCCACGACCTTCCGCCAAACTGTTAAAATATTTTAGGTTACAGCGAAATAACAGTCCATTCAGCGCCCGCCCCCCCCCCCAACCGATCAGTCGGGGGGGGGGGGGGTACTAGGTAGCCGCCTGGTATGTCTATCTTAAGAATGGCTCTAGACTGAGAGTAGACAACTAATGCATTACACTTGATCTTTTTTTAAAACAAATATTTTAGTATGTAAAGTTTAAAAAAAACAACAACAACCAATCATATTTCTGTCTACAATCAGAATCACGTCTGAACATCACAAGAGTTCACTGCCTGCTGTGTGGTAGTGACCCCCAGTGCTGGGCAGACTGCGGCCTTTTTAAAACCAGCAGACGTGCAGTGAATTGTGTCCCTTGCGCCCCAAATATGGACTGCGTGATACAGTGTACTGTAGTGGATTAACATGGACAGATTGTACAGTTATTAAAATGATAAAAGTTTGTATCTCTTACAGCCGGCTCAATATCAAGTAATCAAATTATTGGAAAATCATTAGAATTAAAACTGAAAACGGGACGTTCAGTCTACTCATCACCAAAGAATCCATGAACTTTAATGTTCAACTAACTAAAAAAAATGTCAGGGTTAGCGTGAGAGCCAGTATGGATTAATTATTTCATTTATTTCTACCACGCACCCTTTTTAGTCAATAAAATGTCTATAAATAATTGTATGATCCTAAGCAAAATTAAATATATATTTGGAACAATTGGATTTCAATTGGTTATGAATTACTTCGAAGATTTCTTTAAAAAAAATGTCTTGTCTGTACTCAATTAATAAACCAAGTAAAATCCAGACAGAAAAAAAAAATATTCGAAACTAAAACTGTATTGAGCTTTGAAGACGAAAGGCAATCATTACATCTGCTTTATTTCCTAAGCTATAATTGTTATAATTGTTTGATTGTATTTTAAGAGTGGCTACTTCCAGTGCACGGGTCCTTGTCTTATTGTTGAACCAAGGGGAGGGGGGTATTAAAGGACATGCAGTCGCATAAATAGGGAATGGTCCACCCTGGGCAATACTTCATCTCCTGAGGGAACATATGGAGCGTTCAGAGTCGAGATACCTCAGAATACCTCAGCTTAATCTGTATGACATTGTTCAAAATCCAAACCGATCTGGTTTACAAAAAAATCCTTTATAAATGAATTAAAATGAATGAATTCCCACATAAGAAAACAACTTTCCAAAACATTTACCCGCTGGCCAACACCGGCCTTCATTTATGTACTTATGTACTGTAATCAATGGAGAATGTTATGTACTTATGTACTGCAATCACTGGAGAATGTTATGTACTTATGTACTGTAAATACAGGAGAATGTGGCGTACCTTCATTTATGTACTTATGTACTGCAATCACTGGAGAATTTATGTACTTATGTACTGTAATCAATGGAGAATGCTATGTACTTATGTACTGCATTCACTGGAGAATGTTATGTACTTATGTACTGTAAACACAGGAGAATGTGGCGTACCTTCATTTATGTACTTATGTACTGCAATCACTGGAGAATTTATGTACTTATGTACTGCAATCAATGGAGAATGTGGCGTATGCAGGGCTTAAATACATCTGAACCTACAGATATAAAATAGATGAAGTCATTGCTGGATCCCTGCAAAACATCTTGAAATCATTTACATTATTTTGCTGTAGAAAGGGAGCGATATCTACAGAACTGCCACCACTTGGGGAAATACACTGAGGGAGGCATCTGCCTTGCTTTAATATCTCAGAATATGAACCTAGGTACAACAATATCTCAGAATATGAACCTAGGTACAACAATATCTCAGAATATGAACCTAGGTACAACAATATCTCAGAATATGAACCTAGGTACAACAATATCTCAGAATATGAACCTGGGTACAACAATATCTCAGAATATGAACCTAGGTACAACAATATCTCAGAATATGAACCTAGGTACAACAATATCTCAGAATATGAACCTAGGTACAACAATATCTCAGAATATGAACCTAGGTACAACAATATCTCAGAATATGAACCTAGGTACAACAATATCTCAGAATATGAACCTGTGTAGGCCTGCAATATCTCAGAATATAAACCTGGGTACAACAATAGTATGAACTTAATTTGTAGTTTAAAAGTTTAAATTTCAAATCGCTAAGTCAATGAATATGTTTTTCCACTTTATTGATTATATCAAACGGATAGATCAGTCTCTGAATCCTCTCAAGCACTTGTATTTTACATTTGTTTTACATCCTTGTCCATCATTTGTTGTACTTGTGTAATTTGTGTACAGCAATTACTCTGCCACCGTAGTAACGTAGTCATCTGTCGTGCTTAAATAAAATGAAACACCATAATCCTTTTCTGAAACATCCAAGATGGATGAATCTGTCTTAGTATCTCCACAAACTTGATTTCCCCTATTAATTGTGCCAAACCTAGGTACAACAATACATCAGAATATGAACCTAGGTACAACAATACATCAGAATATGAACCTGGGTACAACAAAACAACAGAATCACAACTTATTCCACTGCAGGCAATCTCTCAAATTACAAATCTGTCTAGTTTTAAACCATTTGATCCTATACAATGGATTGATCTGTTATCATGCTGATATTGCTCCAGTCAAAATAACATAAAGGCGATCACTGCCTCATGGAAGTTAAAGCCACTGTAGTAACATCCATGTGTATTGTATCTATAAACATATTCAACCTCATACAATGATTAAAAGAAAAAAAAATAATTTTGCACTAAGATACCTTTCATTTCACCCGGCCGTTTTTTCTATAACTATTATTAGCCAATAATAAAAAGCTCGGATGCAGATTTGGGACATTTTTAGAATTCGCGGAAGTTATTTACAGATGGATATGCATTCATCATTTCGACATTATTTTAAAGATAGATATATATTCAGAATTATGATTGTACTATACAGATATATAAGTGTGAAAAATTATGACAGTATTAAAGATTACTATACAGACTATTTAGTGTGCAAAATGTTGACAGATAAATGAACATTATCTGATGTCCATGTAAAGATGTAACATTACATATCAGCCCAATTTAAAGATTGCAATCACTGTAGCGACAATTCTCTAGTGCCCGTTATACACGTCATCCTTGATGTTACATGGAACCTTAACTGCCCCTTTCCTACACACACGGACACACGCAGGTCATCTGTAACTGGAGTCGCTGGGATTTGAACCTATGTCTATGTATTGGCCTTATCAAGTGTCTGGAACAAAATTCTGGTACATACTATGTTTGCGTGATAACACACGAATTAAAACTGTTTTTCATGTGTTGCATGTGTTTCAAGTGTTGCGTATGTTTAATGTGTCTTTCATGTGTGAAACATGTGTTTCATGTCAATATATTTTTTTTTAAAATTAAACTTACAGAGATAGACAGCAGTCAGTTAAAGAACTTGGTCTTCTTTCGGTCACCTACAATATAAATAGAAACATTTCATTCACTAGATTAACTTTTAAGACAATAAGTTAAATAAAGAAAGACATTTTTTGTCACCATGAGAATTGTTTGCGTTGTAGTCCTGTTGGTAGCAAAAGTTGGGTTATGTTCAGGTAGGTGATATTTGTGTGGTCAGTAGCAGTGGTGTATTGGGAGGGGAGCGCGGTGGAACGACGTTCCCTTACCTTTTTTTCAGAACCGGAACGTGTTCCAGAACTTTTTCATGTCCCGACAACTCCCACTTTTTTTTGCTCCAACTATGCGTTCCCTTACTTCTTATTTTACCAATACATCACTGTCTGGTAGGTGATATTTGTGTGGTCTGGTAGGTGATATTTGTGTGGTCAGGTAGGTGATATATGTGTGGTCAGGTAGGTGATATTTGTGTGGTCTGGTAGGTGATATTTGTGTGGTCAGGTAGGGGATATTCGTAGTAATATAGTTTAGACTGTTCAGTTGACAACAGTTATTGACATTGACAACACAGTATTGAACTGGTGATTTTAGACGACACAGATATTAAAAGATGACGTCGACATCAATAAATTATTCTGGCAGCAATGGTTGATGTTAACATTGACAAATTACACTGAAAACATTGATTAAACTGACAATATTGATTGGCACTGACCAATAAATATTGACACTGACCAATATTGATTGACACTGGCCAATATTGATTGACACTGGCCAATATTGATTGACACTGGCCATTATTGATTGACACTGGCCAATATTGATTGACACTGGCCATTATTGATTGACACTGACCAATATTGATTGACACTGGCCAATATTGATTGACACTGACCAATATTGATTGACACTGGCCATTATTGATTGACACTGACCAATATTGATTGACACTGACCAATATTGATTGACACTGACCAATATTGATTGACACTGACCAATATTGATTGACACTGACCAATATTGATTGACACTGGCCAATATTGATTGACACTGGCCAATATTGATTGACACTGACCAATATTGATTGACACTGGCCAATATTGATTGACACTGACCAATATTGATTGACACTGTCCGATATTGATTGACACTGACCACAGGCACTCTTACAACGGATCAGCATAACGGTGAGGTCACAGTAAAAATCTTCTAACGAGCCCCCGCTGTGCCTGAGTCAGTGTTGACCCCAATGAATTGAGCATTACAGTATGGGAAAAAGGGGGGGGGGAGACTTTTAGACCAGGTGGGTCAGGGTGAAAACGAAAAATTGGTAAACATTTGCTGAAAGCCTTATTGTTTAAAAAAAATGTTTTTATTTATTGCTTTTTTTTTTTCGTTCCAGCTCTGCTGACTGACCTACTTATGAAAGACTGCTACATGTGTGCTCCATTTGATAACCAATGCCTGCAGGACTTTTGTCCTTTTGCAATCGTTCTTAAAAGACAGCTGGGGTTCGACTGCCTTGCAAACTGTGGGACCAGCGTCATGTGTCGGAACCTGTGTGCTATATATAGCAGGAAGAGAGAATTGGAATGCTACATGTGTGGCACTAATCTGAACTGTTTGGTGTCCTGTGGGTTTGTGGGTGTCGGAAAGTGAATGGTTTGAGTTCAAGGCCGTTATGCAGAAGAACCTACCTAGCGCATACGGACCAACGGGAATCCTTGAAAGTTTAAAAATAAAATGTTGAATCGAAATTCACAATAATAAAAGGAAAAAAATGAAAAATATTTTGTTTCGTTCAATTTAATCATTTTACAGTTTTTTTTTAAAGTAAAGATACATACGACTGTCAAGGATCTTAAAACGGCCCTGCATTACACAAACGTTAACTGAGAAATGAATTTAAAAATATTTCAAAATGTTCACAGTTTATTGAACCTGTTTATAAAATGTGTAACTTGAAAATTCATAGAAGCAATATTAAAATGTATCATAATGTTTACTTGCATATAGAATAGATGAGTACAGGGTGCCAGTTGAGCACATTGCATTAGTTATCATTTCATCCTGGACAAAATTGTTGTCTTCAGGGGGAAAGTCGGACATCAATGTCCATGCAAATTATAAGTATTAAAAATATGGCATCATTCTCATCACGTATTTATTAATACTATTTAAAACGTAGACATTTCTACTATTGTAATAATGAACTCTTTAATATATTAATGAATGTAGATGTTAGTAATTTAAGCAATGTACATTTTTATATATAGAATGGGAATGTTAATAATGTAAGCCCTGTACATCAAGCTATATGAGAGGTCAGTGCTACTTCCTTCGTCACACTCGTAGCCAGCCACTACTGGGGCCACTCTGTTGCACCCTTTCCACATCCCCACCAAAACACAGACTTCAGTGGCAATTTAGGTTCCATGGATGGCCTAGATACCATTGGTGAAAAGGATTCGAACACTTATCCTGTTGAAAGTCTATCGAACTGTTTCACTATCCGCAACTACGACACCATCTGACGTGGACATAATCATTGATTACACATCACAATATGCTATCACACATCACAATATGCTATTAAACATCACAATATGCTATCACACATCACAATATGCTATTACACATCACAATATGCTATCACACATCACAATATGCTATCACACATCACCATATGCTATTAAACATCACAATATGCTATCACACATCACAATATGCTATCACACATCACAAAATGATATTACACATCACGATATGCTATTAGACATCACAATATGCTATCACACATCGCAATATGCTATCACACATCACAAAATGCTATTAAACATCACAAAATGATATTACACATCACGATATGCTATTAGACATCACAATATGCTATCACACATCACAATATGCTATCACACATCACAAAATGATATTACACATCACAATATGCTATTAAACATCACAATATGCTATCACACATCACAATATGCTATGACACATCACAATATGTTATGACACATCACAATATGCTATTACACACACAATATGCTATCACACATCACAAAATGCTATCACGCATCACAATTTGCTATCACACATCACAATATGCTATTACATGTAAGATGTCAAACGTAAACACATATATTTGTTAAGTCCCCCCCCCCCACCATAGTCGATAGTGCAATGGCCATGTAGGCGCCACAGTCCAGCTATTTACCGCATGACAACCCGTCCCCTAAACACACATGACAACCCGTCCCCTAAACACACATGTAAAACTGTCCATTTGAAGAATTTACAGAGAAACTATCAAATAGAAATTGGACGTTGTAGCCTGAAGTAAAATAAATTTAACAAAGCACTGATAACTTTATACATTGAAACATAATTTTATAACGTTGCTATGTAGTTCCAAGAACTAAAGCAATAGTTTCATTTGTCAGTACACAGGCCTTTACCTGATCGTCGTAGTTCCTAAAATAAAAGGCACAAATTACGTCAGGACAAATTTTAATCTAAGTTTGACCTTTTAAATGAGTTCATTGCGCTACCTGTTGTGTCACCGTGTACCTTTGTTAAAACTACGTCGTCCCTGGACCTACACTGTGATTGGCGACACTTGAATGTTTTTACATGTGAATGTCCTATTTACAAGGATGTATCTTCATTATGCGTCTATAACTGTTTGTTTTGTTTTACACTCAGATAACGAGGTCAGACGTGCCTCTTGATATTTTTTAACTGTTCCGGGATTTTCATCTAATCCTGTTCACTAAACTATATAAGATGAAACATCGAACCAAAGTTGGAAATAACTTCATTGTATAGACAACAACTGAACCAAAGATGAACCTCTTGTTGATAACACTCGTTGCTATGACGATATGTCTTTCCAAGGTGCAAGATTTTTAAATAATTAGTTTGATCGTGATCATTATAATTAAACGGATGTTATATAATACGAAACTATTACATAATATAAGTTATTGTTCATGTTGATGAAATCTGTAACCTGTTTAAACATTGCGCGAGATTTCATTTAATTTCAGGGTTGTGGAAGCCAATTAAAAAGAAAAACGTTATACAAAAAAACTAAACTTTTATCACTTGACCATTCAAATTTAACGAAACAAGGTCTTTATTACTCAAAAACAAATCTTTGACTATTTTTCCTTAATGCCGGCTTACTTTCAGTGCGTGTAATCCTTGGAAATAACTTCAGATTTGAAATAATCTAACTCTGATTAGTTCCGGAGTATTTGTAAGTGTTTTTAGCAAGACAATCGTTGATTCTGTATCCCAGGTGATGAAACTCGAAAAGGGCTAATGTGGTCTATCAAAGACCAGAATGACGATAGACTGTAGACTCAAGTCATGCACAGGACGTGCAACCACCAGAGGTCCTGTCATGCGTGTCAGGAAGGAACAGTATTGTGGACGTGTAACTTGGGGAGAGTGACATCAACTGTTTGAAATGGCAACGTAAGTACAACTGATGTTACAGCCTTAAGTACTTTGTGGATGGTATAGATGCTGGTTTACAACTGGGCTAAGTACAGCTGTATTTCTGATATGGTATTGATGTGCAAGTACCTTACCTGCTGGTATAGTAATGTAAGGCACTACGAGATGGTATAGATGCTAGTACAAATGCTGGTAGAAGTTGCTACTACAAATGCCAGTATAGATGCTTATGACCATGTATGATAGTATAGATGTATGTACAACTGCTGGTCTAGATAAATGATAAAACGAAATGGTATAGATGTAAGTACAATGGGTATTGGTACATATGTATGTTCAGCTGCTGGTATGAGTCTAGTAATTACGACTGCTGGTAGCAGATGCTAGTAGCACAACTCATGAAGTGTAGATGTAAAGTACCGCGAATGGAGGTATATAGATGTAGGGTATAACTCACGGTTAGATGTAAGTTTAACTAATGGAAGTGTTATGCCAGTACAACTAAGTGTTAGATAAGATGTAAGTACAACGACAGAAAAAATACAAGTGCATAAACAATGCACAGTATTTAAGGATTCTATTTCTTTATCGATTTGTAAATAATGTAAACAAATGTTTACTGATCCGACACACTTCCCATAATTTTCTAAATTTCCGATTTTGATACGATGCCGATTCCTAACTCCACCAAATAGAACTGAGTCTATCATCAGAATGTTTGAACATTGGAAAGACTGTTACTTATGAACCGTTTAAGAATCAAATGTATGGGAAAATGAAACTAGATAGGGACAGACATATATTGTGAGTGTAGACAGACATAGATAGATAGACAGACATATTGATTAGATAGAGAGACATAGATAGACATACAGACATATATAGACAGACATATTGTTAGATAGACAGACATAGATAGACAAATATGTTGTTAAATAAACAGACATATATAGATCGACAGACATATTGTTAGATCGATAGACAGGCATGGTGTTAGATAGACATATTGTTAGATAGACAGACAAATTGTTAGACAGACATATTGTTACGTTGATAGATAGATAGATAGATAGATAGATAGATAGATAGATAGATAGATAGATAGATAGATAGATAGATAGATAGATAGATAGATAGATAGATAGATAGATAGATAGATAGATAGATAGATAGATAGATAGATAGACAATAAAGAATAGTGTCAAGGTGGATGTGATAGCGCACCACAGGAATTCGGTATTGAACGGAAGTGGGAAAATAAGGTGACGCACGGACGGTTGACGAGAAAGGAAATAGAGGATTGTTTTTCATACCCCCTGGTATTATCAGTGTGATTTATATTGTGTTATATTAAATAAGGTATGATATTTGAGTCACACTGACTACCAGTGTTTTATATTAGATTCAGTCATAGTGTATAGTGAGAGAGACAGTAATATAATAGCAGCTCTAGCACCGTTCCTGACAATCAAAAGTTAGATAAAAAAAAAAATTATATTTAACACTAACACCTTTTTTAAAATTCAAAAAAATTACACTAATTACATTATTATTTAATCGTATTTAAATGTTTTCACGTTTAATTTTTACACGATCCTTAAAATTTCACTGAGGCTGTACTGTATATTTTTTTCTAATGACGTTATATTGTCTACAAAACAGGTAGCTTCTATTTCTAATTACGTTATATTGTCTACAAAACAGGTAGCTTCTATTTCTAATTACGTTATATTGTCTACAAAACAGGTAGCTTCTATTTCTAATTACGTTATATTGTCTACAAAACAGGTAGCTTCTATTTCTAATTACGTTATATTGTCTACAAAACAGGTAGCTTCTATTTCTAATTACGTTATATTGTCTACAAAACAGGTAGCTTCTATTTCGGATCTTGTTTATCAGGCTGTGAATTCAGACCAACCAGATACTGTATCCGGGATTGTCAAGTTAAATATAACAGAATATAACATCACCAGCAGATATTGTGTCCGGGATTGTCAAGTTAAATAAAACAGAATATAACATCACCAGCAGATATTGTGTCCGGGATTGTCAAGTTAAATAAAACAAAATATAACATCACCAGCAGATATTGTGTCCGGGATTGTCAAGTTAAATAAAACAAAATATAACATCACCAGCAGATATTGTGTCCGGGATTGTCAAGTTAAATAAAACAGAATATAACACCAAATACTTCACCCGGGACTGTCAAGCTAATTACAACAGATAATAACATCAACACCGAATACTTCATCCGGGACTGTCAAGCTAATTACAACAGATCATAACATCAACACCAAATACTTTATCCGGTATTGTCTAGTTAAATACAACATATCATAACATCAACACCAAATACTTTATCCGGGACTGTCTAGTTAAATACGACCTATTATAACATCGTCAGCGGCCCAACATGTCGCTAACATAAATATTGATAAGCGCTATAGTTACTGATGTATAATGATGAAATGTTAAATCAATATTGGTTAATGTTTAAAAAAAATATTGGCCTTTGTTTTTTTTTATTACTAACAGCTATAACAGATTATTGATTGATTTTTTTAAAGCGCTATTTATGAAATATTACACATAATAAGACTTTTTGTCCCTTTATCCTGTGCTTTTATAAGTGTTATATGTTCATTGAAGTCTGGAGTATTTATACATGTGCCTTAGAAGTGTAAAATGTTCATCTATGTCTGGAGTATTTATACATGTGCCTTAGAAAAGTAAAATATACATCTATGTCTGGAGTATTTTTTTTTTCTCTCTCTCTCTCTCTCTCTTTGAACTCTCTAAGTGATTACTGCGGCTGAAACTTAGTCTCATAGAGCCCGTGAGATCAGACTTGCTGCGTCTGTCAACATCTGGAGACTGCCATTAAGCCCAATGACCAACCACCCTGTGGTCCACCAGCCCGGGGCACTCAAAAATCACATGATCCACGGTTTCCTCCACTTCCCTGCAGTGTCTGCAAAGGATGTCGACAGTAGGCCTCAACCATTTATTGTTTCTATTTCACGACATTTTTATAAACGTCCATTTAAAAGATCCTCCTATTATATCAGTTCAGTTAATTGAGACTTTGGTTGCAGGAAGCTGAGAGAAGATCTTCCTTTGTTTTTAACTTTAGTTCTTGAAATCTGCTAAGCGTTTTTTTCCCCCGTGTATAGCTTGAATTTTAGTTTTTTCTAAAAATCAACATATGTAGTTATTTGTGAGTCAATGACAGTCAAATTAGTGTGTGCAAATAGTGTGTTCATTGTATTACTCACAGCTAATTGTAAGTATTTATAGGTATATGGTATGGAATATACTTTTTACTTTTTTTTTTTGTTTTTAGTAAATCTGTAACATGTGAAATAAAGTAAAATAAAGGATTGGCAATAAATAGTTTGTAATCGAATGTATCAGTAAATAGAAGTCACTAAACATACACCAATAGGTGCTATAGAAATGTGAATCTGAGGAAACTTAGATCTCAAAAGTTGGCTACCTTCAGGGGTGGTAACTAATACATCCGTCCCAGACTCCGCGCCTGATGGGAGTGGGGTGGGGTGGGGGGGGGGAGATTGCACGCTAGGAAATTCAGTGAAACGGTATATAAGCTGCCTTAGAAGCAGGCTTGACACAGTTATAGTCTAATTACTCTGGATAATTACCCCCCTTTAGACATCCTAGTTTTGAGACGGAAGCGTTCGGAAAATAAGAAGCGATGGATGTAACTAGGGTGTGTCGGTTTTTGTATAATCCCTACCGTATATGTAACCAGGGCCGGATTAAGTCCGGTTGATGCCCTAAGTAAAAACTAATTTTGGTATGCCCCCCCCCTCCGAAATATAAAATGAACATGTTTTAGTTAAAATTCTCATTTATTGCACTAGAATATAAATATGTTTGCGTTATTCAGTTTGTATTTGAAATCAGTTATGCTTAATGAATAATAACCAATTAGTTGTGAATTTTTGTTGCTCAAGACCACCACGAATTTATATATATATATATATATATATATATATATATATATATATATATATATATTTGAGGAAACTTCAGTGGAATGGAAACAGGAAACCAAATATCATTGCAATGATAGATTTTTGTAACAAGCAGGAATGCTTATTTATCGAGAGATCACTCAATTTGTTCGATTGATATCATATAGCATCCACTACATTAGTCATTCAATAAATTAAAAATGAAATAAATGTGTAATAAGAAGGAAAATGCTAGGCTGTTTATTTCAGCCTGCTTTCATTTTATTTATGACTTAATAAAAAGTTAATACTTCTCTCCAGCTTGTTTTCTTCAAAGGTATTTTAATCAGATCTCCCTATATCAATTGTATACAACTCATCTGAAATATCAATTGTAAACAACTCATCTGAAATATCAATTGTATACAACTCATCTGAAATATCAATTGTATACAACTCATCTGAAATATCAATTGTATACAACTCATCTGAAATATCAATTGTATACAACTCATCTGCCAAAATCAATTTTAACAACTTATCTGCCAATGTACATAATAGATATAAGGCATTCTGTCTGTCTTGTTCTGTAGCTGTTTGGCGGATTAGTAAATTTATCCGAGAAATTGAAAGTTATTGCTAATAATTATATAAAAATTATGAAAGACAATTAAATTTGTAATGGCTCACTCAAAATGTCTAACTCAAAATGTATCAATAAATATATCTCACTCAATAAGTCTCACTCCATAAGTATGTAAGATATACAAGTATTTATCCCTTAGAATTTAGATCTTATAAACCACTAATGTGGCTGCTTTGTAGTGGCATTCATTCATTCATTTCCACCTAAGCATATTGTTAAATGAACATGGAGGCACCACGGGAAACTTACGTGGCTGAACACCATTGGAGTTGAACTCACAACTAAAAGTTCTTTCAGTTTATCACAAAGTAGGGAACGGGTGGTCGTGTGGTGTAGAGTGCTCGACTGTCGACCGGAGGGGTTCAGGGTTTGAACCTTAGTGAGAATCTTGAGACTTAATCAGGCCCTGGTGAAAGTCCCCAAGTCCAACCAGCTTTTAATGGGTACCTGACTTTAAGTTGGTGGAGTAAAAGCGGGTGGGCCTTGTGCTTACCACACAATCCGTTTAAATATCTTTGTTACTGAAACAGATAAATTCTATACTTCATCTGCTCCGATGAGCTCTTAGGGGCATAAAGGGCATATTTTACTTAACCACAAAGTAAACGCCAATTATGTAAGAAGTATTTAAGGCAAGAGTGAAGTCCAGATTTACATTAACTAGTAAATTATACATTTAAATTTCATCGTGCCCCACCTATCATTTGTCCACGCAGGTTTAGATTCAGACTCAAGAATAACATCCTCATGTAACACAAATACCATAGTTAACCCGACTGTCTGGAGACATAACATCATCATGTAACACAAATACCATAAATAACCCGACTGTCTGGAGACATAACATACTCCTGTAACACAAATACCATAATTAACTCGACTGTCTGGAGACATAACATACTCCTGTAACACAAATATCATAAATAACCCGAATGTCTGGAGACATAACATCCTCTTGTAACACAAATACCATAAATAACCCGACTGTCTGGAGACATAACATCCTCTTGTAACACAAATACCATAATTAACCGGACTGTCTGGAGACATAACATCCTCATGTAACAAAAGTACCATAATTAACCCGACTGTCTGAAGATATAACATCCTCCTGTAACACAAATACCATAATTGACCCGACTGTCTGGAGACATAACATCATCATGTAACACAAATACCATAATTAACACGACCGTCTGGAGAAATAACATCCTCCTGTAACACAAATACCATAATTGACCCGACTGTTTGGAGAAGTCTACAGGACTTGATCTTTCAACCTGTAACAGGGAAAAACTAAATCTCATTAACCAAGTGGTCAACATCATGTGCATGATAAATGTTATAATTTATTTTATCATTCATTTTTTTTCCTTACATCAGTTTCAGAATATGATCTAATCAGAAAAAATCAATTTTGATTAAACTAAGATCTAATGGAGATGATCGAATATTTCATTGTCCGGTTAAGGGTGGTACAGGTTAATGGGGTGGCCTGTGATGTGAGCCCACATTCTGCGAAACGCCCATGGGGCTGGCTGTTAGTTTCACCACCTCCAAATGAGCTTAAGTAGCCATTGCTTACACACAACAATATGATATCACATGTATGGTATAGCAGCCATTGCTTACACACAACAATATGATATTACATGTATGGCATAGCAGCCATTGTTTACGCACAACAATATGACATCACATGTATGGCATAGCAGCCATTGCTTACACATAACAATATGATATTACATGTAAGACATAGCAGCCATCGCTTACACACAACAATATGATATTACATGTAATGCATAGCAGCCATCGCTTACACACAACAATATGATATTACATGTATGACATAGCAGCCATCGCTTACACACAACAATATGATATTACATGTAATGCATAGCAGCCATCGCTTACACACAACAATATGATATTACATGTATGACATAGCAGCCATCGCTTACACACAACAATATGATATTACATGTAATGCATAGCAGCCATCGCTTACACACAACAATATGATATTACATGTAATGCATAGCAGCCATCGCTTACACACAACAATATGATATTACATGTAAGACATAGCAGCCATCGCTTACACACAACAATATGATATTACATGTATGGCATAGCAGCCATTGCTTACTCACAACAATATGATATCACATGTATGGCATAGCAGCCATTGCTTACACACAACAATATGATATGACATGTATGGCATAGCAGCCATTGCTTAAACACAACAATATGATATTACATGTAATGCATAGCAGCCATCGCTTACACACAACAATATGATATTACATGTATGGCATAGCAGCCATTGCTTACTCACAACAATATGATATCACATGTATGGCATAGCAGCCATTGCTTACACACAACAATATGATATTACATGTATGGCATAGCAGCCATTGCTTACACACAACAATATGATATTACATGTAAGACATTGAATGTAAACATGCTATCAGCCCTGCTCCATTTTAAGTTTATTACACAACTAATAAATTACAATGTCAAAAGTATAAGCACCATAAGATAGTAGACAGCTGTAGAAATGATACTACAAGATGAAGCATGTTGCAAGTAATTAACAGATCAATTTAAAATGACAGCAACATTTTAAAAATTTGCAATGGTGTTTCTAGGCAATAGAAATATTAATATCTAATTTAATACAGAACTCATCACGGGAACAGTTTTTATGATGGTATTTGTAAGTAAAAGTTACAGCTGTCAAATCCGGTAAACTGTGAATCAAGGTGTGACCTCTATGCAGTAACATTTTTTTCTGCACCTTTATATGAGTTTATTGCGCTAACTGTAGTGTCGCCGTACTTTTGTTAACAACTAAGTCTCTATTAAAAATACTAAGTTTTGTTGAAAACAGGCATGTTGACTTGTGTATGTCCTATTTACCGGATATCTCTTTATTTTGCGTCTCTAACTGTTTGTTTTGATTTACACTCAGATAACGAGGTCAGACGAGCCTCTTGATTTCACTGCTCCAGAATTTTATCTAATCCGGTTCACTAAACTATATAAGATGAAACATCGAACCAAAGTTGGCAATAACTTCATCAGGAGACAACAACTTAATATAAACAACCTCTTGTTGATAACACTGGTTGCTATATCGATATGTCTTTCTCGTGGTAAACTATTCAAAATCTATATTGTACATGATCGAGGGCTAGACTGTACTTGTATCTCATTAACGAAACAAATATTGGCCGTTCACATTGCATATATATCACGTATGAGTGAGACTGGAGATAGGGTGCAATGTTTTTTATTGTGTGTATATCTTGGTTTTATTGTCTTCAGTAGTCTGTGTTTGTGTTAAATTTTTGTGTTAATCTTTTTGAGGACAATGCATGTTAATTGATATTCTAGCCATAGATATATTAGACTAGATCGCTTACGGGCTATGCATAGATATATATTGTGCGGACCATAACTTTAAAAAGAGAAGAGTACAATTCTGTATAACCTATATATTTTTACAAATTCTTTGCAACTATGATGACGTAGTACGCATAGTTTGAGCTCTAAAAAAAAACTTTATAAACAGGTTTAACAAATTCTTCGAAGACGGAATCACATGAAATAATACAAGATTATATTATTACTAACCGTCAAATATAATTTTTTCGGACACATCAGTTGATTTTAAAAGCGCCAACCTCTAGCATGAATGGGGATTTTTTTTTTATTAAAAGGAAGGAAATCTTTTTCGGTAAAAAATAAAGAAATGTACAGAATTGTACTCTTCTCTTTTTAAAGTAAGGGTCGCGAATATAACACTTTTTCGGTCTCTATTAAATAAGCATAAACGATCTAGTCTTATATATCTATGATTCTATCCATCTTTGTTTCCAAAATAATAAAGGGATGTATTGTTGTTTTTATAATGTTTTATTGTGATGTATGTATCTCTTAGGTGATGTCACTCAAAAAGGGCTACTGTGTCTACTGTATGACCAGAATGACGTAGACTGTAGACTCAAGTGTCAGGACGTGCAGCCACCTGAGGTCCTGTCACGTGTCAGGAGACAGGACTGTAGGACGTGTACCAGGGAGAGTGACATCAACTGCTGGGATGTATGTAAGTACAACTGATGGTACAGCTGTAAGTACTTCTGATGGTATAGATGCTAGTACAACTGCTGGAGTGTATGTAAGTACAACTGCTGGTACAGCTGTAAGTACTTCTGATGGTATATATGCTAGTACAACTGCTGGAGTGTATGTAAATACAACTGTTGGTACAGCTGTAAGTACTTCTGATGGTACAGATGTACGTACAACTTCTGGTATAGATGTAAGTACAACTTCTGGTATAGATGTAAGTACAACTGCTGGTACAGCTGTAATACTTCTGATGGTATAAATGCTAGTACAACTGATGGAATGTATGTAAGTACATCAATTCACATTTACATGTATTTCAAGTAATGGATATTTTTTTTTAAATATAGGTACATGTAAGTATGTCTGCGCTACACACAAAACCATTATTTTTATTTCTTAAATCAATCATAGTACTAAAAAAAATAGACACTTCCGTTTTCTAGAGGTGCGCATGTTCATACTAAACACGTGTCTATTAACTAACTGACGTACTTGTATACATTCGTTCAATTTCTTCTATGTGCACTATGATTTATTCTATAAAATAATATTGTTTTACCCAGTTTTATAGTTAAAATATGTTCTGCTCCATAGACTATCATAGACAGTTAGACAAGTCGTGTTTTTGCAGGCACTAACATTCTTTCTTCTTCACATTTAATCTTTTTTTCAAATATTTTTTTTTGTATTCTACAGGCAGCTTCTATTTTGGTGTTTGTCTGTCAACTTGTGAATTTAGGCCGAGTACATACTGTGTCCGGGACTGTCAGGTTGAATACAACAGATTATAACATCACCAGCAGCTTCATCATCAACACAGAAAAATTCCCAAATAGCAGCAACTCTAGATATTAACAAGTGTGATATTAATATTGACAGCTGATCCGGAAAACAACATTCGCCTACCCCAATGTATAGTTATAAAAAGTTTTGATTGAATTGTATTGTAAACTGACACGATCTTTTTTTAAGATTAAACTTACATAATAGAATATGAATGTGGGTCTATGTGATATTTATACCCGAACACTTTCACTGACCTCTAGACCATATGATTTAACTTGACCTTTACCATCAGTTTTATTGTGTCACAGTTTTACTATTTATCAATGTGCAGTTCTATAATATATCATCCTAAAAGTAAAATGTCAGTTTAGTCATTGACTTTGATTTTGAAAATATTATTCGCTTCATAAACTTGAGTAATTATCAATTTACATGTGCATGAATGTATGTGAGAGAATCATACCTCATTGACTACAGCATATTCCATGTTTCACTCATTACTGTATGTCAATATTTATCGATATACGTCAATGGATTTATTTTGTATGATTGTTTTACTGCACCTGTAATGTGTGATTTGAAGTTAAATAAATGTCTGGCATTAAATAAATAAATCTGTAAGCTGGGTGTATCATTAGTTATATCATTAGTTATAAATAATTAGACATAGAAATATTTGAGCCAGCAGCGAATATGTTTTTTTTTTTTTGTTAATTTCAAGTATCCCATAATTTTATGGGGACAATAGTTTCTTCTGTGGCAAGGACCCCAATCGTCCGTATCTGACTGAAATCTGGTGTTCTTATATTGCACAGAACTTGATTCAGTATTTAAATAAAACAAACGACAAGTTAAGTTAATTGTGTCTAACTTTATCTAAAATATACAGGTCGGGATGTTTGTACACCACACTTTATCATTATCATCCCATTATTTGCAAATCTAATCACATTTCTAGCGAGGCCCTAGATGGACTTAATTTTTTAGACTTAAAGAAGTTCTTTCAACAATTGTATCCTATACAGTCCAGTGGTCCCCAATCCCCGGGCCGCGGACCAGTACCGGTCGTTTGAACGAATGTTACTGGGCAGCCTAAGAAACATTAAATCGTTTCCTTTGTATTTATTCATCTCGTCATTGTGACGACTTTCCATGAACGAGAAATAATCCCCCCACCCCCTTTTTCCCGTGGGCCGCAGTGAAATTATCAAACGCTGACCGGTCCGTGGCGAGAAAAAGGTTGGGGACCACTGCTATAAACTGTCCATGTATATGGCAGGTTCTTTTGGTTCATTTTGGTTAATAACGTTAATTTTTCTCCATTATTAAGGAAATACAAAAAACATAACACGGGGGAGCCATGCATCAGGTGGATGAAAGTAGCATATCACAATTTATTAAATAAAAATTAAAATTTAGTCTACAAAAAAAAAGATAATTAAATTGTGGATAAAAACCGGCTCGTTTAGTTTTACACACAGAACTGAACAGACTCACACAGGGTTGACAACCGTCCGTAAATTTACGGACAGTCCGTAAAGATTTGTCGTAAAATTGCCTGTCCGTAAAATTCCGTTAAAAAAGTAAGACGTCCGTAAAAAAAAAATTGACAAAACGTGGAATCTCAACGTTTAAAAAAAATCAATAAATCATGACGCATCGCGGCAAGATGGACTTGTTTAGACAGATCGTTAGTCGTTACGTCACAATTACGCATAAATTATGACGACATAAATATAAAAAATAGTTTGTTTTTTTTTCTTTGGAGGTCAACATTTTATGTTAAATGTGTTCGTAAAAAAAAATGTTTTTGTCCGTAAATTTTGTTGAGAGTTCTTATATTGGTCAGTAAATGTTATTTTGTTGAGAGTTCTAATATTTGTCAGTAAGTGTTATTTTGTTGAGAGTTCTTATATTGGTCAGTAAATGTTATTTTGTTGAGAGTTCTAATATTTGTCAGTAAGTGTTATTTTGTTGAGAGTTCTAATATTTGTCAGTAAGTGTTATTTTGTTGAGAGTTCTAATATTTGTCAGTAAGTGTTATTTTGTTGAGAGTTCTTATATTGGTCAGTAAATGTTATTTTGTTGAGAGTTCTAATATTTGTCAGTAAGTGTTATTTTGTTGAGAGTTCTAATATTTGTCAGTAAGTGTTATTTTGTTGAGAGTTCTAATATTTGTCAGTAAATGTTATTTTGTTGAGAGTTCTTCTATTTAGGGGCTGTCCATTAATTACGTCAACAAAAAAGGGGAGATGGGGGGGGGTCAGACAATTGTTGACAAGGGGGAGGGGGGGGTCAAGAAAAGTTGACGTCAACAATGTTACTTTTTTAAATTGATATAATTACGTAAATAATGGAAAATAAGGCAGCGTTTGTAGTCCCGTATTACACACTCGCCTAACATTCAGTATTTTAATTAAACTAACTATATTCCTACTAATTTTGCCACATAAACATTTTGGAAGCCACCTTTTTTTTTAGGGGGGGGGTAATCAAATGTTGACGCAATTTTATAGGGGCGTCTCTGGAAGTTTGACAAGTTGTTGACAAGGGGGGGAGGTAAAAATCGCCAAAATTATGTTGACATAAATAATGGACAGCCCCTTATCAGTAAATGTTATTTTGTTGTTGGCAACTCTGGACTCACAATCTCACATGTAGATACAAGACTAATGGACGCATTTGGGGCAGCATTGTCTGTTCCCGTAGTCATACTTCTGTGGCAGATTTGAGTCGCTTGTGATGTTGGTACAAAGAGAACATTACGTATTGGTTATTGTTTTGATATTCATTTGAGATAATATTAAAAAAACAAAAGATTATAAAAAAAAAGATTATTATTATTTGTATTTTTTAACAATATCTTTTTGAAATGCTAACATATACAATTAGGGGAGCATATACTTCAATAGTATGCTATATAGATTAGTGCTTATCCAAATGAACTCTCGTTTGTTTTTGTTTTTTTGGAATAAAACAAAAATATTCCCGTTAACCAACACATTTTTAATCATGTTTTGCAAAGACAAGGGGAAGCTAATCTAATCAGATAAAAACAAAAATAAGACAGCATGACATCTACATTATTATTGGAGGTCAAATATTAATAGATTTTATCTTAAATCCCAACATTTGAACTGAACATATGACAAAGGAAAAATGATTGTCCAAATATTTGTGTTGTTCATATTGGTGGTGTGTTTAATACATCAAGGTAATAATGTATTCATTACAGACAATATATATATATATATATATATATATATATATATATATATAGATAGATAGATAGATAAGTTAGATAGATAGATAGATAGATAGATAAGTTAGATAGATAGATAGGTAGATAGATAGATAGATAGATAGAGAGATAGATAGAGAGAGAGATAGATAGATAGATAGATAGATAGATAGATAGATAGATAGATAGATAGATAGATAGATAGATAGATAGATAGATAGATAGATAGATAGATAGATAGATAGATAGATAGATAGATAGATAGATAGATAGATAGATAGATAGATAGATAGATAGATAGATAGATAGATATAGATGGATGGATGGATGGATGGATGGATGGATGGATGGATGGATGGATGGATGGATGGATGGATGGATGGATGGATGGATGGATGGATGGATGGATGGATGGATGGATGGATAGATAGATAGATAGATAGATAGATAGATAGATAGATAGATAGATAGATAGATAGATAGATAGATAGATAGATAGATAGATAGATAGATAGATAGATAGATAGATAGATAGATAGATAGATAGATAGATAGATAGATAGATAGATAGATAGATAGATAGATAGATAGATAGATAGATAGATAGATAGATAGATAGATAGATAGATAGATAGATAGATAGATAGATAGATAGATAGATAGATAGATAGATAGATAGATAGATAGATAGATAGATAGATAGATAGATAGATAGATTGGGGGATTGTAATTTACGACATGACAAAATAAAAACTTCACAATGTTTCATTGAAGTTGTACATTGTACATTCTTCAAAATTTCTAAAAAAAAACTTTTGCCATAAGAATTAAAAATGTTATTATAAAAATGAATTATTCTTTTCCTACTATAGGTTTGAGTTTCATGCCATGCAGTATGTGTCCGAAGGATGATGACTTCTGTCCAACTTATTGTGTGGATGATCTGTTATGGGATTCATTAAAGAACCCTCCAGTTTGATTTCACTCTACTTTCTGGCAGATAATGGGAACCTGTTTCAATCTACCAAATAAAATATTTAAAAAAAGAGACTGAAGTGCGTTGTTCATTTGGGTTTCTAATTATGATTAGTTTCTCGTTGTTTTTATATTTTAGAATGTCATATATATTTATATGTGTGTGTGTGTGTGTGTGTGATATGTGTGTGTGATATATGTGTGTGGTATGTCTGTGTGGTATGTGTGTAATGTGTGTGTGGTTTGTGTGTTTGTGTGCTTGTTATGTGTGTGGTGAGTGTGTGGTGTGTGTGTGTTTGTGCATGTGTGTTTGTGTGTGTGGTATGCGTGTATGTGTGGTGTTTGGAATGTGTGTGTGGCATGGGTTTGTGCTGTGCGTGTGGGGTATGAGTGGGGTAAGTGCGAGGTGTGTTTGGTGTGTGTCTGTGTGCGTGGTGTGCGTTTGTGACTTTTTATCCTATACTTTTTACATGTTGACAATATTACATACACTCATTTCAAGCATATGAAGTTACGATGCCAACCACAGAAAGCTCACGTAAATAAATGGAGAGACTGACTGTCGATTCAGTTTGTTTGTTTATCAATCAAAACTAACTAAATCATCCTCGTTTAAAAGAAAAATAATTAGCCAAGATCATTCTAATAAACATAAAGTATTGGCACGCTTAATTGGTGTTTACGTCATAGAATAATTAATTGTTTTAAATAACTCTTACTGACGGAAGTGTTATGTTTATACAGTTGTCCCCGTTTTGTCTGTCTGTCCGTCATCACCCTAGATCTCAACAACCATAAGTCCTAGACCCATGATGTATATACCATTTTGTAGGTCTTGGCCTGCCATGTGTGCACCCATTTCGCGATCTGACCTCTGAGGGCTGAGCATCAGTGTTTTTACCGTTTGTTACTATATAAGCTATATTAATAATTATGTCATTTTCATGGCCCAATTCTACACCTTATACGTTCAATAACCCATTCATTTGGTGCGAAATACTGCAGCATGACGTCACACGTGTTCAGAGCTATATCTTTTCGGAAAGTGGTCTAAATTTGGTGCCAAATTCCGTTTCTGTGTACGATATTTAGAACCAGTAATTTCCCTTGATTTAGACAAGACTGTGATCTATTCGCCATACATATTTCATTTTATTTATTAAGAAACTCATCAAATGAAATAGTAAGCTTGGGTTCTAAGTTTAATTGAAAGTATCAGAGCTATGCAACAATTGACGGAGTTTTCGGACGATTAAATGACTACAATTTAGAATGTTTTCAATTATGAGTCCTATTTCAGTGACCACAAACCACTTTTAGTTAGATTTAAGATAAATATTTACTGAAAGCTAACATACGCACTGATACAGAACACGAACATGCGCTAACACGTCCTGTGTCCAGAATGGAACAGGCTTAATTTACTTGTTTAATCTAATCACACTTTGCATTCATTATTATTCAAATCTCAACAATATGAATATTGTGCTACTTATGACGTGCGGATAACAATTCAATAATTTTCTCAAGTTTTCATATACCCTACATACACCGATGAACGGTTGGCTCTAATGAAGCATATCTACTTCAGTGGGCATGCTTCACTGAGCTAATGAAGACTGGTGTTGAAATAAATATTTATATACGAAGAGAAATAAATCAATACTTAATATAGGTGTAGTTCTTGTATTTCATTTTGGAACATTTTAGTTTTGTTGTCTGATCGAAGACTTAACATTCATTGTGCTAGAACAGACATTCTCCTTTTTAGAAATTGAAGAAAATGTATGAGTATGTCTGACCGTGAGTTTTCTGGAGTTTGGCCATCTTTGGTTATCTTCGTTAATTAAATACAAGTAAGTTTTAAATGTTAAAAGGATATTTCCTATAAAAGGGTTAGACTAATTGCAGACAATTATCAGTTAGAAGCTGAGCGCTTGACGAGAATAATTCAATAACAATGTTAAGTTAAAATGATATTATCTGATACCTTTATTAAGTAATTTGCGTTTTTTTAATGGATATCCAACAAAGAACTTTTCTATTAAAAACTTTTAGGTGAAAAATTTCGTTTTTTGAATGGTGTGTTGGTGGTTCTATGGCTATTTATATCAGTCTCTATCACTACACACCACATAGTCCTAATGTTTGCTTAGTACAAGTACTATCCCACATAGTCTTAATGACTGATGAGTAAAGGTAGTTCACCAAATAGTTTTAATGACTGATTAGTAAAAGTAGTCCACCCTGTAGCCCTAATGATTACTTAGTAAAGTAGTCGATCATATAGTCCTAATGATTGCTTAATCCAAGTAGTTCACCACATAGTCCTGATAGTTGCTTAGTCAAAGTAGCTCAGTCAATAAATAGGTCGGTGTTCGTGTTTCTGTCTTGGGGTTACTTCATAATTATTAAGTGAAATATTAAAAGGAATGTCCAGATAGTAGCTGCAATGATACTGTCTCCTATCGAAATGTAATCAATAATAGGGCTGATTGATCGAGTGTAATAAGATCTCGGCCGATACAAAATGTGTCTTCTGAGATTTAAAAAGCGTCTCGTTATTTCATAATTGGATTCAGATAAGATTGATTGACTTATTTCATTTGTAGAGCCATGCAACACATTTTTGAAAAAATCTATAAAAATACTTGTAGTGTATGTTATAAGCCATTCCTTTAGTATATCAAATTATATAATCATCAGAAAGTGTAAATGAATAAACTGAAAATAAACTTACTTTCTATTTAAACGAACTTGTACTCTAAAGTGAAATATAACAAGGTATTAACATAGTGGATATAACCTGGAGGATGAGAAATGATATATGATTAAGTTCAAGATAATCTCAACAAAACCATTGGTAAGACAAGATTAAGTCAGGTATTGACTAGGTCTCTGCAAGTTAATATTCACTCACGCTTAAGTTCAGCATGATTCAATCTTCTGATAGTCTGTCTCAATCGGTTCCACTCACCTCTTAAGTCAACATGTCAACCTGATAGTCTGATCTAATCCGTTCCACTCCACTCTTAAGTCAACATGATCAACTTGATAGTCGCTCTAATCGGTTCCTCTCACTCTTAAGTCAAAATGATCAAATCGATAGTCGCTCTAATCGGTTTTACTCACTCTTAAGTCAACATGCAGTTTGTTGAGGAAGTTTAGTCTTCAGTTACGGCAATGTCTTTCGAGCTAGAAATCAATGAAGACAATCGACATATTGGTTTCTTAGCTGATTTCATCTATTTACGCATCTGATAATCAATAGGGCAAACTGAGCGTATCCTTCAATCTCAGCATTAGATCAGATGTTTCCTCGAGGTGACTTGCGCTCAGTTTGGACAGCAGACCGCATACTATTTCGGGTGATCGAACTAGAGATTATAAACAGAGTAATAAAAGGTGAATCTATACCATTAATGAGTGCAGATGTAGTGAGATGATATAGCTGTACCACGTAGATATAGTAGGATGATATAGTTGTACCAGGAGATATAGTCAGTTGATATAGCCAGCACTGTGCAGACAGAAGAAACAATATATAGCAGAGCCATATTAGCCAAACCAGTAAGATAAAGAATAAAAATAACATACAGTGAGATGATATATAAACAGCAGACAGGAAAGAGATGACAGTATTGAAACCCAGCAGATAGAAGTGAGACGAAGGTGGTTGAACCGGTGGATACAGCAGATGATGAGGCTGCGTCCAGTAAGAAAAGAGACATAACAACCAGCAAGATATAGCACAGATAAAGCGTACCAGGTAGATGAATGTACCAGTAGAGTGGGCCACAAACCAGATAAGCAGTGAGACATGTATAAATGCAGATATAATGTAATGATGGTTATTTGAATATTATCTAGTGTCATCTCATTTTCACGTTCTACAGTCAATGAAATTGACGTTGTTTTTATATGGCAAATCACCAAAATAATGTGATAAATCCAAAAGCTAAATGAATTTTTTCGCTCAATCAAACACATTGGCACTTAATGTTCACTTATCATAAATACAACATTTCAATATTTTAAAATCTGGTCTCATGGTTCTGTTCATTCTGCTGTCTTCAACACGAACAATTTATTCAGCTCGGTCGTCTTCATGCAGCGCAATAAATGACTTCTGGGGCTCATTATTGTGATCATCGACTGATCAAATGGATCTTTGCATGTGGATCGATCACACAGAGTGAGATACCAAGTTGTTCACCTTCTCAGAGACAGTCAAACCGTACAAGTCATCCAATACCTGTAAGACAACCACCATGCTGAGCCGCCACACCATGGTCACAACTGATGGATCTGCCGTCAGTGTAAAAATAATACAGGCAGACCTTTCACCCAGGTAATGGAAATTCAACGAATGGTGTCTGTATAAACCCAATGGGACTTGAATGATAAGTTCCTCTCATCCTCCACTACAGACGATATGCACGCGAGTGCACTCAGAGATGCCGATAAAGAAAGGGATCTTGCCATGACCTGAAAGATCTGATGGTCTCACCGGGATTTGAACCAGGCACCCCAGGCCAGATGAACAGAGCTTTACCATATCAGACCACTTCAACAATTGAAGCAGTATTATCATTTCCATCTGAGGTAACGCTTTCAATTTATTTGATGGTTGTCGAAATTGAGCTCATGTAATAGCCTGCGATTGAAGAAGATTGTGGAAGGAACAGAGAGTTACAGTTGCGACATGGTGGTATACATCGTGGTCATTGTTAGTTGCTGCATCATATTAGAAAGCAGCTGACATAATTCAATATTTAAAGAAGCTCATCATCTACCAAAAACAATAGGTCCGTCTACACACCAGCCACGTGGATGCCTGTATATGCTAAATGAAATGAATTCAATCAAAAGTCCAGACAACAAATAATGATGCTTCAGAGCTGAACATATCAGCAGGTCGCGTATATTCGAGCCATGGCTCTTATTCTGCTGCCCTGGTTACTTAGCTTACCATTATACAACTGATGAAAAATGCTCATTTAGTGTACACTATTCAGCACAAAGCCATCAAGCAAGCAGATCGGCTCCAATCTTCTTTTTGATCGCTGCAATGTTCACACTGGCCTTTATTGAAAAAGTTGTCGACTATCATCTGTATCATCAAACATATCTGCATCAATGTCAAAGTCGCTTCAAAACGATTTAATAATATTATTCACGAAATGATGTTGGTGACTATATAGCGACATTTGAGTTAGCTGACAACAGATCCGGGCTTCAGAAACTGGTTTCAGAATATCACCGTAAATTTTCTATTATGACGCCACCAATATGCGGAGAAGGCAATGTACTATATCACTGTAGATCGCGCTGGTGTTCAAATGAGTTCAGGAGATTAACTGACTCAGGCTGTCTTATTTATCTCAAAGTTCCCAAGAATATTGATCACATCAATCACCGACATACATTAATAATATGGTAGGAACATACCAATCTGAATTTGAGGCCATTTTAAAGTTAGATTAGGTTTGACCACTAAATGATAGAACCCCTATAATAGATTGGTTTTCATTATGCACTCAACAATAATGCACGCCCTTATACAGCTCCGATTTCACCATAGAGAATGCTTTTATGATATTAGACCAACCATGAGAGACAGAGAGAGAGAGAGAGAGAGAGAGAGAGAGAGAGATAGACAGGAAAGACATTATTATACAAATAGGATTTGAATCATAATGGCTTGAACCTAACTGATTTTTTTACTAAAATGTTCATTTTAAAAAGATGACTATCATCCAATAGGAAATGAGTATAAGGTTTAATAATGATACAAAGAGTAAATATATATTGGAGTCTTTAAATTCTAAAAGGCTTGGCAATGATATATGAAACAATATGCAATCAATACATCGTCACAGTAAATTCATAAATATAATCATCAGACCAAAGTAATCTGATACACCATTAACAACTGGTCGTGAATGTAAATGTAATCATGAAGGTACCAAATGTAAGTAATCCAGCGCCATCACAATGTAATCAGCTAATTTTAATCGCCCTTTAGAGACATTAGGCAGAGATACTGCTAATACCATAGAGGTAAACGTCGGTAAAAGATATTTACCAGCCGATTGAAACAGGTAAAAACTATTTGCCTTTAAATATAAATAAATATTTCCTCAGTGTTGTTCAGCTTTCAGTTGTGTATGGCGCTTGAGGTACAGATGTTAACTGGTACTACAACTTTGCATCCGTAGCCAATTGATATGATGCATGATACAACAGATATCAAAAAGCGTGATAGATGTTATCTACAACAATTTTTAGAATATACGATTTAAATTGATTCGTGCATAATTGGGACTTCTTTAGTGATATCGCGGATTCTATACCAATTTCTTTTTAAAGAGCATTTGATTCATAATTATAATTTCTAGTATTATCATTCATAATTATGTTATCTTAGAGCATTTCATCTTATAATTAAACTTTAGTAGAGCATTTGATTCGTATAATTATACTTTCAGTAGATATCGATTCAATTGTGATCTCTTTATATATCAATTCCTATAATTAGACATCTTCAGTATATTTAACCAGCTCAGTGAATCTTTGTCCTAGAGCTTTCTGTTTTATTTTTCATGGGTAAGCCAAATATTATCTTAGAGAAATTTTATACGTCTGATGAAACCTTTTCGTTTAGCAGAATAAAACAAAAATAAATTCAGCAAATATCAATAACGAATAACAACAACCTTTGCGTCGCTAATTCTTTTTCTAAAATCCAAGGATGATTTTATATTCTGACGCAACAACGCTATTAAGCAAAACCTAATATATTAATATTTTGCTTAACATTTGTAGCAAAATTAATCAAGTTCATTCAGTGATCCTATGCCAATAACTTTAGCTCAACGTTGGTGAATCATCATAAATCAAAGTCCAGCTTCCAAATTAGAAGTGAAAGGTCGCCCAGTGCGGGTCAAAAATCACATCAGTCCAACTCAAGTAGAGAAATCATTATTTGGAAGTTAAACCGACAAACGTTTGTTAAAAGATAGCCTGCAAAGAAAGCCATGGACCTATCCATCCGACAACATAAGTTATCCAGCTTTATCCACATCCAATAATTCATTTTCTTCCACCAACGGCGGGCGCTTTTGATAATGGTTGTAACTTTCATTGATGACAAGACAGCAGCCGATTATAGATAGATGGAACCTGTAGAGTCCATCTGAAGGATCGCGGGCCATCTCAAAACTTACAGACGCTGTCTGCCATGACTGGATCGGAAGATGCCAAAGACCAGCGGCCCAATAATAAAACGATGCAATGCGCGCGGCACAGGTAAGAATCCAGCGTATTGTTAATGACCCAGACATGTCTGTTACTGATGACGTCACCATTTGATGCCCACCAAGCAGAGGTCATGCGTGCAGTTCGCTGAATGATAGCGTCGATACAAAACAAGTATTTTCGTTTGCAAGCTTCCACCATTGACATCCAACCGCTAACAATACGACGATAAACACTGGTGAACGAGAAGAGATTTAGATGACAGTCCGAGTTTTAAATTGATACAACTTTTGTGTGTCTTCAAACAAACTCGTACAGCTATTATAAAATGGATTGCATCACCGATTCACAGCAACATTTGTAGTAATGGTGCAATTGAACAAATTGTCGTGCCGTTCAGAGGTGACCGCATTAGCAATGCGCAATTGAACAATGTCGATGTTGACTCATTGCACAACGCAGTAATCATGTCGTAAAAGGTCAGAGGCGGACTTACATTGTGCGCAATGCAATCGAATATGTTGGAAGACCGCGATTAAAGCAACAAAGTAATCGAATGTATGCTGTCAGATATGATCCACATTGCAGCGCAACGCAATTGAATGCAAAGTTGCTGGGGAGGCGACTTACACGAAAAATCAGCCAATCAATACTTCCAAATCCATTGACAAATTAAAAAATTGGCGCCATGTTACGTTAATTGTGTATCGATTCAACATTATACCTCCATATCTTAAGTCAATGCAGAGTAAATACGATCCTATGTTATATAAAACGTAATGATCAATAAATACTATCCTTAAATACATCCTTCCTAAATATGATAAATCGCCCAAACTGTCTCCCCTGTGAAAATTCTTCACATCGCGGTAGTAAAAAGTTGTAAGACGCAGTTCCGGCGGTGCTTTATCGCGGTGTATGTTATCACACTGACATTTCTTTTTCATATCGTATTCCTGTCTATGAGCCACAATAGCTATCAGCATAAATTTCTTTTCTATTACAGTATTTCATTTCTCATATCCTTTGTCGGATTTCGTCGCACGCCCAGTTTTTCCACTATAATATATTAGAATATCATAGAGTATACTGTCACTTCTGTAAAGTTTAAAATATCACTTTAAGTCTATTAATTACTCTCAAAAAAGTAGGTTATATACATTTGAAACACCCTGAAATGAAAAGTAATATGGTAAAGAATAGCACACTTAATCTCTAATTAAAACAAAATCAGAACAGTCTTAAATTATTAATTAGATCTTATTTAGGGAGTGTATTTAATTTATGAATAGACTTTAGGTAGATCATTTAAGTCTATAGATTAGACTTCTTGGGAGCATTTTGAACTGAAATAAGACTTTGTCCTGAGTTCTTTCGCTTTTACGATATATGTGATGTCAATAGCATTCTCTGAGGCTATGACTCCTGAGGAAAACCTTTTCTTGTTCAATAGTCAACCAAAGCAAATGGGGCAATGCCGGTATTTAATGACTACAATGGTCTGCAAGTTCACTCCTGCCGACTCCGAGGGTCCCTGGCTCGATCTCCGGTCAGAACCAATGTATATCAATGTGGCTAATGTCCTGCTATATATCTCGTAGTGCCTCCAAGGCCACACCATCACCTGGTGGGGATGAAAGAACTGCCAAAGACCGTCCTGTTTTGTTGCCCATAGGTCTCAAGTCAAATCATCTGTCCTTATATAATCATACGTCACACACACACAGCCACACAGTTAGTTATACTCTTCCACATTTAATTATTTCAAAGTGACCAGCGATTTAGTGATTGAACCACCTAGGTTATATTTGCAGCAGACCTTCTTCAGTATGAAGATGGGAGCAAGGGGATCTGATCGTTCTGGCGGGCATGCCCAAAGGGCACTAGTCAGTTTGTTTTACATGAGAATATATAGATTAGCCAGGAGGTATGGTGTAATAAATTCTGGCGCGAGTTAAGTTCGCCATACACACTATCCACTTTCATCTGAAGCGATATTAGTAAAATACTATGATAAACCATCCAAGAGCGAATATGAGCAGTAATTGCTCGATACTAACGTAGGTCGTAATTGCTGAGAGATCGATCAGACTGAGCATAACGAACCACGACAGATTATCAATAGAGTTTATATCAATGTCAAGGTCACGATACATTATATCTTCCTTCACATATCGACACAACTGGGCCAATATCACAGTTCAGTATTTCACCGAGCTAGTTACTTTCAACATCATCGCAGCCAGACCATCAACTGGAGCTAATATAGCCATTATCAAGAATGTTATCTGTAAAGGAATCAATTTTGGTTATGGGCCTGCCATCATCGATTACTCCAGCTAATTCCAATGAATATAGCTACTCAACATCAATACCACCTAAAGATCAGAACGCAATGCAACATTTCAATTGCTTCCAGTTAATTCGTCGAATACTTATGGGCCACATCAAGAGCCATCAGTGACCTCACTTCAAATATAAATGCAGTACTTCATCAACAGTTACCCAGCGACTCAATGCAATATAAATAATACTTTCAATAGCCATCAGAAGACCAATGAATATAAATACTTTCATCAGGAATAATTTCACCCAGCGCGTGATTTGATGCTGGAATATAAATACCATCATGTTCCTACACAGCACCATCTTGAGTTAAACAACAGGTGGATCAATCGAGTCCTCCTCAGGTAGTTTCTGGTCAACTCTTCTTTCCTGATGACTACTCAACACCCGCTCTAGTGACATCATTGTACTGATAAGACTAGAGGTATTCTACAGGACAACTATTGTTTTTTTTCATATTTATATTTATTTATCTTCATCAACTTGAATCACATAAATAAATGTCACCATCACACATTCAATACACTTCACACACTCATTGTCTGTCACACTCATCACACCTCACATATTCACACTTTCACACCATAAGTCATTTATACATCATTACATCATACATACACATAAACGACAAATGTTAATAGTAGAATCACCTAGTTATCCATATATCATTAGCTGTTAAATGTGGGATTAAAACTGATTTTTAAGACTCCGTTTGTTCCAAGTTTTAGTTTAACATCTCAAACAAGCCTGTGTGTCCGAGTCGCACGTTTGTAAGGACACTATAATACATACTATTTTATTGTTCGGCACAAACATGATAAACGTAAGATTACAAATATATTTGAAAAGTAGCCTCTTTAAAGGTCTAATATCAGTTCTTCCTATCAGTGTTTGAACATTTTGACCAAAATCATTCATCTATGTTTCAAATAATGAAAAGTGAGTCATCTTTGTCTTTAAACACATTTTCAGCTTTCGCTTTCACCCGCTATGTAAAGTATAACTTGTTTGCTCGAAGTCATATTATCGTGTATTAGTTCACACAGAACAAATTGACTCATCGCTTCCACATTTACTCTGAGTTCAAACAATAAATATATATGTGTCTAATTAGTTCCTCAAGTTGTAGAAAATATAAATAATTGCAAACCTCTTTGACATTTTTTTCATGAACCATTGATTTATGATTCAGTGAAACAAATCTTATTTTTGCAATGATTTTAGAACTATCAACCCTAAAAAAAGTATGCTTGTCCTCTAACGTCAAATGGGTGTGGTCGTTCTTAAACGCCTGTATTTGAGTGTATCCGGTGACACGGTGCCAACAACCCATCATGTATTAAAGATATTTTTATCGCAGAACTTAATGTCACACACACCAGCAAAAAGAGTTATCTGTGGGGCTGGGAGACTTTCAAACCAGCACACACAAATTATACAGTTCTGTTCAGGATCGAATCCATCTTCGGGCCGTTATCACACCTATTAATCATATTCACCTAATTATTTTCAGACGGACAGCGTTAGACATAATTGTAAATGAGCTAACCGAACTGTCCTAACAATATATAGATAACAACAAATAAAGGCATGATCTGTAAATCCAAAACATACTTAATAAATGCGATGAAGTAGTCAAATGAAAACAAATTAATATTTATGTTGTTGAAAAAAGCCATCGTTAATATTGACCACTGCGCGAATATTTAGCATTTTAAAAGTTTTTTTTTTTTCTGCATTGGTTACAACCTTTTAAAATAAATTAAAAAATTGAAAAAATATTGAGTGGGTAATATCTCATTTTCGTACAGTCTTTCTGGTCAATAATAGCGCCCTCACCCCGTCCTTCCTAAACGTTGTTATAATGAAATTATAATACATAACATGTCCACTTTATACAAATAAACTGATAAATGTCATTAGTTGATCATAAGAAAATAGGGCTAACAACAAATTATATTTCAACATTTTATGTTTTATGCCATATAGCTTTAGATACTATAGAACATTATAAATGACATCAACATTTGTTAAATTTCAATATATTTAATTTCTTTATGGCTTTTGAAATTTCCAGAAGACTCGGGGGAATCGATTTTTCGATAAAGCTGACAGCCATCCCAAGATCTTAGAATTCCCTGATTCTGGTAGTTTTGTTGTTATCCACAATATCTGGGAATCTCTAATTTCTTCCAGGTTCTTTTGCTTCATCTCATAAACTGTTTGATCGTGAGAAACAAACTTTGACTCAAGTGCCAGTGTCTTGAGTCTAGCTGAAGGTGTGGGTCCTTCCTCCTTCTCCCTAAAAATCACGTTCTCCGTCTGTTCTCAAAGGTCACATGACGATATCGTCATCTCCGAGAAACCCACCAGAATTCCAGCCTCCGACCTTTGGACCATCCACTGTCTGGAAGTGAGGGGCAGACGCCTGTCTGAGCGACCCCTGACAGCTGACCCTGCTGCTACCGGCGGCGCTGCCTGTTGTGAAGACAGGGTCATTTGAGGTAAATCCTCGCCTTCGCCTACCAATGTGCTAACCTGCAGCACTCAGTTCATTTTATGATCTTTAAACCTGATCTGTCAGTGCTGACCTGTTCCTGCTGCCCACAGATGTTCTGGTGGTTCACGCTGAAACTGATGCCTCTCGGTTGTGGTCTGCTAGGGGTTCCATGTCAAATGACGCAGGCAGTTCCAGGATTCATCTTCCGCATCCACTTCATAGATGGGAGGCCAAAGAACTCTTTAATAATAAACTCAAACCTTTCTGAGCCTGTTCCTGCTGACGAACGCCGAACAGTGGCTCCTTGGCGCCACCTGGTTTCTCCGCCTGATTTCAAACCAGTATTCTGCTGATTGTGGATCTCCTCTGACTGACATCGAGGCAGCTCTTCCTTCCTTGTGTTAATGAAGTTCCGGCCAGACTGCCTCTGAAAATCATTGCCACCACCTGCACCTGGATGACCTCCACTCCATCTCCTGATCTTCCTCCAGTCGGCTCAGTCTCAGCCAGCCGACGCCTTCATCCTCCAGATGGCCTGTGCTTAATTGTTATTGCTACCTGGATATACACGTGAGAATGAATACACATTTTCTATACATTGATATGTATGTTAACATGCCCATATCACAAATGGGGTCACACATACACACAGACCGCTGTCACACCTGCATTATCACACTCTTTACACACGCATTACGTGTTATACATACATGCACAACAAGATAAATACATACACACAGATATGCAGTTATTACAATGTTATTATGGAAGAGAGACAGACAGCTAGCCAGATAGTGATATATTGATGATGTGATATTATTAGATGATGCCAGAATAGATTAGAGAGTGTATTGTATTATCACATGGACATGATGACGGGTGACAGCATTTTACAGATAATAATAGGATGTAGGATAGATAGATGATAGACATAGATACATGATGATATATATTATTGGTGTGATGATAGATATACATTAAAGATAAATGATGATGTACATACATATATCAAGATCAGATGCATATATTAAATAATATATATGTGATATTTATCGTACAGCATTTATACACATTATTTTATATTGTATTGTGATAGATAAGATAGATGATATTTGTATGTGATTATATAGATGATATTGTATGTATTAGACAGGTTTATTTTATTTATTGTATGTATAGATATTATATATGGATGAGTTAGTATTAGATAGATAGATATTAGATAATTTTAAAAATGCTTGCCCTGTTATGTTTGAAAATATAAGTTCACTAAACCTTCTTCCAGAATATCATTTTCTTGGGTTTCGTTAAGGGGGTCCATCTTGACCATTATTTGGTTATAAAACTGGTTCACTGCAGTCTTGCTTTGACTTGAACTTCCAGATGATACAAACAATGTGAAAAAACTCATCGTCGATTGGCTAAACGATGGCGATAGCGACGCTATTCAGTCAGAGCTCAATGAATGTTCACATTAACATAACATCGCCTTCTTTATTCCCCTCCTGGTTAATAATAATATTTTCTCAATTTCCTCACTTCAACCTCATAGTACAGCACTGTTCATGATAACTGGTTTAGTTGTGATTACTCGCAACATGCTGAGAAACTGAGTCAAATATGGGGACAAGCTGAGGGTGTGGAGTATCACAGAAAAGTTTAGGGAGTCAAAGTAAAGATCACAGTCGGCCAAACGTTTGATTTTTGTCCTAAGAATCTGACGTCAACTAAGAGTTGTTGATGGTAGTGTGGTGGTGGGAAACCCTTAGAGGGGGGAGAACCACAATCAATTTTAGGATGACCAAACCGGATATGTCACAGCCTGATGATGGAGTTCGACATTTGGTTTAGAGTGTATGTGGGGCGGGGTGTACAATATTGCATAAGGCTGAGCAGAGCAGGTATATACTAATAAACGAATTGAACACATGATTTATAGATAATTAGAGATAGACAGTAGACATATAGAGCAGATAGATAGAGTAGACAGATAGAGCGATATGTATAGATAGACAGATAGACAGAGAGATAGATTAGAGTAGATGATGAGATATGATAGGGTGAGATAGATAGATAGATAGTAATAAATGGATCATTTCTATACATAATTACAATTCTATTTCTCTATTCTATATATAACAAAACTATAAACCGTAAATCTTCGAAGTAATCGCTGTCAATACAATTTATGACGCATTTATTCGTTTTTTTTTGTTAATCGTAAATTTTTATTTGCTGTTGGCTTCATACGGTGGCACACGAGAGTCAAACTGTTGCCATAGAGCAGTGGTTGCGAGCTTTTTGGGGCCGCGAGCTCAAGACTCAACGCAAAAAAAAATCCGCTTATTTATTCTAGCAAAGTACACAACACTCCAATTAAAATTAAAGGAAGTGATATTTTAGTAGCGTGCCGACTGATTAGGCTCTACGTGCCGACTGTGGCACGCGTGCCCATAGGTTCGCCACCACTGCAATAGAGGATGGCAAACGTAAAAAATTTAAGAACCACCGCTATAGACCATAATATGTTAATGTAATAGGACAATAAGCTTTGTCTGCCGAGTATTTTTTTTTCCTTCATCAATATTCTCCTTGGAATTATTAATCCCATTAAATCAGAAAGCCATTCAGTAAAAGCCAGACAATTCAGTCTCTATATGTGTCAAGTCAACTAACGTGTCAAGTCAACTAACGTGCCAAGATGTGCAGTCACTGAGTCACATTAACCCAGCGGCTCCCAACCTTTTGCGTGACTATACCCTGAAGTATAACCGCGGGTACCCCTCATAGGTATGTTCACTGATACATGTACTTAGTGGACAGTGTTTGCCTTTCTAATGCAGTGTTTGGTCGCGTGTTTTGATGATGAGTCACGCTGCTAACTGGCGACCTTCTTCAAGCCCTTAGATGTTTTATACTAAATTCTATGTCGCTGCTCACCCATGCATGAACTTTCCTTTACACCTCGGGGTACGCATCACACCGGTTGAGAATCGCCGAATTGTTTTGTTTTGTCAGTGAAGCGGTAATTTCCCTTCTATTGATTTTTATTTTCAAAAAAAAAAAACTTATTGATTTATCTCAATGAACGTTGATCAACATGTCGTGAAAGAATTTTTTTTTCACCTCTGCATAATGGTGAATGTTTGAATTTCAACAAAATGTTTGCATCACGGTCATTGGGCGGTCGATTCCTGCTCCGGTCATTAGGCGGTCAACTCCTGCTACGTTCATTAGAGGGTCAACACCTGCAACGGTCATTAGACGGTCAACTCCTGCTAAGGTCATAAGACGGTCAACTCCTGCTAAGGTCATAAGACGGTCATCTCCTGCTACGGTCATTAGACGGTCAACTCCTGCTAAGGTCATTAGACGGTCAACTCCTGCTAAGGTCATTAGACGGTCAACTCCTGCTAAGGTCATTAGACGGTCAACACCTGCTATGGTCATTAGATGATCAACTCCTGCTAAGGTCATTAGACGGTCAACTCCTGCTAAATTTTTATTTGCTGTTGGCTTCATACGGTGGCACACGAGAGTCAAACTGTTGCCATAGAGCAGTGGTTGCGAGCTTTTTGGGGCCGCGAGCTCAAGACTCAACGCAAAAAAAAATCCGCTTATTTATTCTAGCAAAGTACACAACACTCCAATTAAAATTAAAGGAAGTGATATTTTAGTAGCGTGCCGACTGATTAGGCTCTACGTGCCGACTGTGGCACGCGTGCCCATAGGTTCGCCACCACTGCAATAGAGGATGGCAAACGTAAAAAATTTAAGAACCACCGCTATAGACCATAATATGTTAATGTAATAGGACAATAAGCTTTGTCTGCCGAGTATTTTTTTTTCCTTCATCAATATTCTCCTTGGAATTATTAATCCCATTAAATCAGAAAGCCATTCAGTAAAAGCCAGACAATTCAGTCTCTATATGTGTCAAGTCAACTAACGTGTCAAGTCAACTAACGTGCCAAGATGTGCAGTCACTGAGTCACATTAACCCAGCGGCTCCCAACCTTTTGCGTGACTATACCCTGAAGTATAACCGCGGGTACCCCTCATAGGTATGTTCACTGATACATGTACTTAGTGGACAGTGATTGCCTTTCTAATGCAGTGTTTGGTCGCGTGTTTAGAGGATCAACTCAAATTCAAAATTCGTTGTGTCAGTTCTTAAAAAGTGTATAGATTTTAGTTTTTGGTTTACCGTATTACAGCAGTATGTGTTCTGAACGTTTGATTACTTAATTATAGCAGTGTGTGCACTGAACGTTTGATTACTGAATTACAGCAGTGTGTGCACTAAACGTTTGATTACCGTATTACAGCAGTTTGTGTACTGAACGTTTGATTACCGTATTACAGCAATGTGTGTATGAACGTTTGATTACCGTATTACAGCAGTGTGTGTACTGAACGTTTGATTACCGTATTACAGCAGTGTGTGCACTGAACGTTTGTTGACCGTATTGTAATATATATATATATATATATATATATATATATATATATATATATATATAATAAGTTAAAAATTGTACAGTATCTCAGACACTCAAGCTAATTATCAGGTCTACACGTTAAGGTCATTTCATAAAGTAATTCTCTATTTTGCTATCGTTGTTATATCAGATTGTTACTTCTCTATTTTGGTTATCGCTGTTAGTATCAAGTAATTCTCTATTAGCCACGTTGTAATATCAAGTAATTTCTCATTTTATATGCTTGTAACATCAAGTAATTCCGATCACGTACATATTGCTAAGAATCATAGTTAATTCTCTTATTTTACACGTTGTAATATTCAAGCAATCTCACTCATTTTACACGTTGTAATATCTAGTAATTCACTATTATTACACGTAATATACTTTCATCGATATCCAAAAACAAAAAAACATTTATGTTCAGCAAAATTATAGATTATGTGTCAATCTGTAATGCACAACTTATGGAAGTAACACAGCATGCTACCTCTCATAGTGAAATCCAAAGAATTTGTTTTTCTGTCCTCACATATTGTACCTGATAAATAAACTTATCTATATGTACATCATGAAATTGAAACCAATAGGGAAGTTTTTTATGAAGTCGTGCAGATAAGGAATAGAAAACAAATGAAAGTAGCAACGCTAATAGAGTTATATGATCGACAACATATACAGGTGATTGGCAAACACAATATACATGATTGATAATGACATAGTGATGTGCATGATTGATAAAAACAATATACATAGATTGACAACAGGTTAATATATATGATTGACTAACACAATATAACATAGATTGACGAACATAATATACAATGATCGATAACACAATATATATGATTGACAACACAATATACAAGATTTTTGCGATTCACCGCGCAAGTGCTTAAGAAAAAAACGGAATAAATTTACTATCTAAGAAGAAATTTACTAATCAACTACTATTTACATATGTAAAATTTAATCAAAAATAAAAAAGGGGAATTTATTTTCTCCAAATTCTTCCTTAAAATGATTTATATTATCCATACTCATTTGCATACAATGAACTAAATTAATGGGAAGATAAACTAACATAAAATTGACTACGTTACTTGTTTAACCACTCGATTGCTTTAATGATCCAGCATGGATATCCATCAGATCATGAGAAATAACATTGTGATTGATTTTAGCGTCCAACATTATGTCTGTCAGGAAGTATCTCACTAAATAACGAGACGGATCCTCTGCAGGCAGAATGTACACAGAACAAGATGATTAGACTAGCTCATAAAACTAGCAGACACGCTGACTAGGAGAAATAACAGATTAGATATTATAATGTGTGGGAAAGACATAATATGAAGTTTGGGCTCGTTTAGACTATTGGCTAAAATGTTACTATTGTTTTATTTTTTAAAAGATCAAAGGAATTCAAATTACGCTATTTTTGTAAATGCATGATTTAAGACACAGTCAAATAAACCCAAACGCATGAGGTAAACAATGTAAATAATAATAGCAGGATTGGGTGGGGTTGGGGGGGGGGGCGAGTTTAAAAGGAAAGTTACAATTATTAAAGTAGGGAGAGGAGAGGTTGGAGAAGTTAGAAGCGGGGGGGTTGGGTGAGGGGTAAAGTATATAATAGAAGATATTGTTATTGTTATATTTAGATATTATACAGACACTGGTTGTCGTGTGTAACACTTCACAGAGAGTGGAAAGGATTGGCCAAGGAAACCCCGTGGTTCACATATTTTCTGCCTTTATGGGCATCCATTCGGAAATTAAATATAGCCTAAGTATATAGCCATAAAGGAACATGAAATATAGCCTAAGTATATAGCCATAAAGGAACATGAAATATAGCCTAAGTACATAGCCATAAAGGAACATGAAATATAGCCTAAGTATAAAGCCATAAAGGAACATGAAATACAAAATGTTGTATCTACCCAGCACAGTTGAACTACGTTAAATAACACATGATGGGAAATCATAAATAACAAACTTGTTGAATATAATAAGGATAAAAAGACAAGATAGCCAATATAATTATAAAGATGCATTATGTTATCAGAAAATCATAAAGAAAAACAAAATTTATTTCAAATGCCTGTAGTGTAGTATGTAGTGTTTCTGTAGAGTAGTCTACAGTGTAGTCTGTAGAGTAGCCTGTAAGTTTGCCTGTAGTGTAGACTGTAGTGTAGTCTGCAGTATCTGTAGTGTATTCTGTAGTGTAGTCTGTAGTGCCGCCTGTAATGTTGTCTGTAGTGTAGTCTGTAGTGTATTCTGTAGTGTATTCTGTAGTGTAGTCTGTAGTGTAGTCTGTAGTGTATTCTGTAGTGTAGTCTGTAGTGTAGTCTGTAGTGTATTCTGTAGTGTAGTCTGTAGTGTAGTCTGTAGTGTATTCTGTAGTGTATTCTGTAGTGTAGTCTGTAGTGCCGCCTGTAATGTTGTCTGTAGTGTAGTCTGTAGTGTAGTCTGTAGTGTATTCTGTAGTGTATTCTGTAGTGTAGTATGTAGTGTAGTATGTAGTGTATTCTGTAGTGTAGTCTGTAGGGTAGCCTGTAGTGTCGCATGAGCGTAGTCTGTAGTGTCGCATGTAATGTAGTCTATAGTGTTGCCTGTAGTGTCGCTACAGTTTTAGCATCTCCATTTGTTAATGTCGCCTATCCAAATCGTTCGAAGTTCAAGGCCGGCCTTTTCAACTTGCTTCGGTCAGTGTACCCTGCCTTATTACGGCGTGAAATATGACCAAACCATGTCAGTTTTCTCTTTTACATTTCCTTGATAAAAGTCTCAGCCTTAGGCTCTATCTATAAAAGTCTCTATCTATGAAAGTCTGTGTCTTAAGGCTCTATCTATAAAAGTCTGTGTCTTAAGGCTATATCTATAAAAGTCTGTGTCTTAAGGCTCTATCAATGAAAGTCTTTGTCTTAAGGCTCTATCTATAAAACTCTGTGTCTTAAGGCTCTATTTATAAAAGTCTGTGTCTTAAGGCTCTATCTATAAAAGTCTGTGTCTTAAGGCTCTATTTATAAAAGTCTGTGTTTTAAGGCTCTATCTATAAAAGTCTGTGTCTTAAGGCTCTATTTATAGAAGTCTGTGTCTTAAGGCTCTATTTATAAAAGTCTGTGTCTTAAGGCTCTGTCTATAAAAGTTTGAGCACCTATCGCAGGAACCTGGTCTGAGAGGCCGCCTTTTTTTCGAAAGGCGAAATAAAACTGCCATTGAATTCAGTTCATTGTATCTGCAGTTCATAGCATTGTATCTGCAGTTCATAGCATTGTATCTGTAGTTCATAGCATTGTATCTGCAGTTCATTGTATCTGCAGTTCATTGTATCTGCAGTTCATAGCATTGTATCTGCAGTTCATAGCATTGTATCTGCAGTTCATAGCATTGTATCTGCAGTTCATTGTATCTGCAGGTTATTTTATGAAATATTTTCAATATGCACATTAAATATATTTCGTCGTTTCTTGAGTGATGTAAATATTCACTTAAAGTGTTATTGTTATTGTCAGACAATCGGAACTCCGAGTTTAAATATTATACAAGCAATTCTGACACATTTTAAACAAAAGCGGTGTCAGCATGAACCGACACCCGTTTTAATTTTTCTTTGTTAAAATAACACGAGTGGTGACTTTAGCAAATTGCTTTTGGCTTTGTTCGTGGTTGTTATTGGTGTATTTTTGTACCGTATAAATCTTCTCTGATATTGTTCTTATAAACCTGCTCTGGCATTCATTGTCCTATGTAACAACTTAATGTTCTCGATGGACGACACATGCACAGTTTTTTTTTTTTCGTTTTATTTTCTGTAAATTATTATTTTAATACCTGCAAAAAAATCGATTTCCTTTATTCAACTTTGAGAATAATCGAGTCATTGAGTGAGTTGTTTTAGACAATCAATGAGTCAATTGTTTTAGCCAGTTATTGAGTGAGTTGTTTTAGCCAGTCATTGAGTGATTTGTTTTAGACAGTCAATGAGTCAATTGTTTTAGCCACTCAATGTGTCAATTGTTTTAGCCAGTCATTGAGTGATTTGTTTTAGACAGTCAATGAGTCAATTGTTTTAGACAGTCAATGAGTCAATTGTTTTAGACAGTCAATGAGTCAATTGTTTTAGACAGTCAATGAGTCAATTGTTTTAGACAGCGTCTCACTCAAACAAAACAGAAGAATAAAAATATAAATTGTTATTTGTCTAATCATTAATACTTCCAAGCGAATAGTAGGTCAGGTATTATAATATTTGAATGCCGATAAAGTTCCTACCTTTAAGTAGTGTATTATCAGCTAATGCATGTGGTGTTATAGCGACAAAATGTCTATATTGTTGTTATCAGCTAATGCATCTGGTGTTACAACGCTAACATGTCTATATAGATGTTATCAGCTAATGCATGTGGTGTTATAGCGACAAAATGTCTATATTGGTGTAATCAGCTAATGCATGTGGTGTTATAGCGACAAAATGTCTATATTGATGTTATCAGCAAATGCTTTTGGTGTTACAGCGCTAACAGGTGTTTTCACGCGCATTTAAAACAACTTTTCTGACAGTACAAACAGACAATGTATGTGTATTTTTTTTTAATGGAAAACCAAAGTACAACGCTGTTGTGTGGTTAGCACAACGCCTAGCCACCTTTACTTCCCTAACCAATTTCAGGTTCCCATTTAAAGCTGGATGGACTTGTGGGAATTAACAACACGTTTCCCTTTGTTTCCACTAAGCATCGAACCCGAGAAATTCAAGCGCTCTAATCGCTCGGCCATCCGTCCACCCGAATAGTATATATTTGTGACTTCTTGACAGTCCCGATGAATGCCCCAGCGCGGTGCTTGATTGGTAGAAATAGGACCAATCGGCTTAATGCTAGCCACACATGCATGCTCTAATACACAAGCATGTTCATACACACACGCATATTCACCTGCACACTAGTGTCTTTCAAGTCACAGAGTAAGTATAAGTATAGTGTTCACACAGATCAATGGTAGTTAGGTGAATCAAGGGCCAGGCAAAGTCATAATTTTTGGTCTTAAAGTTTCACAGAAGTCAAACCGTTGAGTTACGATGAAATTACAGGCTCGTGTGTAATCACGGACATATAATATAAGACCACACCATGGCGATGCCAACCTTTAGGATCCCTTCCGCAGAGTTGAAGAATGTGGGTCCATTAATCCAAGAGATACGATTTGATCCAATAAACTGTTTAATTCTATCTGATTGTTTCATTCCATCTAATTGTTTCGTTCTATCTAATTGTTTCATTCTATCAAATGTCTTAAAACACTTCGTACAAAAAAGTTATTTTTACTCTGCTTCGCCTTCCATTTTTAAAATAAAAAGTAATAGTTTTAATAGCTAAAGGAGCATAAATAAAGTTATTAGTAAGCACAAATCAGATATTAAATCTAATCTGTATAAGTAAGTAAAGAGCTAAAATTGACATTTCGACTCTGTTGACAATATTGTACTTAGGCCAGTGCAAATAATCGCTTCGATGTTTCATTGAATAACGTTGACACATTTCATAGATCAATCGATTTGTTTAAAAAAAGTGTGTATCTCATGATTTATTAAACCGTTCAGCCCAAGTCTGCAATTGATTTCACTGTCAAATTGACAGATTTCTAAACATGACACGTTCATTCATTCAATGTTTCCTTTCATATATTGGGTGACATTTTTTTTTTAAATAGGCGAACAATAACCTCAGATAATATGTCGATCTCATGTATTTTAATGAGCTAGACATAATCTCAGACTCAAACTGTTAATAAACTGGCAGGTCTGACCTTTGCTCAGAATGGTCCACTTTAATTTTTGGAAGTAAATATTATTTTGTTATCTTTTAAATATTTTTCTTTAAAATAGGAGAGAAAAAAATAGATAATATTTGTGGACACTTTAACTTTGGAAGTTTCTTGGTAAGAAGAAGAAGAATAAACTGGACTGAAGACCTTTTTTATATATATTTAAATACAGTTGTCAGGGAATAAAATAGATTCATTTTAACTTTTTAACTTTTATTTATGTTAATGAATAAAAAAAAAATATTGATTCAAATTTTAAATACATAATTGTCTGATGTAATCTTAAAACCTTTTTTTTTTTTTTAAAAAAAATACACTTCCATTAATTTAGTCAAAGAGCTAATTGAATCTCAAAACCTGGGTAAAGCCTCTATACAAAATTGTAATTGTCACAGGTACAGAAAACATAAACACAAACCACCCAGTGCATTTTTTCCCCCGATAAATGGACCAGATAAAACAACTGTCTTTTAATATTACTACGTTACAGCTTGTCATATCTAAAATGAGCGATTGTTCTTTTAGATCTATTGAAGTCTAGCTACAGCTGGACATTTCTAAAATGAGACATTGTTATTAGATCTATTGAAGTCTAGCTACAGCCAATGTTAACCTATTACTGCATTAATGTATGCTTTACATCATGTTACTACACTTCTACATCAAGTTACTTCCACATCAAGCTACTTATACATCAAGTTATGTATACATCATGTTATTTCAATTCCACCCATGACAATCAAAGTTATGAACTGATTGTAGGGACGCATATGCGATAAGTTTTAAAAAAAAAAGTAAAAAAAAAATTTGCAAAGTTTCAATTTTAATGACTGCAACTTAAATTATATATGAGTTAATTATAAAGTATAAATGAGTTAACTATAAATTATAAATGAGCAAACTATATTTATTTCAACAATGACCAAGGACGATGCTACAAATAATCAATGAAACTAACTTGTGCACACATTATAATTTTTAAAAGACGGAAGTAACAAAACCAGATCCAACACTTACCTCGTCTGCAGTTCAATCTCGGAATCAAAACCGCAAACTATTAAACAATAAAAGGTCTTGGTGATATACCCTGGGGGTGAGGGTGGGGGGGGGGGGTCTTTTTGAAGTGGACAGGGCACGAATAGTGGAGGGTGTGGGGACTAGCTGTCAACATAGTAAAACTTTGTTTTATTTTTATTGGTCTAAACGTTTCAACTTTGACCTTTGTATGACTGAATAGCCCAACGCATGTTTAGTTTCTTTATATTGAGTGTTTTCAAAAATCGTTTAGATCGAACAAAGCTGTTTTTTTTTATATATATATTCAGATTTTAGGAAACAGGTTCAAAGGTTGTGATCTGTGTCAGTGGTGGGTGCACGTGACACGTCTATTAGGTTCGCATTACTTCCTAAACGGTTTCAATTTGAATTACATATTTTTTAAGAGCCACGCCATAACAATTAAATGCAAAAATTAGACGCATTTTATTTCAATAATAGTATGGTATTGGTCTATTCTACATTAGATTGAACAGATGTACAGTGCATAAAATATAGGACAGTGCAAGAAGTTAACAACATAATGGATGCATAAAAGTAATTTTAAAAAAAGGATCGTTGTTACGGGAGTTTCACGTCGCTTGACAGGAAGTGAGTCTACCCCTGGAAACAGCAGGAATGCCACCGGCTACTTTGGGGATCTCCAACTGGTGCCTATATCTTACATTCTTACATACCCACCCACATATGGCTCAGTCATTTTATAACACAATACTAGAGATGGGGTACTTGTATTATTAACTGCATTTACTAAAAGTACATGTTTAGTTTAACTGGCATATTGGGTTATCGTCCGGCACAGTCAGTACTTAGAGTATATTTTAACACTATTGTACCCGACAGGACTCCTGATGGAAACGGTCTCTGACATGTATTTGGGAAGATCATAGTGATATGAATTAAGGAAATACTATTTGCTTTCTGCTCAATGATTCATTTAGAGTTGACAGTCTCTATGATTCAATTAGAGTTGACAATCTCTATGATTCATTTAGAGTTGAAAGTCTCTATGATTCAATTAGAGTTGACAGTCTCTATGATTCAATTAGAGTTGACAGTCTCAGTGATTCATTTAGAGTTGACAGTCTCTATGATTCAATTAGAGTTGACAGTCTCTATGATTCAATTAGAGTTGACAGTCTCAGTGATTCATTTAGAGTTGACAGTCTCTGTGATTCATTTAGAGTTGACAGTCTCAATGATTAGAAAAAAAAAACTTACTTTGCAGTTCTTGGAATTATTGCGTTTAAATTGACTATTTTTGTAGTCACAGACTCATCCAGTGGAATGTCGTAATGTTCCTCCATTTTGGTTTTAAATCTGAAAAAAATGTGAAATAATATTTATCGGTCTGACAGAACCTAAATGTTTAACATATATTATGACATATACATTTGTCTGTGCCACTGTAACATGTACATTGATGTGTCTCTGTCATAATAACGTGCTTTTTATGTGTCTGCTCCGTGTGTGAAGTCCCTGTAAGGATGAGATGAAATCTCTTAGATCCTATAAACCACTTATGGGACGGTTTTTATGGTGCCCTTCTTTCATCCCCACCAAAGCCAATAGTGCAATGTCTAAGGAAGCACCACGGGAGATATATCGGGAACTTGAGCCAAGACCTGAAAAATGTCCTTGGTCCTCACTGGAGATCGAACCAGGTACCTTCAGGTCGACAGCCGAGCGCGTTACGGCACGACCATCCGTAGGAACAATGATTTTGATGTGCCTTGCCTTAGTAACATGCATTTTCATGTCTGAGTATGTAGAAAAGTGTATGTATTATGACAGTATGTATTGTGATGTAGAACGTCTTCAGGTGTATGTAGTCAAGTGTATGTATTGTGACAGTATGTATTGTGATGTAGAACGTCTCCAGGTGTATGTAGTCAAGTGTATGTGTTATGACAGTATGTATTGTGATGTAGAACGTCTCCAGGTGTATGTAGTCAAGTGTATGTATTATGACAGTATGTATTGTGATGTAGAACGTCTCCTTGTGTATGTAGTCAAGTGTATGTATTATGACAGCATGTATTGTGATGTAGAACGTCTCCAGATGTATGTAGTCAAGTGTATGTATTATGACAGCATGTATTGTGATGTAGAACGTCTCCAGATGTATGTAGTCAAGTGTATGTATTATGACAGTATGTATTGTATTATGACAGTATGTATTGTGATGTAGAACGTCTCCAGGTGTATGTAGTCAAGTGTATGTATTATGACAGTATGTATTGTGATATAGAACGTCTCCAGGTGTATGCAGTCAAGTGTATGTATTATGACAGTATGCATTGTGATGTAGAACGTCTCCAGGTGTATGTAGTCAAGTGTATGTATTATGACAGCATGTATTGTGATGTAGAACGTCTCCAGATGTATGTAGTCAAGTGTATGTATTATGACAGCATGTATTGTGATGTAGAACGTCTCCAGATGTATGTAGTCAAGTGTATGTATTATGACAGTATGTATTGTGATGTAGAACGTCTCCAGGTGTATGTAGTCAAGTGTATGTATTATGACAGTATGTATTGTGATATAGAACGTCTCCAGGTGTATGTAGTCAAGTGTATGTATTATGACAGTATGCATTGTGATGTAGAACGTCTCCAGGTGTATGTAGTCAAGTGTATGTATTATGACAGTATGTATTGTGATGTAGAACGTCTCCATGTGCTATTGGGGTGTCATCGTTATTCTGGCCCGTGGGGGCTCCGTTACTGGGTCACTTCATTTTTTTTTGTAATATCTTTCATGGGCTTTCTAAGAGAATATCAAATCCATCTCCTTTTTCATCTCGAAAAGATCTTGAATTTATTTGCTATTTGTTCACTACAAGCGTGTATTTCAGTAATTTTTAACAGTTATTTTAACCTTGGTCCATACAAAAATTGAAGATTTATTTTTACAATTATGTTTCACACAGAATTGTTTATTTTGGCTTAATCAATAGAAATATAACTGAACAAAACTTTGCATATATTTTTACAGGTTTTACGTTCTATACACAAAATGTTTTTGAATTATTTATGGTTGACCTTTTTGTAATTTTGTGAATTGATACGATTGTGATTATTTTCGTATAAAGCTTTTGGGGCCTAATTTTGTTAAATTTAACATGTTTGTTATTCGTCCGCCCTCACCCCCACCCCCTTTTTTTTTACCATAGTTGATTTCTAATGGACGTTTGCTGTACTTAGATATTTTACCAAGAGTTGCTAACTTTTCGCCATTGCATCAACTAGTATTTGCTGTAAATTGTCCAAAAGTTGCCAACTTTGAATAAACTAGTACTTGCCGTGAATTGTCCAGAATCCCCTAAATAATATTGTTTTGGAGAAATACGCAAATTATGTATTACAGAATAAAATATTATCAAGATATATTATTTAGATAGAAATTTATTGTAATTCCTTTATGACTTTCAAAAGTTTTAATCTGGATATAAAAGTAAACGTTGCCAGACCAACTCTACCCTTCCGAACGTTGCCAGCCCAATTCAACCCATTCTAAAATGATGAGAAAAGCCTGTAGTTGGTCAGTAATAAATAACGTTATCAAACACGGTATTATTACCTTCTCTATAAGACTTGAAGATTAAGAAACTGGTTTTAACTGTTGCATTATTACTAAGTTAAACTGCTCACTGTTGTCAACTTGTAAACTGCTCACTATAGTCAACTTGTAAACCCTTCACTAGAGTCAACTTGTAAACTGCTCACTATAGTCAACTTGTAAACCCTTCACTATAGTTAACTTGTAAACTATTCACTATAGTCAACTTGTAAACTGCTCACTATAGTCAATTTGTAAACTGCTCACTATAGTCAATTTGTAAACTGCTCACTATAGTCAACTTGTAAACTGCTCACTATAGTCAACTTGTAAACTGCTCACTATAGTCAACTTGTAAACTGCTCACTATAGTCAACTTCTAAACTATTCACTATAGTCAACTTGTAAACTGCTCACTATAGTCAACTTGTAAACTGCTCACTATAGTCAATTTGTAAACTGCTCACTATAGTCAACTTGTAAACTGCTCACTATAGTCAACTTGTAAACTGCTCACTATAGTCAACTTTTAAACTGCTCACTATAGTCAACTTCTAAACTGCTCACTATAGTCAATTTGTAAACTCCTCACTATAGTCAATTTGTAAACTGCTCACTATAGTCAACTTCTAAACTGCTCACTATAGTCAATTTGTAAACTCCTCACTATAGTCAACTTGTAAACTGCTCACTATAGTCAACTTGTAAACTGCTCACTATAGTCAATTTGTAAACTGCTCACTATAGTCAACTTGTAAACTGCTCACTATAGTCAACTTGTAAACTGCTCACTATAGTCAACTTTTAAACTGCTCACTATAGTCAACTTCTAAACTGCTCACTATAGTCAATTTGTAAACTCCTCACTATAGTCAATTTGTAAACTGCTCACTATAGTCAACTTCTAAACTGCTCACTATAGTCAATTTGTAAACTCCTCACTATAGTCAACTTGTAAACTGCTCACTATAGTCAACTTGTAAACTCCTCACTATAGTCAAATGTTAAAATTTAGTCTACAGTACAGATAAAGATTAACTGACATCAACATATGGGAAATAAAAGATTTTTCTCCATTAGATTGTTTCATGACTTTCATTACAATGAAATGAAATGAACAGCTAGCTTATTATCCATTCGAAATTTCTATACAACTAAATGCAAAAAAAAAAACAAATCTTAAGCCCAAGTTAAAATAAATCCTTGCTGACAGTACGTTCTGGATGTACGGAGCTAGATCCATAAATATTTTTTGAGCCAATATTTATAACACTAACGGTATTTATATTCCCCTATGTATGTATGACGTAGCCGCTGGTTTACAACACTATTGCTGTATACAACTTGCGCTGAACTGAGACCAAGGGGCGTTCAAGTAAATCTGTTTATTGATCAAACTTTTATCAGCAAGAGTTATCCTTTCTTCGCTGCACTTTCCATAGCCTCAAAACACCACCGTTGACTGCAATCATATCACGTCATAAACACTTTTGAGTTTTGTAAATGGGCTGTTCATATAGACAGGTAAACGGAACAGCTGTCTGAGGTCACCACTATAGCAAGCCCCCACCCCCTTTATGTGGGATTTATATTTTACTGTATTTAAATTAAAAAAAATTATGTTTAATCTGTGATATGTTGTTTGTTTGTTTTTTTCAATCAGATTTTTAGATCTACAAGAAAAGCTACGGATAAAATTCTGCCATCCGGCCTACATGGCTACTACTATGGCCCGCCGCAAGTAAAGGCGATCCGAACACTTGCCAGGAACCCCAACTAAAAAAATGACTGAAAATATTGGGTTCAGAGAAGCTAAAGATTTGTTATAGGCTTGACAAAAGGCTTGTTTGTGCACACTTCCCATATTAGATCTGCCTAGAACCTACACAATGTACTTTTGCCTAATGCTGCCTACTAACGACTGTACCGAACTATTATTGTGTATCAAAATACTGTTCTAATGAAATAATAATAACGGTTATTGATATAAGGATGACGTTCCTAATACATCCACAATGTGAGAATCTACTCACTGTCTGAGTTAGGGTATTCTAAACTGTGTCGAGAGGTTGATAGACAAGCAGACAGACAAGTAGGCAGACAGACAGATGGATGGATGGATGGATGAATGGATAGATAGATAGACAGACATATGTACGGATGGATGGATGGATGAATGGATAGATAGATAGACAGTTGGATGGATGGATGAATGAATGAATGGATAGATAGACAGATGGATGGATGGATGAATGAATGAATGGATAGATAGACAGACAGACAGATGGACGGATGGATGAATGGATAGATAGATAGACAGACAGATGGACGGATGGATGAATGAATGGATAGATAGATAGACAGACAGACAGAATGACGGATGGATAGATGGATGAATGAATGGATAGATACATAGATACATAGATAAATGGATACATAGATACATAGACAGATACATAGATAATTTATTCATCTGTTAGTAAACTTGAGCTGTTTACCAAGCACGATACAAAACAAGCCAATACACGATGCAAGCAGAACACACATAAAAAAATAGACAAGAAGATATGGTAGACATGAAAGCGTAATACACAAAAAAAACAGAATAGACAAGCAGACAACAATAAAACAGAACAGGTTAAAAGACAGAGTGAATAGACACGCAGACAACAATAAAACAGAACAGGTTAAAAGACAGAGTGAATAGACACGCAGACAACAATAAAACAGAACAGGTTAAAAGACAGAGTGAATAGACACGCAGACAACAATAAAACAGAACAGGTTAAAAGACAGAGTGAATAGACACGCAGACAACAATAAAACAGAACAGGTTAAAAGACAGAGTGAATAGACAAGCAGACAACAATAAAACAGAACAGGTTAAAAGACAGAGTGAATAGACAAGCAGACAACAATAAAACAGAACAGGTTAAAAGACAGAGTGAATAGACAAGCAGACAACAATAAAACAGAACAGGTTAAAAGACAGAGTGAATAGACAAGAAGACAGATCTGACAACCCGGCAAAATAGATAAAAAGATAGAATAGATAATCAGACAGAGTTAATAAAAAGACAGAATAGATCATCATACATAATAGACAATCAGACAGAAAAGACAATGAGACAGAATAGACAATCAGACAGAATAGACAATGAGACAGAATAGACAAGCAGACAGATTGCTAGAAGAAGAAAGGTGAAGTATTAGCCCGGTGAATATGTTAAATCAATATCCAAATGTTATTCTTGGTTATATTCGGGAAAGATCAAAAGACTTTTGATGTCATTTTGCATGCACGACTAGACATCAAGTTGTACCGCAACCATGTAACATCTAAAATATAATAATCGTAGGGCTTGGGGAGGGGGGGGGTATTGTTTGTTTTAAGTAATGAATGCTTCAATACATTGTGATTAGGTTGGGTGGTGAACAGATATTATCATTTCTTTTATGCTCACAGCGACCACGGCAGTGGCTACTGAGATCAGAACCCAAGTCTTACACTAACCACATCGACAACTGCACCAACCCGCCAATCACGGAGATAAGAATATAAAAAGAAAAATTTACTCCGCCCCTAATGTGTCGACAACTGTCAGTTGTGAATTATTTTTAAAAAGTAGATGTCAATGCTTGAAGTTCCTGTGTATTTTCCCCCCGATCATTAGAACACGTCAAATGTTTTCTCTATATAAATATTTGGTTTGAAGCGATAAAAAGTCAGATAAATCAGGCAAAGAGTTAAGAAGCCAGTCAAAGCAGGCAAATCACATAAAAACAGACAAATCCAGGTAAAGCACTAAGAAATACTATGTATCTCACTGGGAATCAGTGGCACCGAGAGCAAACACGGGCCCCAGGGCAGGACATCATTGCGGGCCCCTTAAAAACAATAAGTCGTGAAAAAATTGACATGGTCGGGGCGACCGGGCCCCCTTACAGATGCGGGCCCCCTGGCAATGACCCCCCCTGGCCCCCCCCCCTGTTGGGAATAACCTGGATTTTAAAATAAACTCAGAACACAAGCTTACTATTTCATTTGATGAGTTTCTTAATAAGTCTTGGTGAAACTACGTGCTGCAGTATTTCGCACCAAATGAATGGGTTATTGAACGTTCAAGGTGTATATATAATATATAAGCCCCTAAGGAGCCCTGAAGCCCGGCCCTCAGAGATCCTATCGCGAAATGGACTTTTGATGTACACTTGGCAGGCCAAGACCTACAAAATGATATATACATCATGGGTCTAGGACTTATAGTTGATGAGATATAGGCGCTCCTTTATTAATATAGCTTATATAGTAAAAACGGTACTAAGCCCCCTTTTACGGCCCTCAGAGGTCAGATAACGAAATGAACTTTTGCTGCACACATGGCAGGCCAAGACCTACAAAATGATATATACATCATGGGTCTAGGACTTATGGTTGTTGAGATCTAGGGTGATGACAGACAGACAAAACGGGGACAATAGAGCATTTTTTTTAGAAAATGCTCTAAAAATATATATTTTTTTAATTAAATATCACGTTCATAACATACAAACATGTCAATATGACCTACATTTATTTCGTTAACGATAAACAGACTGAGTAAATGAACAGAGGGAAATTAAAAGTTCGAGTTCTTGTTCTGATTTGTTCAACTTTCTACTTTGTCCTCCAGGCTAAGCTTTTTTTTTTTAATTTTATTTAAAATCATTTCAGTTTTCTTTCACTGGAATTTTTTTAAATAACCACCGTTCAATCAATCAATCAATCAATGACTTTTTGGCTTTTCTCTCCGTCTCGATCCTAGTTCCCACATAAATTGTCTGTTTATCATTTGTGTCTAGTTCAACGAAAGTTGTTTTCACCTGTCACCTAATAGATAAAGATAGAGGCCGGGGTGTGAGCTTGGAAGGGCCATCAAGTGGAAGAGGTTGTCATTCAAATAATATCTGCTATTGAAAGATATGCAAAAGTTTTTTTTTTCTTTCAGGTCGTTAAATCGAACACTTAACGGGTTTCCCCCCCCCCCAATGAACATTAAAATAAATCTCCGTGTATGTGTGTCTATTAGAGCGTGTGTATTTGTTTGTGTGTGTGTGTGTGTGTGTGTTTGTGTAATTATCGTAATAAAATATTACGGGCTATTTTTCACTTTATTTTTATTCCATTGACTAGTGTGTGGGTGTACAATGGGAGCAGGGCAAGTTTATTCCATTGACTTGTGTGTGGGTGTACAATGGGAGCAGGGCAAGTTTATTCCTTTGACTTGTGTGTGGGTGTACAATGGGAGCAGGGCAAGTTTATTCCATTGACTAGTGTGTGGGTGTACAATGGGAGCAGGGCAAGTTTATTCCATTGACTTGTGGGTGGGTGTACAATGGGAGCAGGGCAAGTTTATTCCATTGACTTGTGAGTGGGTGTACAATGGGAGCAGGGCAAGTTTATTCCATTGACTTGTGGGTGGGTGTACAATGGGAGCAGGGCAAGTTTATTCCATTGACTTGTGTGTGGGTGTACAATGGGAGCAGGGCAAGTTTATTCCATTGACTTGTGTGTGGGTGTACAATGGGAGCAGGGCAAGTTTATTCCATTGACTAGTGTGTGGGTGTACACTGGGAGCAGGGCAAGTTTATTCCATTGACTTGTGTGCGGGTGTACAATGGGAGCAGGGCAAGTTTATTCCATTGACTTGTGTGTGGGTGTACAATGGGAGCAGTGCAAGTTTATTCCATTGACTTGTGTGTGGGTGTACAATGGGAGCAGGGCAAGTTTATTCCATTGACTAGTGTGTGGGTGTACAATGGGAGCAGGGCAAGTTTATTCCATCGACTTGTGTGTGAGTGTACAATGGGAGCAGGGCAAGTTTATTCCATTGACTTGTGTGTGGGTGTACAATGGGAGCAGGGCAAGTTTATTCCATTGACTAGTGTGTGGGTGTACACTGGGAGCAGGGCAAGTTTATTCCATTGACTTGTGTGCGGGTGTACAATGGGAGCAGGGCAAGTTTATTCCATTGACTTGTGTGTGGGTTTACAATGGGAGCAGGGCAAGTTTATTCCATTGACTTGTGTGTGGGTGTACAAAGGGAGCAGGGCAAGTTTATTCCATTGACTAGTGTGTGGGTGTACAATGGGAGCAGGGCAAGTTTATTCCATCGACTTGTGTGTGAGTGTACAATGGGAGCAGGGCAAGTTTATTCCATTGACTTGTGTGTGAGTGTACAATGGGAGCAGGGCAAGTTTATTCCATTGACTAGTGTGTGGGTGTACAATGGGAGCAGGGCAAGTTTATTCCATTGACTTGTGTGTGAGTGTACAATGGGAGCAGGGCAAGTTTATTCCATTGACTAGTGTGTGGGTGTACAATGGGAGCAGGGCAAGTTTATTCCATCGACTTGTGGGTGGGTGTACAATGGGAGCAGGGCAAGTTTATTCCATTGACTAGTATGTGGGTGTACAATGGGAGCAGGGCAAGGTTATTCCATTGACTTGTGCGTGTAAAGTACTTGATCTGGTAAACACATTCTTTTCTACTTTACAGACATATTTATCGCTAAAATAAAAATTTGAAAAAAAAAATTTATTATAATGTGTGGTGTAGAGGGCTCGACTGTCGACCGGAAGGGTCTCGGGTTCGAATCTCAGTGAAAACCTTGGGATTTTTTCAAGATTTTAAGTTGGGGTAGTAAAGGCGTCTAGGTGTTGTGCTAACCCCACAATCCCTAAATGTGCCGAGGTTATTGAAACAGATGCATTCTTTACGGTACTCTTTCTGTAAAGTAAAAATAATTCATTACTCTTGGGTCCTTAGGCTTATATAATTATATGATGCATTTCTTTATAGAATTTATAGTGTCAAATTAAAATTGCGAGACCAATGTGGATTAACTACTTTTTGGCAATAAATACAGTATTCTTCCTGGTCTATGCCCAGTGGCTACTGGTCGCAAGCAGTCTATTGTTCTAGACCAAGCTACGTCAACACTCTATTAGCCGGAAAAGTCGTGAATTATTACGCAAGACTGGCAGGACTTTTTACTGACATTCATAAGACTGACAGGACTTTTTACTGACAATCATAAGACTGACAGGACTTTTTACTGACATTCATAAGACTGACAGGAATTTTTACTGACATTCATAAGACTGACAGGACTTTTTACTGACATTCATAAGACTGACAGGACTTTTTACTGACATTCATAAGACTGACAGGACTTTTTACTGACATTCATAAGACTGACAGGAATTTTTACTGACATCCATAAGACTGACAGGAATTTTTACTGACATTCATAAGACTGACAGGACTTTTTACTGACATTCATAAGACTGACAGGAATTTTTACTGACATTCATAAGACTGACAGGACTTTTTACTGACATTCATAAGACTGACAGGACTTTTTACTGACAATCATAAGACTGACAGGACTTTTTACTGACATTCATAAGACTGACAGGAATTTTTACTGACATTCATAAGACTGACAGGACTTTTTACTGACATTCATAAGACTGACAGGACTTTTTACTGACATTCATAAGACTGACAGGACTTTTTACTGACATTCATAAGACTGACAGGACTTTTTACTGACATTCATAAGACTGACAGGACTTTTTACTGACAATCATAAGACTGACAGGACTTCTTACTGACATTCATAAGACTGACAGGAATTTTTACTGACATTCATAAGACTGACAGGACTTTCTACTGACATTCATAAGACTGACAGGACTTTTTACTGACAATCATAAGACTGACAGGACTTTTTACTGACATTCATAAGACTGACAGGACTTTTTACTGACATTCATAAGACTGACAGGAATTTTTACTGACATCCATAAGACTGACAGGAATTTTTACTGACATTCATAAGACTGACAGGAATTTTTACTGACATTCATAAGACTGACAGGAATTTTTACTGACATCCATAAGACTGACAGGAATTTTTACTGACATTCATAAGACTGACAGGACTTCTTACTGACATTCATAAGACTGACAGGAATTTTTACTGACATTCATAAGACTGACAGGACTTTCTACTGACATTCATAAGACTGACAGGACTTTTTACTGATTCATGCTTTTATACATAGAACGTCCAGACACAACAAGTCTAATAAAAGTATTTTAAAAGACTTGCCTATTAGGCCAGGAGTTGAATAAATATTACATTACGTACCTAGAATTAATATCTTACAAGCGTTTTGTGAAATTATTTGGTAATAACTAGTTAGTTAACATAACAAGGATTAATGACACCCTTGTTTTGAATACCTATATTGTGTTTAAATGCATTAAATAAATTTGTAAAAAAGGTCCTCTATATTCTATTTATAGAATACTGTCAGCCATGACCTGAATTGTTTACAAAAGGCAGCCAGCCAACTACAAAGATTATTTAAAAAATACTGAAAGATAAGACGGTACCTTCAAAAAACACTTAAGTCCCAGTACTTAAAAGACAATAAATTAAAATTATTTAAACCAAATTTATGTTAGGGGATAGCTACTCTTGGGGCCCCTAGGGCCCTTTATCTCGTATAGCTACGTATAAGGTGTAGAATGGGGCCCTGAAAATGACATAACTATTACTATAGCTTATATAGTAAAAACCTTTGTATATGTAAAAACCTTCTGTATATGTATTACACTGCCACATTAAAGCTTCTGCTGCGGGGAGAACGAATGGGCAACTATCAGCTACATCCTGTCAGTATCAAGAGAATGGTGAATCTCTTCGCAGCATCTGGTCACAACAATTATGCCAAGTGTGCTCGTCTCTACCTGGAGATGATGATGGGCTTACCTAACTCACATCCAGATCTACACAAGCAGCTTATGTCAGGATCACATGTTGGACGGCGTAGTAGTAAACAGTGGGCCGGACTGTCAGTTGACCTTACCATAGAGCAGGCAATGATGCAGGCCATTAAAGGTAAGGGAGGAATAACTCATGGAAGAGGAGTGACTGAGAGTGTACGCACCACATGGACTTCCACAATTCATAGGACTGCAGCTGCAAGGACATCTTTAGCGCAGTTTGCTGATATTGACTACTCTCATGATGCAGTTCAGCATCCGGAAGAGGGGTAGTCCAGGATCAATATAAACACTATTTAGGTATTCAAAACAAGGGTGTCATTAATCCTCGTTATGTTAACTAACTAGTTATTACCAAATAATTTCACAAAACGCTTGTAAGATATTTATTCTGGGTAGGTTGCTAAAACTCCTGGCCTATATTGGGTTATTAACATTCAAATAAGTATTTATTTGATTACTGTTTTAAGTTGTTGTTTTTTCTGTAAAAGTGAAACATTTTGTTTATATGATCAATGTACGGTTTGAATCAAAGGTGTTATAAAAGTAAGTGAAAGGTTTAATGGACCTTTTGTAAGAGTGGGCTAAAGGGTTAGAAGTCATGTTATAGGTGTGCCACCTGGTGTGCTTTAGATGTTCACTAGACATGTTGCGTAGAACTCTTGTAGGAGTGGGGAAAATTAGTTGATGTCTTGTAGAAGTGGGGAAAGTTAGTTGATGTCTTGTAGGAGTGGGTTACATTAAGTAGGCCGTTGTAGACAGGGCCTCCTTAGGACGATTTGACCGATTGCTCCAAATTGGGACCTGCGCCTGGCAGGGGACCCGCAATTTACATTTAACTAATTAATAGAAATAGTTGTTATTGTAAAAAAAAATTAGAAGAGGGACCTCGCAAGCATCCATTAAATTAAACCTCGAAACTCGTAAGGCCAGCCCTGGTTTTAGAAGTCGATAAATTAGAGAAGACGTGTTGTAGGAGTAAACTAAACGGTGAGTTGACCTCTTGCAGAGGTGGGCTAATGGTGAGTAGACATGTTGCGGGAGTAAACTAAATGTTTAGTGGCCCTGATGTGAGCTAATGGTGAGTAGGCCTGTTGCGGGAGTAAATGTTGAGTAGACCTGTTGAGTAGACTAGAAGTAGGCTAAATGTTGAGTAAACCCGTTGTAGCAGTGGGCTAAATGTTTAATAGATCTGTTGTAGGAGTCGGCCAAAAGTTGAGTACACCTGTCGAGTACACTTTTTAAATAGAGCAGTTTTAGGAGTGAGATAAATGTTAATTCTAGATATTATTGACCTTGAATAAACGTCTAGTTTGTCAAGTTTATACCTGATGTAGACGTTTAGATTGTACAGACCTGACGTAGACGTCCAGGTTGTACAGAGTATAGACGTAGGATTCTTTTTTAGGAGAGTCATTCTGTACTTTTTTTTTTTGTTCATATTTTGATTGAAAAAAAAATATTTTATTGATTGAAGTTTGTCATTAACTGGTTCTTTAGTTTCATGTAGAAATCTACATTTTGATCTTTGAGCAGCACTGCGAAAAGACAAACCTACACACTACTGATAGTCAACTGTTGGTTTATTAAGAAAATTAAACATAAACTGGTTCTATATTACTTTGTCATTGATTACTTCGGCCACAAACATCATCACTAGCTCCCAATGTATTGGTAATTACAAGCCTCAAAACGAAATAATATAATGTCTTTCACATTGAAAAAAGATAAAGCTGAGACACACCTGTCAGATCGTTGCTGGCTTTCAAAGTTGACATTTGTTGGATGACTCCACCTCCCCCATATATGACAATGAAACTTCGGGGGGAGGAGGGATTTATGGTCTCCACTGACTCTCCACATTGTGATCAAAGGGTTTCGGATCAGGCTTTTTTTTTTTGTCATGGCTGAAAGGAGAAAACTTTTCTCATTTTCACGAGTTTTGCTACAAATCGCCACAACCTCAATTTACCTAGTAAAAAAATATTTGGAGACGATTCTATATTTGATACGTTGTGAAGCTTCGTTGATTCATCTTCTGTCATTATTCAACATCCTATTTAATTGATATCATCAATGTTTAAATAGAACCCGTCACACAGAACATCCACTAATTCTCCGCAAATATCTGGCACCTCCGACTTTGGACTTACCGACTTATCCAGACTCAAGAGCAGCGGTTTGAGTGCATTTGTTAATTACAGAATGACGTAGTGGTAGAATCGTGTCTTGAAGATAGTCGTATGATTTGACACCGATACAGGGCACGTATTAGTGGACCGTGTTGTTTCATTAGCTGAAAGCGTCCCCAGCACTGATTAAAGCATTCTAACATTGTCAAACTAGTTTGAGCTCTGGGACAGATGATTCAAATACCGGAACCATATGATTATCAGAATATTTTATAAGAACTGCCACTAAAGAAATAGTGCTCCAGTACCTAGGAAGTGTTTTAGTAATGAGAAAATCTTCTAGCAGCTTACTGAAGAAATGCTGTAGTATGGTACTGAGGAAATGTTACTGCACTGAGGAAATGTTTTAGTATGTGGGAAATGTTCTTCCAGTGCTCAGAAGTTCTAGTACTGATAAAATGCTCTTGAACTGATGAAAAAATATTTCCAACATTCACAATACAACAACAGACAGCTGAATAAATGTTTTCAACATTCAAAACACAACAGTAGACAGCAGAATAAATGTTTTCAACATTCATAACAAAACAGTAGACAACTGAATAAATATTTTTGTTTATTTATTATGAAGCAAAATATTTAAACACTAATCAATAATACATGTAGATGTATACCAAAGAATGAATATAATAAAAAAAAAAGAATAATTGTTTCTTTAATATTTTTGAAAGGACTTTCTACATTTCTTGTCTTTCATTTTCCTTTATACATATATCATCTAGTTAACTGCAGTCCTTGAAAAAAATGATCACAAAAAACATTAATAAAAACTGTATCCGTGATAAGGTTATAAGGAGTTATATTTTATTTCAAAACCATATCCTTGAAACAGTTGTTAATTAAATATTTATTCCCCTCCCCCAACATACATGACTGAGAGTTAATTATCAAATGTATTGAACAAATTCTGTGTCAATTTTAGATAATCATATCACTAATACGTTTATAGAGAAAATATGACCATTTATAACCCTCTCGCAGATAAGTTTTTTTTTAGAAGAAATATGGTGTAAAATAACCGTACGGCCAATATATATATATATAAATATTTGTATAATGATATATTTATATCACAAAATGAAATTATACACCAGTAAATGTAATCACATACAAATAAGAGGCACCAATAAAAACTACCATAATGAGAACATAATTTTTCTATGAATTTGAGAAAATTAAAAAAAGAAGTAAAAAAAAAAGATTTATTCACCAGTTTACATTAGTTTACTCTGCGTTGTCATCTGACATTAAATTTTAGTTTACTCTGCGTTGTCATCTGACATTACAATTTGTCAGCTTAACAAATGACACCATTTGTCATTAAGTTACATCTTTTTAAAATGTCCTCCTCAGTCATTGACTGGTGAATCATCAAAAATATGTCATTAATCATTACCAGGGATATTTTCTTAAAATACAACGTCACTTGTCATTACCAATAACACTAATCATTAGACACAATTGTCAATGGCCTACAATACTACAGATGACATTAAATGCATAATAAGTTTAAAGCTTCTACATAATGAAATAAATTCTAAAGTAACAAATTAGTCATTTTTCATAACAGATTCAATAATGATGACAAGTGAGCATTTTTTTTTTTATTTATTTCAATGATATTCCAGAAACAAAAAAAAAATTAAGATAACATACACTTAAAATTATGAAATAATTACAGGGTTTCTCAAATAAAATTTTGAGAATTCACTATCAACACAATATCATACAATCAACACAATATCATACTCACAATCAACACAATATCATACTCACAATCAACACAATATCATACTCACAATCAACACAATATCATACTCACAATCAACACAATATCATATTTACAATCAACACAATATCATACCAATTTATGAAGAAATGTTACTAAAAAATAAAATCAAAATATAAATTTGTTTGTTTAATTTTAAAAAAGGAAATGAATGAAAAAATATAACAGTGAAAATAGATAACCATTATAAAAAATAAATGGAACATATTGAATATCTGCTTTATTTGTAAGCCATAAGTATTCAACTATTTTTGTTGTGACATAATAGACATGACAAATTTGACCAACTTTAAGAAAACAATACATGACTAATTCAATTGACTCATCAAAGAGAGCAATACCCCTAATAAATTCTAAAACTCATCAATGAGATCACAACATGATTCCAGCTGGTCCCTAACTCCAGAGTGCTACAAGTGACAGGATACATTTTATCTACAGTCTGGCAACTCGTCTTCATTCAGACCAAGATTTCTCAAGCCCTGCAGAGTATTTTCAAATTTCTGGGAGCTCACTGATAAAGGAAACTGGAAATCTACTTCTTCCCAGACCAACTCAAAAATTGAAAACACAACAAGCAGAGTGGCCAGATATCTTTTAATGGTATTTTCAGTTGTTTGCCCTGTTGAAAGAATCGGATAACAAAAAAAGTTGAATTTTAAGCATTTTAATAAAACTTTTTCCTTCAGTAATAAAATACTACTATTTCTGTTATTTTTAAAATAAAATTAAAATACCCAGATTCAGATAATTTAAGAAACAAGGCCAACTTTGCAGAATTAATCTTTATAATAATTACTTAATTTTGTATAAGATCAAATAAAGTTTCTTAATTATTTAAATATGTCACAGGGAATTCCCTTAGACAGAGCACCACGTGGATTTAATATTGAAAGGAAGTTTAAGAAAATGTTGGGCACAAACTATTGATTAAAAAGGAAGACAAATTATCATTCCCCTAATTATGGTTTAGTATATATATTGTGATTATATTGTGATAAAATACATAAAGAGCTTATGATCCCTATAGTGTGTTTTGAAACAATTGTGGGGCAGGGTACCCCATCTTTTTTTGTCATATAATAAAAAAATTTAATTCACATAATATATTAATTGAAATAAGGTTTATTAGCAATTTCAACTTCATATCATTATTTTTGTTGTTAAATTATTAAAATTATCAAACTCAAAGTCTTTGTGAGCTTTAACCTCTGACTAAAGGTATGTCTTTAATTTTATCATCAAGTAGCAGCAGGCAAACATTAATGGATTCATGGGCAACATGTACATAGCACCTTTGTGGACACAGAGTGGTTGCAGAAGTCTGCCAGATAATGATAATGGGGGAAGGTCATAATCATACTAAAAAGCCTTACAAAATAAGCAAATAGCCCCCATGAAGATGAAATTCTAATGATTTTAATTCCAAACAATGTCCAGGGAAGGGACTAAATATGAGTTGGGATTTATTACTGAATATATCTGTGCAAACAGACTCCCTAAGGAACATGAGGGTCATTGCGGGTTGGTGGAGTAGACTTCATCCTTTTCTGTAGACATTGCATTCAAAGGGATTGTGCTAATATTGTGTAAAAGAAACATGTATTTGTATATTTAAAAATCCTTACCAAGTGACTTAAGTCCACTATTTTCAAGAATGTTCCGACACTTTTCACTGTTTATCCCAATCAGTTCATCAAGATCTTTTCCAAATTCCTAGCTGCCATCCTAAACAAACAGAAAAATTTCAAATAAAGACTATGTTTAAACAAGCAATTTAAGTCCTTTCCGTTTCGGACAAAGGACATTTTGGAGCATTTTCATTACACCGGACGAAATCCGTATTTTTTTTTCCGGGTTACAGCCATAAATATTGCTCCACGCGTATGGATTTTGATAAATTTAGAGAGGGAAGTAATCATGTTGAATAACTATTACAAAAATAAATAATGATTGCGCCCCTTTGATTAGCTTTTATTATTTATATTTAAAATATAAGCAAAAACGGTACATAAGAAACTCTTATATTTTGGCTCTGAGAGGTCAGATCGCGAAATGGACTTTTGATGTACACTTGGCAGGCCAAGACCTACAAAATGATATGTACATCATGGGTCTAGGACTTATGGTTGCTGAGATATAGGGCGCTCCTTTGTTAATATAGCTTATATAGTAAAAAACGGTACTTAATACGCCCCCTTTTTCGGCCCTCAGAGGTCCTATCGCGAAATGCACTTTTGATGTACACATGGCAGGCCAAGACCTACAAAATAATATATACATCATGGGTCTAGGACTTATGGTTGCTGAGATCTAGGGCGCTCCTTTGTTAATATAGCTTATATAGTAAAAAACGGTACTTAATACGCCCCCTTTTACGGCCCTCAGAGGTCAGATCGCGAAATGAACTTTTGCTGCACAGATGGCAGGCCAAGACCTACAAAATGATATATACATCATGGGTCTAGGACTTATGGTTGTTGAGATCTAGGGTGATGACAGACAAAACGGGGACAAAAAAAAAGATAGAAAGTGTTCAAGCAAGTACATTATGTACATGTTTTTTAAGCAGGTCAGTAACAGTCTATAGAATGATGCAATTTAAGAGGCCGCCAACTTTACATTTTACAGGATATCGAATGATGCAATTTAAGAGGCCGCCAACTTTACATTTTACAGTCAACTTTTGATAAATACATATTTACATGTAGCTGGATTCATTTTTTTTATTTCTTTTGAATTAGTTTATTTTCTTGTTTAAACTTCTGAAGCTCAAAGATTATTATGTCCTTTAAAATACTAGACTAGGAATATTCAATGATAATTTTGTCATTTAGAAAACTAGGCTAGGAATATTCAATGATAAATTTGTCATTTAGAAAACTAGGCTAGGAATATTCAAAACATTTGTATATTCAGTGTTCTTACAATTTCGTTTAGTTTACTGAACTAAACATGACCAAAAAAAAATAAATAAATAAGACTAGAATAATTTGTGATTTAAATAGAAAATGATTCATCGGCTGGTGTACTTCAACAAAAACTTTTTACAATGTTTAACTGTGACCAGATTTTTCTACGGTCAACCTGGGATGGAGGTAGGGATATGATACCTCTCCCACCTTCTGTGGATCTAAACAGGAGGGGGATAAATTAAATTTTGACTGGAAGCCCTTTCCTAAAAGAGGATGATTTCATTATATAGTATTAAATTATAAGCTATAACAGGTGTACCCTTCCATAATGTCAATGATAGATGCATTCCAATTTTTTGTTTAACAAAACTACTAAAAAAAAAAGCATCACCAGTAAGATGTGTGAATTAAAGAAATGAAACAATTATAGAAAAAAATTGGCTCATTAGAGGCTGCACAAAACTTAAGAGAGAGCCACACATGGCTCTAAGAACTGTATTGGGCAGCCATTGTATTATAGTGTATGGGTGAAAGTAAAAGTAATATAAGTGTGGACAGCCATTGTATTATAGTATATGGGTCCCAAAAATAAACTGGGAAACCTAGTCACCAATAGGTAAGGTAAAATGTATAAGGATGAATAAAGCTACACTTGCCTATATAAGTAGGTACCACAAACTGGCTCAAAATCGTGGTTTTGCGTCACTGTAGTCAATATTTGGATAGTTTTAACTTAATGATTTCTCTACTTAAAACTGATCAAATCTCATAAACAATTATATCATTTTAAAGTATTTTGTAAGCCCTACAATAATATGTAAATTTTAATTACGTAGATTTAGAACAAAAGGTTACATTTTTAAAATGAAAACCATCACCGAAGTCACTTTTTACCGGCCGACGTGCGATCTAATTTGACTATCCTATTTTCAATCTCCGTGCGATTCTGGGCCATTCGTCCTACAGTAATGTCAAATATATCAATGTGTGCGAAAATGAATGCCCTTTACAACCATACTAAACATTTAATTAAATTATATTTAACGATATTTTTAATATAAAAAAATCATAATAAAAAGTAAATTATTTTGCGATTTTTTAATTTTGTAGGTTTTTCTTTAGTATCATTAGAAAGCCCGTCCATTTTGCTTTTAAAATGTTATAATGAAACTTAATTTGTAAGCATGGCCCAGAATCGCAGAGCGCTAAGCAATAGCATATAACACGCATTTTTTCACCCCTTCTTGCACGACCGTAAAAATGGCCGACAATCATGTTGGCAACGCTACACCAGTCACAATGTATAGAACTTTATTGGGACTTAAACACCTAGTTGGTAAGTAAAAACGATAAAAACATGTAGATAAATAGTTACTTTATTTGTTCCTTTCTTTTAGCTTTATATCTCTTGGAAATGTTTATTGTTGTAGTTATAATAACTTTAATATGATAAACCTCGAGGCCATTTTGATGCTTTTGTACATTGAACGATACCTTCTCATGTTTGCGGACACTTCTATTTTTTCTGGCTATTTTTTTAGAAAGATAATATTATATTCTAAGAGATTATATATTCAAAATTGACTAGTATATATTTTTTACAGTTGTTAGATAGTTTTATTATCTCAAATTAAAACAAATATAACAGGTCACTTGGTCGGTAATTGGTTGTCAATGTAAACATATAGTAGATTGTAGACTGACCGAATTAACATAACTATTATTGAATGGATATTTTTTCAATTATTGTTGTAATATAACTGTTATTTTTAGTCTATGCATAAATTCACTATTATCTAAGTAAGAACCATTTTTTAAATATCATAATTGTCTCTATCAGAGGGTGTACAGCTCAATACTTTATAGAAGGTTTCTGTGCTAGTTGGAGGGATACCTTTATTGCCTTGGCTACTAGACTAGTAATACATTACTTCTTCAACTCTGGTTTTGAAAGAGGAAATGGCAAGTCATGGACTCATGTAACTGTTACGCCTGTATTTTTTTAAATTAAAATATCTCTTAGCCACTCATGCGTTTGTATTATTATTAAGTATTTAATTATTAATATTAGTTCAGTTTTAGTATTATAAATATATTGAAGTATGAACATCTTCTACCTTTAATTAAATATGGTTCTCACAAATCCAAAAACAAAAAAAGAAGAACTGGTATAAGTGTAATCAAGTTAAGTAACACATAGAAAAGACTTTTATGTGTTTAAATACCATATGAGCAGTTTATTATGTAACCTATTTGGACCAATTTTGAATGTGGGTTATATATTGCAGCTTTTGGAGTGAATAAGAATAATATACACAGTCCCCTTAAGGAGTCTGTTCTTTCAAAACTACAGAGATTAACTAATGAACTTTTCATTCATTTTTTATGTATTATAATTATATGAAGTAAACAACAGACATTCAAACTCTTGATAAACAAATAATAACAGAGAAATAGATGAAAACATAATAAAACATTTAAAACAAATATAAAACTTTTAATGGTAGGGTCAATAATTGGAAAAATTGTCCTTGATGAAATAGTAGTACTATATCAAGAAGAAATTAGAGTTAAAATCACTAAATGATCAAGAAAACAGTACATTATTTCTAAGTAAGCATGAATTGAAACAAAACAGATGTGTTTTGAAAAGCTCCAGAAATAAACCTTTATTACTATGAGAGGTATTGAAAGATAAAATTTAAAAAGAAGGGAATGATGCTAATCAACAGTGCAGGATTTATATATAACCTACAAAAGCTATAGCTTAGCAGGCCCGTGGCCAGGTCAAAGTAAGCAGGGGGCACCTTTTACTTTTTCTTTATTTTTTTCTTCTTTTTTTCTTTTTTAAGCGGGGCACTCCATACCTAGCGGGGGCACGGCACCCCCAGTGCCCCCCTTGGCTACGGGCTGTAGCTTAGGGCCCCCACTTTTTAGGAGGCCCCCAAAAATTGTTAGAGTGAGCGATTGTTATACATGTTTAGATATTTGGCACTGCCATTTAATTTCTGGAATTATAAAGGGCCCCATATCACAAATGACGGATGGCCGAGTGGTGTAGATACTGACTGTCGACATGTTATCTGGTGCAAAGTCGTCCCACAAGTCCACCCGGCTTTAAATGTGTACCTGAATTAACTTGGGAAGTAAAGGCGGCTGGGCGTTGCTAACACATAATCCCTTCATATGTCGTGGTTATAGAAAGAGAAGAATACTACACTTCATCTCGCTCCCATGGCCCAGTAGGGCTAAGGGAACATTTCTATATCCCAAATAGCTTAGGGCCTTATGACGTCTAAATCCGGTCCTACTGATCAATTAAATGGTACATTAATAACTCATTTAAATGGTATATGCTTATAAAATATAACTTAAAATTAAAATTATTTAAATTTCGAAAGTTGCACTTATTTAGGTGAGCTCATGTAGTGGTAAAATGCGTAAATTATTTGTTAGCTTTCCATGACTTATGAAATAATTAGAATATAATTGAAATGTATGCATCTAATGTTACTGTTACTATTGTTACTAATATAACGTTTCAAATAATACTTTGATAGTGGATTTTTCCCTAATGAAAAGTATTTTTTATTGATTTTTTACATGCATGGATTTAACCATCCCGGTACTGTATACATAAAAGTAATTGGTCTAAAGACTATTTTATAGTTAAGAGCTATGTATACCCTACATTTTCATATGTAAATGTTGAATATATACGTAATTGTTCTTTTTTTGTTAATTTTTTAAAATGACCAATTTTTTAGTTTTTTTTTACCCCACCTATTTCTAACCTTTATTATATTAAACATAAATAATCTTAAGATATTATGACTATTTGAATGTATAGAGCTTAAGTTACCCTACAGATTGATGTAATTAGTTCTTATGTGTGTTGATTACAATATTTATTATGATTTTTTGAAATGTCACGAATTTTGAAAATTTATCTCCCTTTTTATTTTTTCTAAAAAATGATGAAAACCCATTTTCAATGCTATAAATTTTAATGATATTATAATTTTACACCATTGAAAAAAATTGAGTTTATTCTATGTATATTTGTGTTTGTATTGAATGTAAATGATTTGGTGTACAGGGAATACTTTTGCAGATAACACTTGGCAAAAATGGCCTTTTTGAAGGTGTTGTTAAAAAATGAAAAAGTCACATTTTCAAAAATTTATATCTCTTAAACTATTTGAGCTATAGTAATAAATTTGATGTCCACCATCTTAGATTCTCGAGTTCTTGCAATATTCATGTTGAAAAAAGCTGTAAAACCATTTTAAAAAATCAGTTTGTGGTACCTAATATAAGGTGAAAAAATACTTTATTTCATTGTTTTTATTTTACTTTTTTTTTTTTAACAAAGTTTCCCTAAATTTTTGTAAATGCACTGACATGATTTATTTTAATTGTTAGGACCATAAAGGATTAAAATTTCAATTATCATTAGAAAATTTTGGTTTTTAGCAGCATCACATCTATAAGAATTTTAGCTGTTTTTTTTTTGTTAAATAAAGATTTCTTTTAAGTTATATTGATTTATCTCTCAGTTATTTTATCTGATGGCTAAGATAGGGTTAGGCAACTGGACTGTACATTTATTAATAATTATTTTTTGTGAATTATGTATTAATAATTACCATTTTCTGACTGTCCAATAATTTTTCCAAGTTGTTCAAGTTCAGTTTTGTAGATCTACATCTGACATTGGTAATTTGAGAACCAATACCAAAGTCAAACAGAGGTTGACTTGTGGATTTAACTTCAGGACCATCTCGAGACATAACCCTCATCTTTATTTCATTGTAAAAATTACTATCCTCTTCAGATTCACAAAAGTCTTCACTTAGCTGTGATGTTGAGCAACAATAACTCACAGTATCTTCCGTTGATAGAAAACCAAAGTTCATAGATGAAGATAGTGGCTGAGGTGCAGAGCCAAACAGCTCAGATGAAGGTGGTGGTGGTGGAGGTGCAGAGCCAAACAGCCCAGATGAAGGTAGTGGTGGAGGTACAGAGCCAAACAGCCCAGATGAAGGTGGTGGTGGTACAGAGCCAAACAGCCCAGATGAAGGTGGTGGAACAAATGCACAGCCAGAACGCCTCAATGGAAGTGGTGGAGGTGCATAGCCATATGACACAGATGAAGGTAGTGGAAGAGTTGCAGAATCAAAATGCCTCGATGGAAGTGGTGGCGGAGGTATAAAACCAGGAGGAGGAGGCACTGAACCCAACAGCTGAGTTGAAGGTGTAAAATAACATGATGAATAATAAGTATCTGATTTTGGTGTTGGTCTAGAGTCACATGACACACTGTCAGTGTTGGATATGGGTGGTGGAACAGGACCAGACCCCTTAATCAAAGGTGCTGATGGAGGAGATGCAGAGCGATCTGAAGGGTCTTTAGTTGATGCAGAATCAAATAACCTTGTTGGAGCTTTAATAAATCTTACAGAGGAAGAATTTAGTCTTTTTGAACGTGTCTGTGCTGATTGCAGTGAGTTACTAGCTAGAGATATCTGATGTTCACTGTACAAAGATCGAGTTGAAGATAAAGGTTGAGAAAAGCCCTGTGAACCAGTCAACTCTATCTGCATTTCTTTATCTGGCACATCTTTTGCAGAACGTGTTTGTTGTCGTGATGCAGCAAACAATGTTCGAGCTCTAAATATCCCTTTTGTTTGTTTTTCTGTGTGCAAAGTCTGAGACTGTGATTTTAGCAACGGTGGCAGAGAAGAATCTGTAAGATTAGTTTTAGGCATCTCCTCAAATAATGTTTCTTCCATATCATCATCATCATCTAAGCCATAGAGTTGGTAAGATTGTGAATGTTTAACCCCAACAGCTTTCTTTGTTTCCATCTATGCATCATTATATTTTGAAGGCTCCAAACTTCCAGTGGTTTCTGAGAGCTCTTCTTTCTCCCAACTTAAGGGGCTACCCGGGTCAAAATGAAAATATTGTTATTAAAGTTTAAGACATTTTAACATCATAGTAATAATATAGTATGTTTAAAAATATTTTTTTTATGGAATGTCCAAGTACTTTTTTGATAATATAATAAATATTGTTTTTTTTAATTTAGTAAGGTGAAAATGAGAAAAAAATGCTAATTGAAAATTTAAAAAAAAAGGACTTAAAATTTCTTTAAAAGCTTCTGTCATTCTATAAATACATCTCTTCTAAATATAAATTAGAAGTTTTATCAAAATCTGACAGGTGGTTTGTGAGATTCTCTTTCCGTAGTGATGCGAAATGTCAAAAAAATATGAAAAAAAAAATAACTTTAAGTTTTTAAATTATTGAAGTTTTTGAATGAGTAAACATTCTGAAAATACAATTTAAGTGATCTAAATCATTTTTTTTCTTGCAATACATTTAATTATAAGTTATTTTTGGTATGTTATAGTATCTAAAAATGTAAATAAATTTGTATTCTTTTAGTAAAAGTGCAACATTTTTTTTCCCCTACCTGTAGCCCCTTGAAGAGAATGACATTTCTGCACCTCCACCACCAACTTCATCTGGGCTGTTTGGTGGTGGAGATGTAGAGCCAAACAGCCCAGATGAAGTTGGTGGTGGAGATGTAGAGCCAAACAGTCCAGATGAAGGTAGTGGTGGAGATGTATAGCCAAAACAAAAACAAGCTTTATGATTCTCTGATAGTCAAATGTCTGTGAAAAGAAAAAAAAATGGCTAGAAAAAAGTGGAAAGCATTTTTATATGACGCAAAATTACATTGGCTGAAAGATAATAATGATGATGATTGGTAAATGAAAAATTGTTGAAATTTGGCTGAACCATTCCTTACAGCTTACTTACCATGGTTTTTAATGGTAGATGAATTTTCACTTAATACATTTATAATTAATAAAGAATAGGACCCATTGTACAGAATACATCAAATGGTTTCATTTGATAATCTTGGGTCAGCAGAATAAAAGAAAGTCAGCCGAATTGTATCATTCTGCCTAAACATAGGGTAAGTTGAGGGAGAGATTTAACATGGAGTAAAAATTAATGAATAAAAGAAAAACAAGTCAAAAGCTGTAGATTTAATACTTATTTTCTTTGCTTTAATTAAGAATTCATTTTATTTCATTGCTATTGAAAAGAATCTATTGTTATACACTATAAGAAAAATACAATTTCTGACAGTTAATAGCTAACCTGCCACCTGATGTTGTTCTAAATATTTAGAGAACATAGATTTAAATATGCCCAAACAATGACTGATGATGGAAGTAATTTATTTTTTATTTCAAAATGATTACATGAATATATATCTAAGTACCTTCAGATCTAATTGTAATAATTAATGGTATCATTGTGAAAGTAAAAGCAATAGACTGCATGGATTACATTTAGCATCTACCAGTCAAATTTCAACTAATTAAAAACTTTTAAGGAAATGGCCTCCTCCCAGGATATGTCAGAGTACTTTCTGATTTGAACTCAAAAGATGAAATAAATATGATTTAAGTAATTTTTAAATACCATTCAAAGCTGAGTAATAGAATTATAGACCTAATAGATGTACCCTGCTAAACTATTGCAAAAAGTTTCTACTATGAGATAATATTGTGTATAATATAACTGAGTATTGGGGGTCATTCATTTGAATCAAGAAAGAAAGAATTGGTACTTTTTTTCTGAAATTTCAATGTTTTCAACATAATTTTAGACTCTTAAATGATGCCTGGTGTCAGTATAAACAATCCCTAAAAAGTTCCCAAACAGTCAAAGGGGCAAATGAAGTGTAGAATTCATCAGTTTCTATAACCTCGGCAAATGAAGGGATTGTGTGATTAGCACAATGCCCAGCCGCCTTTACTTCCCCAACTTCAGTCATGTATACATTTAAAGCTGTGTGGACCAGTGTTGATTCAGTTAACTGTAACTGTTACTGAAATGGCTCTAATAACTGAAAAAAGTGATTTCAGTTAACTACTAACTGAAACTGTAATAGGAAAAAAATAATAGTAATAGTAATACTAACTGAAAAAATGCGCTATAAAATAAAATTCTAGAAATGCGCTACAATATTACATGTATTAGGGATCGACCGATAATCAGATCGGTATCGGACCGATATTGGCACTATTGGTCAATATAGGATCAGCCGATTTTTGTAGGGAGCGACCGATAGTCGGACCGATATTGGTACTATGGGTTAACTATCGGACCGGCCGTTTTTTGGCTGACGATACATTGTTGTTTTTTTTTCACAACAGTTGCAGGAAAAAAAATCAGTAAATACCCAATTCTATAACCAGATCAGACAATATTTAAAAAAAAAAGGAAAAAAAAAACCCATACACAGAAATTGTCACGTCTACATGAATTGCATCAGCAATATGACCTTGAAACAATAGGATTTTGGCATTTCTTAATTCTACTGTATGACCTTGAATGATACAATTAGTGACATCTGTGCGTATTTTTTTTTGGAATGGGAAGTTGGGCGGGGGGGGGGGGTATTACGGTAGTGGAGGGTAAACAAGACTTACGTGTGGGTGAAGTGTTACAAAATATGACAGGGAAAGGATGGAACAAGGGTTGACATACGTCATTTGATTGGAAACTACTGCATGAAAAAAAAAATGTGTTTGGCATAGTTGTTGATTCAAAAGAAAATATCGGTATCTGTAAAAATGCTGGGGAAAAATATCGGTATCGGACTATCGATAAAAAAGCATATCAGTCGCTCCCTAAGGGGCTGTCCATTATTTATGTCAACATAATTTTGGCGATTTTTACCTCCCCCCTGCCCCTTGTCAACAACTTGTCAAACTTCCAGAGACCCCCCCCCCTATAAAATTACGTCAACATTTGATTACCCCCCTTAAAAAAGGTGGCTTTCAAAATGTTTATGTGGCAAAATTAGTAGGAATACAGTTATTTTAATTAAAATACTGAATGTTAAGCGAGTTTGTAACACAGGACTACAAACACTGCTTAATTTTCCTATTTATTAAGGAATTATATTAAATTTAAAAAAAAGTAACATTGTTGACGTCAACTTTTCTTGACCTCCCCCTTGTCAACAATTGTCAAAAATTTTCTGACACCACCCCTCCCCCCTATTTTGTTGACGTAATTAATGGACAGCCCCTAACATGTATTGCATGTGGCTTATAGCCTGATGTGAGATCCAGAAGTATTTCCAAAACATTTTCATTTTTACTAATTGAATCTATCATTCTGGTTTGCGTTTAGTGACTGTGGTATTTAAAAAAAAGTTTAAAATAAATTCTGGCCGAAAACAGGAGAATGGCGTCTGGCGTTACTTTAGCTACAACCCTTCTACTGATAAAAGCAGATGTAATGTTGGTGTGTCTTCTCGTGGTAATGAAATCGACACGAAGGTTAAAAGTAACAAAGACCACGTGCCTGTTGAAACGTGTGGACAACTGCTTAAAGGAAAAAATGCCACTAATTTGGTAAACCACTTAAATCACAAGCACAAAGAAGTTGCCAAAGACCTTGCAGTTTCGGAGACAGTTCACAAGCAGATAAAGGCCAAGCCGAAACAAATCGAAATCGCCCAGGGAAATACGTTGCATCGTGGTACCGTACAGGCTGCACTGCCTGCTTGCTTTAACAGCAGAAGAGAATGGAATCCGGATTCACAAGAAGTGAAACTACGCGAACGCTTACTTTGCAACATATTGATAAGTTCTGGGTTATCAACCTCGTGAATTTTTCAAAGCAACTGAACCTCGCTTCAAAGTGCCAGGTATTTAAGCTAAAAAATTCTAAATTTAGTACAGTTGTTAAATAGGCCTATGTTTTTGTGTGAAACTATTTTTATGATTTTATATAAGAGTTCACATGTTACTTTGCTGGATTCATGCCCAGTTGACGTACTAGTAAATGCAATAACTTTTAAGAATTTATGTATTACAATTTTGAATAAATAATGGCAGAGGAATCAGTACCTACTTCAGATCATCCAGAGACTTATTATACAGCATGTGTTAATTTTTTGGTAAATGAAAATGGTAAAACAAAAACACTAGAATTTTTTCTATGAAATGACCTAGCATACAGAGTTCACAATTTACTTTTCTGGAATCATATATGCTTACTACTGAAGTACATATAAATGCACTACCTTTTCAGCATTTACATAGATGTGATACAATAATGAATAAATAATGGCCGAGGAATCGGTATATCATGGTCATCTAGAGACATGTATTACCGTAATTTAATTTTTTTTTTGCTGTCTATAGGTTCCGGAAAAATGAAAACACTGTTACTTGATAGCATGCAAAGAATGGCAGAAGCAGTCCAAGCTGATATTTTAGAAGCTCGACGTTTGACTATTGCGGCTGACTGCTGGACGAAAAAGGGGTTGACAGCTTCATTTTTAGCAATCTCGGCTGCCTTCTTCCATTCGACAAAGCATAGAACCATGCATGTCCTTCTGAATCTTCACCAGATGGAACATCCTCACACCGGTGATATGTTGGCCATGAAACTGAATGACACCCTCGACTCCAAGGTTCTAGCAGTTATAACAGATAATGGCTCTAACATGGTCAAAGCTGTTAGAGTTGCCAACATTATGAAGGCAAGTGATTGCCACAGTGAGCAAAATGAAAAAAAGGGGAAAGTGATGGCAGCGAAGATGAAAATTTAGAACCAGACTCGGATTCTGATGGACCGCAGGATTTTGACGATGTAGATACCAAAAATATTTACATCATGTGATAAATTTGATGCACACTGCCTATATCCTGTGAAAAACCATGTCTCCCTAAAACCTCAGATTATAGTACCATCACAGATTTGGTTTAATAGGTGCTACACAGAAAGTGAATTTTAAATGTGGAAATTTTGTAAAGTATTGAATTGCTAATGTCTTCTCAAATGTTATGTAGTTTGACGTGTTCACAGTAGGTAACAGTTTTACATACATATGGAAATTTTCTTTATGTAATCCATGGTTTAAAAATGAAGACATATGAAACAAAAAGCTAATAAAATATTGTATGTAAAAATATTATTTTGTTTTTATGTATCAAAAAGTATAATATTTTTAGGAATAATTACATAATAATTTATAAATAAAAATAAATTCTCATGGAAGAAAAATACAGTATTTCCCCCTTTTTTTTCCAAAATTTTCAAGCCCAAAAAATAGGGGGGTGAAGTGTATGAGTGATTATTATGAATCTTGAATTTTGTCTCTTTGTAAATTTTCTTTCTTTATAACTTGTTTCTCTAATAAAATATTTTTTTAAAAATTTCACAGTCCAAAAAAAAGGGGGTGTTTATACATGGGGAAATACAGTACTCAAACTTCATGAGTTTTTAATGCTTATATATTCAAAAGATAATATGTGAAATTTTTAAGGAATTTTGTAAGGAATATAATTCTTTTAAAAAGATTTCTGACTATAATTTGTGAATATAATTGAACATATTCCATATTTTACAAAGAAAATATGGCCTTTATAAGTGCATTTTTTCTATACTGCATTTCTATACAACACATACCCTGCACAAAAAAACTTAAAATTAAGTAGAAAACAAGAATGTATCTTACCTAGCAAGTCTCTTTTAATCTTGGAAACAGCATCTTCATCAACTAAAATAAATAAATATAAATGAATAAAAATATAGATTGATGTATAGAAAGGCAGATTCATAATAAAAAAAAATTCATTTCTGGGATATACATATACAAATGAAATGTCTACAAGACTAATATTTTTAGATTTAGGGCCGTTCATTAATTACTTTAACATAATAAAAAAACAACTGTCTTACATATAGTAATAAAATAAACCCTTTTAATACTGAAATTCTATTTAAATTTTTTTTTCTGATTATACTAAAACTATCTATAATCGCTCATATAGTTTACTAAGGTGGATAGCATGGTGATCAGATAATTGCACATCAAAGTCGAACCAACAAAATTCACAAAAGAGCTGTATCTGTTATATAATATTTAAGGGCTGGGGATGGGATCCAGTTTTTGTTAAATCTATTTATTTGGGCAAGAAGACTTGTTGATTTTTGTTATTTTTTAGTTAATAAATATATAAACATACAAAATTGTACCTGGTTTTTCATTAAGTCCAACATTATCCTCGGCTTCTATTTCTAAAAGAAAAAAAATTAATTAAATGTATTCCGGGAACAAGTACAATTTATTGACTTTTGTTAGCCTAACAAATAATATAAGAAAAAAATAGGCTGTAATTAAAATGTACTAAAGAATCTAAGATAATTCCTTAGATCATGCAAATATTTATAGAAAATATTTTGACTAAAAAAATCACATCTAATCACACAGGAAAATCTTATGTTGTTAACCACCATAGTAAAAAAAATTAAATAAAAAAAAATGCTTAAGAAAACGCTTTTATTAAAATGCTAGAAAGTTAAAATAATTTCTAATACAACTGTATCATACTAATATTTTTTAGAAATTATATTGTTTAAAAAAGTGTGAGTGCCAATGTGGATTATTTATTTTATTTAATTGTCTTGAAATTTATCATTGAATGTGGTTTAAAAATAGATTACTTCTAGTATACCTTGTTTAATTTAGTCATGGCAGAAATGGAAGACATAACAAGTCCAAAGTATTTTGAAGGTTATGATTTTAACATTTCTTAATTACAGAAAACATAAATTTATGCTCAAACATTTATTTGGCCAGTAATTATTTCACTTGTTTTTGTTAGCAAATTTAATATACATTAATAAATTAAGCAGTGTACATTCTGTGAAAACAAAAGGCTTAAAAAATAGTTTTTATATTCGCAGTGGCTACGGTTACGTCCGGCGTAATCCGTATTTTTTTTTCCGAATAACAGCCATGGATATTGCTCCACACCCTAACCCTATACCTATCCCTAACCCTATTGGAAGATAAATAATAAAGTAAATTGTAATTATGTAAACCAATGTTTTCATTTTTAAAAAATGTATGAAAAAGTATCAATTGGCCAACAAAAAAAAATTAGAGCTACTGGGTACAAGTATATTTATGGCTATAGGCTACATATTTCTATCATGACCTTTAGTCTGATCAACTTTATTTGGCAGTCATGAATAAGACTTAATTCTTTCCTGAATTTCATTTAGATTCTACTATAAATATACATGTGTGGGACGGATGGTAGAGTGGTGCAGATACTTGATTGTAGACCTGAGAGTCCTGGGATCGATCATCTGTGAGAACAATGGAATTTTTTCCAGATGAAATTTGTTTCAAAGTCGTCCCACAAGTCCACCCAGCTTTAATGGGTACCTGACTTAAGTTGGGGAAGTAAAGGCGGCTGGGCATTGTGCTAACCACACATCCCCTTCATATGCAGAGGTTAAAGAAACAAATGAATTCTACACTTCATCTGCCCAGATAGTCAGTTAAAGGAACTTTTCTTTTATTATATATACATGGCTGTCAAAGACTAGAGGACTGGTTTGCTACTTACAGGCCAGCTCTGAAATCAATTGTTGATACTTAATCCCAATAACATATAATTAAAAACAAGTTACAAGCGTTTTGTTACAAATAGCCTACACATATAATGGTTCTTTTTCACTTTATATTTTTCTCTCTTTATCTCTGTCTATTAATTTTTTGGAATAAATTATTACTTCATCTGCTTTAAATACAAGTGCTTTGGATAATGGGCAGTACTTAGCACATAATAACATGTAAATATATTATTATATATTTAATAATTATAAAATGCCTTACCATTCAGAAATGACACAGTTTCATCAAGTTTTGCTAAGTCTAATTCATAGGCTAAAATAAATACATGAAAGTAAATATAAATGATATAAAAATGTAGATACAATTATTCCGATTTATATATAGACCTAATTTTATACTAAGAATAATTTTATCATATTAATTGTATTCTTTTAACAAGCAAATTATGGAATCAAAAGTAATAAAAATATTTTTTTTTAAACATATTAAGTAGAGCTGATGATGATTTATAGTCATTAACAGGTTAAAAAAATTTATCAGAAAAGATCAGAACAACCAAGAAAGGAAATGTGACCACAGGAGCTGTCATGTTAACTTGAAATCATAGCAGCTAGACAACCTTGAAAACAATAGAGTTGTCATTTCCTAATTCTATTTTCTGATAATGAACCATACAACTAGTTAACATCTGCATATGTTTTGACACTGATTGACAAGTGTTGTGGGTTTGGAATTACTTATGGGATAGAGAGGGGTGGAGGTGGGTAAGCCATAAGTTGAAAAATATCTATGTTAATTCTAAGTAAAAAGTAACACAATTAAGATATTTTTCGTATATATGAATTCACAAGGCTAAACATGCCAAAATTGTCAGAAAAAAAGGCGACCTTTAAAACTAATAATATATATATATATATATATATATATATATATATATAAATTATTTAGTTAATAAATATATAAACATACAAAATTGTACCTGGTTTTTTGTCAACAGGTCCAAGATTTTCTTCAGTTTCTTCTATTTCTAAAAAAAAAATGTAATGAAATTTAATTGAAACTGTAGATTTACTACACTAAATTTAGTAAATATATCCGTTAAATAAGCAACGCATTTATGAATTCTCCTTACTGAAAATTTGTTTTAAACAAGAAATGTCTCATAATAAGTAAGAAATGATAAAAAAATCTGCATCTATTATATTTTTTCCACCATCTAACCCTAAAATTTAATTGAAAGTAAATCGCAGCAAGAAAAAAAAATTGTCCATAAAGATATCAATTCAAATGTATCAGCTGTGGTGAGATTACATAAGCCTACATCTGTGAAAATTTCTTGTTGGTGTCAGAAGTTATCAATGAGACATTACTCTGATCTAAATTTATACAAGCTTCACCAAGTTCTCTCTCCTCACATGAGCCTTCTAATGAATCTAAACAAAATGTATTAATTAGGTCCAAATCACTGATATTATCAATATATTTGAGTAAAAAGAAACTCATCAGAAGCACTGTTTAAACTGTTGCTGTCAGATGTTGTTAAATAAGTCGACAAAGTAATTTTCTTACATTTCCTTTCAACATCAATACAACGAGAAGGATCCTGGAAAGAATGAATATTTATGGAAGTTTTTTTAATCCGAATCGTCCAGAATGCTCTTCCATTTTGGTTGACTTAGTAGCCACAAAATCTATAACTGATGCTTATGTACCTTAAAGTCCAGGTGATTTACTTTTACATATCCTATGTTGTTTGTTACATTTTGAAAACAATCCATTAGCACTGGAATATCTTTTGATGGCTGGTGCAGATTAAAGCTTTCCAAAATTATCTGTACACAATATTTGTTGAAATTTTGCATGAATAATTATTCACTGATACATGCTTACACTCTTAATTCTCAACTTTCAGTTTTCTCTTTTTATATTCCATGTCTTTGACATACTATTTTGATAACCTCGCAATAGGTTTTTTGTGTACACACTGTCTTTGTTTTCTGGTTTCCCTATCGCAATTTTTACCTTGTCTTCAGTGATATTTGACTATCCCATGTAGAGCTGTCTACAGGTGTAGATGGAGCCATTGACCTGGGGATGCATTGATGATCATCATGAGACAAACTTTCATAGACGTCTGCTTTTATTAAATCAAGAATGCAGACGTACATTGAACCTTCAGAAGGTGCCAAGTGAAGAATTTTAATAATTGCACTGACATTGCACAATAGTCACTCGTCTAGCAACATGTTAGATTTGTCCTCCATTTTTACATGAATGTGTGCTAATAAGCATACTGTAGCACGGCTGGAAAGCAGCTGATATCCGTTCCTCTTTATTACAAGTGCTGTTCAATTATCAAGAACTGATCAATGTTGCAACAAATCAAGTCCCCATACAGACACAATTAAAGTTATATTAGCCAAAAGTAGATTTAAAAAAAATCTACTGCAAAAGAGAGTTGGTAATGGAGAAAAGTTGTTTGGTGAGTCATCCATGTAATCATTTTTTTATATTCGCAAGTCATATTTGGTATTACACAAAATAAGAAAGGGATATGCAGAGGTGAAAAGTTTGGGAAACACTGATAAAACAAGTAGCAAAAGAATACGAAGAAAAAAACTTGCTTCTTTTTTTCATATAGCTAGAATTCTGTGTAGGATTTTTCTCATCTTCTGTAATCATAAATACCAAAAAAACAAAAATAAGGAAACTGATGCTATTGGTGTGACAGAATTATGTATCAATGCTGGAAGGTCTTTTTTATTAGGGGGACATTCCATTAAAATGATGCATAAAAAAAAATTTGCATTGAAAAAGTCTGTATTCTTCTTTTAAAAAAGACACACGTTTATATTGGATGTTTGTTTTTTATGGGGATCATACTAAAAGCCTGATGATGATTTTTTTTCTTTATCTCTGGAACAAAGGTATCTAGATTAACATATATATATATATATATATATATATATATATATAGGTAAAACAAGAACCCCCATCTCAAAATTAGATCACATGCACAAACACACTTGTATAGTATCCTTATAAAAATATAAATTATAGCCATATATTAATACTAACCTTTTAGTTGTAGCTCGATATCTGTCAGTAGACCTAAGATAAATAAAGTAATATTAAGTGTAAATAAACCTGCACTGTAAAAGCCCATATTTAAATAGTAACAATATATAAATATACTTACATACAGACATGAAAATATTTATTCTTAAAAGCCTACATTAAATGATTATAACATATATACTAGGGTTATGACAAAAAGTTTTTTTCAAAACTTGAATTTTCTTGATGTTGTATTACATGAACTTTTACAAATAGATAACATTTTTTATGTTCATTTTATCGGTTATTGGAAAAACTTCCAGTGCCTAGCTTCATCTCGAATTTCTTAATCATGAGTGGATGGGTTGGTTGTCCAATAAACTAACAGTTTAAGGAGAATGTGACTTTTTGTTAGAGTACAAAATTGTTTAGATATATTGGCAAAAGATACAAATATCTTAACAGCAAATGTGTAAACACAAACACATAAATCTGAAACACTATTAGAATCATCGAAATGCTCATTTATATATGTATTTTATATGTGTATTTTATGCAAAACTTACATGTAGTAAAAACTGTTTGAACCTCTATAAAGTCTATATGTTTCAATTTTTAAAAAGGAAATTTACTACACGCCGGAGGTTTTTTTATGTTTAGGCAAAACCATTCATTTTTTGTGATTTTTAGGTAAAAGTTCATCGATTGCAACTCCATGCTAATAAATCTGAAATTTGTCATAACCCTAATTTATATAATATACACATATTGTGTAGAAAAATGAAATTCTTAATTTAAATTACCTTTAGCTTCTTTTATTTTTTTCAAAACTGCAGAATTAGGTCCACTTGAATCAAGTGCAAGACCTGATCCACAAGGATCTGCTGAATTTTTTTTCCGAAAATACTCATTTGCGCTAGCCACTACTCTATGCTTTGGGTGGCCAGCTTCCAACTTCAAGTGTTTTCTTAGTATATCAATTTGGTCATCAATCTGGAAAAAAGTTTCAAATAATGCTAAGGGTTAGGGAGGCAAAATTGCAATAATTTTCTTAATCCTCAACCTTTTGTAATATTTCATACAAACATACCCATCAAAACTTTGTGGGTAAATATGCAATAAAAAAGTTGCTATCTTCACGAAAAAAAATCCGGACCGGATTCTACCGGTCATCATTGACCGGCACCGTAGCCACTGCGTATTCTTTATTAGTACCGTGGACATGAGCACCGACTGACAAAAAAAATGGACTATAAACTATTTTAAATTAATAACTTGTTTTTTTAATTCATAAATTGTCCTCTTATTTAGCTTTATCAAAAAATTAGGATAAAAGGGGAAAAAATAGAGAAAAAAAATGTAATCTTAACTCACTAACCCAAAAAAGGTTAATATTTAAATCAGTAGGCCTACATATTACACAAATAAATAACAAAGAAATGCAATTTTTAAATCAGTTTATTTTACGCAGTTTTTTACTCAGTGGCTACGGTTACGTCGGACACCATTTTTTTATAATAGATGTTAGAGTTATGAAGAGGGTTAGGATTAGGGGTAGAGTTAGGGTTAGGGATAGGGTGTGGAGCAATATCTATGGCCGTAACCCGGAAAAAAATACGGATTACGTCGGGCGTAACCGTAGCCACTGCGAAGAATGCGTTTATTTTATTAAAATATGTATATAAAATAAATTAAACTTAAGGTGCATGTAAAAGCACAAATCTATATCTTTGAAATATTTCATGGGCATAGCGGACATAGCATCAGCCTTTTTAAAATTTATTTTACTAAAATAATTTTTTAGTGCATTTAATCCTTACTTTTGCTAATATATTTGAAAACTTTTACTCCTCGTTTTTAATCTTTACTGTTGTTATTTTAGTTTAAACATTAGTAACATATTACTAATGCAAAATGGTCACTCATTTAGATACCTTAGAGTTAGAATTAGTCTTAAATTACTATTGGCAACCTTTTCAGATACAATTTAATTTAGTACTAAATTTATAGTCAAGATTATGATTGTTTAAAGGGACGAGCAGTCAATTTGTGACTCAGTATTTCTTCTTTGTCTATTGTACCAAAAATTGCCCATTAAAAGCTTCACAACTTTTTTCAAAATTTACTGACTGCCAGGTTGATTATATCAATGGAAAGCTCTCACAATTCTCTTTTCAATGACATATAAAAACACATGATTTATATAATATTAAATATTCATGTCACATGCCTAAATTATGAAATTTTCATGTCACATACCTAAGGGGCCTTTCACATATTATATAACGCTGTTATATTGGGAGTGTTTTCTAGTGTTACATCTCTATACTTATAAGACGCATTTGTTGTCTGTCTGTTCCCTTATAACTCAAGATCCAGACAAACAAATAATGTGCAATTTGTTACACATACACATAATTACATGGGGATGGTTATAGGACAGGTTTCGTTTCATATCGATGGGTAGTTTGAATGTTATTAATTTTTTTTATTTTAGTATTTTACTATATTAAAGTAATCTCGACGGCGCCATAAATAAAATTCCTCTGTGACATCATTTCCCTATGATCGAATAGAACTTGCGCGCTGGTGCTGTATCGAGTCTTTGTGATGCAAAGAATTGTTGATGTTTTTTCATGCTCTCTGATGTGTACAGTTTGAGGAAGGTAAAGGAATGAAGAAGGATTTTAGAAGAAGTGTGAAACCATAATAATAAGTATATATATATATATATATTTGAGAGAGGGAGGGAGGGAGAAAGGGAGGGAGGGAAAGGGAGTGAGGGGGAGGGAGAGAGGGAGAGAGAGAGAGGAAGGGAGAGAGGGGGTAGGGAGAAAACAGAAGGTAAACAGAAAACCTTATTTTAAACCCGGGCAAAGCCGGGTACTTGCAACTAGTAATGTTATATGGGGGGGGGGGGGGAGGTTAGGGTAAAAATGTTTGCGTTATATGTGAATTGCCCCTAGCTATATTGGTGATAATGACAATGTTATTGGTAAGAGCAGCATTGTTCAAAATGCAGCTAAAATCATTCTGATTATAAGAATAACTCTAACCTTTAAACCATTAACTTAACTGAAATCATTACAGTGGTAATATAGTTGTATCATTTTACGGCTCATTTTTAAAATCACATTAACTGTTTTAAGGTCAGCCTAAAGTAGTGAATTGATTTTATAGTATTTTATGGCTGATTTTCCTACTATTGTGTGCAGGGCAATACCCTGATGAAGAAAATATATATTTTTTCTAATTATTTTAAGCCGTTTTTGAGAAAAAAAATTTTTTGATAAATTTTGGGCAAAAACATGAAAAAAATGACCAGATTGTGCACAAGATTTCTTAAAGACCATTTGAAGAAACACTATGAAAATTAGCCAATGTATTCTACATCTTCAGTTTAAAAAAGTAGACTACAGACAATATTATAGCTATTATATTTTTCTTGTAACAAAAAAAAATGTACCAGAGGTAAAAAAGCATAAAAAATAAGGGGTAGGGTATAGAAAAAATTTATAACTCAGAAACTTTTAACATCTAAAGCATAAAAATAGTCTACTTTTGTACTCACATATTGTTTTATATATCCTCCAAATTTGAAAAGAATAAGTCAATAGTTTTTTAAATATCATGTGCAATGTGAACACATTTTCGTGAAAATGCATATTTTGAGAAAAACACAAAAAATGGAAAGAAAAACATATTTACAAAAAATTAAAGCTATTCAGTACCCTCCAGCTACATAAGAATCATCCTCAAGGTGTTCCTTAACTGCCTGAATACTTTTTTTAGCCCTTTTATGCTTAGATTTAAAAGAATAATTTTTTTTAGGCTCTTTGATTTGTTAATTGTCAAATTTGCAAAAGTCGGAAATAGTATATGGCTCACAAGTTTAATCCAAATCTTCAAATATTGGAATTCTACTAGATTCCCCATCATTAAATGCAATAACTGCATCACCTACTTCTAGCCTATCTATTCCTACAAAAACAGTTTTAGGGCACTTATCCTATATCAAATGATATCGCAAGATTATGTTACTACATACTTATATTATTCTCATTCTTATTAATGTCTTCCCTGGCCACAACCATACTTTTTCTAGATACTTTTTTAAAGAAAGTTTAATTCTTTTTGTAGACTCTAGACTCTAGTAAAAGATATAGGAGACATGTTAATAGCAGCTAGAAAGCCCCTGCCTTATGCTATGAACATGTTATGCAACATGGCAACTGATGCCATACATAGCTAACTGAAAGCAAAGATTGATATTTGCTTTATTTTTAAACATTACTTCATGTTTACAGTATGAACATTTAATATTTATTTTGGTATTAGTGACTATTAACTCCTCTTATATTTTAAACATATAGTCCTTATATTTTAAAGCAGTAGGGGCAGGGAAATAAACTTAACACTGAAATTAACTTACTGTTATTTATTGATCTCTACTAATTATCTAATAAGTAATATTATCCCTCTTGTCTTAGACTAATATCAGTAGTAACTACTTTCAGCTGCTAATTTATTGAAAGAAACAGAGGTGTCCATATCTACAATATTCTCAGGGTTACTAGTATTATCATCTAATTAAACACCATTATCATCTAAGTGAACATTTACGCTACGACTAATACTAGCATTAGCAACATGGCATTCTTTAGTTATTGACTAAACAAATTACCGTAAAATTTTCTTTCAATCTTTTGAACTCTTTTTTTTTGTCGGAACCAGCTCTATTGTTAGACTAAAGCATATGTATAAAATATATCTAAATTATATTAAGACATTATAGATATTAAAATAAAAACACCAACAAAATCAGCTGGTTTGAACTACGCAACACTATTTTGCTAAAAACCTCGGAAATATCACTCGCCTGGTTGTTTACAGATAGCACGCCGAGCAGGCTTGCAAGGAGCTAAAATTGTTATACTTTATGGAAAAAGCCGTTTTCGAACCAATTAAATTGCAGCTTACAATTTAAATCTTATATAAAGAAAGATTTAAAAAGGCTATAGTAGGTTTAAAAAATCTGAATATTTCGGTGAAAAAATTATCGTAATCGGTTGAAAAATAAAGAAATAGTGATAATTTGTGTTTTTTTCATAATTAATTAGGTAAAAAGGGGCTTGTAGTGACATAATTTAAAAAATAATTTAAAATATTTCTAAATTTTATTGTGTGCAAAGTTTGATATATTCTGAAAGAGAAATGAATGAACTTGAAACTTAACATAAAAGCCAAAAATCGATTCTAAAAATTTTTTTCTACAAATATCACCCGTTTAGGTCGCCATATTATTGGTTTATTTTGCTTTTAAATTGCTTCCTTTAGGATCAGTAGACTAGGACCATAAATATATGACTAAGAGTATGTTATTTGTTTGTTTCGGACAGATCCGAATTTTTTTCGTTTTACAAAAAAAAAAAAACAATAACAGATGTTTTCATATTTTCGTACCTACTTAGTCTCCCAACTTTAATTATCTTGTGAGTTTTACCTAAACCTAACAGCGTAAACCATGAATGGCCATACATGATGACGTTGATAGCCTAAGAGTTAGAAATAATTCCGCATTTTGCCTAATTTGACAATAGAAAAATAGCTAATAGGGAAAGGCACAGAACTCACGGGAGATTAACATGCGGCTGTTATAGCCACGTTTGGTCACCTACGTAATAATAAAATATTAATTGCTATTAAACCAGGCACGGATTAAGTAAACATTGAGTCTAAGGCCTTTACAAAAGGAGCTTAATTTTACGAACAAAATGGCAAATTTGACATAATGCAAATTAAAAAATGTATAAAAACCTGACATACTATAAATAGCTCACATACCAGTATGTGCTTAATAGTGTATAGTGTGCTAAGCTCAGTGGCGTATGAGGGAGGGGGCAAAGGGTCATCGTGCCCCGGGCGCTACTCACAAAGGGGCGCCAAATGGTATATGTTACATATATGATTATATGGTTCTCGAATGTGATTATGGAAAAAAAGCGTTAAACCGAAAAGGGGGGGGGGGTCAAAATAAAAAATTAAAAAGCTTAACATAATAAGTGAATGACCCCTAAATGGCAAACCCTCGACAATAGATACTAATTACTATAAACAGTAACTGTAAATATTTATCGGCGAATTAAGCATGTATTATTCAGTTAATTAATTTTACTTTCCTTTTTTCGAGATTTATTTGTATCCATTTCTTTACTTAAATATATGTGTTTTCTTTCCACTTTACTACACGGTATACCATACTATACGATATTAGCGAGAGAATCTGAGTAATGTTTGTTGTTGTTGTTGTTGTTGTTTTTTTTTTTGTAACGTTTTGTCAACTATTTAGATGAGTATGCACTCATCATTGATGGGGGAAGGGGTGGTGTTAATATAAACTGACGCCAACAATTCGGAAATGGGAACTCCGCATGTGTGAAAGTTATGCTTATGAAGTTTTGATTTGTTTGTGAATTCAGATATTAAATAGTAAATTTGAAATGATTTTTAACAAGTACAACATTTTAAAAATTAATTTATAGTCTTTTTCATCTATATAAGGGGTCGTCCATAAAGTACGTCACGCTCCAAGGGGGGGGGTATAAGAAAGTGACAGGGGGGAGGGGGTGTGACGTCACATTTTATAAATATTTTTATTTTTCTTTCTAATTTATTATTTTCTTTTATTTTTCTAGTAAAACTTCATAGTTTTAAAAATAATTTTAAAAAATTTTTGTGAAACACTTGAATTAGTTTTATGTCAAAATAGTTTGAACTGCATATTTTTTCAATGTGTTGTTCACAATTCCTCATGCTAGTTAGTAGCGCTAATATACTGTTGCGAAGCTTTGTTTTATGTGTAGCCTTACCAAAAGTGTTATTTTCCTTCGTTTGCTGCATAATTATATCACTGAGCAAGAAATTTGGAATTTGTATTATAATACAAAAAAAGTAATTGAAGTTGCAATCCATCACTTCGTTAAAATTATCTTGATGCCTTATTCCTTGCAACCAGTGCACCAGGAAGGAATGCTTATAATCGATTGGAACGTCGAAGGGCTCCATTTAGCAGAGAACTGTCTGGTGTCATATTGACAAATGAAGATTATGGCAGACACTTTGATTCGCAGGGCAGAAAAATAAATGAGGATTTGGAAAGAACAAATTTCAAGTTTGCAGGTGAAACTTTAGCTGAAATCTGGTCGCCTGTGATTGTTGACCAATTTGCAGAACATATCAACCCTGAGAAATCTGAATTGGATGCAGCAGGACTGATGTCGAAGGATAAGGAATGGTTTGACCATCATATTCGCACAAAACAATATTTCACTCAAACTGTGAAATTTCAGGACATAAAATGTTGCGACAAAGTAAGGAGCTCATTTTTCAACGTTTTACCTTCGAGATTATTTCCTCCTCCAAATCCAATTCCAATCAACCAGACAACTGGTAGACTCAGAGCTTCAGAAAGAGCAGATGCAGATGCTCATAAATTTCCTTCATTGTTTGTGGCACAAACTCTCAAATTTGATGACATTATGCCAAGATTAACAGAAGTTTTTTAAGTGCAGTGCAACCATATGATCTTTATTGTCCATCTTTTCAGACCAGCTTACAATACATGATCGAATTTGCAAAGTGTGTCACGTATACTTTGCCTCAAAAACAATGTTGAAGAAACATACATGATAACACAGAGCTCGGGCGCAGTAGAATGTAAAACAATTAAGTTCCCTTAGCCCTAAAGGGCCATCGGGTAGATGAAGTGTAGAATTCATCTGTTTCTATAACCTAAGCATATGAAGGGATTGTGTGGTTAGCACAACGCCTTTACTCCCCCAACATAAAGTCAGGTACCCATTTAAAGCTGGGTGAACCTGGAGACTTTCACCAGGACCTGAAAAAATCCTAAGGTTCTCACTGAGATTCGAACCCGGTACCCTCCGGTCGACAGTCAAGCGCTCTACACCACTCGACCACCCGTCCCCTAGGAGAATGTGCCAACCCCAAATTTTCCAGATTCAACTCAGATAAAACCGTCCTTTGAGAATCGCTGCTAGAAGGCAAAGAGAACTCATGGCAATTATTGGCAGAATCAGCCCCGTAGCGTGAAAATTCTACAGCAGGGGCCGTGCATTCTATATCAGAGGCCAGACAATAGCTGGGGAGGCAGGTACTACATTTTACTAAGTGGAGAAAATAAGCAGAGTGGGGCAGACAAAACACGGGGGGGGGCAGCCCCCCTGCCCCCCATCACGCTACGGACCTGGGCAGAATAGAAAATGCACATTCAGAGGATGTTGAGTGGCTAGATGAGGATGAAGTTGATCTGTCTGCAACTATCCTTCCAGGAAACGATGATGGGTAAAGATTTATGTCAGTCGTAACCAGGCTTGCGGAGCCGCCAAATTTTTTCCGGCTCCGGCTCCCACAAATTTGACGGCTCCGGCCCGGCTCCCTATTATGATAGTATCACACGAGACAAAAATGTTTGTAATTGCGTCACGCAAACATGCCGCTGATAAAAAGTTATGCAAATTTTGCCGCGCTCACCCCCATAGTCAGGAACTTGAAAAATATACTCATGTCGGTTTTACTAAAAACAAACCATTTCAGTGCATCCAGAATCATATCATTATTTTCGACTGAGGTTTCACTAGTCGCCATTTTCATAAGTAATAAAACGTTATTTCAATGATCAAATTAGCAAATAGTAAAATGATACATTATTTAAAATATTTTAAAGACTTCAGTATTTATATTTATTATTTATAAATTCGAAGTGACTATTCGGACCCGGGTACCAATAAACTCCGATTTTTATTCGGACCCTGTCCCAATAAAGTCTGATTGTTATTCGGACCCGTGGCAAATATGCACTCAGCTTAGCTATACATAAACTTTCTTATTGTTTTTTTTATAATTGTTTAAATTGTATGATTTAATCGTTACTCAATGTCTAGGGTTCCACTAAGCGGACTCTGTATTATTATTTTTTCGGGTTCCGTCTAATAAAGTTTAAATATAGCTAACCTTAGTGCATATTTGCCACGGGTCCGAATAACAATCGGATTTTATTGGGACCCTTAGGACAGAGGTCTCCTCTTGCCGCCTATACCACTCGTAGGCAGTAATCACAGCCCCTCCCTACGAATGCCTAGTGGAGGCAAGTTTGCCATGATTTCCACCGCTACTGTTGGTGACGTTCGAAAAGTGCCTGTGATCAGTCGGAGAGCCTGGTTTTGTACAGCTTCAAGGGCCTCAAGTGATGATCGAGACCCATAGACTTGCACTAACTGGCTGTAATCAATCTGAGATCTTTAATTTCTGTAGCGAAAAATACTGACCTGATTGAGCAAAACCAATGTCATTTTCGGACTCAGAGCATTAAAATTAGTCTGATTCAACTGGAAAACCCAGGACGATTTTCAAAAAAGCAATTTAAGTCTTTTCCGTTTCGGACAAAAGACATTTTAGAGCATTTTCGGACGAAATCCGTATTTTTTTTCCGGGTTACAGCCATAAATATTGCTCCACGCGAATGAATTTTGATAAATTTAGAGAGGGAAGTAATCATGTTGAATAACTATTACAAAAATAAATAATGATTACGCCCCTTTGATTAGCTTTTATTATTTATATTTAAAATATAAGCAAAAACGGTATATAAGAAACTCTTATATTTTGGCTCTGAGAGGTCAGATCGCGAAATGGACTTTTGATGTACACTTGGCAGGCCAAGACCTACAAAACGATATGTACATCATGGGTCTAGGACTTATGGTTGCTGAGATATAGGGCGCTCCTTTGTTAATATAGCTTATATTGTAAAAAAACGGTACTTTATAAGCCCCCTTTTACGGCCCTCAGAGGTCAGATCGCGAAATGAACTTTTGCTGCACACATGGCAGGCCAAGACCTACAAAATAACATATACATCATGGGTCTAGGACTTATGGTTCTAGATATCTAGGGTGATGACGGACAGACAGACAGACAGATAGACAAAACGGGGACAAAATATTTTTGTGTTGTCCAGTGTAATATGTTTGTCCTGATGGAACCTTTCTCCCTGCTCACTGGACAATTATTAACTTTGATTTCATTGCTTTTGAAAAGAAACTAGCGTTATACATTATAAGAGGAATACAATTTATGTCAGTTCATAGCTAACCTGCCAGCAGTGTGACCTGTACCATGTTACACTTGCTGATAAGTTCAGTGCATACAAGGCAACGTAGAAATGTTCATGGTCTTACTCAGTGATGTTTCATTTTGTTGGTGGGCATCTGTAGAAATGTTCATAGTCTCTCTCAGTGATGTTTCATTTTGTTGGTGGGCATCTGTAGAAATGTTCATAGTCTCTCTCAGTGATGTTTCATTTTGTTGGTGGGCATCTGTAGAAATGTTCATAGTCTCTCTCAGTGATGTTTCATTTTGTTGGTGGGCATCTGTAGAAATGTTCATAGTCTCTCCCAGTGATGTTTCATTTTGTTGGTGGGCTTCTGTAGAAATGTTCATAGTCTCTCTCAGTGATGTTTCATTTCGTTGGTGGGCTTCTGTAGAAATGTTCATAGTCTCTCTCAGTGATGTTTCATTTCGTTGGTGGGCATCTGTAGAAATGTTCATAGTCTCTCTCAGTGATGTTTCATTTTGCCTCATGTAGTGTTGACAAGTTGTTTCTAATCCACTTTCCTCGTCAACAGTGGGAGTCATGGTTGCTCCTTTTGTGGGTTACTGAATTATCCAATTATTTCTCTGATGAGAGGATAAGCGTTGATATTGATGAAATATTTATAGGGTAGAGAGTAACACAGGGTGCCACCATGCAGAGAGTCAGTTCAAAGCTGCTCAGATTAATCTAGAGTTTATTTTGCAAATTTTCTAAAAATAATGGGTGACGACTGTATACAACTCGTAGAGGTCATGCGCCAAAAAATAATATTTGTAATTTATAAACATTGCAACACGGTGGCAGGTCTGTGTATAGTCACCAGGCATCAAACAGGTGGAATACTTACGAAAGTATGCCCAGACTTTACACAGACTATTTAATTTAGTCAATCATTGACGATTATCATCATTAACATCTCAGCATACACATAAATGAGAAATTAATGACAAATTGATCAAAATTTCTAAATTAGCTGCTCCAGAATTGGTATAAAAATTATATCCCGTTTATTCTGACATATCTTAAAGAACACCATTGAACAGTGCATTTACTGCAGCTACTTTTGAAGTCTATCGTTAGTGTATTGTGAGATCTTTCAATGTAACATGTACAACTGATACAACCTTTTTTATAGTAAAGGTATTATTTATAAAATAATTTTAAAAATCGATCGAACAGTCAATTTTTTTCTTCCACTGTACATAATTAAAGTTGAGTATGTAATCAACTCATAGTAGATTATGTTTCTATCTAGCACTATGTTTTGTAGTTGATATGTGTGCCTGTACAACATCTATAGGTCAGCCATTGCCTTTATCTGCAGTTTGACACCTTTCTTTTATTTCATCCACCTGACCTCTTCATGTACAAATTAGTTGAACGCATTGATTTTGTTGTGCATCGTCAAATTTACGGTAGATTTATAATCACTGAAGACCACAAATGGGTTCTTAAATTTGATTGGAGGGTCATACCAAAAGAAGACGAATGGAAAGTTTATAATACTTTGTATGAAATAACATAAATTAAATGTAGAAGTTATCGGTGTAAATAAAAAGAGTGTACTTACTGCAGAGGCTATCAAAAGGTTAAACGGGCCTTGCATGGCCTGTAGATTGCCCAGTTCTGGTTTAAAATTGTTTCTAAAGTACTTTTTCGGCCTGGACCATAGTTTATAGTGGGAAAAGTGGGATAACTTATCTGTCATCATCTGGTCTATGAGACATTCTATTATATGAGGAGGGGAGGGGGGAGAAAGATCATCGGGTTCACCTGTTCAGGCAAAGGGGAAACAAACTTTTCTTGCGAAAGTGGGCTACTGTGGTAAATTAGGATAATCTGATATCATGGTATTCAAATGATATTGTTCATGTTAAAAAATATAATGGTTGAAAATAATTCAAATGAAGATAATTTACATAAACTAGTACACTGTATGCTCTTGCAAAATTCATACAAAATACACCATTTTATTATTTTAGATACTGTCAATTAATTTCATTGATCGGAGAATTTAATTTGCCTTAAAATCAATAACACTGCGTAGCAAAATTTTGTTCGAATTCAAATTGCATGTGTTTCTTGTATGATTCTGATGCGCTTATTCCAATGCTGGTATTTGTTTATCAGCTGTGTCTTCCGCCACTCTTGTAAATTTAGGATTTATGTTTCTTTTTCGTTTATAATAATTTCATGAATTGCTGGTATGTTTTTTTATAACGTTGACCGCCAGGGGCGTGATTTCACCTCCCAAAAACAGAAAAGTTAAAATATACACTTTTAGGTTTGGCTAGATATGACGATTCCCTTCACTAGAGACAGAAACCTTCAAATATACACTTTTAGGTTTGGTTTGGGGGGAGGGGGGTGCAAAGGGAAATAACTGTGTATTTATTTTCCCTGTATATACCTCATATATATACTTATAATTAGGGTTCGAAAATTACGCGTAAGATTGGCGCGCGTAATTTATGCGTAAATTAAGCGTAATTTACGCGTAAGTTACGCGTAAGTTACGCCAAAATTACGCTACCATTAATGCCCAATTTCTTGAAAATTTATGTTCCTTTTGTTTTCAAAGGTTTTTACTTGTAATTTACCGGTCATACTAATTTGCCCGTCGTCCACGTATTTCGTCGTGTACTGACTGCATAAGCGGCGGCCATCTTTGGCTGAGTAATACCGTCTAATACGGTCGACGCGAGACGGGTGCAATCCGCAGCGAAATACAGACGACGTGGGTGCAATCCGCAGCGAAATATAGACGACGCGATCGACGGAAGCACTATACACAGTAAAATGTTTTCTATACGTTTCATGACATTTGGAATATATATAGATAATCAAGGCCGTACCCAGGGTGGGGGAGTGGGAGGGCTGGGAGGAGGTTGCAGCCCCCCCCTCCAATGTTATTGCTGACAGTAACTCATTAAAAAATTGTCAAATATTTGCCTTTAAAAACTTGGAACAGCCCCCTCCCCCCCCCCCCCAAAAAAAATCCTGGGTACGGTACTGTAGATAATGTTTAAAAAAACATTTTTTTTTGGACTTTTTTATTTTATAACCTCCCCGTTTGGCTTGCGGCCGCTTGCCATACAGCTCATGGCGGCATTGTGTACTTAATCGAAAATTTTTATGATTTTGTTTTATTTTTAACCAGACTTTGGCTTCCTTATTGAAAATATTTATTTTATTATGTTTACTGAAACGATTAAAAACAAACAATATACTTTGCGGTTTACGCTGTTTTACCAAACAAATACTTCCGGTTTAGGCTTGTGGCCGGATGTAGATGGTACTCCTAATCTCTGTAATTAATTAATCGCCACTGTTAACACAACGAATTGCGACAGAAACAATTAAAAATGGCCGTCAAATATGCATATTTAAATTACCGTAATTTACGCGTAATTTTCAAAATTACGTTACCGTAAATTACGCGTAATTTACGGTAACTTACGCGTAACGTTACGCGACTTCGAACCCTACTTATAATATGCATTTGCTGTCTGTCTGTCTGTCTGTTCCCTTATAACTCAAGATCCAGACAACCAAATAACGTGAAATTCGGTATACGTAGGCCTACATACAATTACATGAGGAATGTCATGGGAAAGGTTTCGTTTTATCGCGATGGGTAGTTTAATTGTAATTAATTATTTTACTATATTAAAGTAATCTCGACGGCGCCATAAATAAAACTCCTCTGTGACGTCATTTCCCGAAGATACATTTTACATTTTTAAATTTTCCAACTAATAAAGTCGAATAGAACTTGCGCACTGGAGCTGTATCGCGCCTTTATGCTGCAAAGAATTGTTGATGTTTTTTCATGCTCCCTGATTTGTACAGTTTGAGGAAGGTAAATGAAGAAGGATTTTAGAAGAAGTGTGTAGCCATAATAATAAGTATATATATATATATATATATATATATATAGAGAGAGAGAGAGAGAGAGAGAAAGTTAGGGAGAGATAAAGAGAGAGAAAGGGGCAGGGGGGAGAGAGAGGAAAGTAGGGTTGGAGGGAGGGGGGAAGAAGGAGAGAGGGAGAGAGAGAGGGAGAGGGGGAGAAGGAGAGAGGGGGAGAGAGGAAAGGAGGGTTGGAGGGAGGGGGGAAGGAGGAGAGAGGGAGAGGGGGAGAAGGAGAGAGAGAGGGAGAGGGGGGAGAAGGAGTGAGGGAGAGAGAGGGAGATGAGAGACCGAGGGAGAGAGGGAAAAGGGAGGTAGGGGGAGCGGGGGCAGGGAGGGAGATAGAGAGGAGGGAGGGAGAGAGAGGGAGAGAGGGGGTAGGGAGGTAGAGAAAGGGGAGGGAGAGAGATAAAGAGAGAGGGGCAGGGAGGGGGAGAGAGGAAATGAGGGAGGGAGAGAGGGGTAGGGAGGTAGAGAAAGGGGAGGGAAGGAGAGAGAGGATGGGAGAAATGGGAGGGAGATGGGAGAGTTAGGGAGGGAGAGGGAGGAAGGAGAAAGGGAGGGAGGGAAAGAGAGGGAGAGAGGGTAGTGAGGGAGAGCGAGAGGAAGGGAGAGAGGGGGGGTAGGGAGAAAACAAAAGGTAAACAGAAAACCTTATATTAAACCCGGGCAAAGCTGGGTACTTGCAACTAGTACTATATATAAAGATGCACATCTAATTGAAAATTGATACTTTTTTTGGCTATCGATATTTTTTTAAATTTAATGTATACTTTTAATAAACAATATGTACTTCTTCTGGTTAAATACATTGAAGTATATAGTGAAGTATATTTGTTTAATATATATTTACTTTTGTTACTGATTCCTCATAAGATCAATGTATATATATGATCAAAAAGAGGAAAAAATGTTTCAATAAGCATTTATTGAATGCAGTACTTGGTGAAAAATAAAGAAAATATAAACATATCTGGGCATGGTCAGCATAATGACTCAGGGCGCACATGCAAAACTTATTTATCACCAAACACATCCCATTTTTAATTGCGAGTATTTTAAAATAATTTTGCTAGCTAATTCTAAGTTTCTAAGTGTTTTAAGTTGTATTTTAAATTGACTGAATATATTTACTTCGATCATTTGACTTTTATTTTGAATGCTACTTAAGTAAAACTGCTATATATTTTTTTCAGTACCCTACTGGTACCTTACTGGTACTATTGCCTTTTCTCAATCAGCTGTGTACAACATAAAAGAAACATTGACATATAATTACATCTTACAGTGTATAATCAAATCGACTGCTAATAATCGTGCGCATATTGTGCAACTATAAAGTTTGATACAAATTTGATATACCGGTACATTTGCAGCGTTTTCCTATCTTTCCTATTCATTATCTGGAAGTTGCCTCTCTAAATTATAACCAAACTGGCCGACTACCTAGGCACCCACTAACACAGTGGTCCCCCAACCCCCGGGCCACGGACCGGTAGCGACCGGTCCGTGGACCAAATAGTACTGGGCCGTCCAAGAAACATTAAATTATTTCCTTTTTATTTATTGTTGTGTATTTCTCTCAGGATAGTGCGACACCTACCCCTCTCGGGCCGCGGTAAAATTCTCAAATGCCGACCGGTCTGCCGCGAGAAAAACGTTAGGGACCACTGAACTAACACACACACCACTTCTATGGTACCGGTAGCTTTTATTTTGTTAAAACATAATAAAAATTGCCTGTGCATCTTACTATGCTGCTCTTTAATAGCAAATTTGTCGGCATTTTTATTTTCTGACCTCACCATGAATATACCTAATTTTATTAAAAAAAACTTAAAGAAGGTATAATTATGTTGCAGTAGGCATTGTATGGGCCTAATATGAAATAGTTTATTTTATTGTCTAATTGTAATGTAATTACTAAATAACAAAAGTAAATAAATAAAATGCCCAAACTGTGGAGTTAAATGTATTTATTTTAACAATTATGCACAGGGCGCCGAGCTATACGGGTCTCCGAAATAGTAATCTTGAAAACAATGTTCAGCTTCTAGACCAGACATGGGCATCCTAAGTCCGTTAAACGTTTTTATTCGAGCCGCATTTACATTGATATTACTTACATTTATGTTTGCTCGTATAAAGTATTATAAACACCCCATTAATACTCTCTTGGTCCGGCCCTTCAATCAAATTTAAGAACCTATTGTGGCCCTTCATTAGTTATAAATTTGCATCTGTGATCTATGATTTTGCAGCATGTCCATTATGATGAAAAAAAAACAAGTTCTCAGTTGTACAGGTAACATTGAAAAGTCACGAAAAACACTAGATATGGACATCAAGAGTAGCTGCAGTGAATAGATTGAAGTGACAAAAGTGTATGTTCAACTTCAAAATATGCCACAGTATGCTGAATGCTATTTTTATAGTAAATCTGAAGCGGCCAATTCGCTACTTTTAATAAGTTCTCATTTATGTGTAGGCTTATGCTCAAGTATTGGTGAAGATTATATCACCGATTGCCTAAGTCTGCAAGTCACTGCAAAGTACAGACATATCCAACAACACTAGAGCAATGATGCTTGGAAGTTTTAAGTGGCCATTCAGAGAATGCAGAATGCTGAAATAAAATCACGGCAAGGGCTACAAATAATGATAAAAAGATTTGTTCCAGACCTATTTTTTAGAGAAGAAAGATACGCATGAAGACACTGCATACTTAACAGTTAATAGAGGAGGGAATGGTTTTTTTTCCCCTGAATTAAAACAGAAATAAGTAGTGAAAAATGTTGTGTATTGTAGTAGGTTGCACACTTTTCAGAACGGTGGGGGGGGGGGGGGGGAAGGGGGCCAAAAGACTCGCACCTGGCGCTTCAATAGCTAGCAACGGAGTGGGATTTTATGTAGTGCCATTCGGACGTACTGGTTATGTTTCAGTCTGACTGAGAGAAATTAAGATGTGAAGAGTGTTAGTTGTGGGTTAACTTTGATTGTAGGAACATTTGAACAGGTCATTCTTTGAGGTTCTAAAAAGACTTGGATAGGTTTGTGTGTATTCTTTCTCCAACCTGGATATTGATAGAGAGATGCATACTAAACATTTCTTATGATGTCCAATGATTGAGTGATTAACAGAGTGAACATAGCCCGTAGCCTTCCTATCTGCTTTCAGTCATAATTCTGTTAATGTTGACAAGTCTTTGCACTTTAGAGAATCTCGCTTTGGCAAAGAATACATAAACAGATTTACCAAGTATTTATTTAAAAAGAAAAGAAGAACTTGATAAAACTTTAAATTAAAGATTGGCTAAGAACTATCTGACGTTGTTCTGGATTATTTAATTATAGTTCTAGTATTTTTTGGGCAAGATTTTGCGTCGATACCGAACCGACTCCGGAAGAAGTACAAATGCCGACACCGACATCGGGCGAAGTACAAACGCCGACACCGACAAAAACTACTGACACCACCGACACCAACGCCGGCTCCAAAGCCCTGATAATAAGAATAAGCCTTTGGTCTAGCACGATGGTAAACCACTTAATATTTCAATTCTAGCAAATATATCTATATATATATATATATATATATATATATATATATATATATATATATATATGTACTGTCTGGCCATAAACAGCTCCCTGCTAACAAATATATCTATATATGTACTGTCTGCCCCCCCCCCCTGCTAACAAATAAAATACACTAAGAAGAATTAAGTACAACACTCTATGATCATCTCTAAAGAAATATTTTAATCAATATATCCCCCATTATAACCCGTTCTTATTCGAATAGATTTCATTCTTTTCATCGCCATGAAAAACTTTAATTTTTTTAAATGGTTCTTTCTGTCCTGTTTATTTTTACTGCACGCAATTGACTGTTTAGCCATCTCTACCAAAGCTTCTGCAAACTTGATGTAATTTCCACAAACTGGGGCTTTCTGATTGGGGCCGTATCCTGCTAAGCGCGACACAAGAGGTTCACCCCATTGTTCCTCCCCCGCACAGAATTTAATTCTTTTATCTGCGTAGTAAATTTCTGTGAGTAGTCTATAAAATACATTACTATCATCAAAGAACTTCCATTGTAAATGGTGTAGTCTTCGATACAAGACAATGTCATCTTCCATGTAAGCCCAAATTATTTCTTCAATGTAAAATATCCAGCCTTCAGCCGCTGTCAAAAGGTCGCTCAATGCATGGACAATATTTATTTTGTCAGTGTCTGGGTGACAGCGTCCTGTGTTATTTGAGCATGTGACATTGTTGACCCCCTGTAAAGTAAATAAGCAGAAATGTACAACATAGACGACATAATGTGTTGCTAACCTAGTTGAATTCAGCATATGCATTTAACTAACATATATAATTAATTGGCATGTATTGATTTCTGATTTTTTTAGTGTATTGTCAGTTCAATTGAGAAAAATACCACAAACAGCCACTATTTAAACACACTAATACTAAGGGGAATCAGTGTTACAACTAAAACAATGATAAACCGAAGCTAGAACCATTAAAAACCCAAGTTAAGACCATTAAAAATCCAATAAAACCAAATGAAAGTTTTAAGCCTTTTTATATAATAAACAAATATATTATAAAACATAATGTAATTCAATCATATGTTTTTTTACCCAAAACGAGATTGTCCTAGCCCCTACTCCCCCTTTTTTCCCACAATACATCAACGGTCCAGGTCTGTTCAGGAGTGCACTTTTACAATTTAAACAAGCAATTTAAGCCTGTACCGTTTCGGACACAGGACGTTTTAGAGCATTTGCGTGGTATGAGTTTTGATAAATAGTGAGGAAGTAATTCATGTTTAATAACTGTTACAAAAATAAATAATGAGTTACGCCCCTTTGTACGCCCCTTTGATAATATAGCTTATATAGTAAAAAAACGGTACCATACGAAGCCCTAGTATTCGCCCCTCAGAGGTCAGATCGCAAAATGGACTTTTGATGTACACGTGGCAGGCCAAGACCTACAAAATGATATATACATCATGGGTCTAGGATTTATGGTTGTTGAGATCTAAGGTGATGACAGACAGACAGACAAAACGGGGACAATGCTCTAAAAATAAAAGCAAAAAAACCTAACGCTTCCTAGTCCATCAGCTCAGTTCTTCCCCTTTTCCTAATCATAATTGGTCCAAGTGAGGAGGACACATTTAAAATCCAGAATTACAATACAAGCAAAAAAATTCAAGATTTTTAGCTTAAATCTCCATTTCTCAAGTCAGTGTTCGAAAACCCAATATTCTGGGGGAAAAAACAAGGAGCGGTAACACTGAGGTAAATCACTTTTTACAGCAAAAAAGAAAACCTAAACTAGCGACATTTTTTTTTCTCCATTTAAAGGAGGATGAATAAAATTCGAGATCTCATTCAATTTCCAGACTCTGGCATGTTTGTTTTTACACCAGAAATTGAATGACTATTAAAATACGTTTTTGTAATTGGGTCTTGTTATTCAGTTGGGCAAACTGTTGATGATATGTGAGAGTGTGATGTCTGTCAATGTTGACATACAACTGGGTAAACTATTAGTAGATGTTGTGTGAGAGTGTGATGTTTGTCAATGTTGACATACAACTGGGTAAATTACTAGTAGATGTGTGAGATTGTGATGTTTGTCAATGTTGACATACAACTGGGTAAACTATTAGAAGATGTTGTGTGAGAGTGTGATGTTTGTCAATGTTGACATACAACTGGGTAAACTATTAGTAGATGTTGTGTAAGAGTGTGATGTTTGTCAATTTTGACATACAACTGGGTAAACTATTAGTAGATGTGTGAGAGTGTGATGTTTGTCAATGTTGACATACAACTGGGTAAACTATTAGTAGATGTTGTGTGAGAGTGTGATGTTTGACAATGTTGACTTATAACTGGGTAAATTACTAGTAGATGTTATGTGAGAGTGTGATGTTTGACAATGTTGACATACAACTGGGTAAACTATTAGTAGATGTTGTGTGAGAGTGTGATGTTTGTCAATGTTGACATACAACTGGGTAAACTATTAGTAGATGTTGTGTGAGAGTGTGATGTTTGTCAATGTTGACATACAACTGGGTAAACTATTAGTAGATGTTGTGTAAGAGTGTGATGTTTGACAATGTTGACATACAACTGGGTAAACTATTAGTAGATGTTGTGTGAGAGTGTGATGTTTGTCAATGTTGACATACAACTGGGTAAATTATTAGTAGATGTTGTGTGAGAGTGTGATGTCTGTCAATGTTGACATACAACTGGGTAAATTATTAGTAGATGTTGTGTGAGAGTGTGATGTCTGTCAATGATGACATACAACTGGGTAAATTATTAGTAAATGTTGTGTGAGAGTGTGATGTTTGTCAATGTTGACATACAACTGGGTAAACTATTAGTAGATATGTGAGAGTGTGATGTCTGTCAATGTTTACATACAACTGGGCAAACTGTTTATTGATATGTGAGAGTGTGATGTCTGTCAATGTTGACATACAACTGGGCAAACTGTTTGTTGATATGTGAGAGTGTGATGTCTGTCAATGTTGACATACAACTGAGCAAACTGTTTGTTGATATGTGAGAGTGTGATGTCTGTCAATGTTGACATACAACTGGGTAAATTACTAGTAGATGTTGTGTGAGAGTGTGATGTTTGTCAATGTTGACATACAACTGGGCAAACTGTTTGTTGATATGTGAGAGTGTGATGTCTGTCAATGTTGACATACAACTGGGCAAACTATTAGTAGATGTTGTGTGAGAGTGTGATGTTTGTCAATGTTGACATACAACTGGGTAAATTATTAGTAAATGTTATGTGAGAGTGTGATGTCTGTCAATGTTGACATACAACTGGGCAATCTGTTTGTTGATATGTGAGAGTGTGATGTCTGTCAATGTTGACATACAACTGGACAAACTGTTTGTTGATATGTGAGAGTGTGATGTCTGTCAATGTTGACATACAACTGGGTAAATTATTAGTAGATGTGTGAGAGTGTGATGTCTGTCAATGTTGACATAAAACTGGGTAAACTGTTAGTAGATGTTGTGTGAGAGTGTGATGTTTGACAATGTTGACATACAACTGGGTAAACTATTAGTAGATGTTGTGTGAGAGTGTGATGTTTGTCAATGTTGACATACAACTGGGTAAATTATTAGTAGATGTTGTGTGAGAGTGTGATGTCTGTCAATGTTGACATACAACTGGGTAAATTATTAGTAGATGTTGTGTGAGAGTGTGATGTCTGTCAATGATGACATACAACTGGGTAAATTATTAGTAAATGTTGTGTGAGAGTGTGATGTTTGTCAATGTTGACATACAACTGGGTAAACTATTAGTAAATGTGTGAGAGTGTGATGTCTGTCAATGTTGACATACAACTGGGTAAACTATTAGTAGATGTTGTGTGAGAGTGTGATGTTTGACAATGTTGACATACAACTGGGTGAATTATTAGTAGATGTTATGTGAGAGTGTGATGTCTGTCAATGTTGACATACAACTGGACAAACTGTTTGTTGATATGTGAGAATGTGATGTCTGTCAATGTTGACATACAACTGGGTAAACTATTAGTAGATGTTGTGTGAGAGTGTGATGTTTGACAATGTTGACATACAACTGGGTGAATTATTAGTAGATGTTATGTGAGAGTGTGATGTCTGTCAATGTTGACATACAACTGGACAAACTGTTTGTTGATATGTGAGAATGTGATGTCTGTCAATGTTGACATACAACTGGGTAAACTATTAGTAGATGTTGTGTGAGAGTGTGATGTTTGTCAATGTTGATTTATAACTGGGTAAATTACTAGTAGATGTTATGTGAGAGTGTGATGTCTGTCAATGTTGACATACAACTGGGCAAACTGTTTGTTGATATGTGAAAATGTGATGTCTGCCAATGTTTACATACAGCTTGGCAAACCGTTAGTTGATGTTATGTAAGCCTTTGATGTCTGTCAATGTTGACATACAACGAGACACATTTTTGACATATATGACAAAGTGATGTCTGTCAATGTTGGGAATGTTTCAGATTCCTAATCTATTATTTGTTTTTTTGATAAGGCGCTCGCTCTGTCGTCAGATCTAAATACAAACTTGACAATCCGGGAACTGTCTTCAAATATTAAAGAATACAAAACCGGTACTTCCGGTCTTTGATTTGAGATAATGGCTCATAATGAAACCTGGTATTCAATAACGATTCGATTTCATTCTATTTATAACCTTATAAAACATTTTTCTTGAAATTCTTTCTGCTTAATTATTTATTACATTTAATTATTATGATTAAAATCAACTGTTAATGTCTGTATTATGAGTTTTTGTGTTATTATATTTTTCTTATGGATAGTGAAACTAGGATAGTTGTCTAGGGCCCAAACTCAAAAGGCGTCACTTTAATTATTTATTCCTATAATCTTTTTATATGGGAGCACGGACAGATAGCTTAGCCTAGGGCCCCAAAAATCGCTGGAAGTATCTGACTAGGGCACCCGAATACCTTGTTACGACCCAGGCCGCGACACCTGAAACTATGTGGTCATGTCAGAGAATGTGCCATTCTGCGAGTAGAATAATAGAAGCGTTTTATTAAATATTTTTTAGATTGTCCCCGTTTTGTCTGTCCGTCCGTCCGTCATCACCCTAGATCTCAACAACCATAAGTCCTAGACCCATGATGTATATATCATTTTGTAGGTCTTGGCCTGCCAAAAAATGTGTTTTTTTTTCCATTTCGCGATCTGACCTCTCAGGGCCGTAAAAGGGGCCTTAGTACCGTTTTTTACTATATAAGCTATATTAATAAAGGAGCGCTATATCTCAGCAACTATAATTTTGCGATATGACCTCTGAGGGCCGGGCTTCAGGGCTCCTAAGGGGCTTATATATTATATATTCACCTTGTACGTTCAATAACCCGTTCATTTGGTGCGAAATACAGCAGCACGTAGTTTCACCAAGATTTATTAAGAAACTCATCAAATGAAATAGTAAGCTTGTGTTCTGAGTTTAATTGAAAGTATCAGAGCTATGCAACAATTGACGGAGTTTTCGGATGATTAAATGACTATAATTTAGAATGTTTTCAATTATGAGTCCTATTTCAGTAACCACAAACCACTTGTAGTTAGATTTAAGAGACAATAATTTTTTTCAAATATAAAGAAACGTCTTTATAATTTTTTTTTACAAATATATGCATTACACAATTGAATTTATAAACATTTCCAAAATTTACAAATATTTACTGAAAGCTAACAAACGTACTGATACATAACACGAAAATGCGCTAACACGTCCTTTGTCCAGAATGGAACAGGCCTAATTGCTTGTTTAACTCCGTGTGTGCGTTTAGTGTAAGCGTTTTGTGTTAGCGATTCGAATATATTTTATTTACATGGCCTAAATTATTGTTAATAGCAAACAATGTCTGATGATTTATGTTAACAAGGGTTTAAAGGAGATGTTTAATTAAGTTACCAAATTTGTCGTACAGTACAAAAAATGCTTAAAGAAATAAAGCATCAAATATTTACTTGCTATTTAGTCTTTGAAAGCTGTTCGAATGCAAAAATGTAAAAAAGTTTTCGGTAGTTAATTTCATTGTTGAAAAAATAATTCACCTTATTAGTCAAGCAGAATCCACGTTTCTTCGCTTTACGATATACATCGTATACCTTTAGTCGGCTCATCACTTTTCTACACAATTTTAGTCTTCTGACTCTCTCCATGCCTCAACACTTAGCAACTAAATTGTGAACTACGTGCCTTGTAGGGTTTAGTCTATAAATTACAGGAAAATATAGCTTGCAGCTCATTGGTCATGTTAATCCACGCCCACTCCCTGTAAGCCCCCACCTCCAGACTCGAAAAATAAAAAGGCAAATAAACAGGAAATGTAACTACGTATTTGAAAGTCATTCATTTAAAACCAGGGATACATTCTATGCAACAGAAAAATACAAAAACACATGTCTGAAAGTAACAATATAGGCCTACATCTATAATCTGGTCGCCACCTTGGATAAAATAAAACATCTATTGAAGACCTATTCGCTCTTTTCACTTTTTACGTAATGTCTTATTTGAGGGGATGGGGGTGTAGAGGTGTGACAGGGTATGATAAAATGGACAAGGGAAGGAAGGAAGAGCGAGGCAAAAATCAAGAGAAAGAGCGTTACGTAAGTTATGGATTGTTCCACATTGGTTGTGAAATTTCAAATGTCATTCTATCGTTTACAAATCTGGGGCCAATTAGTATAGTTTGATATCATGGTATTTAAATGGTATTGTCCTTGTTTAGAATGGTAATGGGTGAAAACAATTCCAACGAAGATCATTTATATAAACGAGTACAAAATATAAAGCATAATTAATATTCTAGACATCATTAGTTTATTTTATTAATTGGAGAATTAAATTTGAGAATTATAGGATATTTACAATGAGCCTAAGATGGTTTGGACACATAAAAAGAATAAAAAAAGAAGAAACATAACTTAGTATTACATTCCTTAAATGTATTAAATAATAGAAAAGGAATGGCTTTCAAAAGGGAAAGTTATGGTCCATATTGATCTATTGTTGTTGTTACTCGTTCGATTTATTTACATGTGAATGCCAGCTATCTGACTGCCTGCCTGTTTCGCTTTTGTTGACTATTACTTGGATATAACTCAGATGCGTTGTTAACAGAACTATTTTTTTTTACATTAATGTACATAATAATTCAAAAAGTCCAAACACTGACTAAACAACAAATCACTGCGAGTAGTGTTTCTAATCGTCAACTATATTATGTACCTACTAAAAACGTCGACTGTCTCTCAGCTAATACTATATTATCTAGTGGACAATATCGCCATGTCCACGATACACGTGAGCTCTTATCTACTGTCCTATTCTCAACTGTTACTCGCTCTTTCGTTATCCTTAAATATCCTTACCTATTTTTCTCAACTTCCTTTCTGTCAAAACCAGCCATATTTATACTACTAATATCAGAGCCTTAACTACCACAATTACATCAAAATGCTTCTAAATTGTCCTTTCTATTCTTTTCTCTCCAAGTGTCACCTAGTTGTTATTGTATAATTCTGGACTGTCCAATGTCGTCCGCGGTCTATTTCTTGAGTCGTACCAGCTTTGCTGTTTTACGTTGTCTATTGTTTTCCCACCTGCCCTTCTGTCGTCTGTAACCTTGTCTACCATTAAATCCTATTAGTTAGTGTTGTTTTAGTCCCAGGTCCTATTTTAGTTTCAGTTTTTATTTTGTTTTTTTCTGTAATGATTTTAGTTTTAGTCTAGTTTTAGGCCCAATTTTAGATTTCGTTTTAGTTTTCGTCGACTAAAACTAAAATATCAGAGTTTTAGTTTTCGTCTTATTCATTTTATTCTTGTAAACACCAATAACAAATAACATCATTGTTCATGACCAATTGTTGAAACAGTTTGAAGCATAATAATAGTAATCACAGAGTGTACTGAGACTGAGTCCATTCATTCCACTGTCACATTATAAGTCACACTATCACATTGTGTCATGTGATGTTCTTCTTACGTGCTGCCAAGTGGTGAAGTGATTAGCATTAAAATTGTGCTTTGACAATGTATTCTATTGTTTTTACATTTTTTTTTAAACTTGAGAAACCTGCACTCATTATATTTTAAATAAAAACATTTTGTTGTTCTCAAAGAGAAGCGCAACTAGACCAAACTTTCGGGGGGGGGAGGGGGGGGGAGGCAAAAAAATCACTTGTATTAAAAATCACATTATTTATATATTTGTATTTTATTTTAAACAAATTTTGGTCTAATCTTTTAATTTTTTTTTATTTCGGAGGGGGCTAATGCCCCCAATGCCCCCCCCCCCAGTTGCGCCACTGTAATCTCAGAGGTATTGGTATTGTATCGGTATCGATTTTGGCAATACATTTTTACTTGAGTATTTGCGATACTATTTTCATGAAGTATTGGTATCAGTATTGACGATACAATTTTAGAGTATTGTTAACAGCCCTGCTTATATTATCGCCCAGTTGATGCGCATGCGCGATCATCAAAGAAATTAGATATTTCCTAGGTCATAATAAGTTCGAGAATAGATGGTTCGCCCGCAGACCGCAGTACCGGAAAAGAACCATAAATGTGGATTTTAGTTTTTATTTCGTTGGGGAGTTTTAGTTTCAGTTTTTATTCAGTCTTTTGTCACCCAGATTTAGTTTTCTTCTAGTTTTAGTCTTGCTGCTAATTTTAGTTTTAGTTTTAGTTCTCGTTGACGAAAAGTCAACATTTTCGTTAACGAAGGTTTTAGTTTTAGTCGACGAAAACAACACTACTATTAGTTGGATATTTTTTTATCTCACATCAAAGGAAGTAGTCCAACCATATCTCCTATATGCTTGTCTAGACCATAAGTCTAGACTACTGAATCAAAAGTATTAATGAATTTACTGACTTAAGTATGAAATTGTTTTATGTAATTTGAAGTCTTACTGCTAGTAAGTAAGCTATTATTCTTTAGTAACTGAGCAGTGAATATTGATCCCTAGTTTAATTGACGCCACTTTTTTTTTAAAGTAGCTGTATTCTGAAATCATGTGCCAACTAATCATACCTGCATCTGTTTATCTCTTACTAAACCATTATTATTCAACGTAGGTTTGGTCATATTAAACGACTGTTTGTGTGACTCTTGTAAGTATAATACAACTAGATGGATTTTTTGTACTGAAGGAAAATCAAAATTTTAAGTATCTATCCATTAATATCTACTCTTGATGGTTTTTTAAAAAATTGCCTCAAATTTTATTCACCTTTTTATACAACAACCATATTGAAAGAAAAAAATATTGTGATATTTTTATTTACTAATTTCATTTATTTTCAAATAAAAGACGATAAATTCATTCCATCAATAGTCATAGATTGGACAAAACAAATCAATGCCCTCCAAATATTACATCTATATCAACGCTTGTCCGCTTATCAGAGAAATCACAAAATAGTTCAAGGACCCACAAAAAAAAAAGCAACCATGACTTCCATTGTTAGATTAGAAGCAACTTGTCAACACTACATGATTCAAAATGAAACATCACTGAGGGAGGTACATAACCTAAGTGACGATTAGGAACACCACTCGCATTGATTGTTTTTAAAGTCAGAGTAGAGTCAAAGTGATTTGAATGTTTGAACTTGATGAATTCATATTTGATCAGTACTCATCCATTGATTAAAAAACTTATTAGTTGTTGACCGGTGGGGAAGGGGAGGAAGAGATTTTTTTTTTTGAAGCAGCCAGAGAGGTGAGGCATTCTTTGTTCTACTTTTTTGTAAGTGGCGAGAGAGGTGAGGCATTCTTTGTTCTGCTTTTTTGTAAGTGGCGAGAGAGGTGAGGCATTCTTTGTTCTGCTTTTTTGTAAGTGGCGAGAGAGGTGAGGCATTCTTTGTTCTGCTTTTTTGTAAGTGGCGAGAGAGGTGAGGCATTCTTTGTTATGCTTTTTTGTAAGTGGCGAGAGAGGTGAGGCATTCTTTGTTCTGCTTTTTTGTAAGTGGCAAGAGAGGTGAGGCATTCTTTGTTCTGCTTTTCAGTAAGTGGCGAGAGAGGTGAGGCATTCTTTGTTCTGTTTTTTTGTAAGTGGTGAGAGAGGTGAGGCATTCTTTGTTCTGCTTTTTTGTAAGTGGCGAGATGAGCGTGCACATCACATTCTCACATATCAACAAACAGTGTGCCCAGTTGTATGTCAACATTGACAGACATCAAACGCTTACATAACATCAACTAACGGTTTGCCAGGCTCTATGACAACATTGACAGTCATCACACTCTCACATATCATCAACAGTTTGTACAGCTGTATGTCAACATTGACAGGCATCACACTCTCACATATCATCAAAAATTTGACCAGTTGTATGTCAACATTGACAGACATCACGCTCTAACATATCATCAAAAGTTTGACCAGTTGTATGTCAACATTGACAGACATCAAACGCTTACATATCATCAAAAGTTTGACCAGTTGTATGTCAACATTGACAGACATCACGCTCTAACATATCATCAACAGTTTGCCCAGGTTTATGTCCAGCTGAATAACAAGATGGACCAAATTACAAAAACGTATTTTAATAGTCACTCAATTTCAGATGTAAAAACAAAAATTCCAGTGGCTGGAAAATGATGAGTAGTGTGGGTAAAAAAGAAATTTAATGAAACATTATTAAAAAGTTGTTAAATCATGGTAGTACATAGAATATGTACAAATATTTGAAAACTACATAGTTTTACTACTCCCAACTTTTGTTTGAAATTTTAACCATAATTTTTGTGACTCATTTGTGACTGAACATGTTGAATTTGTGACCTAGGTTATTCAAAAAAGAAATGGTGTGCATATAAAATTTGTGTTTTATCTTTATAACCTTTTTTATGAATAACTAATTAGTTCAGATAACTGGGATAAGCATTGCATCCATTTTCTCTCAATATAACTGGTGTATCATGTATTCATTATCGGATCACGCATAGTTGTTTTATTTCATTTTGATTAATTTTTCCATTATTTTATTTAGTTCTTCTATGAATATGAGTTCTTCTACAAAAGGTGCAACTGTACATTCTGTGTCTGGGTCAGCAGCTGAATTACCTAAACGACAACTTCCAACCAGTGAAGATGTTTTCAAGGCTATATGTGGATGCTTAAAATGGAACAATACAATCATAGCCTTCATTCACGAGCGCACGCATTAGCGCATGAAGTTAAACAATTATATGACCAGGCTAGTATCCCTACAAATGACATTACCAGTATAATTGTTCGAGTAAAAAGACTTAAAAGCCAAAGGTCATGAACTTGAGAAATATAAAGCGATCATTGGTTACTTTTCAAGAGGGGTACAATTCCTTCAAAAATTTATTTGACATATGTCCATGTAAATAATAATAAAAACTTAAAAGTTTATATTTTGGCAATCAATCAGGCTATTTTACTTACATATATAGCTTATCTAAATTTTGGGCATAAAAGATTGAATCTTATTGAAGTTCACTTCTGGGTATTTTGGGCAGCATTGGCATTTGGGGCTTCAACAGCCGTGTGTGATAACAGTTTCTCAACCCTCACACGAATGCTCACCCCATATCGCAGATCAATGTTACAAAAGCGTCTAAGCAATCTTTTCCTGCTTGCATTTGAAAAAAAGATTTAACAGACAATCTGAATGCTGAAGCATTTTTAGGTAAATTTAGTGCTAAACCACGACGTTTGCAAATGTGAAACGTATTATAATATAAGTTCGCAACCAGTGCCGACGAGTGGGGCCAATGCCCAGGGGCCCGGCGAGTTTAAGGGACCCGGACTGAGCTGGCCAATCAACTTTTTAACATATTAATATAAGCAAGGGGGCCCGTGTCACCCCTGCCCAGGGGCCCGAAATTTCTGTCGATATATATATATATATATCTATACTTATAAGACGCATTTGTTGTCTGTCTGTCTGTCTGTCTGTCTGTCTTATAACTCAAGATCCAGAAAAACAAATAACGTGAAATTTGTTACAAATACACATAATTACATGGGGAAGGTTATAGGACAGGTTTCGTTTCATCTCGATGGGTAGTTTAATTGTAATTAATTTTTTTATTTTAGTATTTTACTATATTAAAGTAATCTCGACGGCGCCATAAATAAAATTCCTCTGTGACGTCATTTCCTTATGATCGAATAGAACTTGCGCGCGGGTGCTGTATTGTGCCTTTGTGATGCAAAGAATTGTTGTTTTTTTTCATTCTCCCTGATATGTACAGTTTTACAGTTTGAGGAAGGTAAAGAAAGGAATGAAGAAGGATTTTAGAAGAAGTGTGAAGCCATAATAATAAATATATATATATATATAAATATATATATATATATATATATATATAGAGAGAGAGAGAGAGAGAGAGAGTGAGGGAGGGAGAGAGAGAGAGATAAAGAGAGGGAGGGGGCAGGGGAGAGAGAGGAAAGGAGGGTAGGAGGGAGGAGGGGAGAGAGGGAGGGAGGGGGGTGGACAGAGGGAGAGAGGGAGATGGGAGAGGGAGCAGGGGGCAGAGGGAGATGGGAGAGGGAGCAGGGGGAGAGAGGAGAGAGAGGGAGAGAGGGGGTGAGGGAGGGAAAGAGAGGGTGGGAGAGAGGGAGAGAGAGAAAGTTAGGGGGCAGGGAGGGAGAGAGAGGGAATGAGGGAGGGATGAATGGGGAGAGAGAGATGGGAGAGAGGGAGGGAGAAAGGGAGGGAGAGGGAGAGAGGGGGGAGGGAGGGAGAGAGAGAGGAAGAGGGGGAGAGAGGGAGACGGGAGAGGGAGGGAGAAAGGAGGGTGGGAGAGAGGGGGTAGGGGAGGGAGAGAGGATGGGAGAAATGGGAGGGAGTGAGAGATAAAGGGAGAGAGGGGCAGGGAGGGAGAGAGGGGGGGAGGAGGAAGGGAGGAAGGTGGAGAGACGGGGGACGGGGGTGAGAGAGAAGAAGGGAGGGAGATAGGAGAGAGAGGAGAGATGGGGAGAGTTAGAGAGGGAAGGAGAGGGAGGGAGGGAGAAAGGGAGGGAGGGAAAGAGAAAGGGAGAGAGGGGTAAAGAGGGGAGAGGGAGGGGAGGGAGGGAGAGAGGGGGAGGGGAGAAAACAAAAGGTAAACAGAAAACCTTATTTTAAACCCGGGCAAAGCCGGGTACTTGCAACTAGTAATAATATAAATCAGATATCTATTATGTAAAAATTGTGTAGCAGAACAAATGGTCAATATATTTATAACAGGAATCAGAAATTGCTCAGCCTCAATAAATTTTTATCATTAAAACTCTTTACCATTTAAATTATTTTTAACAAAACTGCAACATGTCATGCATTATTGAAACGTAGTTAAAAATTATATATTTCTAATTAATAGCTAAACAATCGGTACTAAAATGCACCATTCCAGATATGGAACTGCAAAAAATGTCTTGGGGAGGGGACTCACTGAGATCCCTTCCCCAAACACCTCCTCTCCGTTTGCAAGCTTTCGACGCTTCGCGCCTCCATTTTCGCCCCCCCCCCCCCCCGGGACGGATTTTGGGGGTGGGGCCGGGGGCGGCATGCCCCCCCCCCCCCCGTTATTGGAATTTTAGGTAATACATCATTAAATTATCGAAATATGTTTTGTTCTAAGACTAATTCTCAACAATGAAAACAGTTTTGCCCCCCCCCCCCCGGGTCAATGTTCCCCCCCCCCCCGTCAAAGTTGTCTAGATCCGCCCCTGTGCCCCATGATCATTTCTTCGGCACCCCCCCCCCCCGAAAAAAAAGTCTTCGCCCCCCCCGAAAATGTCTTCGGCCCCCCAGTCCAATTTTTCTGGCTACGGGCCTGTATATGACTTTTGAAAAGCAGAAAAGGGAAGAAGGGAAAAGTTAATTATTACCAAATAAAATTAATTTACTCCAATTCTTGGGTTTTCTTTTTTATTTTGTTGTATTAGAATTTAGTTTAGTGTTGGTCTATCCCAAGTAAACTTCCATTTATATTTATATCTAAAAAACTATCAATTTATTTATATTTTTTTTGGTTTGCATATTCGTCATTTTTAAATGCTATTTCTTCTACTTAACCATATTTACTGCAACCATATTTTTTTTAATTCGAAAAGAATTTATTTACAAAAGCTTTATAAAAAATTTCCCACATTTAAATATATGGAGTCATGTGGTTGACTCTATTATCTTATTATTTATTTCTTTTTAAATTACAGTAATTGTATTTATAGTGAGCGTCGTGCAATTGGCGCACAATTTACACATTAATAAAATTGTGGCTCACAAATATTTTTTTGGCGCACAAACCCCATATCCTTAAAGGGAACTTTGGACAGTACATATATAGACATGTTTGTTAGCAGGGAGCTGTTTATGGCCAGAGAGTACATACATAGACATATGTGTTAGCAGGGAGGGCCAGACAGTATGGGAGACCGGGGCAAGATGGCTATGTTAACAATTTATGGTGTTTATTGATTTTATTTTTAAGGATAGTAAAATTAATTTTACATGAACTTTTAGATTAACCATTTGTGGTATTAATTATATTGCAATTTAATTTTTCAAATAAAATTAATACAGTATAATTTTAGTTTTCCCAAACCATACCAAATTTTCATCTTGCCCCAGTACCCGGGTTAAGATGACATTGGTCTTGAGGCAAGATGACAACATTAAGATAAAGTTGAACACATTTTATTTTTAATATTTTACATAATTTAACAAATGATAAATGTATTTTTACATCTTACAAAGTATCAAACTAAGCGTAATGCATTGTAACATAATGTTAAAGAATTAAGTTGAGCAGCTAATAATTGTCACAAATAAAAATGCCATTTTCATAATTGGAACAGTCCTCATGCCACCACTCTGGGCATTTACAGCACTGGATCCATTCTTATGTTGGAGGGTCACAATATTCCTCTTCACAAGCAGGACAGCTTACAACCAGGGCTGGGGAGCCGGTGTCGGTAGTTTTTGCCGGTGTCGGTGTCGGCATTTGTATTTTGTCCGGTGTCGCTGTCGGCATTTGTACTTTGTCCGGAGTCGGTGTCGGCATTTGTACTTTGTCCGGAGTCGGTGTCGGCATTTGTACTTTGTCCGGAGTCAGTTCGGTGTCGGCGCGAAAACTCCCCCCCCCCCCAAAAAAAAATACTAGAACTTTATTAAATAATCCAGAACAACGTCAGATTGTTCTTAGCCAATCTTTAATTTAAAGCTTTCTTAAATTATTCTTTTCTTTTTAAATAAAAACTTGGTAAATCTGTTTATCAACGGTTGTATTATTTTTCAAAGCGAGATTCTCTACATTACAACAACTTGTCAACAATAACAGAATTATGACTGAAAGCAGATATGAAGGCTACTGGCTATGTTCACTCTGTTATTCACTCAATCATTGTAAATCATGCGAAATTTTTAGTTTGCATCTCTATCAATATCCATGTTGGAGAAAGATTACACACAAACCTATTCAAGTCTTTTAGAACTTCAAAGAATGATCACACTCTCCACAGCTTAATTTCTCTCAGCCAGAATGAAACATTACCAATCTACGTCACAATGGCACTACATTAAAGTCCAGTCTGTAGCTGGAGCTGTTGTGGCGCCTCCCCCCCACCTATTACAATACAAACTTTCTCAATACATATTTCAGGTTTAATTCGGGTGTAAAATAACGATTCCTTCCTCTATTAACTGTTAAGTATGTATTGTCTTCATACGTCTCTCTCTTTTCTAAAAAATAGGTCTGGAACAACCATCTTTTATCATTGTCTGTAGTCCTTGCCGTGATTTTATTTCAGCATTCTGCATTCTTTGAGTGGCCACTTATAAACTTCCAAGCATCATTGCTCTAGTGTTGTTGGATATGTCTGTACTTTGCAGTGACTTGCTGACTTAGGCAATCGTTAATAATAATCTTGACCTATATTTGTGCATAAGCCCACACATTAAATGAGAACTTATTAAAAGTAGCGAATTGGCCGCTTCAGGTTTACTATAAAAATAACATCCCGCATAATGTGGCATATCTTGAAGTAAACCATTCACTTTGTTACTTCAATGTATTCACTGCAGCTACTCTTGATGTCCATATCTAGTATTTTTCGTGACCTCTCAATGTTACATGTACAACTGGGTTGTAGAGCCAAGAAGATTAAATATACAATTAGACGTGCATCTTTATATGTATATAGTATGAGATGTATACAGGGGGAAAAAAACACAATTATCTCCCTTTGCCCCCCCCCCCTCCGGTGTCGGTGGATTTTAGAAAACCGACAACGGTGTCGGTGTTGGCGGTTGATGGAATGCCGACACCGGAGTCGGTGTTGGTGTAGGCAAATATTTTGGCCGACACCCCACCCCTGCTTACAACTACACCCTTTGAAGTTGATGCAACTGGGCTGTTTGACCTGGCTATTGTAGACTTAGGCCTGCATGAACTTACTTCTAGTTCAAGTTTTTTTTACTACCTTTTTAGCTTCACGAGCTTCTTTTCTCTGCTTTTTTTTTATGTTTCTGTTTTTCCTTTTGATTTTCCCTTGAATGTAACATTTCTTTGTTACAATGCTCGAGCTAAGTTTTTTGCATTTTCGTTTTCTCTCACATAGTTTTGCTTTAGGCAATGGTTTGAAATCAAAAACACTAACAGGCTCTTTTGGTGCATGGGAATCATCATTTGCACTAAGTTTTGGTTCTTCTGGAGGGTTTATAATTTAGTTTTCTAATACCAGGATCTGAGGATTAGCATTATTATTCTCAGTCTCATCAACAACAATATCACGGTCGGTAGTTTTTGCAGCAGAAAATTCATGTTCACTAAACACAATTGGATTATGAGGCTCTATCCCACATTCCCTAAACCCATTAACGGCATTTCCAACTGTAGCTGCTTTGAAGTATGCGGTGCTATATAGCTCGCCAATACTTTTGTCTGTGATAGGTTGTCCTGAATGAGTGACCATAAAGTTGTCACATGCTTGGCCATAGAAGTTCTTTAATGGGCCGAAAAATGACACAACAAGTGGCTGGAGACGATGTGATGTGTGGGGCGGTAACCCAACCATGATGATGTTTTTCTCTCTGCAATATAAGATAGCCTTCTAAGTTATGTGAGTTTTGTGGTTGTCAATAATCAACAGGGCAGGATATTCTTTGCTTAGTTTCACTTGAAGATAAAAGTGATTCAAAAAAAGATAAAAAGGAGCCCTCATTGCTCCAGCCGTTATCACTGCAGTGGCCTACAGTTCCTTGTGGGGCTCTTTCTACACGTTCAGTAAGCATTCGTTTTCTGGCAAAAATCAGAAAAGGTGGCAGGTAAAAGCCAGTTGCGCTAAGGCAACAAATTATTCATATGTCCTTCTTTAACATTTTTAGAGAGCAGAGGCCATAGATTCTTTGTTCCATTCGCATCTTGAGGATTTCTTCTATATATACATATAGTTAGTTGGTTTAATAAATTCCAAAACACGCAAAATGACGAGCTCGTCATCTTGCCCCAGTCATCTTGACATGAACGGTCTGTTTTTAAATATTTATTTTTATTGCCATAAAAAAGGACAATTACTTGACATTTACTTATGGTAATAGGTAGTATTTGAATTAAGTTATTCATAAATATGAAAGAGAAACGAAATATCTTACCTGTTTCTGCAAAGTTATATCGTGGCTGCGGTAGCCCACTGCTACAACGGGTCTACTCAACAGATCAAGTCTACTCAACATTTAGCTTCACAACTAACACAAAAATGGCGATTTCATCGTGTTTACTAGGGAGCGACCGATATGCCTTTTTACCGATAGTCCGATACCGATATTTTTCCCCAGCATTTTTGCCGAAACCGATACCGATATTCTGCTATTAATGAAAGGGTGTCTTGAAGATGAAGAAGATTAGAAGAACAAAAGATTTGAAAAGACAGACCGGAAGACCGAAGTCAGAAACATAAACCATGCCTGCATAATCTCAGAAATCTGCATGTTTATTGTTTAAAATTAAACTTATAGCAAACAATTTGTTATTTTTACTTTTTACTTGTACACAAAAAGTAAGATAAAGTTTAAAAAATTAATGACAAACTAAAAAAGTAAAAATGTATTAATTGTTAATTGTAACTTCACTAGCTTGTGAAAGTTGTGATGAAATTAAAATAATTTTCTTAATCTATGTAATTTTTACTGAATTTACTTGTAGCAGATTTTTTTAAAAGTTTGAAAAATTAAAAACACTTTATTATATCAGTAAGTAAACTTTAACTCTGTAAACCAAAACCAGTTTAGATTTACTAGATTTGTGGAAAAAAAAAAAAACAATGTATCGGCAGCCAAAAAACGGCCGGTCCGATAGTTAACCCATAGTGCTAATATCGGTCCGATTATCGGTCGCTCCCTACAAAAATCGGCCGATCCGATATTAACCGATAGTGCCAATATCGGTCCGATTCCAATCCGATTATCGGTCGCTCCCTAGTTATTACTAAGCTATTCGTCCTGGTTCTGCCGCCGTGCAGTAAAACAAGCAAAAAAACAATCTGTAGATTCAGATATCTGTACTGTTGACTGAACTAAAGCTGCACCACACTGCCGAGTAAAATGAATGGGAAATGCACTTAGTGCACTGCAGGCACGCTTTAAGGTTTTACAACTTCTGCCTTGTGATCCAAGTTGTCTGTCCAGTTGGTTTTAAATTTTGGATTGACCACTGATGTCAGTTTAGCCTCTGGATCAGTAAAATATAAAATCGAATCGCGCATTAATGCAATCAATAACAGATCTGGCAAGGGGTTCACACACCGTGAGAGGGTGTTTATGTCGAAAAATCATTACCTGTAATTTACCTTTTATAATGGTTAGTGTGGGCAGCAAATAGCTAAATCCAATATTACTTTTTCCTTCCCTAATGCCCAGTCCACAACACAATGGATCAGATGCTTCAATGTATTCTGCTCTGAATATTTTCTGCTGCGCATTCAGTCGCTTGATGTCAATGTTATCAAACACATATCAAGTTAAACTTCTAGTTCTGGATTGGATAGTAAACCATGTAATTTTGCAACAGAATCGTAAGTGGAATTCCACCTAGTGTCACCGGGAGTAACGAGATACGTGCTGATTGCCGCAGCCAAAGATGCGATTTTGTTTGTTCCAGATAGCTACTAACTTTAACCATGACGAATTGCTTAATAGTAACAGTTCTGCTGAAGTAGACAGATATCTTGAAGATAACTCATCAAAAATGCTGCCATTAGCAGTCTACCCAAGAATTAAGAAACTATACCTGCAACTGAACACTGGACTTACGGCTAGTGCTGCAGTTGAGCGCCTGGTTTCATTGGGTGGGCGTGTTTTTATGCCATTACGTTCTAGGTTAAGCAATGATCATTTTGAAATGATTGTCTTCTTACGTGCTGCCAAGTTGTGAAGTGATTAGCATTAAAATTGTGCTTTGACAATGTATTCTATTGTTTTTACATTTTTAAAACTTGAGAAACTTGCACTCATTATATTTTAAATAAAAACATTTTGTTGTTCTCAAAGAGTCAAAAGTATTGGTATTGTATCAGTATCGATTTTGGCAATACATTTTTACTTGAGTATTTGTATTGGTATTGGCGATACTATTTTCATGAAGTAGTGGTATCGGTATTGACGATACAATTTTAGAGTATCGTTAACAACCTTGAAGGCCCGCCCTGGTTTTAGAAGTCGATAAATTAGAGTAGACATGTTGTAGGAGTAAGCTAAATGGTGAGTAGACCTGTTGCAGGAGTAAACTAAATGTTTAGTGGCCCTGTTGTGGGCTAATGGTGAGTAGACCTGTTGCAGGTTAAATATTGAGTAGGCCTTTTGAATAAACTAGAAGTAGGCTAAATGTTGAGTAGACTTGATCTGTTGAGTAGACCCGTTGTAGCAGTGGGCTAAATGTTGAGTTGCCTGGTGTTAGAGTTGGCCAAAAGCTGGGTAGACCAGTCGAGTATACCTTTTAAATATACCTGTTTTAGGAGTGAGCTAAATGTTAAGTCTAGATATTATTGACATTGAGTAAAAGTATACTGTGTATAAACCTGATGTAGACGTTTAGATTGTACAGAGCTGACGTAGACGACCAGATTTTATAGATTAGACGTAGCCGTCCATGTTGTATATACTAGACGTAGACGTCCAGGTTGTATAGACTAGACATAAACGTCCAGGTTGAGTAGACTAGACGCAGACGTCCAGGTTGTGTAGACTAGACTAGACGTCCCAGTTGTGTAGAGTAGACGTAGACGACAAGGTTGTGTAGACTAGACGTAGACGTTCCGGTTGTGTTGACTAGACGTACACGTTCAGGTTGTATAAACTAGACGTAGACGTCCATGTTGTATATACTAGACGTAGACGTCTAGGTTGTATAGACTAGACGTAGACACCCATGTTGTATAAACTAGACGTAGACGTCCATATTGTAATGACTAGATGTAGGCGTCCACGTTGTATAGACTAGACGTAGACGTCCATGTTGTATAGACTACACGTAGACGTCCAGGTTGTAATGACTAGAAGTATACGTCCATGTTGTATAGACTATACTTCCAGATTTATGGACTAGACGTAGACGCCCAAGTTGTATAGACTAGACGTGGACGTCCAGGTTGTATAGACTAGACTTCCAGGTTCCAGACGTACACGTTCAGGTTATATAGACTATACGTAGACGTCCAAGTTGTAGTGATAGAAGTAGACGTCTATGTTGTATAGACTAGACTTCCAGGTTCTAAAGACTAGACTTAGACGTCCAGGTTGTAATGACTAGAAGTATACGTCCATGTTGTATAGACTATACTTCCAGATTTATGGACTAGACGTAGACGCCCAAGTTGTATAGACTAGACGTGGACGTCCAGGTTGTATAGACTAGACTTCCAGGTTCCAGACGTACACGTTCAGGTTATATAGACTATACGTAGACGTCCAAGTTGTAGTGATAGAAGTAGACGTCTATGTTGTATAGACTAGACTTCCAGGTTCTAAAGACTAGACTTAGACGTCCAGGTTGTATAGACGTAGACGTCCTTGTTCTATAGACTAGACGTAGACGTCCATGTAGTATAGGCTAGATTTCCATGATGTATAGACTAGACCTAGTATCATGGGTCATCTTGCCCACGCTGGGTCGATCATGTGGTGTATTGCTGACTCACCTGCTGCATGCTACGAGAGAGAGAGAGATAGAGAGAGAGAGAGAGAGAGAGAGAGAGAGAGAGGGAGGGAGGGAAAGAGAGAGAGCCTATGTCTAACACAGACCAACCACAGACGAGCCCATACTACTAGGGAGACAATGTCCGACACAGACCATCCACTGACGAGCCTATACTACTAGAAAGCCAATGTCCGACACAGACCAACCACAGACGAGCCTATACTACTAGGGAGACAATGTCCGACACAGACCAACCACAGGGCATGTTTTGTTTGGCCTCGTCCTGATCAGGGTCGTTGATAAATTCCAAGAATCAAATGAATAGATCTAAGAATCATAGGAATATGTATTAAGGATCACCATGACAAATCCCTGCCATGTATTTGGAAAGAACAGACATTTCGCTCAGAACTAAAAAAAAAAAGGGTGCGAACAGCAGTAGTACATGTTTTTCAAGCAACGGTTGGAAGCATTTCTCTAAAAACTGTCCACAAGTCGAGAAGAAACAGTCCCTGTAAATGTGTAAATCAGACAAGAAACATGAGCGATAACACACAAAAAGGGCCCAATCATATGATGTCTGTACTTGGAACGGGCCATCAGTTGTCTTTGTACCCTGGGTTTGTGAGTGACACACCGGTAAAGTCGCTACGAGACACTGGGGAGAACAGGTCGCCGAGTGTCATTTGACGGTTAGAACCAGTGGCGTAGGAAGGGAACAACAGGGCGCCGCGTGTCATTTGACGGTTAGAACCAGTGGCGTAGGAAGGGGAACAACGGGTTGAACGGCGTCACAGGGCGCCGAGCTAGGAAGAGACATCGAAAGACCGCCGTTAAATGTATTTGTAATTTTCAAATTGGGGAGGAGGATTAAAAAAAAAAGGTAACACGTACAGCGCGCAACAAAAGCTAGCTAAGGCTATGGATAGAACACTTGATCGAGTTTACCCCTCGCCATGACTGATTTAACCAGTCCATTTTATTTATGGTGGTCGAGGCATTGCTGATGAAAAATTGAGTCATCAAATTATGAACCACCTAATCGCTCAGCATTTTATTCAGTTATGGAAGTGTTCTGGTACTGAAGAAATGTTATAGTACTGCGGAAATGTTATGGTTATATTATGGTACCGAGTTAATGTTCTAGTACTAAATAAATGTTGTCACCGTACTGAGAAAAGGTTTACGTATATAGAGAATGTAGTCACCGTACTGAGGAAATGTTACAGTATATAGAGAATGTAGTCACCGTACTGAGGTTATGTTGTTTCAGTAATGAGAAATGTCACAGTACTGAGTAAATATTCTAATACTGTTGAAATGTTGCAGTTATGGGAAAAAATATTCTGATACTGGAACTATACATTATCAGAATATTTTATAAAAACTAGTGCTCCAGTACTTAAGAAATGTTCTAGTAATCAGAAAATGTTCTAATAGCTTACTGAATAAATGCTGTAGTATGGTACTGAGGAAATGTACTTGTACTGAGAAAATGTTACTGTACTGAGGAAATGTTTTAGTATGTGGGAAATGTTCTTCCAGTACTAAGAAGTTCTAGTACTGATAAAATGTTCTTGAACTGGGGAAAAAATGTTTTCAACATTCACAACACAACAGTAGACAGCTGAATAAATGTTTTCAACATTCATAAAACAACAGCAGACAGCTGAATAAATGTTTTCAACATTCATAACACAACAGCAGACAGCTGAATAAATGTTTTCAACATTCATAACACAACAGTAGACAACTGTATAAATATTTTTGTTTATTTACTATGAAGCAAAATATTTAAACACTAATCAATAATACATGTAGATGTATACCGAAGTATGAATATAATAAAAAAAAATTAAATAGTTGTTACTTAAATAGTTTTGAAAACACTTTCTACATTTCTTGTCCTTCATTTTCCTTTATACATATATCATCTAATTAACTCGATCCTTGTAAAACAATTATCACAACAAATATTAATAAAAGCTGTATCAGCGATAAGGTTATAAGGAGTCATAATTTTTTAAAACCATATCCTTGAAACAGTTGTTAATTAAATAATTATTCCCCTCCCCAAACATAAATTACTGAGAGTTAATTATCCGTTGTATTGAACAAAACCTGTGTCAAATATCTCATTAAAATTTCACCCTCTTTCATTAAATAGCTGAGTTTATCTATTAGGGATGGATGGTCGAGTGTTGTAGATACTCGACTGTCGACCTGAGAGTCCTGGGTTCGATCCGCAGTGAGGCCCATGGAATTTTTCCAGGTGAAATTTGGTACAAAGTCGTCCCACAAGTCCACCCAGCTTTAAATGGGTACCTGACTTTAAGTTGGGGAAGTAAAGGTGGCTGGGCGTTGTGCTAACCACACAATCTCTTCATATGCAGAGGTTATAGAAACAGATGAATTCTACACTTCATCTGCCCCGATGACCCGTTAGGGCTAAGGGAACTTTACTTTTTTTTAAATCTATTACAGACAGGTTATTAGCATAGGAATGGTGAAGTTAGACAATAATTTATAGTTAAAACAATATTTACTCGATGTCACCACCTTTAAACCTTGGGGGAAAAAAAAACATTGACCAAACTGACTGATGTTTTTATGTTGCATTGCTTCTTTTACAACCACTCATTGCTCAAACATGGATGACGGAAGTAATTAGACTATATTTGCTGTAAACTACTGGCACACAAACTTAACCCTCTAGGGATAAAACATTTAAATCCTGTAGGTCAGGCTATAAAAATTGAGATGATGAGAGAATAATATAATAAACTCACTTTATCAATACATTTATATGTTCTTTCCATATATTACCATTTTAGTGAAAAGGTTTTATTAAAAAAAAAGGGCTTTTTATTTGCAGCAAAATGTATAATTAAAAATATATTTTTAATTGAACTGGCCCAATTTTAGATAATCATATCACTGACACGTTTTTAGAGAAAATATGACCAGTTATAACCCTATTGCAGATACCTTTATTAGAAGAAATATGATGCAAAAATAAATGTATGGCCAATATATATATATTTGTATAATGATATATTTAAAACACAAGATAAAATTATACACCAGTAAATGTAATCACATATAAAAAAGAGGCAGCAATAAAGACTACCATAAGGAGAACATGATTTTATTATGGATTGACAAAATTTGTTTAAAAAGGCAAAAAAAAATATTTTTTCCCCCCGATTTACATTAGTTTACTCTGTGTTGTCATCTGACATTACAATTTAGTTTACTCTGTGTTGTCATCTGACATTAAAATTTGTCAGCTTAACAAATGACACCATTTGTCATAAAGTTACATCTTTTTAAAATGTCCTCCTCAGTCATTGACTGGTGAATCATCAAAAATATGTTATCGTTACAAGGGATATTTTCTTAAAATACAACGTCACTTGTCGTAACCAATAACACTAATCATTAGACACAACTGCCAAATGTACTGATTGATTAATAAGTACAACTGTTTCAGGGGGATTATTATCTTTTTGATGAATTCAGTTGCGTAGTTTCAGTCTAAAAAGCTTCAACACAATAGACGACGTTAAATGCATAATAAGTTTAAAACTTCTACATAACGAAATGAGTTCTAAAGTAACAAATGTCATTTTTCAATCCATAAGATTCATAGCAAAATCAAAATGCACTCTAAAGTAATAACTAGTACAATAACAGTTGTAAAACTTTTTAACAGGTTTAATAATGATGACAAGTGAGGATTTTTTTTTATTTTGTATTTATTTCAATGATATTTCAGAAACAAAAAAAATAAAGAAAACATACACTTAAAATTATGAAATAATTACAGGGTTTCTCAAATAAAATCTTGTGAATTTTGTGAACACAACATCATACTCACAATCAACACAATATCATACTCACAATCAACACAATATCATACTCACAATCAACACATTATCATACCAATTTATGAAGAAATGTTACTAAAAATTAAAATGAAAATATAAATATGTTGGTTTAATTTTAAAAAAAGGAAATGAATGAAAAAATATAACAGAGAAAAGGGATAACCATTATAAAAAAAATAAATGGAACATATTGAATATCTGCTTTATTATAAGCCATAAGCATTCAACTATTTTTTTTGTGACATAATAGACATGACAAATTTGACCAACTTTAAGAAAACAATACATGACTAATTTAATCAACTCATCAAAGAGAGCAATACATGACTAATTCAATCGACTCATCTAAGAGAGCAATACCCCTAATAAATTCTAAAAACTCATCAAAGAGATCACAACATGATACCAGCTGGTCCCCAACTCCAGAGTGCTACAAGTCACAGGATACATTTTATCTACAGTCTGGCATTTTTTCAAAGCCAAGCTCAATGCGCTGATCGTCCTTGCCAACTCATCTTCATTTAGACCAAGATTTCTCAAGCCCTGCTGAGTATTTTCAAATTTCTGGGAGCTCACTGATAAAGGAAACTGGAAATCTACTTCTTCCCAGACCAACTCAAAAATTGAAAACACCACAAGCAGAGTGGCCAGATATCTTTTAATGGTATTTTCAGTTGTTTGCCCTGTTGAAAGAATCGGATAACAAAAAAAGTTGAATTTTAAGCATTTTAATAAAACTTTTTCCTTCAGTAATAAAATACTACTATTTCTGTTATTTTTAAAATAAAATTAAAATACCCAGATTCAGATAATTTAAGAAACAAGGCCAACTTTGCAGAATTAATCTTTATAATAATTACTTAATTTTGTATAAGATCAAATAAAGTTTCTTAATTATTTAAATATGTCACAGGGAATTCCCTTAGACAGAGCACCACGTGGATTTAACATTGAAAGGAAGTTTAAGAAAATGTTGGGCACAAACTATTGATTAAAAAGGAAGACAAATTATCATTCCCCTAATTATGGTTTAGTATATATATTGTGATTATATTGTGATAAAATACATAAAGAGCTTATGATCCCTATAGTGTGTTTTGAAACAATTGTGGGGCAGGGTACCCCATCTTTTTTTGTCATATAATAAAAAAATTTAATTCACATAATATATTAATTGAAAAAAGGTTTATCAGCAATTTCAACTTCATATCATTATTTTTTTGTTAAATTATTAAAATTATCAAACTCAAAGTCTTTGTGAGCTTTAACCTCTGACTAAAGCAGGCAAACATTAATGGATTCATGGGCAACATGTACATAGCACCTTTGTGGACAGGGAGTGGTTGCAGAAGTCTGCCAGATAATGATAATGGGGAGAGGTCATAATCATACTAAAAAGCCTTACAAAATAAGCAAATAGCCCCCATGAAGAGGAAATTCTAATGATTTTAATTCCAAACAGTGTCCAGGGAAGGGACTAAATATGAATTGGGATTTATTACTGAATATGTCTGTGCAAACAGACTCCCTAAGGAACATGAGGGTCATTGCGGGTTGGTGGAGTAGACTTCATCCTTTTCTGTAGACACTGCATTCAAAGGGATTGTGCTAATATTGTGTAAAAGAAACATGTATTTGTATATTTAAAAATACTTACCAAGTGACTTAAGTCCACTATTTTCAAGAATGTTCAGACACTTTTCACTGTTTATCCCAATCAGTTCATCAAGATCTTTTCCGAATTCCCAGCTGCCATCCTAAATAAGCAGAAAATTTCAAGTAAGGACTGTATGGTTAAAAAAAAAAGATAGAAAGTATTCAAGCAAGTACATTATGTACATGTTTTTTTAAGCAGGTCAGTAACAGTCTATAGAATGATGCAATTTAAGAGGCCGCCAACTTTACATTTTACAGTCTATAGAATGAGGCAATTTAAGAGGCTGCCAACTTTACATTTTACAGTCAACTTTTCTTAAATACATATTTACCTGTGGCTGGATTCATTTTTTTTTTAATTTCTTTTGAATTAGTTTATTTTTTTGTTTAAACTTCTGAAGCTCAAAGATTATTATGTCCTTTAAAATACTAGACTAGGAATATTCAATGATTAATTTGTCATTGAGAAAACTAGGCTAGGAATATTCAATGATTAATTTGTCATTGAGAAAACTAGGCTAGGAATATTCAATGATCAATCTGTCATTTAGAAAACTGGGCTAGGAATATTCAATGATAAATTTGTCATTTAGAAAACTAGGCTAGGAATATTCAAAACATTTGTATATTCAGTGTTCTTTTGTTTATTTTGTTTACTGAACTAAACATGACAAAAAAAAAGAAATAAGACTAGAATAATTTTTGATTTAAATAGTAAATGATTCATCAGCTGGTGTACTTCAACAAAAACTTTTTACAATGTTTAACTGTGACCAGATTTTTCTAAGGTCAACCTGGGATGGAGGTAGGGGTATGATACCTCTCCCACCTTCTGTGGATCTAAACAGGAGGGGGATAAATTAAATTTTGACTGGAAGCCCTTTCCTAAAAGAGGATGATTTCATTCTTTAGTAATAAATTATAAGCTATAACAGGTGTACCCTTCCATAATGTCAATGATAGATGCATTCCAATTTTTTGTTTAACAAAACAGCCATTGTATAATAGTGTAGGCTATGGGTGTAAGTAAAAGTAATTTAAGTGTGGGCAGCCATTGTATAATAGTGTAGACTATGGGTGTAAGTAAAAGTAATATAAGTGAGGGCAGCCATTGTATAATAGTGTAGGCTATGGGTGTAAGTAAAAGTAATATAAGTGAGGGCAGCCATTGTATAATAGTGTAGGCTATGGGTGTAAGTAAAAGTAATATAAGTGAGGGCAGCCATTGTATAATAGTGTAGGCTATGGGTGTAAGTAAAAGTAATATAAGTGAGGGCAGCCATTGTATAATAGTGTAGGCTATGGGTGTAAGTAAAAGTAATATAAGTGAGGGCAGCCATTGTATAATAGTGTAGGCTATGGGTGTAAGTAAAAGTAATATAAGTGAGGGCAGCCATTGTATAATAGTGTAGGCGATGGGTGTAAGTAAAACTGGTTACAGTACTAAATCATTGAAGTGTTGAAACTTCGAGTTAAAAATAAAACTATTTTTTTAAGCACAATCGAATTATGAAATTCAACATTAAAAAAAATTTGTAATGGGCAAAACGTATCATTTTGAATCAGAATGGGTGTAGGAAAATGTACACAGTTCCTCAGAATATGGAATGGGCTGGGATATTTACATAACATTCTATGATTATTCCTGAGCATTCCAGGATACTAAGATGTGTGATGCTAAACTGGGACGCGTCCCAAAAGTAAACTGGGACGCGTCCCAAAAGTAAACTGGGAAACCTAGTCACCAATAGGTAAGGTAAAATGTATAAGGATGAATAGTGCTACACTTGCCTATATAAGGTGAAAAAATACTTTATTTCATTGTTTTTATTTTACTTTTTTTTTTTTAACAAAGTTTCCCTAAATTTTTGTAAATGCACTGACATGATTTATTTTAATTGTTAGGACCATAAAGGATTAAAATTTCAATTATCATTAGAAAATAAGCTGTTTTTTTTTGTTAAATAAAGATTGATTAATCTCTCAGTTATTTTATCTGATGGCTAAGACAGGGTTAGGCAACTGGACTGTACATATATTAATAATTATTTTTTATGAATTATGTATTAATAATTACCATTTTCTGATTGTCCAATAATTTTTCCAAGTTGTTCAAGTTCAGTTTTGTAGATCTACATCTGACATTGGTAATTTGAGAGCCAATACCAAAGTCAAACAGAGGTTGACTTGTGGATTTAACTTCAGGACCATCTTGAGACATAACCCTCATCTTTATTTCATTGTAAAAATTACTATCCTCTTCAGATTCACAAAAGTCTTCACTTAGCTGTGATGTTGAGCAACAATAACTCACAGTATCTTCCGTTGATAGAAAACCAAAGTTCATACATGAAGATAGTGGCTGAGGTGCAGAGCCAAACAGCTCAGATGAAGGTGGTGGTGGTGGAGGTGCAGAGCCAAACAGCCTAGATGGAGGTGGTGGTGGTGGTACAGAGCCAAACAGCCCAGATGAAGGTGGTGGTGGTGGAGGTACAGAGCCAAACAGCCCAGATGAAGGTGGTGGTGGTACAGAGCCTAACAGCCCAGATGAAGGTGGTGGAACAAATGCACAGCCAGAACGCCTTGATGGAATTGGTGGAGGTACATAGCCATATGACACAGATGAAGGTAGTAGAAGAGTTGCAGAATCAAAATGCTTCGATGGAAGTGGTGGCAGAGGTATAAAACCAGACAGCATAGTTGTAGGTTGCGTCTGAATTGCAGAACCAAACGGCCCAGATAGTGAAGGTGTCGAAGGTACATAACCAGGAGGAGGCACTGAACCCAACAGCTGAGTTGAATTTGTAAAATAACATGATGAATAATAAGTATCTGATTTTGGTGTTGGTCTAGAGTCACATGACACACTGTCAGTGTTGGATATGGGTGGTGGAACAGGACCAGACCCCTTAATCAAAGGTGCTGATGGAGGAGATGCAGAGCTCTCTGAAGGGTCTTTTGTTGATGCAGAATCAAATAGCCTTGTTGGAGCTTTAATAAATCTTACAGAGGAAGAATTTAGTCTTTTTGAACGTGTCTGTGCTGATTGCAGTGAGTTACTAGCTAGAGATATCTGATGTTCACTGTACAAAGATCGAGTTGAAGATAAAGGTTGAGAAAAGCCCTGTGAACCAGTCAACACTATCTGCATTTCTTTATCTGGCACATCTTTTGCAGAACGTTTTTTGCTGAATGTTCGAGCTCTAAATATTCCTTTTGTTTGTTTTTCTGTGTGCCAAGTCTGAGACTGTGATTTTAGCAACAGTGGCAGAGAAGAATCTGTAAGATTAGTTTTAGGCATCTCCTCAAATAATGTTTCTTCCATATCATCATCATCATCTAAGCCATAGAGTTGGTAAGATTGTGAATGTTTAGCCCCAACAGCTTTCTTTGTTTCCATCCATGCATCATTATATTTTGAAGGCTCCAAACTTCCAGTGGTTTCTGAGAGCTCTTCTTTCTCCCAACTTAAGGGCCTACCCGGGTCAAAATGAAAATATTGTTATTAAAGTTTAAGACATTTTAATATCATAGTAATAATATAGTATGTTTAAAAATATTTTTTTATGGAATGTCCAAGTACTTTTTTGATAATATAATAAATATTGTTTTTTTTAATTTAGTAAGGTGAAAATGAGAAAAAAATGCTAATTGAAAATTTTTAAAAAAAGGACTTAAAATTTCTTTAAAAGCTTCTGTCATTCTATAAATACATCTCTTCTAAATATAAATTAGAAGTTTTATCAAAATCTGACAAGTGGTTTGTGGGATTCTCTTTCCGCAGTGAAGCAAAATGTCAAAAAAATATGAAAAAAAAAATAACTTTAAGTTTTTAAATTATTGAAGTTTTTGAATGAGTAAACATTCTGAAAATACAATTTAAGTGATCTAAATAATTTTTTTCTTGCAATACATTTAATTATAAGTTATTTTTGGTATGTTATAGTATCTAAAAATGTAAATAAATTTGTATTCTTTTAGTAAAAGTGCAAAATTTTTTTTTCCTCTACCTGTAGCCGATTGAAGAGAATGACATTTCTTTTACAGCTGCACACTTAGGCTGTTCCAGAATTGATGGAGTCGCCGATGACATAGATAAAATTCCTGCTTGGTCAAATGAAAACATTACCAGATTATCTCTACCAAGTTAAAAACAAACTTTGAACGGTAGATTAAAAACTTCAGACCAGTGTCCACAAAATAAAAAGAAGTACTCTGACTGTTCCTTTATTTTTACATTAACCTTTGCCCTATTGTACTAGTACACGTCACATGATCTTCCTATCCTTAGTCAGACAAACATCAGCACCTAGCCCTGTGCAGTTCATCATTTACCAAGATGCTCATTAATCCAATGAAGGTGCCCATGGTACCACATTATATTTTTGTGTTGATCAGCAAAATGTGTTGTTTTTTTTTTTTTACTGATTACAATGAAATACTCTTAAAATGAAATTACCCAAGTGAATAACAATTATTTGCAAAACAATGTCAGAGCCAAAAAAGCTATAGGCCTCTAATCATAGTACAAGGGCAATTAAAATATTAAATGATGCTATACTAATATCCACCCATCTAATCTTTTAAAGAAAGATTTACTTTTCATAAACAAGGCTGTTGAAAAAAAAACAAAAAAAAAAAGCAATACAAATGGATAAAAGCAAAAACTTATAATTTGTATGATTTTAATCTTTCTAATAGAATAAGGTTATTTAGCATTCTTCAATTAAAGAAGGTTAAAGATAATTCCTTAGATCTTACAGATATTTATAGAGATTCTATTGACTAAAAAAAAATAATGATGGCCAAACTGGATATTATCATTTGTTTCATTTATTAATCTTGTAGTTTGTCAATACATGTAATATAAACTAATAAAATTAATTTGTATGGCAACGAAAGACTGAATTAACTGTAGTTACATTTTTCTTTTTGTTTACGTTAAAAGAATTGCATTTGTTGTTAAATTTTATATCAAATATTTAAAATTGCACACAGGACAAAAAAAATAGCAATCTGCACAATATCAGACTAGAACATTCAAAAACAGCTCATTTTCTTATCGAAATTTCACATTGATTGAACCCAGAGAGGTTGGTGATAACTGATGTCAAATTTCACAAACACAAAGCATTCCAGTCAGAGCTAATTATAAAATATAGTAAGAGCCTATAAAAAGTTGTTAAATGTAATACACACATACATTTCTCAGACCTAAAAACTTAAGCGATCAAAAGTCCTTTCTCTGCTGTTTATTCATTAAAAACAATCACTAACAAGATTGAATGTTGAGGTTGAGTAAAGACCTGAACCCTGAGAGTGTTGGGTGGAGGAATGTAACATAAATATGGATGAGTTGAGAGGAGTGCGGCAGGCAAGAGCACTACATGGGTGAGCCAAAAGAGAGAAAAACTCACACGTGTCCAAGTTCATGGTTAACATCAAAGCTGACACAACATGTAAATATTTATGAATGGAATAAGATTGAAGAAGTCATGCCTCATCAGATCATTGCTATCCACATAGCATCAGATACTTGCCATCCCTGCAGCTTTATATCCTTGCCATACACGCATCTTCCAAAACTTGTCATTTGTGCAGCTCCAGATACTTGCCATCCCTGCAGCTTTATATCCTTGCCATACACGCATCTTCCAAAACTTGCCATCCATGCGACACAGGAAATAAGATGAATTACACACAAAAATTGCAAGGGATGTGACAACCATTACCAGACAGCAAATTTGGAATCCCTTCTTGTGGGTTCATCATATGAGACCTATGAACTATGAGAAGAGCCAGGTAGCTGACTTTCTAGGAAGATATCAAATTGTTGGAGATATAGTTTTGAAACTAAATGTTATGTGATTTTTAACCTGTAAAGTCACCTACAGATAGAGTGATAGAAGTAGGAGTATATAAGCCATAATTTTATTTACTTGCCAGAATAGTTGAGATGGAGTCAGATACATAAACAGTGAGCTAATGTAATCATAGAGATTGGTTTTATGCTATAAGTGGGGGGGAGAGTGCCATAGCTGAGGATTTTGAGTGTACATTTCAGTACCAGTATATAAAGTAGACTACATGGTTGCTCAATAAACTAGTTGGAAATAGTTGTGTTTTTACTTATAGTGAAACTAGAGAGTGAGATGTGTAAAAAAAAAGAATATTGTTGTATACAACTTCACCTCACTCAAACCTCTTAGACAAAGATCATTACCCTCACACCAACAAATGAACAGCTGTTCATTTGGGGGATAGCATAGCAATCTGTTTAAAACATGGAAAATACATTCTGAAGGAGAAATAGGACACCATTGCCTGACAGAACTGCTCCACATCTCTACGATCACCATAACATAAATAAATTATAATAAATTACTCTCAAGCACTTCTGATACTCTGAACTGCGCCAATGTAAACACTGATACTTAGAACTGCACCAATGTAAACACTCTGATACTTTGAACTGTGCCAATGTAAACAGAGAACTGCTCAGCATCTCTACCATACCAAGTAAAATTAGCTGCATGGTTGGTTTCTAAGAGTTTGTGATTTCAGTGAACTGGCCCAACCAAGATGGCACTTTATTCTATGTTTGAATTAAGGTCAGCCATCTGGTGTCGGGTCCTTAAAAACCATATCTGGTATCTCTGAATTGGTGTGTCACTGCACTCTATACTTAGACATGATGGCATTTATCAGAGAGGTCACATACACAAAAGCTGGCTTCAAAAAACAAATGTACAGATGAAACTATACCTGACTTGTCATCACTGCCCTTAGCATAGAGTGGAAATGAGAGATCAGTTGGCTGTATTGTCCTTGAACTCCTGCTATTGATTTGGCAGTTGAAGAGATCATGTAGATTAAATACAATACCTATGTCCAAATCCTCCTCTCTTGTATCTTCTCTTATCAATTTTGTGGCTCTCATATTAGCGCTACCTTGAGTAAAAATAAATAAAGTATTTAAAACTTAATCTTAAAGGAAAAAGACAGATTAGTTCAGAAGTTGTTAGTTACTGTATTATTTTTGCATCAACCATCCCAGCATGATGGGAAGGTCCATGAAATATTTCAGAATGGTAAGGAAATATCCCATCCAGTCCTGTTTTCTGATGAACTGAGTACATTTTTCTACACTCATTCTAATTCCATTTTGTTCATTATGATGCATGAAGGCTAATCATTCATATTTTTAATGTGCTCATAATGTAAATGGTGAGAAAAAAAAAAAAATTTTTATGGAATATTTAAGAGCTAGTTAACGAATTTGTTTTTTTCACTTTGATGTTTTAAATCTTTAATGACATAATATTGTTACCATTTTACTTTCAATTAAATACAGCAATTCACTAATTGATGCTTCCAATCTATCTAAGCCTGTTGCATCAAAATTTTTAATATTAAAAAAACTAAACTGTTGTTCGTAGTTTGTTTTTTATGAATATTGAAAATTTAACATTCCAGTTCAGATTCCAAAAAGAATAATAAATTACTCTCAAGCACTTCTGATACTCTGAACTGCACCAATGTAAACACTCTGATACTCTGAACTGCACCAATGTAAACACAAAACTGACAAAACTGGTGTCGGGTCCTTAAAAACCATATCTGGTATCTCTGAATTGGTGTGTCACAGCACTCTATACTTAGACATGATGGCACTTATCAGAGAGGTCACATACACAAAAGCTGGCTTCAAAAAACAAATGTACAAATGAAACTATACCAGACTTGTTATCAAAGCCCTTAGCATAGAGCGGAAATGAGAGATCAGTTGGCTGTATTGACCTTGAACTCCTGCTATTGATTTAGCAGTTGAAATGAATTGAATGAAAAATCTAAGAAACTAATCATAAAAGTAATGGTTGAGGTTTAGAGATCATGTAATCATTAATTCAGTAATGAAACATTAAACTCTACACAACTTAGATTAAATACCATACCTATTTTCAAAGGCTCTTCTCTTGTATCATCTCTTATCGTTTTTGTGGCTCTCATCAATGCGAAACCTTGAGTAACAATAAAGAAAGTATTTAAAACTTAATCTTAAAGGGAAAAGACAGATTAGTTCAGAAGTTGTTAGTGACAGCATGATGGGAAGGTCCATGAAATATTTCAGAATGGTAAGGAAATATCCCATCCAGTCCTGTTTTCTGATGAACTGAGTACATTTTTCTACACTCATTCTAATTCCATTTTGTTCATTATGATGCATGAAGGCTAATCATTCATATTTTTAATGTGCTCATAATGTAAATGGTGAGAAAAAAACAAACAATTTTTATGGAATATTTAAGAGCTAGTTGACGAATTTGTTTTTTTCACTTTGATGTTTTAAATCTTTAATGACATAATATTGTTACCATTTTACTTTCAATTAAATACAGCAATTCACTAATTGATGCTTCAAATCTATCTAAGCCTGTTGCATCAAAATTTTTAATATTAAAAAAACTAAATTGTTATTTGTAGTTTTTTTTTTATGAATATTGAAAATTTAACATTCCCCTTCAGATTCCAAAAAGAATAATAAATTACTCTCAAGCACTTCTAATACTCTGAACTGCGTCAATGTAAACACAAAACTTACAATGATACTTTGAACAGTGCCAATGTAAACACTTCTGATACTTTAAATTGTGCCAATGTAAACACTTCTGATACTTTGAGCTGCGCCAATGTAAACACTTCTGATACTTTGAACTGTGGCAATGTTAGCCTTCTAATGAATGATATCATTCTCAATTAGGAAAGGGTATGTTCCATTTAATCAGTTTTTTTTACCCTTCTGTTTTACATCAACCAAGAAGGAATATGGCTTCATTAGATCCAACCCTCACACCCCCTTCCAGTTGACCTCAGAAAAATCTGGTCACTGCAACTATGACATACTAGAGGACAGTGTAGATTGCATTCTGCTTACAACCATTCATTTACACAGAATATATTATATGGTTTTCAATTTTCCTATAGCTGTACAACAAACAACAACAAGGTTATTTTTAAAAAATCAAAGTTACGTTTCACAATAGGAGGTTTAACTGATGAAGAAGCAAATATTTGCTTAGAACTGTTGGCACCCAGTGTGACTTCAGTCATATCTGAATCTGCAGAGAGTCCTGTTAATAGAAAAATTGTGTATAAACAAAAATGCCGTTACATTATAAGTTTTATTTTCTAACATTACTAGCATATTATTGATACTCTGAATTAAAATTAGTTCATACGTCTATAAAAAAAAAAAACAAGATTTAAACGGAAAATCAAAACTATTTCTGAGTTTGAATCTTACAGTTTGCTCCTGTACAATTTCTATGGGTTTCTTAACAATCATAAATAGTCTTATTATCTCTGTAATTTGTCCATTTTATTCTTCAACTCTGTGATTCTGATGAAAACTTTGCTTTTCTTTTTTTTCTTTTTAAGTTTTTTATTAAATGCCCACCAAAATATTTATATTTACAGGTATAGACGATCTTGTAATAATTTTATCATCACAACTAACTTTGATAAATTAATCTCTATATTCAAAGGACTGTTATCAATTTAACTCTATTGGAAAGATGGTTAATTTTAAGTTGAAACCTTTTTCCAAAGCTACTTCAGATACTCTGAAACCCATCTGTTTTTTCTTCTTCTTCATCTTGAGACTTGATATTTCTTTAACTAGATTTAGGATAAAAAATATCATACATGTATTTTCTAGTTATCAATGATAAACAATCTAATGAAGAAAAATAATTCATAATATTTTTTTATAAAAAGGAATTTTTATTAAAATGCACTAAAATGTAAAAAAAAAACATGCTTAAACCATAAAATTTTTTACATAAATAAATTATCATTACTAACGATGACAGCATGGGTGCTCATCTAGATCTATGTATTGTTCTTTGCCCATTAATGTAAAAACTTATTTAATTAAACCTGTTTAATTCTCTCATGTTATGTTTTACTGTAATTTCGGAACTTTTACAAATTATCAGCTATAACACTAAAAAAAAAAAAAAAACAGGCACCTTTCTCCTTATAAGATTCTTCTGATAAGCAATCAAGATTTTCAAAATCTCCATAGATTAAGTCCTCACATCCATAAGTGGGTTCAGACGCTACTGAAAAATACAATTTCTTATTATAAATATCAATGTCATCTCAAAATTCAAATTATTATTTTTAGTCCCTGTAAGGATGAGATGATTTTTTTCATAACAGTATAAAGATAATCACTGCATCGGTGTGCAATCACAACAATCTTCATTCAACACAAAACCTTTTTACTTCATACAAGGTCCCTAACCATGGCAGTGTGTCCTATTTATTTCCTTCAATCTCCCACAAATATTTTTATGCCAACAAGCCATATTAGCCAGTTAAGTGCCAAGCCTGAGAATTACAAAAGTATTTTGAGAGTTTTAGGAATTTGAATTTCTCATTGTTGTGCTAATATTCCAATCTTTTTCCTTTTGGGTTGGACAATAGGCATAATAGGGCTTCTCATGAACTAATTCTGACATTCATTTTCGTTGCATCAATCAAATTTAAACAATCTACATTTCAAATACTTTTCAATATCCAACTATATTTCTCAATTACTCAACATAATCATTACTTTCAATTTTTATTTTTTTTTTTATTTTACTCACAAAGTGTATGATAGAAACTTAAAAAAATATGATCTTAAACTACACAAAACAAGTAGATAAGCCATCACCATCATTAACCTTAGTCTCTACAGCCCATTCATAAATCAGGCCTAGTATACTATTAGTATTGCATCACACAATTGGTGAACTTCTTGGGGGTTCATGACCAACAGGGTAGAGGGATAACATTAAATGTAAAGAGAAAAAAAAATATTTTTAGTAGTCCTTGAAATGATGAGATAAACATCTCTTACATACTGTAAACCACTAAAAAAACTGTTGACCTTGCCTTATCCTGAAAACACTAACCCACTGCATGCTGATCGCAACCCACTGCATGCTGATCGCAACCCACTGCATGCTGATCGCAACCCACTGCATGCTGTTGTAACCCACTGCATGCTGATCGCAACCCACTGCATGCTGATCGCAACCCACTGCATGCTGATCGTAACCCACTGCATGCTGATCGCAACCCACTGCATGCTGTTGTAACCCACTGCATGCTGATCGCAACCCACTGCATGTTGATCGTAACCCACTGCATGCTGTTGTAACCCGCTGCATGCTGATCATAACCCGCTGCAAGCTGATCATTGCCTGCTGCATGCTGATCGTAACCCGCTGCATGCTGATCATAACCCGATGCATGCTGGTCGTAACCCGCTGCATGCTGATCATAACCCACTGCATGCTGATGTAACCCGCTGCACGCTGCTGTAACCCTCTGCATGCTGATGTAACCCACTGCATGCTGATGTAAGCCGCTGCATGCTGATGTAACCCTGTAACCCGCTGCATGCTGATCGGACTACACCAAGTAAATCCGGCTCACAACCAAAGCGTCACCAGATGATTATAAAACTTCATTTCTCTGTTATATAACTTTGAAATTTACTTGCTGTGTTTTGCTTAGTACACATTTCATTTATAAAACATTTTTCTTTCTGTCGAAAAACTATCGTTAAGATTTCTTTCAATGAACAATTAAGTTCATGAATATTTGATGTTATATAAATAGATGGCACCAGAAATTTAAAAAAAGACTTATAGATTGACATGAATTTAGAATTGAAAACTTAAAAGTTATTCTTTTATATATATATATATATATATATATATATATATATATTTATATATACATTAGGGTGGGTCAAAAAAATTTTTTTTGGAGTTGGGAATTTGAAACATATTCAAAAAGTTGCCTATGGTCCTACTGATTGTAAAAATGTAAAATTTGTAAAAATCAGTTAATGTCTTCCACTCCCAACTTTTAGTTCAAGGGGGTACGGGGCGAAAAAAATGCACTATGTCTAAAAAAAAAGAATTTTTTTTTTTTTTTACATTTTTAGATACTAAAACATGTCAATAATAACTATGAATTAATTATATTGCAGAAAATTTTTTTTTAGATCAATTAAAATGTATTTTCAGAATGTTACTCATTCAGAAACTTCAATAATTTAAAAACTTAACAAGTCATTTTTCTCTGAAAAAATATTTTTGACATTTTGCTTCACTATGGCAAGAAAATCTCAAAAACCACATGTCAGATTTTGATAAAACTTCTAATATTTATGTAGAAGAGGTGCATTTATAGAATGTCAGAAGCTTTTGAAGAAATTTTAAGTCCTTGTTTTTTTTTTAATTTTCAAAATTAGCATTTTTTGCTTATTTTCACCCAACAAAATTTTAAAAATTCATAACAAATTTATTTATTACATTATCAAAAAAGTACTTTGACATTCCCTAAAGGTAGCTTTCCTAATTATAAAATTGTACATTTTATATGAAACAGTCTATAAATATTTCAGAAATATTTGCCACAAAAAGGTCATAAATTTCAAGATGGCGGCATGCCCCACCCACAAATATCAATATGTTAATATTTTTTTTTTAACAAAATTATTTTTAAATCTACTATATCATTACTAAGATATTAAAATGTCTTGAACTTTGATAATAAAAAAGAGTTTGCTTTGACCCGGGTACCCCCCAATGTATGACATTTTACAACATTTAGAATGTTTGGTATAAGTAATATGAAATTGTACAAATCTATAAATCGTTCATGCAAAATATACAATGTACATATGAATAATACTGTTTATGGATTGTCACAGGAAACTTGCTTTGCTTTCAATTTTTAGAAGAACATCCCTTGATTTCTTTGTTTGCAAAACCATCCCATGTCCGTACAGTTTGAAATGTCCGTACGCTTTCAAACTAACAGCAGTAACTTCTTTATTTGCTCTTTCAACAGCTTGAGAGTGATCCAGTATGATTGGGTTGTTGCGTTTAAGTTCATCATCACAAATATGTTCCAGCAGAGGAGGGGATGTCATTGCACAAAGATCCCAGTTAATCATCTGATCATATGATTTAGCTGTAATATTCAGGATTATGTCATTTTTGTTGAAAAATTCTAACCCTGTATGGAGCTGGTTTATGTCGAGCTGTTATGATTTTATTTACTGCATACCTTCCAGTTTCTTCATCATTGTCCTAACTGCAGCCAATAGAATGTTTTCTGGATCTGCAAAGTAGCAGTCATTTTCCAGTACAGGTAATATAATAGATTGATCAGCAGTATCAAGGTTCTGAAGCAGTTGTATCATATAGAAAAAGTTTCTAGCCCCACTTTGACAAGATGGATCGCAAAAATCCTGTTCGCTTTTGTTAACCACCTTTGCTCTCATCAGTATGTTCCATGGCTGCCCTATATATGTCGACGCATCTTTGCTGGATCCAGAGCTGTAGATGGTGTTAACATGTTTAAGTCCTTCAACACAGCTTTAACGATAAGACATGTATCCCTATTGCTTAGTTTACATCGATTCACTGCTTCATATTGATATCTGTTTTGTTATTTGGAACATTCCTCATCGCTGGAGAAGTCTGCATTAAGTAGTTCATCATCTTCAGCATCCTGATCTGGAATATCATTTTCTCATTATTGACGTTATCATTCGTGGTTCCTATCTGATCGCCACCCTGCATCAATGAATGTTTTCTTTTCTGTCGATTTTGTAATATTTTTGTTGTTTGCTTGTCAACATTGTCTATGAACATATTTCTTGCCATCTTTTGATCAACCCAAAATGCCCACTCAAGCACATAAATTATTACTGATTGTGGACATTTACAGTCTCCTCTATCCCTAACACCTGCATATTTTTACTCGAACAATTATACTGGTAATGTCATTTGTAGGGATACTAGCCTGGTCATATAATTGTTTAACTTCATGCGCTAATGCGTGCGCTCGTGAATGAAGGCCATGATTGTATTGTTCCATTTTAAGCATCCACCAATAGCCTTGAAAACATCTTCACTGGTTGGAAGTTGTCTTTTAGGCAATTCAGCTGCTGACCCAAAAACAGAATGTACAGTTGCACTTCTTGTAGAATAACTCATATTCATAGAAGAACTTAATAAAATAATTGAAAAATTAATCAAAAATGAAATAAAACAACTATGCCTGATCCGATAATGAATACATGGTACACCTGTTATATTGAGAGAAAAATGGATGCAATGCTTATTCCAGTTGTCTGAACTTATTAGTGATTCATAAAAAAGGTTATAAAGATAAAACACAAATTTTATATGCATATCATTTCTTTTTTGAATAACCTAGGTCACAAATTTAACATGTTCTGTCACAAAAAACTCACAGTAAATATAGTTAAAATTTCTAACAAAAGTTGGGAGTAGTAAAACTATGTAGTTTTCAAATATTTGTACATATTCCATGTACTACCATGATGTAACAACTTTTTAATAATGTTTCAATAAAAAAAATTTTTTTGACCCACCCTAATATACATATATATATATATATATATTAAAGGGAAGATTTAGCCACCGCATAGAGGCTGTTTTGCACACACTTGCACAATAGTATGGAGGCAATATTGCGTGGCCATGGATACATTGTTGTCTCATGATCTTCACTAAAAACATTTTGTTTGATATCTTGATTTAAAAAAATTTTTAATAAAATAATTTAGTCAGTATCTTCTATAAACAAAAAAAAAACAACAAAAACCAAAAGATTTCATTTACATTATAGCAGCTTACTGTACCTGATGGGACCCCAAAAGTGTGGGTCACTGTTAAGAGTTTTGCTGCACACCCCTCCCCCCTCCTTTTGCAGCAGACTTCCACCCATAATCAGGACAATAACAACAAGCTCATTTTATTAAATACACAACTAGAAACAACAAATCTCTAAAGATATGAATGTTAAACAAAATAAAATATCTCATATGTTGTTTTCATCATTGCCAGCTTCAGGAAATTAAACTCTAAACTAATAGGATAAAATTATTTACCTAGACAGGTATCCCAAGCTACCTCAGGTACTTTGCCACTTCTTCTCATTGATTCTTCGATCCACACATCTTGAGTCACACAAAAAAATTGAAATTAAAGAGCCATGAGATAAAGTGGAGCTCATATATTTATTATCCAAGACATGCTATCAGACTGTGTGGCTATTACCCTAGACATGCTATCAGACTGTGTGGCTATTACCCAAGACATGCTATCAGACTGTGTGACTATTACCCAAGACATGCTATCAGACTGTGTGACTATTACCCAAGACATGCTATCAGACTGTGTGGCTATTACCCAAGACATGCTATCAGACTGTGTGGCTATTACCCTAGACATGCTATCAGACTGTGTGGCTATTACCCAAGACATGCTATCAGACTGTGTGGCTATTACCCAAGACATGCTATCAGACTGTGTGGCTATTACCCAAGACATGCTATCAGACTGTGTGGCTATTACCCAAGACATGCTATCAGACTGTGTGACTATTACCCTAGACATGCTATCAGACTGTGTGACTATTACCCAAGACATGCTATCAGACTGTGTGGCTATTACCCTAGACATGCTATCAGACTGTGTGGCTATTACCCAAGACATGCTATCAGACTGTGTGGCTATTACCCAAGACATGCTATCAGACTGTGTGGCTATTACCCAAGACATGCTATCAGACTGTGTGGCTATTACCCAAGACATGCTATCAGACTGTGTGGCTATTACCCAAGACATGCTATCAGACTGTGTGGCTATTACCCAAGACATGCTATCAGACTGTGTGGCTATTACCCAAGACATGCTATCAGACTGTGTAGCTATAACCCAAGACATGCTATCAGACTGTGTGGCTATTACCCAAGACATGCTATCAGACTGTGTGGCTATTACCCAAGACATGCTATCAGACTGTGTGGCTATTACCCAAGACATGCTATCAGACTGTGTGGCTATTACCCAAGACATGCTATCAGACTGTGTGGCTATTACCCAAGACATGCTATCAGACTGTGTGGCTATTACCCAAGACATGCTATCAGACTGTGTGGCTATTACCCAAGACATGCTATCAGACTGTGTGGCTATTACCCAAGACATGCTATCAGACTGTGTGGCTATTACCCAAGACATGCTATCAGACTGTGTGGCTATTACCCAAGACATGCTATCAGACTGTGTAGCTATAACCCAAGACATGCTATCAGACTGTGTGGCTATTACCCAAGACATGCTATCAGACTGTGTGGCTATTACCCAAGACATGCTATCAGACTGTGTGGCTATTACCCAAGACATGCTATCAGACTGTGTGGCTATTACCCAAGACATGCTATCAGACTGTGTGGCTATTACCCAAGACATGCTATCAGACTGTGTGGCTATTACCCAAGACATGCTATCAGACTGTGTGGCTATTACCCAAGACATGCTATCAGACTGTGTGGCTATTACCCAAGACATGCTATCAGACTGTGTGGCTATTACCCAAGACATGCTATCAGACTGTGTGGCTATTACCCAAGACATGCTATCAGACTGTGTGGCTATTACCCAAGACATACTATCAGACTGTGTGGCTATTACCCTAGACATGCTATCAGACTGTGTGGCTATTACCCTAGACATGCTATCAGACTGTGTGGCTATTACCCTAGACATGCTATCAGACTGTGTGGCTATTACCCAAGACATGCTATCAGACTGTGTGGCTATTACCCAAGACATGCTATCAGACTGTGTGGCTATTACCCAAGATGTACTTTTACCAAAGACAATATATTAAGTTACAATAATTTTTTGTACAATGGTTGCTTAATTATAAAAGTTATGTCTACTAACTGAAATGAAATCCTTAAACAAGCAAAAAAACACAACAGTTCACAAACTAAAAACAAGTGCCTATATGAAATGAACACAACACTTTCTATACTCAATAAACACAACACTCTCTTTACTGAATGAACACAACACTGCCTATACCAACTGAAGATATTACACACAAAAAAAACTAACTATTTTATTTAGGACAATAAAAAAAAGAGCAAGTATGAGGTTTTAACCTACTAAGATTAAGTCACATTAGCCAGTTAGAAATGCTGACTAACCTACTAAGATTATGTCACATTAGCCAGTTAGAAATGCTGACTAACCTACTAAGACTAAGTCACATTAGCCAGTTAGAAATGCCGACTAACCTACTAAGATTAAGTCACATTAGCCAGTTAGAAATGCTGACTAACCTACTAAGATTAAGTCACATTAGCCAGTTAGATATGCCGACTAACCTACTAAGATTAAGTCACATTAGCCAGTTAGATATGCCGACTAACCTACTAAGATTAAGTCACATTAGCCAGAAGACCTTTTGACTTTAAAAATATAAAGTATACAATTTCTATTCATGATTGTTTTCCTATATTTCAATCTCCAAATGTTTAAAGGACTAAACAATGAAGGGGTCTCAAAGTTACTGACTTAGCTCCCCTGGTTGGCATATCTATCTACGTAAAAAGAAAATGATGTATTGATTTATGTGGATATAATTTTTAGTGGTCCACAGAATAAATCCCACAATGTCACCAAACCTGGCCATTAAAAAAAGGAGAGCATTATAGCTCAGATACATTGGTTGATAACAATGGCCTATGGACACTGGACAGTATAGCTCAGATGCATTAGTTTATAACAATGGACTATGGACAGTAAAGATCAAATACATTGGTTTATAAAAATGGCCTATGGAGGACATAAACTAAAGAGGCTAAGTCATGTTTGGACAGTTTATCAGTGAGAGAATAGTATTCATATGTTTACATTATCTAAACTTTGTGAAGTATTTTTTCGAGGCTGCTGTGAAAAAATAAAAGTTGATTTAGTTTAGTCATGTTTCACACAACAATACCAAGTGAAAATCACATGCCCAGGAGAGGAATGGAGAGACCTATCCAAGTCAACTGGAGAGACCTATACATGTCAGTGTCCATGAAAGTCCCACCCTGACACCCCCCCCCATCCCCAATGACAAAACTTGCTAATGGGTAATTGATGAATTATTGAATTAATGATGATCAAATATATTATCAAAAGTAAACTAAGAAGCCTGTGTTTAAAGTAAGGCTGTCAGCTCATTTACATATGTATAACACAACAAAAGGTTGTCACTCTGGCAAAAATGTATTTAAAATTAATTCATCATGTATGCGTCTATATTTTAATAAGAACTATCGCCAAATGAAAATTTTACAAAACTCTATCTCAAAAAACACTGTTTCATAAGAAGCATCATCATGCAGAGAAGTAGCAAACCTCAGACTCATTCAATTAGTCATCTATATATGTTTGCTTGACTCAGCTGTTTTAGTTTAGAGTTCAAATAAAAACTGCCAAACGTGGTATGTAACTACTTTTTGACCATGTGAAAAAATAATGCTAATTTATTTTTCTTTTAAATTTTCTAGATTTTGATATTTAAGCATTTATTTCAACAGGTAATCTACTTGCTTTCAGCTTTCGACATTATCAAAACTGTGCGTGCACAATGGACATGGTGCAATTAAAGCTAATAACCTTCATCAATAAGCCAAAATGTTTATTTGGATGTTATTGCAACTGAAATTGGATATTTCTAAATGACACTGGCTTAAAGAGACTAAGCAGCCCACAGATAAACTGAGAGAGTTCAAACAGAAATAACAATTTGTATTCATGCAATAGAAGGTATATATTTTGTTACACATAATCTCTAGCAGCAATATTTAATGTTTAATACATGTATAAGGCCTTCTATGCAAATATGACTAACAGTGAACTCTACAACTAAAATTTAAAGAAGAAAAATCAGGTTACAAGCAGACCAAAAAATATCTTTCTATAAATTTACTAAGATCCATTAACTGTTTCTTAAGAGGTGTTATATTTTATAAGCATGGCATTTTTTTTTAACTTATTTTGGGTGACCTGAAATTAAAAGTAGTAAACAACAAAAGAACTGTTTAAATCAAACACTCTATGATGCCTACCAAAAGGGCATTAGAACAGGTTGAACTACTAGTTTATAATAATTACCAAATAAATTTTTATTTCTTTTTGGCTTGATATTGTAAGGTGAGAGTAAACAATAGTTTGTAATGGGCAGTGACATCACTAGGCCAACTTGGTCAGCGTGCATTTTTAAGATGTGAAAATGCTATAATTTCTGACATCATATGAGTTTCAGTCCAGCATTTGATGATGCACTGCAGTTAAAAAAAAATTGACCAGCAGAACAAAAAGGGGCACTACGCAACAAATACTGATACAAAATCATAGATGTTTACGCCTAACTATTATTACTTACCTCCACCTCCTCGAAGTCTATGTACAAGATGAATGGTGTCCCCATAAGTGACGTTTTTGTCTTTAAGAATATTGTCATCATTTAATTGCAAGCCGGCATGAATCAGTCGTTGATGGTCAAAAGGTACAGCATCCTTTTCCATGAGAAAATGGATAATATGTTTCAGGTCAAAAACTGTCATGTCATCTGATATAGGGCAGATCACTGACTTGCCTGTTAAGGTGATCACTTTAACAAATCTGTCACCTGTTCATATTTTGAATATCAAAATTACACATTTGAACACATCTCAATCAAATTTTTAGAATAACTCATTTTTAAAGAACTCATTTAGAGGTAGTTAAGCTAATAACAAAAAATTAAGCAAATAAATTATATAAAACGGAATGATGGACAAAGCTACATTATTCAACATGAACTATCTTCTATGACAGTGCTTCTCAAACTTTTTGAAGTCACGTCCCCCTTGGAACGCCAATCAATATGTCGCGGCCCCCCTATTTTTTTTTTTGGTTTAGATTGCTTAAATTTTTAATTTTAAACTTCTACATGCAAACTTTTACTAGTCAATACATGCTTTTTCTAATGTTAACAATGAAAGAGTGAAAGGATGCAACATATAAAATAAGATAAACTAGATTTTATTTTAAACATATATTAATACTATCCACATACAATACATTAGGTTAATTATATTTTATGTGTCATTTTTTTTTCCGAAATTCCACGGCCCCCCTCCGGACAGTCCACGGCCCCCTAGGGGGCCGCGGCCCACCACTTTGAGAAGCACTGTTCTATGACAAAGCTTTATTATTTATCATGAACTATCTTTTATGACAAAGCGACATGATTTACCAATAACTATCTTCTATGAACAACTTTAAGGCTTCCATCAAGGCTCAGTGATTACAATTTGTGGGGACAATGTAACTATTTATATATATATCTACCAACCAGACAATAAACTTAATTTTTGGATCTACGTCTCTACTCATTTTTCCACAATATTACCAGCCTCAATTACTATTGAAGAATCAATTTTTTTTTAATTGAGACAATTATCAAGTAATGTTCACAACTATATTTCTACTCTTATTTTGTTTTTCCACCTATCCTGTTTCAACAGAACTACTAACTACAGTCCAATTAACTACTAACTACAGTCCAATTAACTACAAACTATAGTCCAATTAACTACTAACTACAGTCCAATTAACTACTAACTACAGTCCAATTAACTACTTACTACAGTCCAATTAATTACAAACTACAGTCCAATTAACTACTAACTACAGTCCAATTAACTACTAACTACAGTCCAATTAACTACTAACTACAGTCCAATTAACTACTAATTACACCTACAGTCCAATTAACTACTCACTACAGTCCAATTAACTACTAACTACAGTCCAATTAACTACTAACTACAGTCCAATTAACTAGTAACTTAAGTCCAATTAACTACTAACTACAGTCCAATTAACTACTAACTACAGTCCAATTAACTACTAACTACAGTCCAATTAACTAGTAACTACAGTCCAATTAACTACTAACTACAGTCCAATTAACTACTAGCTACAGTCCAATTAACTACTAACTACAGTCCAATACATTTTCTTGACATTATAATTTTCAAATGTATAAGTGATTTTAGCTTTGAATGAATTAAATAGTTTGTATATGATGTAAAAGACTATTGGGAATATGCAGTGGACTTAAACTGTTTCTAGAAGTTGCTATATACCAGGGGAAAGTATGGCTTACATAACAGTCGTCCACCCTCACTTTACACTTTAATACGATGAGATGACGTTGAGACACAAGTAAAATCCCAGAAGATGTTTCTAGAAGTTGCTATATGCTAGGGGAGTGTATGGCTTACATAATACTCTTCCACTTTCACTTTACACAACTAATACAATGAGATGACATTGAGACACAAGTAAAATTCTAGAAGTCACCAAGACATTCAGGTGTACAGTCATGGCCTCTAACACATTGTCAACCCTTCCTTTATTTATAATATTTCTGTTAATTTAACAGAATTGGAAGCCCAATCAAACCTGTCTTTTTTTTCTTACATACCGTACACAGGAAGTGATGTAACTGGTCTGAGTTTCTTTTCAACTTCAGGAATCTCAATGATCTCACTTTTAAATTTGTGTAGATGAGTGATAACTTCAGGGTAAACATCCCTATCACCACAGACAGCCACTATTTTATCTACACTTTCTAAAAATAGATATTAAAATATATATTTTACTTTATACTCGTACATGTATAATCTTCATTTCAGTAAACAAAACGATGAACTAAATTGTATACGTAACCGAATTTTCCATTAAAAATTTAAAATGCTTTTGCATTTCAAATCTAGACAATATTGTAAAAGCTTTACCATTGAAAACTTCCACTGCTAACTCTGCTGCCTTTTCAATATCTGAATTTAACTTATAAGCTTGAACCAGAAGTCTAGCATTCTGTAAGATGAAATTAATTTCACAGGAGAGAAAATATTTTGTTATTTAAAAGTACTGTTTATTTCCACAGTCAGTCCTCCATAACCTAAGTTATCTCTAAGTCCTCTAAGAAAATTTTACTTCCACTGATAAAATCAATTATGACATTCTTTTAAATACCTGTAAAATATCTTTGTTACAAGGGGAAGATTGCTCCTTCATTGTTACAAACTTCTCAATATCTTCAAGACTGTCGGCTAATTTATTTGACAAAACTCCATTTTTAATTTCTTCTTCGAGCTGCTCTAGAAGTAATTCTATGGGAACATCGTCTCCTGACTGGTACAGACAGTTATACACATTTGAATTAGTTTAAGAAAAAAAAATATGAAAGACTTATAAAAATCATAGTAAAAAGTTTACAGCGCTGTTCAACTTACCAAGCCTTGAGTCCAGCTCATATAAGGCAATATATCCACATTCTCTTGATTCAATAAGTCTTTTATTGTTGGGCCATTGGAGAGATTTTCTTTTTCATTCTGTTTATTAAAAAGTACATAGAAAATTAAAATGAAATGAAATTCGTGATGTATAATAATTAACTTTCTTTGTGAGTGTGCTCATTTGAACCTGTCGTGCATTAGTTTCTTGTCCCAATGACACATATCAGTGATAGAATAATTTAAGTCATATTTTGTCAAAATCAAGCAATATTATAAAGATAAAAAAGTACTGAAATAATAAAATTCCTTAGTGGAAAACTTTATAAAATTGTTTTATATATGTAAACATTTCTTGTACGGAGCGACCGATAATCGGATCGGTATCGGTATCGGACCGATATTGGCACTATGGGTTAACTATCGGACCTGCCGTTTTTTGACTGCCGATACATTGTTTTTTTTTTCACAGCAGAGTTGCAGAATAAAATATCCGTAAATAACCCAATTCTATAACCAGATCAGAAAGATTTTAAAAAAAAAAAAGGAAAAAAAAACATGTACACAGAAATTGTCACGTCCAAAAAAATTGCATCAGCGATATGACCTTGAAACAATAGGATTGGCATTTTTTAATTCTAATGTATGACCTTGAATGATACAATTAGTGAACATCTGTGCGTATTTTTTGTTGGGATGGGAAGTTGGGGGGGGGGACAAGACTTATGTGTGGGCGAAGTGTTACGAAATATGACAGGGAAGGGGTGAGCATGGGTTGACATACGTCATTAGCTGTAGCACGAGGAAAACACGTGTTTGGCATTGTTGTTGATAAAAAAAATATCAGTAACGGTATCTGTATCGGTAAAAATGCTGGGAAAAATATCAGTATCGGACTATCGGTAAAAAGGACATCAGCATGTATTCAGTCTGAGGACTTATTCCTAGCACCAGTAAAAGACATTTATATTTTGGGATTTACAATTAAATAAATAATTATTTTTACCCAGAGAAACGCATATGTAACTGTATTTTAGAAACATAATAATAAGGAAATATACTTGACATAAAATCCATTGAAATGTGAATTTTTTTTAGCTACATACACTTCAAATCCTTTGTAAAAAAAAAAAAGGTTGTCTCAAAGTTAAAAATGGTTGTCTGTAAAGTTCAAAAAGGTTGTCTCAAAGTTCAAAAAGGTTGTCTCAAAGTTCAAAAGGGTTGTCTCAAAGTTAAAAAAGGTTGTCTCAAAGTTAAAAAAGGTTGTCTCAAAGTTAAAAAAGGTTGTCTGTAAAGTTCAAAAAGGTTGTCTGTAAAGTTCAAAGAGGTTGTCTCAAAGTTCAAAAAGGTTGTCTGTAAAGTTCAAAAAGGTTGTCTCAAAGTTAAAAAAGGTTGTCTGTAAAGTTCAAAAAGGTTGTCTCAAAGTTAAAAATTAATAAACTAAGTAAAATAATAAATGCCACTATCATTTCCAGTTATTTAGAACATCTTTAATAATGACTGTGGGGAGGTGCAGGGTGGTAATGTCAGCAAGGAGTACAAATCTCAGTGAATGCAATAAATTATTAGTTTGCAACCCTACATCCTCCTCTTAATGAGACCTAATAATAGCTGAGGGAAAATAAAGCAGGCAGGGCATATGTTTGCCACACATGACCTTTGTATGCTATGTTACATTTAACAGGTGTTTGCCATGCATGACCTTTGTATGCTATGTTACATTTAACAGGTGTTTGCCATGCATGACCTTTGTATGCTATGTTACATTTAACAGGCGTTTGCCATGCATGACCTTTGTATGCTATGTTACATTTAACAGGTGTTTGCCATGCATGACCTTTGTATGCTATGTTACATTTAACAGGTGTTTGCCATGCATGACCTTTGTATGCTATGTTACATTTAACAGGTGTTTGCCATGCATGACCTTTGTATGCTATGTTACATTTAACAGGTGTTTGCCATGCATGACCTTTGTATGCTATGTTACATTTAACAGGTGTTTGCCATGCATGACCTTTGTATGCTATGTTACATTTAACAGGTGTTTGCCATGCATGACCTTTATATGCTATGTTACATTTAACAGGTGTTTGCCATGCATGACCTTTGTATGCTATGTTACATTTAACAGGCGTTTGCCATGCATGACCTTTGTATGCTAAGTTACATTTAACAGGTGTTTGCCATGCATGACCTTTGTATGCTATGTTACATTTAACAGGTGTTTGCCATGCATGACCTTTGTATGCTATGTTACATTTAACAGGTGTTTGCCATGCATGACCTTTGTATGCTATGTTACATTTAACAGGTGTTTGCCACACATGACCTTTGTATGCTATGTTACATTTAACAGGTGTTTGCCACGCATGACCTTAGTATGCTATGTTACATTTAACAGGTGTTTGCCACGCATGACCTTTGTATGCTATGTTACATTTAACAGGTGTTTGCCACGCATGACCTTTGTATGCTATGTTACATTTAACAGGTGTTTGCCATGCATGACCTTAGTATGCTATGTTACAGGTGTTTGCCATGCATGACCTTTGTATGCTATGTTACAGGTGTTTAAATACCACTATGGTCCTTGGTGTATAGAGATTTTACATTTTTTTTTGTAAACCCTTTTGCAAATGATCACAAAGGTCATTATCTTAGCCAGACATATTTCTATATTTGGAAATGATTTCAGCAACTTGCCTCGTCTCGTTTTTCTACTGCAATGAAGCTGGTGAACTGAGTGACTATAGAATACTGTTTACTCAACTCTATAATGTAATTTTTTAAATCCATCTTGGCCATCTGTAAAAAAAAAAAAAATTACAGTACATAATACCAGCATAAGTGTAAACATTATCACAAGCCTATAAAAAATTTAAGAAATACTGAAGTGAAAAGAGAAGAAGCTTTTGCTAGTAATATCATTGTGAATAAATGTAAAAATTATTGTGCTTGTATACAGTATCCAAAGATATTAAAGAAACAAAACAATGTGTAATAATGTTGATGCACGAACCTCATGGCCTGTTCTGTCTGAAGATAAGACTCCATCTTCCCAGTCTCTGATCACAGCTCTTGCTGTCAAACGATGGACAAGCTAAACACAGGTTGGCAGAGGAAATTTAAAGTATTTATTGTGGCTCAATGAAATTAATTTTCTTATGTGCCATCAAAAACTTTGTTCTTTTTAGATTTTAATATAAATTTCAATAAAACAGGTGTAATAAAGTAAAAATCTTACATAGCCTTCAGTAATGGAGAGCTCTGAAGTGGAGACAACTGTAGAAACCTGCTGCCCACTGATATTAGCTGAGAGAGTTGCCTTAATTTAAATATAATAAAAAAAATTATTTCATTCGATGAAATATATTTTTTGCAGTTCATTCAACATATTTACATTGTTTAACTTGTTCATTCAACATATTTACATTGTTTAACTTGTTCATTCAACATATTTACATTGTTTAACTTGTTCATTCAACATATTTACATTGTTTAACTTGTTCATTCAACATATTTACATTGTTTAACTTGTTCATTCAACATATTTACATTGTTTAACTTGTTCATTCAACATATTTACATTGTTTAACTTGTTCATTCAACATATTTACATTGTTTATCTTGTTCATTCAACATATTTACATTGTTTTACTTGTTCATTCAACATATTTACATTGTATAACTTGTTCATTCAACATATTTACATTGTTTAACTTGTTCATTCAACATATTTACATTGCTTTACTTGTTCATTCAACATATTTACATTGTTTTACTTGTTCATTCAACATATTTACATTGTCTAACTTGTTCATTCGACATATTTACATTGTTTAACTTGTATCCTCACCATTGTACAGTTAGGCACAAAGCCATAGATGACCTGTCGAGATCCATTGAACATAGCAGTGATCTGTTTTGGGGCCTGCACAGGTGGGCGTAGGTTGTCATCATACTGGCACCACTCTACCGACACAGAAGTTAACCCTGGTTGACTGGCTTTGTCCAGTTGATGTTTCACCTGACATATTTTTTTTTTTTTCATTAAAGTTCAAGAAACATGTTTTAAAAAAATTTTCTTAGGCTTAACACACAAAAAAAAAAGTCATGGACTTTATTATCTTTTCCCCTCAACTAACATAAAAATATTTTTAACTTTGTTAATATAACACCAGGGGACGAGGTGGCCCAGGCTTGGGCCCAGGTGAGTGCCAGAACTTTTAGGTTCCAAACATTTGTTAGAGAAAATAAAGGTGCTTGGGCATTTACTAGCCACATTTTCATAGTTCGCAGTGGCTACAGAAACATCCCAACCCTGCTCCATCTGACCCAGATGGTCTGTATAAGGTTCATTACAGAATTTTTTTTGTTTAGATGATAAAAACTTTTACCTTTGTTTCCCACTTGGACTTGGCCTTGTTATTAAAGAACTCAAAAGTTCCTCCAGACACACGAGCCAGAGCTTTCAGAACATAACTATTGCAAGTGTCACTGAGAAAACAAACAAAAAATGTAACCATTGCAGGAAATTTATACATTTCAGTGATTTGAGTTACAATCATCAAATATCATTGAGTTACAATCACCAAATATCATTGAGTTACAATCATCATACATCATTGAGTTACAATCATCATACATCATTGAGTTATAATCATCAAACATTATGTTAAATGTTTTTGTTTTCTATTATTGTTTTTTTTTTTGTAGTTTATTTACCAGTATTTAAATTCAACAAAAGTAAATCGTAGATATTTTAGATCTGTATAATTTAAACAGTAGATTTGTATAATCTGACTGCTATCCTAGCTATATAATATTGTACTAAGCCAACTGGACAGATATTTTTAAAAATTCTGCTGTACATCACTGGACCATAAAGTCCACTCATTGTCTCTGAATGTAGTTGTCATATCCCATTTGAGTTCCAAAATAATGACACGACTAAGTCCTTATGAGAATAAAGACTGAACTTAATAAATGAAAATGAAAAATCCTCAAGATATAATAGATATAATCCCCATCTCAACACAACATCAATGAATATCAGCACCATCTCAACACAACATCAATCAATATCAGCACCATCTCAACGCAACATCAATTAATATAAGCACCATCTCAACGCAACATCAATCAATATCAGCACCATCTCAACACAACATCAATCAATATCAGCACCATCTC
>JAGDYQ010000001.1:5462666-5727666 GCA_021962125.1 Bulinus truncatus | reverse complement strand
CATTGCATAACGAACGAAGTTCCAGCGTCATGTTCACTAAGCTGGATGTTCATTGTGTGGCACATTCACTATGCTGGATGTCAGCCCCGTAGCGTGAAAATTCTACAGCAGGGGCCAGGCATTCTACAGCAGGGGCCAGGCAATAGCAGGGGGGTAAAACATATTTTTTACTAAAAAAAACAAAAAAAGAGAGGGGAGACACACAACAAACGGGGGGGGGGGCCCCCCCCCCCCACCCCGGGGCCCGGGGGGGGGTTCATTGTGTGACACATTCACTATGCTAGATGTACATTGTGTGGCACATTTACTATGCAGGATGTTCATTTTGTGGTACATTCACTAAGTAGGATGTTCATTGTGCGGCACATTCACTATGCTGTATGTACATTGTGTGGCACATTTACTATGCAGGATGTTCATTTTGTGGTACATTCACTAAGTAGGATGTTCATTGTGCGGCACATTCACTATGCTGTATGTTCATTGTATGGCACATTTACTATGCAGGATGTTCATTGTGTGGCACATTCACTATGCTGGATGTACATCGTGTGGCACATTCACTATGCTGGATGTTCATTGTGTGACACATTTACTATGCTGGATGTTCATCGTGTGGCACATTCACTATCCTGGATGTACATCGTGTGGCACATTCACTATGCTGGATGTTCATTGTGTGGCACATTTACTATGCAGGATGTTCATTGTGTGGCACATTCACTATGCTGGATGTACATCGTGTGGCACATTCACTATGCTGGATGTTCATCGTGTGGCACATTCACTATGCTGGATGTACATCGTGTGGCACATTCATTAAGATGGTTATTCATTGTACGAAACAGAAAAACCCACAGACTAAGTGGAAAATCGTGTAATACTTTCAATGTTGCCCTGAAAAATTGAAAACAAAAATGTTGGAAAAGAAGCGACGGCAGAAATAAAGAGATGGTGGGGGAGAGGGGGTGTCGACAGGGAAGACACCAAACAGGAAGGAATCAGGTGAAATGGAAATGTGATTAGTAGATTCAAAAGGGGGGGGGTAACAATCGCCCATTTTACATTTGTTATAACATTTCCCCTGCCCGTGGTCTCTCAGAACGTTTGACCGAACAGTTTGTTAGGGGGGGGGGGGGGGGGGGGGGGGGGGGGGGGGGGGGGGGGGGGGGGGGGGGGGGGGGGGGGGGGGGGGGGGGGGGGGGGGGGGGGAGGAACAGTTTGTTAGTTTTTGGTCAGTCATTGGACAGAATGAAGCCATTAGAGAATTTAATTACTTTATTTATTTATAAAACTTTTTTTTAAAAAAAAAACCTATTTAAATATGATTTGTTTGTTTATAATATTAAATCCGATAATGTTTACAGAAACTATCTACAGATACACTTCAGATAAACAATTTGAAGATGATGTCAGACTTGACATACTGGACACAGCCGGGCAGGTACTACAGGTTCATTTATATTGGTAGACAGTAGAACACTGTGCATGGACTAATGATACAGGTGCAAAGAGGCGGATTAAACAGAATGTACAGACGCGAATTCTGGATGCCGACTTTTGACCACGTTAACCGTACATACTAGTCTTTATGTCGTTAAGAATCTGTTTTTAGGGGCTCGGGATTTCTTACGTGCTCGAGACCTCCAGCGAACCTAAACCGCCTATGTAGTAGACATTTTGGGTTTACATACATAATAGTCTATGTTATAGCTACACATTTCTTTCATATTCAAAAATATTTACATACTAGCCGTACCCTGCAAAAATCTTTGCATAGAGTTATATCCCTTTAGGCTTGATCGGTAGGCTGGGTTATTTTTGGGTTCGGGCAGATCCGATTTTTTCATGATTGCATTTTAAACTGGAATACTGTTGTATCAATTCTTTACTTTCGATTTAATGCAGAGCCCGCACCACTATTATTTTTATAGATTGTACTCAAGTTTACTATAGTTACTATGTGAAAGTTGGCACTTCAAAAAAATAAAAAGCAAAATGTAAAAAAAAAACTAATGCTACAAAAGGGCATCATTTTTTCCATTAAAAATTACCACTAATCAGTGACGTTGCTATTAAGTCTGGGGCCTTCACTAAAATGTTAGAAGGGAGTCCTAAAAGGGCCACATTGAAGGAGCCCATAGTAACGCCCCCCCCCCCGAGCTCGTTTCAAAACGACACCATGGCTATACTATATTTATCAGCTGATCATAAATGAGTCACGGTTCACTAACAGTTTCTCTAAGTCAATAATGCTATAAAAATACATTTCTCCAGACTTCACCTTATTGGACGGAGGGATACGGTATGTGGGGAGACTGCTTCATCCTTGTCTACTCCATCACCGAGGAACTCAGTTTCAAAGAAGTGCAGCACCTCAGGCAGCTGTTGGAGTCATCGAAAAAGTCGAACCCTTTCTGCTGCGTCCTGGTGGGCAACAAGAATGATCTTGTGTACGACAGGCAGGTCATGACACTGCAAGGTCAAGAGCTAGCAGACGACATGGGCTGTAAGTTCTACGAAATATCTACCTGTGATTGGAATCAGCTGCCCCAGGTAAAGTGTAGAAAATGTTTAGAAATGAAATTTTTTTTTTTTTATCTTAGGTATTTGTAAATATTCAGGTGGAATTTGCTTTGTCATGTATACATGTACTATGATCTCGACAGTTTATTCACTTTTTACTAGAATGTGATAGATTTTTGTATTCTTAGTTAACTTTAAGTAAAGATAAAAAAAAGACTACTGTTAGGGACTATTAATTAGACCGATTAGATCTTTTTAGACCAAACGTTTTTTGTGAAAATGTAATTTTTTTGTGTAAGAGGTAAACAGACAGGTAATTAATAACTTATACATTTACAATATAATTAATACACACGGCTATTCCATTAAGTCATGGAAGTCAAGTTTATAATCAACCAATCAACACAACACTGTTTTAAGTACTTTCCTCCCCTCCCCCTCTTTACAAAGAAAATCTTTCGGATTTTATTCGATTATATTTTTAATAATTAAATGCTAAAAAAATTTTATTGAGCTTTACAACTTCCACCCTCGCCCGTTATTTAATATGTATAGCGTCAAACAGTTTTTGTTGTGTTTTTAAATTTAAAGCCATCTAGTCAGGGGCGGATACTATGTCAGTTGAGACCCTGGGTGCAGAAGAAAATGTTGGCCCCTTTAGAAAAAGAGGGGCATATCTATGAATTGAAAATTAGGCTCTGTGGGGGCCCCTCTAATACGTAGGGGCCCTGGGCGCACGCTTGGTGCGTCCGTCCTTAAATCCGCCTCTGAATCTTGTACGTATTATTATTACCTTATATCACAGTTTAACATGCTAGTCACCTGATAAAATTGGTTAGCAAAAATATCACTTCACAGTACAATAAAATATAGATAAAGATTTTAATGACGAAATAAATACAGAAATATTTGAATATAATTGCGCAAAGTTTAGACTCACATTTAAGCACGCTTTGAACGGACCGACAGACAGACAGACAGACCGACAATATATTTAAAAAAAAACATGCGAAGAATTATTTAACTTCCTCTAAGTCTCATTAATTGACTTATAAACTTTTTTTTCATAACATAATGAAACAAACAATTTGTATTGCATGAGATTATCAAACCACCTGTTTGGTATTGTGTAGATCACACGGTGTTTATCTTATATCGAACAGGTTTCTGATATCTTCACTGACCTATATGCTAGCTGGAGACGATCCAGGATGCCGAGAGATGGACGCCAGAGAAAACCCAGCTCTAGTGCCAAGTTTAAACTGGCCATACAAAAAGTGATCTCAGGAAAAAATAGTAATGTTAAAAAAAATTCTTCCAGTAGCAACGGATCAATTTGATTGACAATATTGTACTTTCCTATTGTTGGTGTGTACACGTGTGTGTGTGCGTGCGTGCGTGCGTGCGTGTGTGTGTGTGTGTGTATGTATATATATATATATGACTACCAACAATAGGAAAGTACAATATTGTCAATCAAATTGATCCGTTGCTACTGGAAGAATTTTTTTTAACATTATATATATATATATATATATATATATATATATATATATATCAAAAAGTATATGGTACTTACTGTGTGTCAAAAAGTTGTTAATATAATATCACATATTATTGTGCTGGTTTTGCGCTGTTAAGTCTAAAGGACACAAAGCCAGTATGTAAAATATATTTTTTTTTTTCAAAGCAAAGTCTGTGAATGTGATATTTAAACACTCTATGTTTGAGACATGCTGATGAAATTGTAATGCTTGTATATAACTATACATATTTTCCATTGTTTTCGCCAGTCCCCGGTGTAAAATCAAAAATAAATATTCATAAAGAATTTTGACTTCTGTGTTTGACCAATGATTGATTATGTTTTGTACATTTATAATATATTTTGAAATGAAAAAAGGTAGGCCTATCTATATGACACACTTTCAACATGTAGGTCAACCAAGTTGACACACTTTCAACATGTAGGTCGACCAAGTTGACACACTTTCAACATGTAGGTCTACCAAGTTGACACATTTTCAACATGTAGGTCTACCAAGTTGACACACTTTCAACATGTAGGTCGACCAAGTTGACACACTTTCAACATGTAGGTCTACCAAGTTGACACACTTTCAACATGTAGGTCTACCAAGTTGACACACTTTCAACATGTAGGTCTACCAAGTTGACACACTTTCAACATATTGGCCTATCTAGTTGACACACCTTTAACATGTAGGTCGACCAAGTTGACAATTTCAACATATTGGCCTATCTAGTTGACACACTTTCAACATGTAGGCCAACCAAGGTGACACACTTTCAACAAGTAGGTCTACCAAGTTGACACACTCTCAAGTTGACAATTTCAACATATAGGCCTATCTAGTTGACACACTTTCAACATGTTGGTCTATCTAGTTGACACACTTTCAACATGTAGGTCGACAAAGTTGACACAATTTCAACTATACGCCTAGCTATTATTCATTTATTTCAAAAGAAGTCATATCCAAGCACAACTTACATTTAGCAAACATATTAGACATTAACGATGGCTATAAATAAAAATTTTCTGAATTAGAAAGAGATTTAGGTCACACACTGTTTTAGGAAATCAAATCTTAATTTACAACATAGACTCTTCCAGCCCCGTAGCGTGAAAATTCTACAGCAGGGGGCCAGGCAATAGCAGGGGGGACAGGTAATACATTTTACTAAGTAGAGCAAATAAGCAGAGGGGGGCCAGACAAAACGCAGGAGGGGCCCGGCCATCTGCCCCCCCCTGCACGCTACGGCCTGGACTCTTCTATAGACTTTAGATAATTTACGACATCTCCATAGGTTAAAATCATATGCCTTCAGCAATTGGAAGATTAACGACAATAAAATGTTTTATCAAGAAAAATAATTTCACCTGTCAGTCTTTACGATATGAGATACGGTATACATATATATATATATATATATATATATATATATATATATATATATATATATAAAACCCCTATTAAAAGAAATCCTGCTATCAATCTGTTATCAATAACAGAGACTGCAGTACATCAGGTTAATAGTGTGTTGGATTGAAGTTGTACAAAATTAAACTTTCATAAAATGTGTCATTAAATGCATGCACCAAGACTATTTAATGATACAATATTACAAATGAAGAAATTTAAAATCGGATTCTTAAAGACTTCCCTCACATTCAGGAATTATTAATTCAATAATTGAGATGCTTATCAAGAGAGGTAACCTTTAAACGACATTTTGACAGTATTTAACGAAGATTTATCTCCCTTTTATTGATAAATCATTCATTTATTAATTATACTTCGTATAAATTGTAAGGTTCATCTTTCTAAATCTCTAATGTCTAAATAGTGAAAAACGAGTTTTAGATTTATTTGTTTGTTAATTTTCATACTCGGATAATAAATCATTTTAATTTGTTACATTTATATGAACAAATGGAAGTTAATAAAATGCTAATTTAACTTTTATTTATTGTTTCCTACAATTGACATTTTACTGACATAGTCAAAAGAAGATCATAATATATGTCCGAAAATATAAGTTTGTGGAACAGATTGATATATATTTTAACAAATATGTTGTCGCAGCTATTCTAAGACAAAACCATATCAGTGCTAGTAACATTGTGCACACTAAAATGATTATAATATCAATCCATTCCGCCATTTGACTTTCTCACAAGAAGAAATTATTTAATATATAATTTTGTGTTACAAAAACAAATGTAGATTAAGATAAAAGTATACTATTAAACATGGAAGATTGGCAGCAATATGTACAAGTTAAATACAGAACATTGGCAGCAATATGTACAAATTAATTACAGAACATTGACAGCAATATGTACAAGTTAAATACAGAACATTGGCAGCAATATGTACAAGTTAATTACAGAACATTGGCAGCAATATGTACAAGTTAATTACAGAACATTGGCAGCAATATGTACAAGTTAATTACAGAACATTGGCAGCAATATGTACAAGTTATTTACAGAACATTGGCAGCAATATGTACAAGTTAATTACAGAACATTGGCAGCAATATGTACAAGTTAATTACAGAACATTGGCAGCAATATGTACAAGTTATTTACAGAACATTGGCAGCAATATGTACAAGTTAATTACAGAACATTGGCAGCAATATGTACAAGTTATTTACAGAACATTGGCAGCAATATGTACAAGTTAATTACAGAACATTGGCAGCAATATGTACAAGTTAATTACAGAACATTGGCAGCAATATGTACAAGTTATTTACAGAACATTGGCAGCAATATGTACAAGTTAATTACAGAACATTGGCAGCAATATGTACAAGTTATTTACAGAACATTGGCAGCAATATGTACAAGTTAATTACAGAACATTGGCAGCAATATGTACAAGTTAATTACAGAACATTGGCAGCAATATGTACAAGTTATTTACAGAACATTGGCAGCAATATGTACAAGTTAATTACAGAACATTGGCAGCAATATGTACAAGTTATTTACAGAACATTGGCAGCAATATGTACAAGTTAATTACAGAACATTGGCAGCAATATGTACAAGTTAATTACAGAACATTGGCAGCAATATGTACAGGTTAATAACAGAACAATTGTAGCAATATGTACTATCTAAACACGGAATATTTGTGGCTATATGTACAAGTGTGTAGGAGTATATAATATGTGTGGCTATATGTACAAGTGAATTTTTGATGCTAGCCATTTTATAAAGTAAAGATATTCCACTTAAGATATTCCACTAAAGATAGTTCCCTAAACATACACACAGGTAGATAAACTAAAGATATTCCACATACACACAAGAAGATTGTGACTTTAATGTCTTATATTTAAAAAAAACCGATATATCGGAGACTATTTGAGCTAGGAGGATTACGTGGAAGTTTGTTCTAGCTCCACAGGAGCAGTACCCGTGGGAATGATCTTACTTGCTAACTCATCTGTGGTGGGGATGAAAGAATGATACAAAAAAAAAACCGTTTAATACGTTGTTGCTATGATCAAGAGATGAGCATTTCATCCTACCATGAACTTTAATAATTCAATTTCAAAGCTTTTACATTTAAGTTTTGTGTGTAATTTAATGCAGCGATATTTAATCAGAGAAGAGCCGTTATTTACTTTTTGAAACCCCCCCCCCCAACTAAAGGCCTACCAACTCATCTACTTCACCCCCTACTACAAGACAATGCACCCATAAGCTCATCTAGGCCTGAGTTTAAAGGTAAATTAAAACAGATTAATAACTTTAGTCACTTCACAAAATATTAAATGAAAGCACATTAAAATATAGACGACAAAAATAATTTTAGAAATACACAAAGTGAATAGAAGTGCGCAGATTTTAGACTCATACTTTTGTACACTTTGAATGGACCGACAGACAATGAGATTAACAGAAATCCAGAATTTCACATATATAGGTTTAAAAACTGTATAACATTTCAGAAAACACCAACATCTTGTTGAATGGAAAGAAATGTATATGTTATGTATATATGTGTATAGAGCCTTTCTAATGTTTTTGGAGCCTTGGGCCAAGCGACCATTGGGGACCGTTGGAAAAAGTTTCATTTAAAGGCCGGGGGGGGGGGGGGGGGGGGTAGGCAATGGTACTTTAGTCTATTTTGTAGCTCTAGGCAATGTCACTTTTAGTCTATTTTGTAGCTCTAGGCAATGTCACTTTTAGTCTATTTAGTAGCTCTAGGCAATAGTACTTTTAGTCTATTTAGTAGCTCTAGGCAATAGTACTTTTAGTCTATTTAGTAGCTCTAGGCAATAGTACTTTTAGTCTATTTAGTAGCTCTAGGCAATAGTACTTTTAGTCTATTTAGTAGCTCTAGGCAATAGTACTTTTAGTCTATTTTGTAGCTCTAGGCAATAGTACTTTTAGTCTATTTTGTAGCTCTAGGCAATAGTACTTTTAGTCTATTTTGTAGCTCTAGGCAATAGTACTTTTAGTTTATTTAGTAGCTCTAGGCAATAGTACTTTTAGTCTATTTTGTAGCTCTAGGCAATAGTACTTTTAGTCTATTTTGTAGCTCTAGGCAATAGTACTTTTAGTCTATTTTGTAGCTCTAGGCAATGGTACTTTTAGTCTATTTTGTAGCTCTAGGTAATGTCACTTTTAGTCTATTTTGTAGCTCTAGGCAATGTCACTTTTAGTCTATTTTGTAGCTCTAGGCAATGTCACTTTTAGTCTATTTGTAGCTCTAGGCAATAGTACTTTTAGTCTATTTAGTAGCTCTAGGCAATGGTACTTTTAGTCTATTTAGTAGCTCCAGGCAATAGTACTCTTAGTCTATTTTGTAGCTCTAGGCAATGTCACTTTTAGTCTATTTTGTAGCTCTAGACAATAGTACTTTTAGTCTATTTTGTAGCTCTAGGAAATAGTACTTTTAGTCTATTTTGTAGCTCTAGGCAATGGTACTTTTAGTCTATTTTGTAGCTCTAGGCAATGTCACTTTTAGTCTATTTTGTAGCTCTAGGCAATGTCACTTTTAGTCTTTTTTGTAGCTCTAGGCAATAGTACTTTTAGTCTATTTAGTAGCTCTAGGCAATAGTACTTTTAGTCTATTTTGTAGTTCTAGGCAATGTCACTTTTAGTCTATTTTGTAGCTCTAGGCAATGTCGCTTTTAGTCTATTTTGTAGCTCTAGGCAATAGTACTTTTAGTCTATTTAGTAGCTCTAGACAATAGTACTTTTAGTCTATTTAGTAGCTCTAGACAATAGTACTTTTAGTCTATTTAGTAGCTCTAGGCAATGTCACTTTTAGTCTATTTAGTAGCTCTAGGCAATAGTACTTTTAGTCTATTTTGTAGCTCTAGGCAATGTCACTTTTAGTCTATTTTGTAGCTCTAGGCAATGTCACTTTTAGTCTATTTTGTAGCTCTAGGCAATAGTACTTTTAGTCTATTTAGTAGCTCTAGGCAATAGTACTTTTAGTCTATTTTGTAGCTCTAGGCAATAGTACTTTTAGTCTATTTTGTAGCTCTAGGCAATAGTCACTTTTAGTCTATTTGTAGCTCTAGGCAATAGTACTTTTAGTCTATTTTGTAGCTCTAGGCAATAGTACTTTTAGTCTATTTTGTAGCTCTAGGCAATAGTACTTTTAGTCTATTTTGTAGCTCTAGGCAATAGTACTTTTAGTCTATTTAGTAGCTCTAGACATTAGTACTTTTAGTCTATTTTGTAGCTCTAGGAAATGTCACTTTTAGTCTATTTTGTAGCTCTAGGCAATGTCACTTTTAGTCTATTTTGTAGCTCTAGGCAATGTCACTTTTAGTCTATTTTGTAGCTCTAGGAAATAGTACTTTTAGTCTATTTAGTAGCTCTAGGCAATGTCACTTTTAGTCTATTTAGTAGCTCTAGGCAATAGTACTTTTAGTCTATTTAGTAGCTCTAGACAATAGTACTTTTATTCTATTTAGTAGCTCTAGGCAATAGTACTTTTAGTCTATTTAGTAGCTCTAGGCAATAGTACTTTTAGTCTATTTTGTAGCTCTAGGCAATAGCACTTTTAGTCTATTTTGTAGCTCTAGGCAATGTCAATTTTAGTCTATTTGTAGCTCTAGGCAATAGTACTTTTAGTCTATTTAGTAGCTCTAGGCAATAGTACTTTTAGTCTATTTAGTAGCTCTAGGCAATAGTACTTTTAGTCTATTTTGTAGCTCTAGGCAATGTCATTTTTAGTCTATTTTGTAGCTCTAGACAATAGTACTTTTAGTCTATTTTGTAGCTCTAGGCAATGTCACTTTTAGTCTATTTTGTAGCTCTAGGCAATGGTACTTTTAGTCTATATTGTAGCTCTAGGCAATGTCACTTTTAGTCTATTTTGTAGCTCTAGGCAATGTCACTTTTAGTCTTTTTTGTAGCTCTAGGCAATAGTACTTTTAGTCTATTTAGTAGCTCTAGGCAATAGTACTTTTAGTCTATTTTGTAGTTCTAGGCAATGTCACTTTTAGTCTATTTTGTAGCTCTAGGCAATGTCACTTTTAGTCTATTTTGTAGCTCTAGGCAATGTCACTTTTAGTCTATTTTGTAGCTCTAGGCAATAGTACTTTTAGTCTATTTAGTAGCTCTAGACAATAGTACTTTTAGTCTATTTAGTAGCTCTAGGCAATGTCACTTTTAGTCTATTTAGTAGCTCTAGGCAATAGTACTTTTAGTCTATTTTGTAGCTCTAGGCAATGTCACTTTTGGTCTATTTTGTAGCTCTAGGCAATGTCACTTTTAGTCTATTTTGTAGCTCTAGGCAATAGTACTTTTAGTTTATTTAGTAGCTCTAGGCAATAGTACTTTTAGTCGATTTTGTAGCTCTAGGCAATAGTACTTTTAGTCTATTTAGTAGCTCTAGACATTAGTACTTTTAGTCTATTTTGTAGCTCTAGGCAATGGTACTTTTAGTCTATTTTGTAGCTCTAGGTAATGTCACTTTTAGTCTATTTTGTAGCTCTAGGCAATGTCACTTTTAGTCTATTTTGTAGCTCTAGGCAATGTCACTTTTAGTCTATTTGTAGCTCTAGGCAATAGTACTTTTAGTCTATTTAGTAGCTCTAGGCAATAGTACTTTTAGTTTATTTAGTAGCTCTAGGCAATAGTACTTTTAGTCTATTTTGTAGCTCTAGGCAATGTCACTTTTAGTCTATTTTGTAGCTCTAGACAATAGTACTTTTAGTCTATTTTGTAGCTCTAGGAAATAGTACTTTTAGTCTATTTTGTAGCTCTAGGCAATGGTACTTTTAGTCTATTTTGTAGCTCTAGGCAATGTCACTTTTAGTCTATTTTGTAGCTCTAGGCAATGTCACTTTTAGTCTTTTTTGTAGCTCTAGGCAATAGTACTTTTAGTCTATTTAGTAGCTCTAGGCAATAGTACTTTTAGTCTATTTTGTAGTTCTAGGCAATGTCACTTTTAGTCTTTTTTGTAGCTCTAGACAATAATACTTTTAGTTTATTTAGTAGCTCTAGGCAATAGTACTTTTAGTCTATTTTGTAGCTCTAGGCAATAGTACTTTTAGTCTATTTAGTAGCTCTAGACAATAGTACTTTTAGTCTATTTTGTAGCTCTAGGCAATGTCACTTTTAGTCTATTTTGTAGCTCTAGGCAATAGTACTTTTAGTCTATTTTGTAGCTCTAGGCAATGTCACTTTTAGTCTATTTTGTAGCTCTAGGCAATAGTACTTTTAGTCTATTTAGTAGCTCTAGGCAATAGTACTTTTAGTCTATTTTGTAGCTCTAGGAAATGTCACTTTTAGTCTATTTTGTAGCTCTAGGCAATGTCACTTTTAGTCTATTTTGTAGCTCTAGGCAATGTCACTTTTAGTCTATTTTGTAGCTCTAGGCAATAGTACTTTTAGTCTATTTAGTAGCTCTAGGCAATGTCACTTTTAGTCTATTTAGTAGCTCTAGGCAATAGTACTTTTAGTCTATTTAGTAGCTCTAGACAATAGTACTTTTATTCTATTTAGTAGCTCTAGGCAATAGTACTTTTAGTCTATTTAGTAGCTCTAGGCAATAGTACTTTTAGTCTATTTTGTAGCTCTAGGCAATAGCACTTTTAGTCTATTTTGTAGCTCTAGGCAATGTCAATTTTAGTCTATTTGTAGCTCTAGGCAATAGTACTTTTAGTCTATTTAGTAGCTCTAGGCAATAGTACTTTTAGTCTATTTAGTAGCTCTAGGCAATAGTACTTTTAGTCTATTTTATAGCTCTAGGCAATGTCATTTTTAGTCTATTTTATAGCTCTAGACAATAGTATTTTTAGTCTATTTTGTAGCTCTAGGCAATGTCACTTTTAGTCTATTTTGTAGCTCTAGGCAATGGTACTTTTAGTCTATATTGTAGCTCTAGGCAATGTCACTTTTAGTCTATTTTGTAGCTCTAGGCAATGTCATTTTTAGTCTTTTTTGTAGCTCTAGGCAATAGTACTTTTAGTCTATTTAGTAGCTCTAGGCAATAGTACTTTTAGTCTATTTTGTAGTTCTAGGCAATGTCACTTTTAGTCTATTTTGTAGCTCTAGGCAATGTCACTTTTAGTCTATTTTGTAGCTCTAGGCAATGTCACTTTTAGTCTATTTTGTAGCTCTAGGCAATAGTACTTATAGTCTATTTTGTAGCTCTAGACAATAGTACTTTTAGTCTATTTAGTAGCTCTAGGCAATAGTACTTTTAGTCTATTTTGTAGCTCTAGGCAATAGTACTTTTAGTCTATTTAGTAGCTCTAGGCAATAGTACTTTTAGTCTATTTTGTAGCTCTAGGCAATGTCACTTTTGGTCTATTTTGTAGCTCTAGGCAATGTCACTTTTAGTCTATTTTGTAGCTCTAGGCAATAGTACTTTTAGTTTAATTAGTAGCTCTAGGCAATAGTACTTTTAGTCGATTTTGTAGCTCTAGGCAATAGTACTTTTAGACTATTTTGTAGCTCTAGGCAATAGTACTTTTAGTCTATTTTGTAGCTCTAGGCAATGGTACTTTTAGTCTATTTTGTAGCTCTAGGTAATGTCACTTTTAGTCTATTTTGTAGCTCTAGGCAATGTCACTTTTAGTCTATTTTGTAGCTCTAGGCAATGTCACTTTTAGTCTATTTGTAGCTCTAGGCAATAGTACTTTTAGTCTATTTAGTAGCTCTAGGCAATGGTACTTTTAGTTTATTTAGTAGCTCCAGGCAATAGTACTTTTAGTCTATTTTGTAGCTCTAGGCAATGTCACTTTTAGTCTATTTTGTAGCTCTAGACAATAGTACTTTTAGTCTATTTTGTAGCTCTAGGAAATAGTACTCTTAGTCTATTTTGTAGCTCTAGGAAATAGTACTTTTAGTCTATTTTGTAGCTCTAGGCAATGTCACTTTTAGTCTATTTTGTAGCTCTAGGCAATGTCACTTTTAGTCTTTTTTGTAGCTCTAGGCAATAGTACTTTTAGTCTATTTAGTAGCTCTAGGCAATAGTACTTTTAGTCTATTTTGTAGTTCTAGGCAATGTCACTTTTAGTCTTTTTTGTAGCTCTAGACAATAATACTTTTAGTCTATTTTGTAGCTCTAGGCAATAGTACTTTTAGTCTATTTTGTAGCTCTAGACAATAGTACTTTTAGTCTATTTAGTAGCTCTAGACAATAGTACTTTTAGTCTATTTAGTAGCTCTAGGCAATGTCACTTTTAGTCTATTTAGTAGCTCTAGGCAATAGTACTTTTAGTCTATTTTGTAGCTCTAGGCAATGTCACTTTTGGTCTATTTTGTAGCTCTAGGCAATGTCACTTTTAGTCTATTTTGTAGCTCTAGACAATAGTACTTTTAGTCTATTTTGTAGCTCTAGGAAATAGTACTTTTAGTCTATTTTGTAGCTCTAGGTAATGGTACTTTTAGTCTATTTTGTAGCTCTAGGCAATGTCACTTTTAGTCTATTTGTAGCTCTAGACAATAGTACTTTTAGTCTATTTAGTAGCTCTAGGCAATAGTACTTTTAGTCTATTTAGTAGCTCTAGGCAATAGTACTTTTAGTCTATTTTGTAGCTCTAGACAATAGTACTTTTAGTCTATTTTGTAGCTCTAGGCAATAGTACTTTTAGTCTATTTTGTAGCTCTAGGAAATGTCACTTTTAGTCTATTTTGTAGCTCTAGGCAATGTCACTTTTAGTCTATTTTGTAGCTCTAGGCAATGTCACTTTTAGTCTATTTTGTAGCTCTAGGCAATAGTACTTTTAGTCTATTTAGTAGCTCTAGGCAATGTCACTTTTAGTCTATTTAGTAGCTCTAGGCAATAGTACTTTTAGTCTATTTAGTAGCTCTAGACAATAGTACTTTTAGTCTATTTAGTAGCTCTAGGCAATAGTACTTTTAGTCTATTTAGTAGCTCTAGGCAATAGTACTTTTAGTCTATTTTGTAGCTCTAGGCAATAGCACTTTTAGTCTATTTTGTAGCTCTAGGCAATGTCAATTTTAGTCTATTTGTAGCTCTAGGCAATAGTACTTTTAGTCTATTTAGTAGCTCTAGGCAATAGTACTTTTAGTCTATTTAGTAGCTCTAGGCAATAGTACTTTTAGTCTATTTTATAGCTCTAGGCAATGTCATTTTTAGTCTATTTTGTAGCTCTAGACAATAGTACTTTTAGTCTATTTTGTAGCTCTAGGCAATGTCACTTTTAGTCTATTTTGTAGCTCTAGGCAATGGTACTTTTAGTCTATATTGTAGCTCTAGGCAATGTCACTTTTAGTCTATTTTGTAGCTCTAGGCAATGTCATTTTTAGTCTTTTTTGTAGCTCTAGGCAATAGTACTTTTAGTCTATTTAGTAGCTCTAGGCAATAGTACTTTTAGTCTATTTTGTAGCTCTAGGCAATGTCACTTTTAGTCTATTTTGTAGCTCTAGGCAATGTCACTTTTAGTCTATTTTGTAGCTCTAGGCAATGTCACTTTTAGTCTATTTTGTAGCTCTAGGCAATAGTACTTTTAGTCTATTTTGTAGCTCTAGGCAATAGTACTTTTAGTCTATTTTGTAGCTCTAGGCAATAGTACTTTTAGTCTATTTTGTAGCTCTAGGCAATAGTACTTTTAGTCTATTTTGTAGCTCTAGGCAATGTCACTTTTGGTCTATTTTGTAGCTCTAGGCAATGTCACTTTTAGTCTATTTTGTAGCTCTAGGCAATAGTACTTTTAGTTTAATTAGTAGCTCTAGGCAATAGTACTTTTAGTCGATTTTGTAGCTCTAGGCAATAGTACTTTTAGACTATTTTGTAGCTCTAGGCAATAGTACTTTTAGTCTATTTTGTAGCTCTAGGCAATGGTACTTTTAGTCTATTTTGTAGCTCTAGGTAATGTCACTTTTAGTCTATTTTGTAGCTCTAGGCAATGTCACTTTTAGTCTATTTTGTAGCTCTAGGCAATGTCACTTTTAGTCTATTTGTAGCTCTAGGCAATAGTACTTTTAGTCTATTTAGTAGCTCTAGGCAATGGTACTTTTAGTCTATTTAGTAGCTCCAGGCAATAGTACTCTTAGTCTATTTTGTAGCTCTAGGCAATGTCACTTTTAGTCTATATTGTAGCTCTAGACAATAGTACTTTTAGTCTTTTTTGTAGCTCTAGGAAATAGTACTTTTAGTCTATTTTGTAGCTCTAGGCAATGGTACTTTTAGTCTATTTTGTAGCTCTAGGCAATGTCACTTTTAGTCTATTTTGTAGCTCTAGGCAATGTCACTTTTAGTCTTTTTTGTAGCTCTAGGCAATAGTACTTTTAGTCTATTTAGTAGCTCTAGGCAATAGTACTTTTAGTCTATTTTGTAGTTCTAGGCAATGTCACTTTTAGTCTATTTTGTAGCTCTAGACAATAGTACTTTTAGTCTATTTTGTAGCTCTAGGCAATAGTACTTTTAGTCTATTTTGTAGCTCTAGACAATAGTACTTTTAGTCTATTTAGTAGCTCTAGGCAATGTCACTTTTAGTCTATTTAGTAGCTCTAGGCAATAGTACTTTTAGTCTATTTTGTAGCTCTAGGCAATGTCACTTTTGGTCTATTTTGTAGCTCTAGGCAATGTCACTTTTAGTCTATTTTGTAGCTCTAGGCAATAGTAGCTTTTAGTCTATTTTGTAGCTCTAGGCAATAGTACTTTTAGTCTATTTAGTAGCTCTAGACAATAGTACTTTTAGTCTATTTTGTAGCTCTAGGCAATGTCACTTTTAGTCTATTTGTACCTCTAGGCAATAGTACTTTTAGTCTATTTAGTAGCTCTAGGCAATAGTACTTTTAGTCTATTTAGTAGCTCTAGGCAATAGTACTTTTAGTCTATTTTGTAGCTCTAGGCAATGTCACTTTTAGTCTATTTTGTAGCTCTAGACAATAGTACTTTTAGTCTATTTTGTAGCTCTAGGCAATAGTACTTTTAGTCTATTTTGTAGCTCTAGGCAATGTCACTTTTAGTCTATTTTGTAGCTCTAGACAATAGTACTCTTAGTCTATTTTGTAGCTCTAGGAAATAGTACTTTTAGTCTATTTTGTAGCTCTAGGCAATGGTACTTTTAGTCTATTTTGTAGCTCTAGGCAATGTCACTTTTAGTCTATTTTGTAGCTCTAGGCAATGTCACTTTTAGTCTTTTTTGTAGCTCTAGGCAATAGTACTTTTAGTCTATTTAGTAGCTCTAGGCAATAGTACTTTTAATCTATTTTGTAGCTCTAGGAAATGTCACTTTTAGTCTATTTTGTAGCTCTAGGCAATGTCACTTTTAGTCTATTTTGTAGCTCTAGGCAATGTCACTTTTAGTCTATTTTGTAGCTCTAGGCAATAGTACTTTTAGTCTATTTAGTAGCTCTAGGCAATGTCACTTTTAGTCTATTTTGTAGCTCTAGGCAATAGTACTTTTAGTCTATTTAGTAGCTCTAGACAATAGTACTTTTATTCTATTTAGTAGCTCTAGGCAATAGTACTTTTAGTCTATTTAGTAGCTCTAGGCAATAGTACTTTTAGTCTATTTTGTAGCTCTAGGCAATAGCACTTTTAGTCTATTTTGTAGCTCTAGGCAATAGTAGTTTTAGTCTATTTAGTAGCTCTAGGCAATAGTACTTTTAGTCTATTTTATAGCTCTAGGCAATGTCATTTTTAGTCTATTTTGTAGCTCTAGACAATAGTACTTTTAGTCTATTTTGTAGCTCTAGGAAATAGTACTTTTAGTCTATTTTGTAGCTCTAGGCAATGGTACTTTTAGTCTATATTGTAGCTCTAGGCAATGTCACTTTTAGTCTTTTTTGTAGCTCTAGGCAATAGTACTTTTAGTCTATTTAGTAGCTCTAGGCAATAGTACTTTTAGTCTATTTTGTAGTTCTAGGCAATGTCACTTTTAGTCTATTTTGTAGCTCTAGGCAATAGTACTTATAATCTATTTTGTAGCTCTAGACAATAGTACTTTTAGTCTATTTAGTAGCTCTAGGCAATAGTACTTTTAGTCTATTTAGTAGCTCTAGACAATAGTACTTTTAGTCTATTTAGTAGCTCTAGACAATAGTACTTTTATCTATTTAGTAGCTCTAGGCAATAGTACTTTTAGTCTATTTAGTAGCTCTAGGCAATAGTACTTTTAGTCTATTTTGTAGCTCTAGGCAATAGTACTTTTAGTCTATTTTGTAGCTCTAGGCAATAGTACTTTTAGTCTATTTTGTAGCTCTAGACAATAGTACTTTTAGTCTATTTTGTAGCTCTAGGCAATGGTACTTTTAGTCTATTTTGTAGCTCTAGGTAATGTCACTTTTAGTCTATTTTGTAGCTCTAGGCAATGTCACTTTTAGTCTATTTTGTAGCTCTAGGCAATAGTACTTTTAGTCTATTTTGTAGCTCTAGGCAATAGTACTTTTAGTCTATTTTGTAGCTCTAGGCAATGGTACTTTTAGTCTATTTTGTAGCTCTAGGTAATGTCACTTTTAGTCTATTTTGTAGCTCTAGGCAATGTCACTTTTAGTCTATTTTGTAGCTCTAGGCAATGTCACTTTTAGTCTATTTTGTAGCTCTAGGCAATAGTACTTTTAGTCTATTTTGTAGCTCTAGGCAATAGTACTTTTAGTCTATTTTGTAGCTCTAGGCAATGTCACTTTTAGTCTATTTTGTAGCTCTAGGCAATAGTACTTTTAGTCTTTTTAGTAGCTCTAGGCAATAGTACTTTTAGTCTATTTAGTAGCTCTAGGCAATAGTACTTTTAGTCTATTTTGTAGCTCTAGGCAATAGTACTTTTAGTCTATTTTGTAGCTCTAGGCAATAGTACTTTTAGTCTATTTTGTAGCTCTAGGCAATAGTACTTTTAGTCTATTTTGTAGCTCTAGGCAATAGTACTTTTAGTCTATTTTGTAGCTCTAGGCAATGGTACTTTTAGTCTATTTTGTAGCTCTAGGTAATGTCACTTTTATTCTATTTTGTAGCTCTAGGCAATGTCACTTTTAGTCTATTTTGTAGCTCTAGGCAATGTCACTTTTAGTCTATTTGTAGCTCTAGGCAATAGTACTTTTAGTCTATTTAGTAGCTCTAGGCAATAGTACTTTTAGTCTATTTAGTAGCTCTAGGCAATAGTACTTTTAGTCTATTTTGTAGCTCTAGGCAATGTCACTTTTAGTCTTTTTTGTAGCTCTAGACAATAATACTTTTAGTCTATTTTGTAGCTCTAGGCAATAGTACTTTTAGTCTATTTTGTAGCTCTAGGCAATGTCACTTTTAGTCTATTTTGTAGCTCTAGACAATAGTACTTTTAGTCTATTTTGTAGCTCTAGGAAATAGTACTTTTAGTCTATTTTGTAGCTCTAGGTAATGGTACTTTTAGTCTATTTTGTAGCTCTAGGCAATGTCACTTTTAGTCTATTTGTAGCTCTAGGCAATAGTACTTTTAGTCTATTTAGTAGCTCTAGGCAATAGTACTTTTAGTCTATTTAGTAGCTCTAGGCAATAGTACTTTTAGTCTATTTTGTAGCTCTAGGCAATGTCACTTTTAGTCTATTTTGTAGCTCTAGACAATAGTACTTTTAGTCTATTTTGTAGCTCTAGGCAATAGTACTTTTAGTCTAATTTGTAGCTCTAGGCAATGTCACTTTTAGTCTATTTTGTAGCTCTAGACAATAGTACTTTTAGTCTATTTTGTAGCTCTAGGCAATGTCAATTTTAGTCTATTTGTAGCTCTAGGCAATGTCACTTTTAGTCTATTTTGTAGCTCTAGGCAATAGTACTTTTAGTCTATTTTGTAGCTCTAGGCAATAGTACTTTTAGTCTATTTTGTAGCTCTAGGCAATGTCACTTTTAGTCTATTTTGTAGCTCTAGGCAATGTCACTTTTAGTCTATTTTGTAGCTCTAGGCAATGTCACTTTTAGTCTATTTTGTAGCTCTAGGCAATAGTACTTATAGTCTATTTTGTAGCTCTAGACAATAGTACTTTTAGTCTATTTAGTAGCTCTAGGCAATAGTACTTTTAGTCTATTTAGTAGCTCTAGGCAATAGTACTTTTAGTCTATTTAGTAGCTCTAGGCAATAGTACTTTTAGTCTATTTTGTAGCTCTAGGCAATAGTACTTTTAGTCTATTTTGTAGCTCTAGGCAATAGTACTTTTAGTCTATTTTGTAGCTCTAGGCAATAGTACTTTTAGTCTATTTAGTAGCTCTAGGCAATAGTACTTTTAGTCTATTTTGTAGCTCTAGGCAATGTCACTTTTAGTCTATTTTGTAGCTCTAGGCAATGTCACTTTTAGTCTATTTTGTAGCTCTAGGCAATGTCACTTTAGTCTATTTTGTAGCTCTAGGCAATGGTACTTTTAGTCTATTTTGTAGCTCTAGGAAATGTCAGTTTTAGTCTATTTTGTAGCTCTAGGCAATGTCACTTTTAGTCTATTTTGTAGCTCTAGGCAATGTCACTTTTAGTCTATTTTGTAGCTCTAGGCAATAGTACTTTTAGTCTATTTAGTAGCTCTAGGCAATAGTACTTTTAGTCTATTTAGTAGCTCTAGGCAATAGTACTTTTAGTCTATTTTGTAGCTCTAGGCAATGGTACTTTTAGTCTATTTTGTAGCTCTAGGCAATAGTCACTTTTAGTTTATTTAGTAGCTCTAGGCAATAGTACTTTTAGTCGATTTTGTAGCTCTAGGCAATAGTACTTTTAGTCTATTTAGTAGCTCTAGACATTAGTACTTTTAGTTTATTTAGTAGCTCTAGGCAATAGTACTTTTAGTCTATTTTGTAGCTCTAGGCAATAGTACTTTTAGTCTATTTTGTAGCTCTAGACAATAGTACTTTTAGTCTATTTTGTAGCTCTAGGCAATAGTACTTTTAGTCTATTTTGTAGCTCTAGGAAATAGTACTTTTAGTCTATTTTGTAGCTCTAGGCAATGGTACTTTTAGTCTATTTTGTAGCTCTAGGCAATAGTACTTTTAGTCTATTTTGTAGCTCTAGGCAATGTCACTTTTAGTCTATTTTGTAGCTCTAGGCAATGTCACTTTAGTCTATTTTGTAGCTCTAGGCAATGGTACTTTTAGTCTATTTTGTAGCTCTAGGAAATGTCAGTTTTAGTCTATTTTGTAGCTCTAGGCAATGTCACTTTTAGTCAATTTTGTAGCTCTAGGCAATAGTACTTTTAGTCTATTTAGTAGCTCTAGACAATAGTACTTTTAGTTTATTTAGTAGCTCTAGGCAATAGTACTTTTAGTCTATTTAGTAGCTCTAGGCAATAGTACTTTTAGTCTATTTAGTAGCTCTAGGTCATAGTACTTTTAGTCTATTTAGTAGCTCTAGACAATAGTACTTTTAGTCTATTTTGTAGCTCTAGGCAATAGTACTTTTAGTCTATTTTGTAGCTCTAGGCAATAGTACTTTTAGTCTATTTTGTAGCTCTAGGCAATGTCACTTTTAGTCTATTTTGTAGCTCTAGGCAATGTCACTTTTAGTCTATTTTGTAGCTCTAGGCAATAGTACTTTTAGTCTATTTTGTAGCTCTAGGCAATGTCACTTTTAGTCTATTTTGTAGCTCTAGGCAATGTCACTTTTAGTCTATTTTGTAGCTCTAGGCAATGTCACTTTTAGTCTATTTTGTAGCTCTAGGCAATAGTACTTTTAGTCTATTTTGTAGCTCTAGGCAATAGTACTTTTAGTCTATTTAGTAGCTCTAGGCAATAGTACTTTTAGTCTATTTAGTAGCTCTAGGCAATAGTACTTTTAGTCTATTTAGTAGCTCTAGACAATAGTACTTTTAGTCTATTTAGTAGCTCTAGACAATAGTACTTTTAGTCTATTTAGTAGCTCTAGGCAATAGTACTTTTAGTCTATTTAGTAGCTCTAGACAATAGTACTTTTAGTCTATTTAGTAGCTCTAGGTCATAGTACTTTTAGTCTATTTTGTAGCTCTAGACAATAGTACTTTTAGTTTAATTAGTAGCTTTAGGTCATAGTACTTTTAGTCTATTTAGTAGCTCTAGGCAATAGTACTTTTAGTCTATTTAGTAGCTCTAGACAATAGTACTTTTAGTTTATTTAGTAGCTCTAGGTCATAGTACTTTTAGTCTATTTAGTAGCTCTAGGCAATAGTACTTTTAGTCTATTTTGTACCTCTAGGCAATAGTCACTTTTAGTCTATTTTGTAGCTCTAGGCAATAGTACTTTTAGTCTATTTAGTAGCTCTAGGCAATAGTACTTTTAGTCTATTTTGTAGCTCTAGGCAATGTCACTTTTAGTCTATTTTGTAGCTCTAGGCAATGTCACTTTTAGTCTATTTAGTAGCTCTAGGCAATAGTACTTTTAGTCTATTTTGTAGCTCTAGGCAATAGTACTTTTAGTCTATTTTGTAGCTCTAGGCAATAGTACTTTTAGTCTATTTTGTAGCTCTAGGCAATGTCACTTTTAGTCTATTTTGTAGCTCTAGACAATAGTACTTTTAGTCTATTTTGTAGCTCTAGACAATAGTACTTTTAGTCTATTTTGTAGCTCTAGGCAATAGTACTTTTAGTCTATTTTGTAGCTCTAGGCAATGGTACTTTTAATCTATTTTGTAGCTCTAGGAAATGTCACTTTTAGTCTATTTTGTAGCTCTAGGCAATGTCACTTTTAGTCTATTTTGTAGCTCTAGGCAATGTCACTTTAGTCTATTTTGTAGCTCTAGGCAATGGTACTTTTAGTCTATTTTGTAGCTCTAGGAAATGTCAGTTTTAGTCTATTTTGTAGCTCTAGGCAATGTCACTTTTAGTCAATTTTGTAGCTCTAGGCAATAGTACTTTTAGTCTATTTAGTAGCTCTAGACAATAGTACTTTTAGTCTATTTTGTAGCTCTAGGTCATAGTACTTTTAGTCTATTTAGTAGCTCTAGACAATAGTACTTTTAGTCTATTTTGTAGCTCTAGGCAATGTCACTTTTAGTCTATTTTGTAGCTCTAGGCAATAGTACTTTTAGTCTATTTAGTAGCTCTAGGCAATAGTACTTTTAGTCTATTTTGTAGCTCTAGGCAATGTCACTTTTAGTCTATTTAGTAGCTCTAGGCAATGTCAATTTTAGTCTATTTTGTAGCTTTAGGCAATTTTACTTTTAGTCTATTTTGTAGCTCTAGGCAATGTCACTTTTAGTCTATTTAGTAGCTCTAGGCAATAGTACTTTTAGTCTATTTTGTAGCTCTAGGCAATGTCACTTTTAGTCTATTTTGTAGCTTTAGGCAATAGTACTTTTAGTCTATTTAGTAGCTCTAGGCAATAGTACTTTTAGTCTATTTTGTAGCTCTAGGCAATGTCACTTTTGGTCTATTTTGTAGCTCTAGGCAATATCACTTTTAGTCTATTTTGTAGCTCTAGGCAAGTTCACTTTTAGTCTATTTTGTAGCTCTAGGCAATGTCACTTTAGTCTATTTTGTAGCTCTAGGCAATGGTACTTTTAGTCTATTTTGTAGCTCTAGGCAATGTCAGTTTTAGTCTATTTTGTAGCTCTAGGAAATGTCACTTTTAGTCTATTTTGTAGCTCTAGGCAATGTCACTTTTAGTCAATTTTGTAGCTCTAGGCAATAGTACTTTTAGTCTATTTAGTAGCTCTAGACAATAGTACTTTTAGTCTATTTAGTAGCTCTAGGCAATAGTACTTTTAGTCTATTTAGTAGCTCTAGACAATAGTACTTTTAGTTTATTTAGTAGCTCTAGGTCATAGTACTTTTAGTCTATTTAGTAGCTCTAGACAATAGTACTTTTAGTTTATTTAGTAGCTCTAGGTCATAGTACTTTTAGTCTATTTAGTAGCTCTAGGCAATAGTCCTTTTAGTCTATTTAGTAGCTCTAGACAATAGTACTTTTAGTCTATTTAGTAGCTCTAGGCAATGTCATTTTTAGTCTATTTTGTAGCTCTAGGCAATGTCACTTTTAGTCTTTTTTGTAGCTCTAGGAAATGTCACTTTTAGTCTATTTTGTAGCTCTAGGCAATGTCACTTTTAGTCTATTTTGTAGCTCTAGGCAATGTCACTTTTAGTCTATTTTGTAGCTCTAGGCAATGTCACTTTTAGTCTATTTTGTAGCTCTAGGAAATAGTACTTTTAGTCTATTTTGTAGCTCTAGGCAATGTCACTTTTAGTCTATTTTGTAGCTCTAGACAATAGTACTTTTAGTCTTTTTTGTAGCTCTAGGCAATAGTTCTTTTAGTCTATTTTGTAGCTCTAGGCAATTGTACTTTTAGTCTATTTTGTAGCTCTAGGCAATGTCACTTTTAGTCTATTTTGTAGCTCTAGGCAATAGTACTTTTAGTCTATTTTGTAGCTCTAGGCAATGTCACTTTTAGTCTATTTTGTAGCTCTAGGCAATAGTACTTTTAGTCTATTTAGTAGCTCTAGGCAATAGTACTTTTAGTCTATTTTGTAGCTCTAGGCAATGTCACTTTTAGTCTATTTTGTAGCTCTAGGCAATGTCACTTTTAGTCTATTTTGTAGCTCTAGGCAATGTCACTTTTAGTCTATTTTGTAGCTCTAGGCAATGTCACTTTTAGTCTATTTTGTAGCTCTAGGCAATGTCACTTTTAGTCTATTTTGTAGCTCTAGGCAATGTCACTTTTAGTCTATTTTGTAGCTCTAGGCAATGTCACTTTTAGTCTATTTTGTAGCTTTAGGCAATAGTACTTTTAGTCTATTTAGTAGCTCTAGGCAATAGTACTTTTAGTCTATTTTGTAGCTCTAGGCAATGTCACTTTTAGTCTATTTTGTAGCTCTAGGCAATAGTACTTTTAGTCTATTTTGTAGCTCTAGGCAATGTCACTTTTAGTCTATTTTGTAGCTCTAGGCAATGTCACTTTTAGTCTATTTTGTAGCTCTAGGCAATGTCACTTTTAGTCTATTTAGTAGCTCTAGGCAATAGTACTTTTAGTCTTTTTTGTAGCTCTAGGCAATGTCACTTTTAGTTAATTTAGTAGCTCTAGGCAATAGTACTTTTAGTCTATTTAGTAGCTCTAGGCAATAACGTTGACATGGCTGACTTTAGACAAATCTATTCGGTCTGTCAAGCCGTATTAGTCAATTTAGATGAATTAACTAACGAGGAAGTTTTAAATTACAAAAATGAATATTACCAAAGTATCTAGTTAAAAGCAACTTGTTCAATTTAAGCTGAACCTATGCACTAAAAGTAAAGTCACTTTTTATAGTCAGATTAAAAAAACAAGTAATAGATCATATATATGTTAAAACATGTTTGGTCAGAATTAAAAGAGAAAGTTTATCTTCAATATTTTTCTAGGCCAGGTTTCTGTGCATGAGAATATATTAGAATTATTGAAACATATTTTTGATTTATGAGCAATTTGGAAAATTCCAAATTGAACTCACCATGAATCGTCTGTTAATTATTTGTACTGTTCTGGCATTATCATTTCTTACCTTAGGTCAAGGTGAGTAACTCATATTACTGATGTAATCTTGTATTACTAGTGCTGTATTATTACCAGGTTTATAAATCTAAACTGATAAAAACCAGATGTATTTTATACATTGTTACATAACTTACTTCATTTTGGTAAAAGAAAAGGAGCAGCACATCAATTGTTTGACAATTATGTCATGAAACCAATATATTTATATAACTTTGACAGTTTGAACACTAAGTGAGTGACAGTCTCACAAGATGTATTTCACTAGGCTAGTCACAAAGAACTTTAGTGTAAGCCATATATCAGTGATTCCCAAACTCTTTTCAACTACCGCCCCCCCCCCCCATTCAAAGAAAAATGAACTCATTATTTTGTGCAGTGTGTACAGTATGCTAACTTGTTTGTAACATTCATATATAAACTTATGTACAGTATGCTAACTTGTCTGTAACATTCATATATAAACTTATGTACAGTATGCTAACTTGTCTGTAACATTCATATATATAGACTTACGTACAGCATGCTAACTTGTCTGTAACATTCATATATAAACTTATGTACAGTATACTAACTTGTCTGTAACATTCATATATATAGACTTACGTACAGCATGCTAACTTGTCTGTAACATTCATATATAAACTTATGTACAGTATACTAACTTGTCTGTAACATTCATATATATAGACTTACGTACAGCATGTTAACTTGTCTGTAACATTCATATATATAGACTTACGTACAGCATGCTAACTTGTCTGTAACATTCATATATAAAAATGTTTTTTTAAACCATGATGTTGGTTGGGGAGGGGGGGGGCTGCTAGTAGATCAAAGTGAGACATGGATTAGTGTTAAGTAAGATGAAGGTGTAATAAGTAGGTCACACAAAGTTTATATATGAATGTTACAGACTAGTTAGCATACTGTACATAAGTTAACACGACGACGTGCATTAATAAAGTAATGAAATACATATAGTTAATTGGTGCACAGTGAACTAAACACACACACACACACACTTACTAAAGACACACACAACACACACAACACATACACACACGCACACTTACAAATCGCCACTGTCCGTTATTTATTTCAGGTCAGTTAACCTTCTGCGAAACTTGCGATGTAATGGTCAACAGACTGTGTGTACTGTGTCTGCCCAGGTCACTGGTCACCAGGAACTGTTTCTGTGGTATCAGTGACCCACTGTCCATTGAGTGTTTGGCCGCCTCCCCATGTGAGGGCGTGGGTAAATGAGACCATTTCACCCCAGCGATGTATGGAAATGTAAGTCAACAGTTGACTTAAGATGACAAGGTCTATATGAAACGTCAATTAAACAGATTACTTAAAGCTGTTCATGTTTTATTTATGCGTGCAGTGTGAACAAATTTTACAGTAATAAAACAGCATTCGTTGAATGACCTTAATACAATTGGAAGTTACATTAAAACATTCACTATATGTTTTACTACTTTTAATTTCGTAGTGGTGATAATACTATAATATCAATAAGTTAATAAACACATATTAAATGCTATTAATAAATGTTATAAAAAATAGAAATAGTAGATATTATCACACAAGATATAGTAAATGTTATCACACAATAGACATATAAGATATTGTACATGTTATCATTCAATAACACATAGTTCAAGTTGTTATACCGCGATCAGACGTCCTAATTTACATACGACACGTCATGACATCACAATGACCTTACCAGCGTACATCAAAGTTCAGAAATGTCCCAGCGTACATCAAAGTTCAGGAATGTCCCAGCGTACATCAAAGTTCAGGAATGTCCCAGCGTACATCAAAGTTCAGGAATGTCCCAGCGTACATCAAAGTTCAGGAATGTCCCAGAGTACATCAAAGTTCAGGAATTTCCCAGCGTGCATCAAAGTTCAGGAATGTCCCAGCGTACATCAAAGTTCAGGAATTTCCCAGCGTACATCAAAGTTCAGGAATTTCCCAGCGTACATCAAAGTTCAGGAATGTCCCAGCGTACACCAAAGTTCAGGAATGTCCCAGCGTACATCAAAGTTCAGGAATGTCCCAGCGTACATCAAAGTTCAGGAATGTCCCAGCGTACATCAAAGTTCAGGAATGTCCCAGCGTACATCAAAGTTCAGGAATGTCCCAGCATACATCAAAGTTCAGGAATGTCCCAGAGTACATCAAAGTTCAGGAATTTCCCAGCGTACATCAAAGTTCAGGAATGTCCCAGCGTACATCAAAGTTCAGGAATGTCCCAGCATACATCAAAGTTCAGGAATGTCCCAGCATACATCAAAGTTCAGGAATGTCCCAGCATACATCAAAGTTCAGGAATGTCCCAGAGTATGGTTGTCAGTCTCAGGCTCAAAAAAGTATCAGTATAGTCACAGTAAGTGTAATAATGTAATAATATAGTGTAATAGTATAGTGCAATAATCTAGTAATCTTAAAAACACTTCTACTTTCACTTTAATATCTGATAAAAACACTACGTAATGTTTACTTACGTAAATAATAGATAATCAATATTGTGAGCTATGGATTCATTAATGAATGTTGTTCATTGTTTTTTGTTAAATGCGTATTTTACAATCGATTTCCGAAAACGTTTTTATATGGGGAGTAGGGATGATTATCCTAGGGGCTCGTCCTTTAAAGAATTTATTAACATAGGGTGGGGGGGGGGTGAAAAAGATTGACAGTTGGTGATATGGGGGAGAAGGAATCAATGCTCGAAATTACAACAATCATACCAAATTATATTCTCTAATTGATGGTGTCTTGAATATTAATATGATGCATTTGTATATGAATTTTAGTAAACATTGTACTAGTTTATATAAATTAACACACTTTGAACTATTTTTAACCATTACCACTTTGAAATAAGAAAAACTTGAATATTGAAATTGGAAGTGTTTGGTCCACTTCAAGATATGTCATAGTAGGTCTACGCGGGAGGTAATTTGTATACTTCATCTGGAGCAGCGAATTCAGTACCTCGTTTATGTTTGGGTCTATGCTGGGATGTGGGCGAAGACGGTTGCCAATGATGACTCAGCAAGTCACTGCAAAGTACGGGCATAGAGTAGACAAAATGATGGAATGGAATCTTGGCAAGGGCTACAGGCCAGTGGCGTAGCGGGGGGGGGGGCAAGGGACATCATGCCCCAGGCGCTACTCAGTAAGGGGCGCCAACTGGTCCTCAAAACATATAATATTACATTGTTTTCGAATGGGAGTTGGGTGATAAAAAGGTATTGTGCCCCGGGTGAGAGCTAAGCTCGCTACACCACTGCTACAGACAACGATAAAAGATGGATGTTCCAGACCTAATCTTAAAGAAAAGAGAAAGACATCTGGTGGCACTACACATATAATAGACATAAGATGAAGGAAGTGATCTCACACACTAATTAAACATGAAATGTGTAGTTAATAATGTTCTATATCGTTAAGGGCGTCTCACAGCCCGTCTCAATAACTACGTACGGGTCTTCGGATAGTGTGTGGCCGGATAATTGCGAACCGAATAGTCAATACTGTACAAACAAAAGTCATTGAAGAGGCGCATACTGTTAAATAATATTTGAGCTTTGGAGATGGGTTCCAGTTTGTGTTAAAGATCGTTATTCTGAGAATAATGATTGTCTTATATTAGTGTTAAATTGGATTGCACTGATTACAACTGGGGGGGGGGCGGAGTTTGAAATTTGCTTTTAATGTCATTTTTGGGAGAGAGGATGCTATGTTTTTCCTTTTCTTTCTTTTTTATTTATTTTTATTTCTTTTATTTTTTTTTGTGGGAAAAGGGTTAAATACTTAAATTATTTTACTAGGAGGGATCACTGAAAGTTTGACACTTGTTGACGGGGGAGGGGGGGAGGTGGTAGATCTAAAAAGTGCTAAAATTTTTTGACGTAATGAATAGGCAATCCCTAGGTTGTACTGGGCTGTAACACCCACAACTGTATTTTGTGTCCCAGAATTCTTCCAGAAGATCTGGCCAACTTAAAAAGGACATTTAGCTCACCATTGCAGTAAAAAAAAATGACATCCTAATTTCTATAAAACCTGAATTTAACAATTAAAGTTTATGATAACGTTTTTTTTTGTCCCTTTTTATTGCTGTTTGTGTTATCTGACAAAGATAAGCTGTTTATGCGTTTGACAGAAATGACATCTGTACAATAAGAAACATTCTATCAATCACTCTTTTAAGTTCAAGTGCTCCAGTAAGTTAAATAAAAAAAAACCCAACTATTAGCCATGAAGCTATTAGTAGTAGTGTTGATTGCAGCAAGTACATGTTTTTCGCAATGTAAGTACCAAAGCTATTAATGGTGACTGTTGTATTGATTTTAAAGTAATCTATATAAAGTGCATCTGTTTGGTTCAGAAATAAATGCAATTATATTGTTGTTTATCATTTGACTGTAAATACTGGAAGAATTATTTTAAATTGGCATTAAAGGGGTTACAGTTACTTTAGGCAGTTACCAGTTTAGGTCACATCGGAATGTTTATAAAAGTGCGGGTCAGAGATTGTATTGCACATGTGTGGAGATTAATGACGTAACTAGCTTTAGTGACAACCTGGGCGGAAGCGAAATATGCCGTCCCTATTGACGGGTCAAAAAAAATATTACGTATTGCCCCAGAAAAGTTGACGGAAAAGTGCCGTCCATTGCTTACCTCCGCCTTCACCTTCTCATCCCCCTTCAACTCTCCCTCCCAACTCCGCCCCTTCTACCTCCACCCCTTCTTCTCCATCTCCACCTTCCCCTCCACCTACGCCACCGATATGGATACTAATATTTATAGATGAAATATTTGCTTATCAACATTTTAAAACGTTCATTGTATATTACTAGTGTAATTTCTTCTATTTATTTCGTTTCGTTTTACTTTTTACTACTGTTTTTTTTTAATCAACTTAAACACTCCATATTTGTTCGCAGTAATTGTGCCAGATTTAAATATTTGTGAGTTGTGTCAACCAAGTCAAACTCAGTGTTTGGCTCACTGTATCCCCATGGCAACGTTCAGTGATCCTAACGCCTACGTCAGCGGTCAGTTCTGTGTCTGTGGAGACAACCCGACCTGCAAGGCGGCATGTGGAGCATTTCTGGGATGATAACTTTTAACTACAATATACATTTTTCCTGAACCAAAAAAAAAATATGTTCGTTACTTGATTTTCAAATTTATTTGATTGAATGTGTACGTCATATCTTTCTTCAATTAAAAATGTAAACATTAATTGTCCATCTCCATGACTCAATAAATTATGTAACTAATTGGGTCATAGCTTACGATACATTTAGTAGACACGCGCTGAACTAAGATTTTTTTCCAAGCCACAGTAAACGTGTTTGCCAACTGGTGGCCCCTGTGTGATAACCTTAGTGGCCCACGTGCAGAACAAAATGTGGATGTCCCGCATAGAATTTAATTTTTAGCGATACTGTTTTTAAACAGGATGTGTATCAGGGGTGACCACTCGAGAGATCTGTTAGAGGCGCACTGTGGCATTTTATCTAATACATAATCGTCTAGCCTGGCGAGCGAGCGAGCGAGCGTGTATAACTTCCGCGGCTAAAAATAGACTGGGGAATTCCAAAATTTTCGTCTCACTCAAGGGGAGTGAACTCTTGCTTGGCTAAAAATAGTCTTGAGAATGCCAAATAGTGCTCAAAATTATGTAAAGTTGTAAAGATTGTCAAAAGGATACAACCCAATTATAAGGAGTCACTCGCCGGTCTTGGTACCGGGCCTTTGATCTAGTGAAGTAATAAATACTTTTCAGGGCCACGCTATTGTCAATTTATATTACAGTACTTAACATTGAACAAAAGAAATTTCGGGCCCCTATGCAGGGCTGTCACGGGCCCCTGGGCATAAACCTCTAAAGTACCTCCAGGTTATGAGAATTTAAAAAAATTCACAGATCATATACTTTGCACTAATAATTTGTACTTATACTTTGTACTTATACTTTGTACTTATACTTTGTAGGCCTACTTATACTTAGATAAGTTAGACATATAAAATATACAAGGTATGGTTTTATTCAGTTGTTATTTGAAAAAAAAATAATTGTATTTTAAGTTTATTGTTTAAATTAAACTATAAAACAGTTTAATTATACACATTTTTATTTATTGTTTTTTTAAAACAAACTCTCCTTGATTTGGCTAATGCTAAATTGTTACTTTAATAACATCATCAAAAATGTAATAACTTCACCCAATCCATGCTCGAACGATAGAGTTGCAAGAACGTTCAATCGGTCTTGCTTCTTTGGTTGATCGCTGCACACATTTTATTTGCTTCTATATTCCCTAATATTGCTATTGCATCTGTAATGTAATAGCAAAATTTGGGAACATAGATTCCAACTTGAATTGGTAAATTTTTATTTAGCAGTTTTATGGAATGGTTTTCACGTTGCATGCTGTCTGAATAAATTGACATTAGATGTTGTACTTCTCCAATTAATCACTGCTTACATCTTTGTAGAAATTAGAACATTTCTTTTCCACATCAGTTTCTCCGATTTCTGGAAACGGACGCATAACAATAATTGTAATGCTTATTACTTGCCAATTCAATAAATACAGGACCTTTATATAGCTATATAATGGTCCTGTGTTTATTGAATATATCTAGTATAAACATTCATAATAAAATAACTACAAGTTAAAATATATATAACATTCAGTTATATATAAATTGTATATGTTGTTGGTCCAATAATTTATACCAATATATACATCTTTGTTCGTTTGTGCTTCGTATATAGCATAAAAACATCAATACATTTTTCTCTAAGAGTTAGACCGGCAACACTCAAGCCTCGTCCCTGGTAGCTATAGAATGGTGGCTATAGAATGGTGGCTATATAAAGGTGGCTAAATATAGGTGGCTCTACAACGGTGGTTCTACAATGGTGGCAATACACTGGTAGCTCTGCACTGGGGGTTCTACAATGGTAGTTCTACACTACTGTCTCTACAAAGGCGGCTTTATGATGGTGGCTATACACTGGTGGCTCTATAATAATAGTTATACACTGGCTCTACAATGAAGGCTATACACTGGTGGTTCTACAATGGTGGATATGCACTGGTGACTCTGCACTGGTGGCTTTACACTGGTGGCTCTACATTGGTGGCTCTACAACAGTGGCTATACACTGGCGGCTCTACAACAGTGGCTATACACTGGTGGCTTTACATTAATGACTCTATAATAGTGCCTACACACTGGTGGCTAAATAATGGTGGTTCTACAATGGTGACTATACACTGGCTCTACAATGGTGGCTCTATCATTGGTGGCTATACACTGGTGGCTATATACTGTTGGCTCTATTATGGTGGATATACACTAGTGGCTAAATATAGGTGTTTCTACAACAATGGTGGTTCTACAATGGTGGCTATACACTAGTGGTTATTGTTTGGGTATACCGAAAATCATAAAAGTTAAAAAGATGTATTTATTGTAAAAGTATAAATAATTATTATAATTCTTAATTTTTTAGAATACGGATGTCTAAAGCTAAAAAAAATAGCTGATCAAAATTTAAGGAGAATGCTACTAAAGTTATATTTATGGAGAATGCTACTAAAGTTCTATTTAAGGAGAATGCTACAAAAGTTCTATTTCCAACTAGTTTGTCAAGTTGAATTAGGTTTCCTAAAAGTAAGTCAATTCTCATAAACAGGTAATTTTTTTTTGTTTCTCAAAAAATAATTTAATCTAGAGGTTCTTTTTCTGGGCCAGATTTCTGTGAATTTGAATTTAAATTCTACATCAATAAGACATACTGTTGATTTCTTGTAAGTCTCAGAATTTATTCAGTGACCAGAGTATTCAAACCGATCAAACTATGAGTCGTCTTCTATTGATTTGCACTGTGCTGGCATTTACCTGCCTTTTTTTCTGTCAAGGTGAGTAGGTCATTAAAACATTTTGTAAATCTTCAATTTTATTAAATTAATGCAAGTAAAATACTCCACGATTATAAAACTAGCTTTGCTAAATTACATAAAATACCAATAGTGAACACAATCTTATTAATAATACAATAAAAAAAAACGTAATTAACCATAAGCACCAAACAAAATTTCACAGAAAGAGTTTGTTTATTGATAGCTTTAAATGACACAGAAAGAGTTTGTTAACTGATAGCTTTAAATGACACAGAAAGAGTTTGTTTATTGCCAACTTTAAATGACACAGAAAAAGTTTGTTAACTGATAGCTTTAAATGACACAGAAAGAGTTTGTTAACTGATAACTTTAAATGATACAGAAAGAGTTTATTAACTGATAACTTTAAATGACACAGAAAGAGTGTGTTTATTGATAGCTTTAAATGACACAGAAAGAGTTTGTTTATTGATAGCTTTAAATGACACAGAAAGAGTTTGTTGATTGATAGCTTTAAATGACACAGAAAGAGTTTGTTTATTGATAGCTTTAAATGACACATAAAGAGTTTGTTTATTGATAGCTTTAAATGACACAGAAAGAGTTTGTTTATTGATAGCTTTAAATGACACAGAAAGAGTTTGTTTATTGATAGCTTTAAATGACACAGAAAGAGTTTGTTTATTGACAACTTTAAATGACACAGAAAGAGTTTGTTTATTGATAGCTTTAAACGACACAGAAAGAGTTTGTTAACTGATAGCTTTAAATGACACAGAAAGAGTTTGTTTATTGATAGCTTTAAATGACACAGAAAGAGTTTGTTTATTGACAACTTTAAATGACACAGAAAGAGTTTATTAACTGATAACTTTAAATGACACAGAAAGAGTGTGTTTATTGATAGCTTTAAATGACACAGAAAGAGTTTGTTTATTGATAGCTTTAAATGACACAGAAAGAGTTTGTTTATTGATAGCTTTAAATGACACAGAAAGAGTTTGTTTATTGATAGCTTTAAATGACACAGAAAGAGTTTGTTAACTGATAGCTTTAAATGACACAGAAAGAGTTTGTTTATTGATAGCTTTAAATGACACAGAAAGAGTTTGTTTATTGATAGCTTTAAATGACACAGAAAGAGTTTGTTAACTGATAACTTTAAATGATTCAGAAAGAGTTTATTAACTGATAACTTTAAATGACACAGAAAGAGTTTATTAACTGATAACTTTAAATGACACAGAAAGAGTGTGTTTATTGATAGCTTTAAATGACACAGAAAGAGTTTGTTTATTGATAGCTTTAAATGACACATAAAGAGTTTGTTTATTGATAGCTTTAAATGACACAGAAAGAGTTTGTTTATTGATAGCTTTAAATGACACAGAAAGAGTTTGTTTATTGATAGCTTTAAATGACACAGAAAGAGTTTGTTTATTGACAACTTTAAATGACACAGAAAGAGTTTGTTTATTGATAGCTTTAAACGACACAGAAAGAGTTTGTTAACTGATAGCTTTAAATGACACAGAAAGAGTTTGTTTATTGATAGCTTTAAATGACACAGAAAGAGTTTGTTTATTGACAACTTTAAATGACACAGAAAGAGTTTATTAACTGATAACTTTAAATGACACAGAAAGAGTGTGTTTATTGATAGCTTTAAATGACACAGAAAGAGTTTGTTTATTGATAGCTTTAAATGACACAGAAAGAGTTTGTTTATTGATAGCTTTAAATGACACAGAAAGAGTTTGTTTATTGATAGCTTTAAATGACACAGAAAGAGTTTGTTAACTGATAGCTTTAAATGACACAGAAAGAGTTTGTTTATTGATAGCTTTAAATGACACAGAAAGAGTTTGTTTATTGATAGCTTTAAATGACACAGAAAGAATTTGTTTATTGATAGCTTTAAATGACACAGAAAGAGTTTGTTTATTGATAGCTTTAAATGACACAGAAAGAGTTTGTTTATTGACAACTTTAAATGACACAGAAAGAGTTTGTTTATTGATAGCTTTAAATGACACAGAAAGAGTTTGTTAACTGATAGCTTTAAATGACACAGAAAGAGTTTGTTTATTGATAGGTTTAAATGACACAGAAAGAGTTTGTTTATTGACAACTTTAAATGACACAGAAAGAGTTTATTAACTGATAACTTTAAATGACACAGAAAGAGTGTGTTTATTGATAGCTTTAAATGACACAGAAAGAGTTTGTTTATTGATAGCTTTAAATGACACAGAAAGAGTTTGTTTATTGATAGCTTTAAATGACACAGAAAGAGTTTGTTTATTGATAGCTTTAAATGACACAGAAAGAGTTTGTTTATTGATAGCTTTAAATGACACAGAAAGAGTTTGTTTATTGACAACTTTAAATGACACAGAAAGAGTTTGTTTATTGATAGCTTTAAATGACACAGAAAGAGTTTGTTAACTGATAGCTTTAAATGACACAGAAAGAGTTTATTAACTGATAACTTTAAATGATACAGAAAGAGTTTATTAACTGATAACTTTAAATGACACAGAAAGAGTGTGTTTATTGATAGCTTTAAATGACACAGAAAGAGTTTGTTGGTAGCGTTAAATGACACAGAAATACACACACACAACTTATCTAGTTAAAAAAATAGTCTTAAAAGAATAAAATATTCCTTTTTATATTACAGTTGCTCGGAATAGAAATCTATTGATCGTTTTAGCTGTTAATTGGTAAATTAATATAAAATTAACTACTGAGAATTAACTTTACTTGGTTGCGAATATATTTTTTTTTCAAATTGTCAATGTTATCTTTTCATATCTCAGGCCAGTTATCATTCTGTGACACTTGTAATGTGATGGTCAACAGACTGTGTGTACTGTGTCTGCCTAGGTCAGTGGTCACCAGGAACTGTGTCTGTGGCATCAGCGACCCACTGTCCATTGAGTGCCTGACCGCTACAACCTGTGACGGCGTTGGAAAATAAAACATTCTTTTACCAGAAAAAAAGATTCAATGTTATATGTCACATGAATTGATGAATTAAAATTTGCCTCAAACATTTAATCATTTGTCTATTCCGCGTGTCAGCATTTGCAACATTTAAACTGGACGCTGTGACCCTTAACCTTTTAAATTATGCCGCTCACGTGTTGGACGTATTCGATGTTTTTTTTTTGTTTTGACTATGAAAGGACAGCAACACTGAATGATTGTACAACAAGGGGGCTCATCATGACATATGAAGTGACGAATTCATCTGTTTCAGAGGGATTGTGTGGTCCAGCCACCTCTACTCTCCCAACTTAAAATTAGGTACCCATTTAGAGCTGTGTAACATGGTTAGGTACCCATTTAAAGCTGTGTAACAAAGTTAGGTACCCATTTAAAGCTGTGTAACAAAGTTAGGTACCCATTTAAAGTTGTGTAACTAAGTTAGGTACCCATTTAGAGCTGTGTAACATGGTTAGGTACCCATTTAAAGCTGTGTAACAAAGTCAGGTACCCATTTAAAGCTGTGTAACATAGTTAGGTACCCATTTAAAGTTGTGTAACAAAGTTAGGTACCCATTTAAAGCTGTGTAACAAAGTTAGGTACCCATTTAAAGTTGTGTAACTAAGTTAGGTACCCATTTAGAGCTGTGTAACATGGTTAGGTACCCATTTAAAGCTGTGTAACAAAGTCAGGTACCCATTTAAAGCTGTGTAACATAGTTAGGTACCCATTTAAAGTTGTGTAACAAAGTTAGGTACCCATTTAAAGCTGTGTAACAAAGTTAGGTACCCATTTAAAGCTGTGTAACAAAGTTAGGTACCCATTTAGAGCTGTGTAACATAGTTAGGTACCCATTTAAAGTTGTGTAACAAAGTTAGGTACCCATTTAAAGCTGTGTAACAAAGTCAGGTACCCATTTAAAGCTGTGTAACAAAGTTAGGTACCCATTTAAAGCTGTGTAACAAAGTTAGGTACCCATTTATTGCTGCCCTAAGTTGGGCACAGCCAACATCTTTTACTGCACACAGCCTTTAGGAAGATTAGAGTTACCATTGCTCTGAGCACCCCCTCCCCACTTTTCAACGAGTTAGAGTGAGGCCTGCCATGAATGACATACTTTCTTCCCTATAGAATTTTTCGAAGCACTAATAAACATTTTTTGAATGTGTGTCCATTGGATTCAGAAAATATATTATTGAAAAAATGACAGCACATACAAATAAAATTTTAATGAGTTGGGGAAAAATATAAGACTTAATATTAGTGGGGGGGGGGGGCTTTGACAACCTCAAAATTCTCCTATTTATAAACACATGCACGGTAAAGGACATAAGGACAAGATGAGTAACCAAGCGGCGAATTATTTCAGTTGGACACAAGATGTCCTAGTTTTAAAAACAATCATGACAACAGTGGATGGCATCGTCTGAACAAAACATATCCTGATTGTCGTGATTGTCTCATTAAATCAACTTTCGTAACTCTTATGAGTTTGAATGAATAACCAGAGCTTAGTGACAGAAACGTATATACAAATAATACATTATATATATATGTGTGTGTGTGTGTGTGTGTGTGTGTGCGTGTGTGTGTGAATATATATATATATATATATACCATTTTTTTTAATCGTACACAACAACATATGAAATCAGGTTTGAAAACATGTATTTAGTTTCTACCGAAAAATCCATTTCAAATATTTTTGTAACGTTGTGAACTTTAAAGTTTATGGCTAAGTCCGTGAGGCTTTAGACCCGTTGTGTGGGCCGCATTCCACCATTTTAATTTATCTATCTAAGAAATAAAGTAATAAAGATAAGCTATTTATAACTAATAATGTTAACGAGAAAAAAAAAACAATCAAGCGAAATAAAAAGAGAGCTTTATTTATAAAACAACCAATACGATAGTTAATCTCGTGTGCCTAGTGTCGTGTTGCTGTATAAAATAATTAGAAGATCAACTTGACAATTTATCATGAAATTACTGATAGTGTTGTTAATATTGGTGGTAAATACAACTTTTGCTCAGTGTGAGTATGAACATGTTATGTCTCTATTTGAGTTAAACTAGTAGTCTGAGGCAGGCCCACCAACAGAAATTTCGGGCCCCTGGGCAGGGGCTGTCAAGTGCTGATAATAATATTTTCAAAAGTTGATTGGCAAGCTCAGTTCGGGCCCCTAAAACTCGCCTGGCCCCTGGGCATTTGCCCCCGCCCCCTCTCGGCGGCACTGGCCTGAGGTATCATCAGTTACAAGTACATTCATATCTCAGTTGTTGTCGATAGTTCATCCGAAAACAATGGATGTGAACCAGTGTCGTAGCTTAACTCGCGCCCGGGGCACAATACTTTGAGCTTAACTCGCGCCCGGGGCACAATACTTTGAGCTTAACTCGCGCCCGGGGCACAATACTTTTTTAATACCTTTTTAGCGTCCCGCCCCCATTCGAAAACCATGTAATATTATATGTAAAATATACTTATTTTACTTTGTGAGTAGCGCCCGGGGCATGATACCCCCCCCCTTTCCCCACTCCCCACTACGCCTCCGATGTGAACCGAAAAAGACGAGCACCGAAACATTTATTTTCATTTTAATTAATTCAAGTCCATTTAAAAATTCGTTTCAAGCACACCGAGATACTTAGATTTAAGATTTAATTAAAGTGATTTATTTAAAAAATAAATAAGAAAATGAATATAAAAAATTAATGAAAACAATAAATGAGCATTTAAAATTGTATTTGATAGTTTTAGACCACTTTAAATAAAAACACTGACCAAAAAAATTTTCTTAACATTAAAACTTATTTTTTACCTGGAACATGTGAATTATTTTTTGTTTTGTTCTGTGAGTATTCCTGTCAACTAAGTCTCTATCATTTATTTTTACAACTGACGGTTTCCTATCAATTCAATCTTTACATCAATTTATGTATACAATTCATTGTTTATGTTTAACTAAACCTCTTTGTCATTTTATGTCCCAAGTCACTGCGCAAAATTTGCCTTTGTGCGAGACCTGTCACCACTTTGAATGTTTGGCTCACTGTGTCACCATGGCAACCTTGACAAACAATAATGCCTACGTCAACGGCCAGTTTTGTGTTTGTGGAGACAACCTGGCCTGCAAGGAGGCATGTGGAACTCTTGCAACATAGTCAAACATAACAACATAATCAAATATAACAACATAATCAAATATAACAACATAATCAAATATAACAACATAATCAAATATAACAACGTAATCAAATAAAACAATATGATGAGAAATAAACTTTAAGTACAACTTAAACCGTATTTTTCTAAATTTGAATTATTAGTTGTTGTTTTTATCTAATTATTAAGTACTGTGATAGATACTGAGTGGCACCTTTGATATAAATAGTGGCACCATTGAATACATTGATACTACAGGTAGCTTCTTAAATACATTGATACTACAGGTAGCTTGTTAAATACATTGATACTACGAGTAGCTTGTTAAATACATTGATCCTACAGGTAGCTTGTTCAATACATTGATACTACAGGTAGCTCGTTCAATACATTGATACTACAGGTAGCTTGTTAAATACATTGATACTACAGGTAGCATGTTAAATACATTGATACTACAGGTAGCTTGTTAAATAATACATTGATACTACAGGTATCTTTTTAAATACATTGATACTACAGGTAGCTTGTTAAATACATTGATACTACTGTTAGTTTTTTAAGATGCATTGTGTATTTTAATTTTCTATATCAGTGAGACATATTAAAAATAAACAGAAAGTTTGCAGTGTTAATCTCAAATGGAATGTGTGTTTTATCTCACATTAAAGGAAAGATCGTAACTGTTTTTTTTTTTTTAAAAAAAGCAGATCCTATGGTGTGTACAATCCGAACACAACCAAGACCAGCCAGGAACAGCAATTCTCTATATGTAAATGTCTTAACAAATGGTGGGTGTGGTGAGAGGGGCCCAAGTTGGTGGAGGATGTCAGTGGCCCTGCAAAGGTACATTTGGTGGTCCGAGGTCAAAACGCTATCAAGATCCTCGCTTACAAATCTTGGTTCCTTAACAGTTTTGACAACGACGGCCCTTACAAGAATACCCTTCCTTGGTGGTGTGTCTTATTCAGCCTTGGGCAAACTAGAGCCCGCGGGTCAAGTCCGGCACTACGAACTGTTTAATTAGGCCCGATACTTATTTCAAATTGAAGTGCAGCGTTAGTCTTTTATCAGCACTCATATCAGCACTCATAACATCACTTTTTTTTTTTGCTCTTGTTGCGACCCACAGTTTAAATTTACGAAACCAATGTGGCCCACGACGCAAAAAAGTTAGCCGCCCTTAGTCTAACTGATATTATTAATAGTAATGTAGACCTGTAAAAATGTTCGCCTTCTCAAAGTAGTAAGCATCTCTTGAGTAGCAAATATGTACTTTGAAATAGCCACAGACTACTTTTATATTTATGATACAAATGGGGGACCCCAAAGCAAATAGGGCTCTAGATAGCCGCATACTTTGTCTATGACAATGGCCCCGTTACATAAATAAATTACGTAGAAAACTATAGTCAGACTGATCATAAATTAGTTTCGTGTGCCCACTTTGCTTTAAACACAAACCCACACACATACACACCAGAGATGAGCGGACAGCGGACGCGTCCGCTTGCGGACGCAGATCCGCAGACTTTTCCGAATCCGCGGACTGACAGCGGACGCTTCGTATGGTTAAGTTGCGGACTCGCGGACTGACGCGGATCTTCTTTAGCGTAACCATAAAAAATTTCAAGTCATTTAAACAGCTAAATTTCAGCAATGCGGAAACGCGGACTGACTGCGGACCAATGTTGTAAGATTCTGCGGACGCGGATCATTGATAGAAATCCATGGACGGACGCGGACGCTAAATTTCAAGATTCGCACACCTCTGATACACACACTGTAAGGGGCTCTGTCAACAACGTTTGCACCCCCACCCATTTCCCCGAGAATCCCCCCACCCAACAGTTGAGTTACTTTAACACGGGACGCTTCATTTATGGCGAGCCCGACACTGTTACTAGTATTGGCCTACCAATTACATTACAGTTACATTTCTCTTCAGAACAACTTGTTCACTTGTACTTATATCTCTTGAATAGCGACAATGGTTTTGAAAAACATGTAATTTTAAAGCAAGAATTTTTAAAAACTTGAAATTTACTATTGGTTAATGCAAAACAGAGGCCTCGGTTGACACCCTCACGAATGACAGTCGTGTAGTGTGCCTATAAACAATGGTCAGTGAATAGAAACGAAAGTTATTGTCAGTATTTCAGCATACCGAAATAAAGTTACACAAGGTTTTTTTTGGACGCACTTAACATTTTGAATTTCGGTTTAAAAATAAACTTAGAATTTTTTTTTTTATAATTTAAAAAAAAACAAATCACGAAATGATCTAGATTAAATGATTCAGATAAGAACAAGTCAACACATTAAAGCTTTGTACCAGTAGCTTCCCTTGATCACAGACGATCACAATTCACAACACAAGCTATTCAAAATGAAGACGTTGTTTGCTATTCTCTTCGCCTTCTTTGCATTGGTCGCTACCAACCAAGGTACAAAAAAAAAATTAGTCATAGAAATGTTTAGTTTTGGATAAATATTATAACAAAATAGCTAGTAATTAAATTCATTGATTTACACCACTGATATAGCATTGCTTGGTTTATCCTTTCAAGTAATTGATGGTTATACATTTAAAAAAAATCATCTGAATGCTTTCAAGATATTTTTTAAGATTCATGTCCTCTCCTTTCTGCCTCATTCACATTTGAGTCGTTAATCATACAACTTGTATAAGTAATTAGTACGTGTCGATTTTGTAGCACCGGTTCATTTTCAATTCCTTTTGTTTCATTCTAGGCATATTGATAACTGAGACCTACGACTGTTTAACATGTGCGGGGACACTTTTTGCCTGACACATTGTTTATTTTCTATCTTCCCAATGAACCAATGTTCCAACTGTTTAACTACAGACCTTCGTTGTATGGCATCTTGTAACCCAATCGGCTAGTTGGTTCTCCCAAAATATCAATGTAATATTGATATAACGAAATAAAACGCATAATGAGTCGGCAATAAACATATTTATTCGGCATAATTACTTCTCGTCTTGTTATGTAATTATTAAGAGGCTTTATTTACAGTCTGTTTTCTCGTGCTGTGTCTGAATGTCTCTGTGTCTTCCCCAGTGAAAACAGTACCAGCTGGTGTGGGCCCGGGACAAGGTTACGTTCTGTGAAAAGGGGTTTAACAAAGATATCTCGAGGGGCAAGATTACATTTGTCAAAAAAAAAAACGCCGTAAATAATTCTTGGGCACCTTTTAATCTTTGACAATTAGAACCCCGCCCCTCCCCCCGGACCTTCCGTCAAACTGATAAAATATTTTAGGTTACAGCGAAATAACAGTCCCTGATCAGTTGGGGGGGGGGTGACCCTAGTTAGCCGCCTGGTATGTCTATCTTAAGAATGGCTCCAGACTGAGAGTAGACAACTAGTGCATTACACTTGATAGTTTTACTGTGATCATTTTTTTTTAAAACCAATATTTTAGTATGTAAAGTTTTAAAAACAACAACAACCAATCATATTTCTGTCTACAATCAGAATCACGTCTGAACATCACAAGAGTTCACTGCCTGCTGTGTGGTAGTGACCCCCAGTGCTGGGCAGACTGCGGCCTTTTTAAAACCAGCAGACGTGCAGTGAATTGTATCCCTTGCGCCCCAAATATGGACTGCATGATACAGTGTACTGTAGTGGATTAACATGGACAGAGTGTACAGATATTAATATGATAAAAGTTTGTATCTCTTACAGCCGGCTCAATATCAAGTAATCAAATTATTGGAAAAACATTAGAATCAAAACTGAAAACGGGACGTTCAGTCTACTCATCAACAAAGAATCCATGAACTTTAATGTTCAACTAACTAAAAAAAATGTCAGGGTTAGCGTGAGAGCCAGTATGGATTAATTATTTCATTTATTTCTATCACGCACCTTTTTAGTCAATAAAATGTCTATAAATAACTGTATGATCTAAGCAAATTAAATATATAGTTGGAACAATTGGATTTCAATTGGTTATGAATTACTTCGAAGATTTCTTTAAAAAAAATGTCTTGTCTGTACTCAATTAATAAACCAAGTTTATAAAATCCAGACAGAGTAAAAAATATTCGAAACTAAAACTGTATTGAACTTTGAAGACGAAAGGCAATCATTACATCTGCTTTATTTCCTAAACTATAATTGTTATAATTGTTTGATTGTATTTTAAGAGTGGCTACTTCCAATGCACGGGTCATTGTCTTATTTTGAACCAAGGGGAGGGGGGTATTAAAGGACATACAGTCGCATAAATAGGGGATGGTCCACCCCGGGCGATACTTCATCTCCTGAGGGAACATATGGAGCGTTCAGAGTCGAGATACCTCAGAATACCTTAGCTTAATCTGTATGACATTGTTCAAAATCCAAACCGATCTGGTTTACAAAAAAATCCTTTATAAATGAAGTAAAATGAATGAATTCCCACATAAGAAAACAATTTTCCAAAACATTTTCCCGCTGGCCAACACCGGCCTTCATTTATGTACTTATGTACTGTAATCACTGGAGAATGTTATGTACTTATGTACTGTAATCACTGGAGAATGTTATATACTTATGTACTGTAATCACTGGAGAATGTTATGTACTTATGTACTGTAATCACTGGAGAATGTTATGTACTTATGTACTGTAATCACTGGAGAATGTTATGTACTTATGTACTGTAATCACTGGAGAATGTTATGTACTTATGTACTGTAATCACTGGAGAATGTTATGTACTTATGTACTGTTATCACTGGAGAATGTTATGTACTTATGTACTGCAATCACTGGAGAATGTGGCGTATGCAGGGCTTAAATACATCATAACCTGACAGATATAAAATAGATGAAGTCGTTGCTGGATCCCTGCAATAAAAAACTTGAAATCATTTACATTATTTTGCAGTAGAAAAGGAGCGATATCTACCGAACTGCCACCACTTGGGGAAATACACTGAGGGAGGCATCTGCCTTGCTTTAATATCTCAGAATATGAACCTAAGTACAACAATATCTCAGAATATGAACTTAGGTACAACAATATCTCAGAATATGAACCTAGGTACAACAATACATAAGAATATGAACCTATGTACAACAATATCTCAGAATATGAACCTAGGTACAACAATACATCAGAATATGAACCTGTGTACAACAATACATCAGAATATGAACCTGTGTACAACAATACATCAGAATATGAACCTGGATACAACAATACATCAGAATATGAACCTGGGTACAACAAAACAACAGAATCACAACTTATTCCACTGCCGGCAATCTCTCAAATTACAAATCTGTCTAGTTTTAAACCATTTGATCCTATACAATGGATTGATCTGTTATCATGCTGATATTGCTCCAGTCAAAATAACATAAAGGCGATCACTGTCTCATGGAAGTTAAAGCCACCGTAGTACATCCATGTGTATTGCATCTATAAACATATTCGATCTCATACAATGATTAAAAGAAAAAAAAAATTTTGCACTAAGATGCCTTTCATTTCACCCGGCCGTTTTTTCTATAACTATTATTTGCTCATAATAAAAAGCTCGGATGCAGATTTGGGACATTTTTAGAATTCGTGGAAGTTTTTTACAGATGGATATGCATTCAGCATTTCGACATTATTTTAAAGACAGATATATATTCAGAATTATGATTGTACTATACAGATATATAAGTGTGAAAAATTATGACAGTATTAAAGATTACTATGCAGACTATTTAGTGTGCAAAATCTTGACAGATAAATGAACTTTATCTGATGTTCATGTAAAGATGTAACATTATATATCAGCCCAATTTAAAGATTGCAACCACTGTAGCGACAATTCTCTAGTGCCCGTTATACACGTCATCCTTGATGTTACATGAACCCTAACTGCCCCTTCCTGCACACACGGACACACGCACGTCATCTGTAACTAGAGTTGCTGGGATTTGAACCTATTGAGTCCACACCGTCTATGTATTGGCCTTATCAAGTGTCTGGAACAAAATTCTGGCACATACTATGTTTGCGTGATAACACACGAATTAAAACTGTTTTTCACGTGTTGTGCATGTGTTTCAAGCGTTGTGTATGTTTAATGTGTCTTTCATGTGTGAAACATGTGTTTCATGTCAAAATATTTTTTTTAAAAATTAAACTTACAGAGATAGACAGCAGTCAAAGAACTTGGTCTTCTTTCAGTCACCTATAAATATAAATAGAAACATTTCATTCAATAGATTTAACTTATAAAACAATAAGTTAAATAAAGAAAGACATTTTTTGTGACCATGAGAATTGTTTGCGTTGTAGTCCTGTTGGTAGCAAAAGTTGGGTTATGTTCAGGTAGGTGATATTTGTGTGGTCAGGTAGGTGATATTTGTGTGGTCAGGTAGGTGATATTTGTGTGGTCGGTAGCAGTGGTGTATTGGGAGGGGAACGCGGTGGACGTCGTTCCCTTCCTTACCTTTTTTTTCAGAACCGGAACGCGTTCCTCCAGAACTTTTTCATGTCCCGACCACTCCCACTTTTATTTGGCTCCCACTATGCGTTCCCTTACTTCTTATTTTACCAATACATCACTGTCTGGTAGGTGATATTTGTGTGGTCAGGTAGGTGATATTCGTAGTAATCAGGCCCGTAGCAGGGCAGGGAGCCGGCCCCCCTGCGTTTTGTCTGGCCCCCTCTGCTTATTTGTTCTACTTAGTAAAATGTATTACCTGGCCCCCTCTGCTATTGCCTGGCCCCTGCTGTAGAATACCTGGCCCCTGCTGTAGAATTTTCATGCTACGGGGCTGATAGTAATATAGTTTAGACTGTTCAGATAACAACAGTTATTGACATTGACAACACAGTATTGAACTGGTGATTTTAGACGACACAGATATTAAAAGATGACGTCGACATCAATAAATTATTCTGGCAGCAATGGTTGATGTTAACATTGACAAATTACACTGAAAACATTGATTAAACTGACAATATTGATTGACACTAACCAATATTGATTGACACTGACCAATATTGATTGGCACTGGCCAATATTGATTGACAATGACCAATATTGATTGACAATGACCAATATTGATTGACAATGACCAATATTGATTGACACTGGCCTTATATTGATTGACACTGGCCAATATTGATTGACACTAACCAATATTGATTGACACTGACCAATAAATATTGAGACTGACCAATATTGATTGACACTGGCCAGTATTGATTGACACTGACACTAACCAATATTGATTGACACTGACCAATATTGATTGACACTGACCAATATTGATTGACACTGGCCAATATTGATTGACACTAACCAATATTGATTGACACTGACCAATAAATATTGAGACTGACCAATATTGATTGACACTGGCCAGTATTGATTGACACTGACACTAACCAATATTGATTGACACTGACCAATATTGATTGACACTGACCAATATTGATTGACACTGGCCAATATTGATTGACACTGAGCAATATTGATTGACAATGCTCAATAAATATTGACACTGACCAATATTGATTGACACTGACCAATATTGATTGACACTGACCAATATTGATTGACACTGACCACAGGCGCTCTTACAACGGATCAGCATAACGGTGAGATCACAATAAAAATCTTCAAACGAGCCCCCGCTGTGCCTGGGTCAGTGTTGACCCCAATGAATTGAACATTACAGTGCGGGGAAGGGGGGGACTTTTAGGCCTTGTTGGTCAGGGGGAAAAAAGAAAATATGGGAAACATTTGCTGAAAGCCTTATTGTTTAAAACAAGCAAAAGTTAAGCCTGTAAAAACAGGACGTTTAAGAACATTTTCATGTATAAATAGAGAGGGAAGTAAGTCATGTTTAATAACTGTTACAAAAATAAATAATGATTACGCCCCTTTGTTTAGCTTAAAATCTATATATATAATATAAGCCCCTGAAGCCCGGCCCTGAGAGGTCCTATCGCAAAATGAATATAGGACGCTCCTTTGTTAATATATCTTATATAGTAAAAAATAGTACTTAATACGCCCCCTTTTTCGGCCCTCAGAGGTCAGATCGCGAAATGGACTTTTGATGCACACATGGCAGGCCAAGACCTACTAAATGATATATACATCATGGGTCTAGGACTTATGGTTGTTGAGATCTAGGGTGATGACGGACAGACAGACAGACAGACAGACAGACAGACAGACAAAACGGGGACAATAGAGCATTTTTTTTTTCGAAAATTCTCTAAAAATGTTTTATTTATTGTTTGTTTTTTTTTCGTTCCAGCTCTGCTGACTGACCTACTTATGAAAGACTGCTACATGTGTGCTCCACTTGACAACCAATGCCTCCAGGACTTTTGCCCTTTTGCAATCGTTCTTAAAAGACAGCTGGGGTTCGACTGCCTCGCGAACTGCGGGACCAGCGTCATGTGTCGGAACTTGTGTGCTATATATAGCAGGAAGAGAGAATTGGAATGCTACATGTGTGGCACTAATCTAAACTGTTTGGTGTCCTGTGGGTTTGTGGGTGTCGGAAAGTGAATGGTTTGAGTTCAAGGCCGTTATGCAGATAAAACAGTAGGAATCTACCGAGCGCATACGAACCAACGGGAATCCTCGAAAGTTTAAAAATAAAATGTTGAATCGAAATTCACAATAATAAAAGAAAAAAATGAAAAATATTTTGTTTCGTTCAATTTAATTATTTTACAGTTTTGAAAGTAAAGATACATATGACTTTCAAGGATCTTAAAACGGGCCTGCATTACACAAGCCGTTAACTGAGAAATGAATTTTAAAATATTTCTAAATGTTCACAGTTTATTGAACCTGTTTATAAAATGTGTAACTTGAAAATTCATAGAAGCAATATTAAAATGTGTCATAATGTTAACTTGTGTATAGAAGAGTACGGGGGTGAGAGTGGTGGACATTGCAATGGTTATCATTTCATCCTGGACAAAATTTGTCTTCAGGGGGAAAGTGGGACATCAATGTCCATGCAAATCATTAGTGTTAAAATATATAACCTCATACTCATCACCTATTTAAAAATACTCTTTATAACGTAGACATTTCTACGATTGTAATAATGAACCTCTTCAATTTATTAATTAACTAGATATTAAGCCCGGTGTTGCCCGGGAAATCTAGGTGTAATGTGAAACCCCTTCCTAATCAATTTAACTACTGAATACGATTAATTAGGTTAATTAGGTCCTGATTAATGCCACCTTCCTAATGTGCAGAAATGACCTATATTTCATACGTCTCAAATTACGTTTTACCCGTCAACGATAACCAACCAAACCAAACCAAACCAAAAGACCAACCAACCAAACCAAACAACCAATCAAACCAAACAACCAACCAAACCTACTAACCAAAACAGCTAACCAATCAACTAAACAAACCAACCGTCCCCTAAACACACATGTAAAACTGTCCATTTGAAGAACTTAAGCAGAAACTATCAAATAGAAATTGGACGTTGTAGCCTGAAGTACAAATTTAACAAAGCACTGATAACTTTATACATTGAAACATAATTTTATAAAGTTGCTATGTAGTTCCAAGAACAAAAGCAATAGTTTCATTTGTCAGTACACAAGCCTTTACCTGATCGTCGTAGTTCCTAAAAAAAAAGGCACAAATTACGTCAGGTCAAATTTTAATCTAAGTTTGACCTTTAAATGAGTTCATTGCGCTACCTGTTGTGTCACCGTGTACCTTTGTTAAACTACGTCGTCCCTGTACCTACACTGTGATTGGCGACACTTGAATGTTTTTACATGTGAATGTCCTATTTACGGATGTATCTTCATTCTGCGTCTCTAACTGTTTGTTTTGTTTTACACTCAGATAACGAGGTCAGACGAGCCCCTTGATATTTTTTAACTGTTCCAGGATTTTCATCTAATCCGGTTCACTAAACTATATAAGATGAAACATCGAACCAAAGTTGGCAATATCGAACCAAAGTTGGAAATAACTTCATTGTATAGACAACAACTGAACCAAAGATGAACCTCTTGTTGATAACACTCGTTGCTATGACGATATGTCTTTCCAAGGGTAAGATTTTTAAATAATTATTGATCATGATCAATAATTAAACGGATGTATATAATACGAAACTATTACATAATATGTTAATGTTCATGTTGATGAAATCTGTAACTTGTTTAAACATTGCGCGAGATTTCATATAATTTTAGTTGTGGAAGCCAATTAAAAAATAAAACGTTATACAAAAAAAAAATAAACTTTATCACTAGACAATTCAAATTTAACGAAACAAATAACATTATTATAAAAAAAAAATCTTTTATTTTACCTTAATACCGGCTTTTGTTTTCGTGTAATCATGGAAATAACTTCAAGTTTGAAATAATCTAACTCTGATTAGTTCCGGAGTGTTGTGTGTTTTTACAAGACAATCGTTGATTCTGTTCCAGGTGATGAAACTCAAAAAGGGCTACTGTGTCTACTGTGTGACCAGAATGACGTAGACTGTAGACTCAAGTGTCAGGACGTGCAGTCACCAGAGGCCCTGTCACGTGTCAGGAGACAGGACTGTAGGACGTGTACCAGGGAGAGTGACATCAACTGCTGGAATGTATGTAAGTACAACTGATGGTACAGCTGTAAGTATTTCTGATGGTATTGATGTAAGTACAACTGCTGGTATAGAAGTAAGGACTACAGATGGTATAGATGCTAGTACAAATGCTGGTATAGTTGCTACTACAAATGCTGGTATAGATGTAAGGACTACAGATAGTATAGATGTATGTACAACTGCTGGTCTAGATGTAAGTAAAACGAATGGTATAGATGTAAGTACAATGGCTGGTACATATGTATGTTCAGCTGCTGGTATAGATGTAAGTACGACTGCTGGTATAGATGCTAGCACAACTCATGGTATAGATGTAAGTACCACGAATGGTATAACTGTAAGTACAACTAATGGTATAGCTGTAAGTACAACTAATGGTATAGCTGTAAGTATAACTAATGGTATAACTGTAAGTACAACTAATGGTATAGCTGTAAGTACAACTAATGGTATAGCTGTAAGTATAACTAATGGTATAACTGTAAGTACAACTAATGGTATAGCTGTAAGTACAACTAATGGTATAGCTGTAAGTATAACTAATGGTATAACTGTAAGTACAACTAATGGTATAGCTGTAAGTACAACTAATGGTATAGCTGTAAGTATAACTAATGGTATAACTGTAAGTACAACTAATGGTATAGCTGTAAGTACAACTAATGGTATAGCTGTAAGTTTAACTAATGGTATAACTGTAAGTACAACTAATGGTATAGATGTAAGTACAACTAATGGTATAGATGTAAGTATAACTAATGGTATAGATGTAAGTACAACTAATGGTATAGCTGTAAGTACAACTCATGGTATAGATGTAAGTACCACGAATGGTATACCTGTAAGTACAACTAATGATATACCTGTAAGTACAACTAATGGTATAGCTGTAAGTACAACTAATGGTATAGATGTAAGTATAACTAATGGTAGTTATGCAAGTACAACTAAGTGTATAAGATGTAAGTACAACTTCAGAGAAAAATACAAGTGCAACAATGCACATGTATTTAAGGATTCTATTTCGATGATTTGTAAATAATGTAACAATGTTTACTGATTCCGACACACTTCCCATAATTTTCTAAATTTCCGATTTTGATACGATGCCGATTCCTAACTCCACCAAATAGAACTGACTCTATCATCAGAATGTTTGAACATTGGGAAGACTAGTTACTTATGAATCCGTTTGAGAATCAAATGTAAGGAAAATGAAACTAGATAGACAGACATATTGTGAGGTAGACAGACATAGATAGATAGACAGACATATTATTAGATAGAGAGACATAGATAGACATACAGACATATATAGACAGACATGTTGTTAGATAGACAGACATAGATAGATAGACAGACATATTGTTAGACAGACAGACATAGATAGACAGACATTTTGTTAAATAGACAGACATAGATAGATCGACAGACATATTGTTAGATAGATAGACAGGCATGTTGTTAGATAGATAGACAGACATGTTGTTAAATAAACAGACATAGATAGATCGACAGACATATTGTTAGATCGATAGACAGACATGGTGTTAGATAGACATATTGTTAGATAGACAGACAAATTGTTAGACAGACTTATTGTTACTTAGATAGATAGATAGATAGATAGATAGATAGATAGATAGATAGATAGATAGATAGATAGATAGATAGATAGATAGATAGATAGATAGATAGACAATAAAGAATGGTGTCAAGATGGATGTGATAGCGCACCACAGGAATTCGGTATTGAACGGAAGTGGGAAAATAAGGTGACGCACGGACGGTTGACGAGAAAGGAAATAGATGATTGTTTTTCCTACCCCCTGGTATTATTAGTGTGATTTATATTGTGTTATATTAAATAAGGTATCATATTTGAGTCAAACTGACTACCAGTGTTTTATATTAGATTCAGTCATTGTGTATAGTGAGAGAGATAGTAATATAATAGTGAGAGAGATAGTAATATAATAGTGAGATAGATAGTAATATAATAGTGAGAGAGATAGTAATATAATAGTGAGATAGATAGTAATATAATAGCAGCTCTATCATCGTCCCTGACAATAAAAAGTTAGATAAAAAAAATTATATTTAACACTAACACCTTTTTTAAAATCCAAAAAATAATAACACTAATTACATTATTATTTAATCGTATTTAAATGTATTCACGTTTAATTTTTACACGATCCTTAAAATTTCACTGAGGCTGTACGGTATATTTTTTTTCTAATTACGTTATATTGTCTACAAGACAGGTAGCTTCTATTTCTAATTACGTTATATTGTCTACAAAACAGGTAGCTTCTATTTCTAATTACGTTATATTGTCTACAAAACAGGTAGCTTCTATTTCTAATTACGTTATATTGTCTACAAAACAGGTAGCTTCTATTTCTAATTACGTTATATTGTCTACAAAACAGGTAGCTTCTATTTCTAATTACGTTATATTGTCTACAAAACAGGTAGCTTCTATTTCTAATTACGTTATATTGTCTACAAAACAGGTAGCTTCTATTTCTAATTACGTTATATTGCCTACAAAACAGGTAGCTTCTATTTCTAATTACGTTATATTGCCTACAAAACAGGTAGCTTCTATTTCTAATTACGTTATATTGTCTACAAAACAGGTAGCTTCTATTTCTAATTACGTTATATTGTCTACAAAACAGGTAGCTTTTATTTCTAATTACGTTATATTGTCTACAAAACAGGTAGCTTCTATTTCTAATTACGTTATATTGTCTACAAAACAGGTAGCTTCTATTTCTAATTACGTTATATTGTCTACAAAACAGGTAGCTTCTACTTCGGATCTTGTTTATCAGGCTGTGAATTCAGACCAACCAGATACTGTATCCGGGATTGTCAAGTTAAATATAACAGAATATAACATCAGCAGATATTGTGTCCGGGATTGTCAAGTTAAATATAACAGAATATAACATCAGCAGATATTGTGTCCGGGATTGTCAAGTTAAATATAACAGAATATAACATCAGCAGATATTGTGTCCGGGATTGTCAAGTTAAATATAACAGAATATAACATCACGAGCAGATATTGTGTCCGGGATTGTCAAGTTAAATATAACAGAATATAACATCACGAGCAGATATTGTGTCCGGGATTGTCAAGTTAAATATAACAGAATATAACATCACGAGCAGATATTGTGTCCGGGATTGTCAAGTTAAATATAACAGAATATAACATCACGAGCAGATATTGTGTCCGGGATTGTCAAGTTAAATATAACAGAATATAACATCACCAGCAGATATTGTGTCCGGGATTGTCAAGTTAAATATAATAGTATGAAACACCAAATACTTCACCCGGGACTGTGTCAAGCTAATTACAACATATCATAACATCAACACCAAATACTTTATCCAGTATTGTCTAGTTAAATACAACATATTATAACATCAACACCAAATGCTTTATCCGGTACTGTCTAGTTAAATACGACATATTATAACATCGTCAGCGGCCCAACATGTCGCTAACATAAATATTGATAAGCGCTATAGTTACTGATGTATAATGATGAAATGTTAAATCAATATTGGTTAATGTTTAAAAAAAAATATTGGCCTTTGTTTTTTTTTATTACTAACAGCTATAACAGATTATTGATTGATTTTTTTAAAGCGTTATTTATGAAATATTACACATAATAAAAATTTTTGTCCCTTTATCCTGTGCTTTTATAAGTGTAGAATGTTCATCTATGTCTGGAGTATTTATACATGTGCCTTAGAAAAGTAAAATATGCATCTATGTCTGAAGTATTTATTCTCTCTCTCTCTCTCTCCCTCTCTCTCTCTCTCTCTCTCTCTCTCTTTGAACTCTCTGAGTGATTACTTCGGGCTGAAACTTAGTCTCTTAGAGCCAGTGAGATCAGACTTGCTGCGTCTGTCAACATCTGGAGACTTCCATAAAGGCCAATGACCACCCTGTGGTCCGCCAGCCCGGGGCACTCGAAAATCACATGATCCACGGTTTCCTCCGCCTCCCTGCAGTGTCTGCCAAGGATGTCGACAGTGGGCCTCAACCATTTATTGTTTCTATTTCACGACATTTTTATAAATGTCCATTTAAAAGACCCTCCTATTATATCAGTTTAGTTCATTGAGACTTTGGTTGCAGGAAGCTGCGAGAAGATCTTGCTTTGTTTTTAACTTTAGTTCTTGAAATCTGCTAAGCGTTATTTTTTTTGCCCGTGTATAGCTTGAATTTTAGTATTCCTAAAAATCAACATATGTAGTTATTTGTCGGTCACAGATGATTGAATCGCCGTGTGTAAATAGTGTGTTCATTGTATTACTCACAGCTAAGTGTAAGTATTTATAGGTATATGGTATGGAATATACTTTTTACTTTTTTTTTTTTTTGTTTTTAGTAAATCGGTAACATGTGAAATAAAGTAAAATAAAGGATTGGCAATAAATAGTTTGTAATCGAATGTATCAGTAAATAGAAGTCACTAAACATACACCAATAGGTGCTATAGAGATGTGAATCTGAGGAAACTCAGATCTCAAAAGTTGGCTACCTTCAGGGGTGGTAACTAATACATCCGTCCCAGACTCCGCGCCTGATGGGGGTGGGGTGGGGGTGGGTGGAGATTGCACGCTAGGAAATTCAGTGAAACGGGTATATAAGCAGCCTTAGAATCAGGCTTGACACAGTTATAGTCTAAATACTCTGGATAATTACCCCCCTTTTGACATCCTAAGTTTGAGACGGAAGCGTTCGGAAAATAAGAAGCGATGGATGTAACTAGGGTTTGTCAGTTTTTGTATAATCCCTACCATAATGTAACCAGGGCCGGATTAAGTCCGGTTGATGCCCTAAGTAAAAACTAATTTTGGTATGCCCCCCCCCCCCCCGAAATATAAAATGAACATGTTTTTAGTTGGAATTCTCATTTATCGCACTAGAATATAAATATGTTTGTATTATTCAGTTTGTATTTGAAATCAGTTATGCTTAATGAATAATAACCAATTACTTGTGAATTTTTGTTGCTCAAGACCACGAATTTATATATATATATATATATATATATATATATATATATATATATATATATATATATGAGGAAACTTCAGTGGAATGGAAACAGGAAACCAAATATCATTGCAATGATAGATTTTTGTAACAAGCAGGAATGCTTATTTATCGAGAGATCACTCAATTTGTTCGATTGATGTCATATAGCATCCACTACATTAGTCATTCAATAAATTAAAAATGAAATAAATTTGTAATAAGAAGGAAAATACTAGGCTGTTTATTTCAGCCTGCTTTCATTTTATGACTTAATAAAAAGTTAATACTTCTCTCCAACTTGTTTTCTTCAAAGGTATTTTAATCAGATCTCCCTATATCAATTGTATACAACTCATCTGAAATATCAATTGTATACAACTCATCTGAAATATCAATTGTATACAACTCATCTGAAATATCAATTGTATACAACTCATCTGGAATATCAATTGTATACAACTCATCTGAAATATCAATTGTATACAACTCATCTGCCAAAATCAATTTTATACAACTCATCTGCCAATGTACATAATAGATATAAGGCATTCTGTCTGTCTTGTTCTGTAGCTGTTTGGCGGATTAGTAAATTTATCCGAGAAATTGAAAGTTATTGCTAATAATTATAATTTTTAAAAAAATTATGAAAGACAATTAAATTTGTAAAGGCTCACTTAAAATGTCTAACTCAAAATGTATCAATAAATATATCTTACTCAATAGGTCTCACTCCATAAGTATGTAAGATATACAAGTATTTATCCCTTAGAATGGCATTCATTCATTCATTTCCACCTAAGCATATTGTTAAATGAACATGGAGGCACCACGGGAAACTTACGTGGCTGAACACCCTGGGAGATGAACTCACAGCGAAAACTTCTTTCAGTTTATCACAAAGTAGGGAACGGGTAGTCGTGTGGTGTAGAGTGCTCGACTGTCGACCGGAGGGGTTCAGGGTTTGAACCTTAGTGAGAATCTTGAGACTTAATCAGGCCCTGATGAAAGTCCCCAAGTCCACACAGCTTTCAATGGGTACCTGACTTTAAGTTGGTGGAGTAAAAGCGGGTGGGCCTTGTGCTTACCACACAATCCCTTTAAATATCTTTGTTACTGAAACAGATAAATTCTATAATTCATCTGCTCCGATGAGTTCTTAAGGGCATAAAGGGCATATTTTACTTAACCACAAAGTAAACGCCAATTATGTAAGAAGTATTTAAGGCAAGAGTGAAGTCCAGGTACACATTAACTAGTAAATTATACATTTAAATTTCATCGTGACCCACCTATCATTTGTCCGCGAAGGTTTAGATTCAGACTCAAGACATAATATCCTCTTGTAACACAAATACCATAAATAACATGACTGTTTGGAGACATAACCTCCTCATGTAACACAAATACGATAATTAACCCGACTGTCTGGAGACATAACACCCTCCTGTAACACAAATACCATAATTAACTCGACTGTCTGGAGACATAACATCCTCATGTAACACAAATTCCATAATTAACTCGACTGTCTGGAGACATAACATCCTCATGTAACACAAATACCATAATTAACCCGACTGTCTGGAGACATAACATCCTCATGTAACACAAATTCCATAATTAACTCGACTGTCTGGAGACATAACATCCTCATGTAACACAAATACCATAATTAACTCGACTGTCTGGAGACATAAAATCCTCATGTAACACAAATACCATAATTAACTCGACTGTCTGGAGACATAAAATCCTCATGTAACACAAATACCATAAATAACTCGACTGTCTGGAGACATAACATCCTCCTGTAACACAAATACCATAAATAACCCGACTGTCTGGAGACATAACATCCTCCTGTAACACAAATACCATAATTAACTCGACTGTCTGGAGACATAATATCCTAATGTAACACAAATACCATAATTAACCCGACTGTCTGGAGACATAATATCCTAATGTAACACAAATACCATAATTAATCCGACTGTCTGGAGACATAACATCCTCATGTAACACAAATACCATAAATAACCTGACTGTCTGGAGACATAACACCCTCCTGTAACACAAATACCATAAATAACTCGACTGTATGGAGACATAACACCCTCCTGTAACACAAATACCATAAATAACTCGACTGTATGGAGACATAACATCCTCATGTAACACAAATACCATAAATAACTCGACTGTATGGAGACATAACATCCTCATGTAACACAAATACCATAAATAACTCGACTGTATGGAGACATAACATCCTCATGTAACACAAATACCATAAATAACTCGACTGTATGGAGACATAACATCCTCATGTAACACAAATACCATAAATAACTCGACTGTATGGAGACATAACATCCTCATGTAACACAAATACCATAAATAACTCGACTGTATGGAGACATAACATCCTCATGTAACACAAATACCATAATTAACCCGACTGTCTGGAGAAGTCTCCAGGACTTGATCTTTCAACCTGTAACAGGGAAAAACTAAATCTCATTAACCAAGTGGTCAACATCATGTGCATTATAAATGTTATAATTTATTTTATCATTCATTATTTTTCCTTACATCAGTTTCAGAATATGATCTAATCAGAAAAAAATCAATTTAGATTTAACTTAGATCTAATGGAGATGATCGAATATTTCATTGTCCGGTTAAGAGTAGTATACAATGGGGTGGCCTGTGATTTGAGCCCACATTCTGCGAAACGCCCATGAGTCTGGCTGAATGTTTCACCACCTCCAAATGAGCTTAAGTAGCCATTGCTTACACACAACAATATGATATTACATGTATGGCATAGCAGCCATTGCTTATGCACAACAATATGATATCACATGTATGGCATAGCAGCCATTGCTTACACACAACAGTATGATATTACATGTATGGCATAGCAGCCTTTGCTTACACACAACAGTAAGATATCACATGTATGGCACAGCAGCCATTGCTTACGCACAACAATATGATATTACATGTATGGCATAGCAGCCATTGCTTACACACAACAATATGATATTACATGTATGGCATAGCAGCCATTGCTTAACCACAACAATATGATATTACATGTATGGCATAGCAGCCCTTGCTTACGCACAACAACATGATATTACATTATGGCATAGCAGCCATTGCTTACACACAACAATATGATATTACATGTATGGCATAGCAGCCATTGCTTACACACAACAATATGATATTACATGTATGGCATAGCAGCCATTGCTTACACACAACAATAATGGTATTACATGTATGGCATAGCAGCCATTGCTTACACACAACAATATGATATTACATGTATGGCATAGCAGCCATTGCTTACACACAACAATATGATATTACATGTATGGCATAGCAGCCATTGCTTACACACAACAATATGATATTACATGTATGGCATAGCAGCCATTGCTTACACACAACAATATGATATTACATGTATGGCATAGCAGCCCTTGCTTACGCACAACAACATGATATTACATGTATGGCATAGCAGCCCTTGCTTACGCACAACAACATGATATTACATGTATGGCATAGCAGCCATCGCTTACACACAACAATATGATATTACATGCATGGCATAGCAGCCATTGCTTACACACAACAATATGATATTACATGTATGGCATAGCAGCCATTGCTTACACACAACAATATTATATTACATGTATGGCATAGCAGCCATTGCTTACACGCAACAATAATGATATTACATGTATGGCATAGCAGCCATTGCTTACACACAACAATATGATATTACATGTATGGCATAGCAGCCATTGCTTAACCACAACAATATGATATTACATGTATGGCATAGCAGCCATTGCTTACACACAACAATATGATATTACATGTAAGACATTGAATGTAAACATTCGATTAGCCCTGCTCCTTTTTAAGTTATTACATAACTAATAAATTACAATGTCAAAAGTATAAGCACCATAAGACAGTAGACAGCTGTAGAAATGATACTACAAGATGAAGCATGTTGCAAGTAATTAACAGATCAATTTAAAAATACAGCAACATTTTTAAAAAATTGCTATGGAGTTTCTAGGCAATAGAAATATTAATGTCTAATTTAATACAGAACTCATCACGGGAACAGTTTTTATGAATGTATTTGTAAGTAAAAGTTACAGCTGTCAAATCCGGTAAACTGTGAATCAAGGTGTGACCTCTATGCAGTAACATTTTTTTCTGCACCTTTATATGAGTTTATTGCGCTAACTGTAGTGTCGCCGTACTTTTGTTAACAACTAAGTCTCTATTAAAAATACTAAGTTTTGTTGACAACAGGCATGTTGACTTGTGTATGTCCTATTTACCGGATATCTCTTTATTTTGCGTCTCTGTTTGTTTTGATTTACACTCAGATAACGAGGTCAGACGAGCCTCTTGATTTCACTGCTCCAGAATTTTATCTAATCCGGTTCACTAAACTATATAAGATGAAACATCGAACCAAAGTTGGAATAACTTCATCAGGAGACAACAACTTAAACAAAGATGAACCTCTTGTTGATAACACTGGTTGCCATGACGATATGTCTTTCTCATGGTAAACTATTCAATATCTCATTAACGAAACAAATATTGGCCGTTCACATTGCATATATATGTATATCACGTATGTGTGAGACTGGAGATAGGCTGCAATGTTTTTACTGTGTGTATATCTTGGTTTTAATGTCTTCAGTATTCTGTGTTTGTGTTAAATTTTTGTGTTAATCTTTTTGAGGACAATGCATGTTATTCTAGCCATAGATATATAAGACTAGATCGCTTACGGGCTATGCATAGATATATATTGTGTGGACCATAACTTTAAAAAGAGAAGAGTACAATTCTGTATAACCTATATATTTTTACAAATTCTTTGCAACTAAGATGACGTAGTACGCATAGTTTGAGCTCTAAAAAAAAAAACTTTATAAACAGGTTTAACAAATTCTTCGAAGACGGAATCACATGAAATAATACAAGAGTATATTATTACTAACCGTCAAATATAATTTTTTCGGACACATCAGTTGATTTTAAAAGCGCCAACCTCTAGCATGAATGGGGATTTTTTTTCTATTAAAAGGAAGGAAATCTTTTTCGGTAAAAAATAAAGAACTGTACAGAATTGTACTCTTCTCTTTTTAAAGTAAGGGTCTCGAATATAACACTTTTTCGTTCTCTATTAAATAAGCATAAGCGATCTAGTCTTATATATCTATGATTCTATCCATCTTTGTTTCCAAAATAATAAAGGGATGTATTGTTGTTTTTATAATGTTTTATTGTGATGTATGTATCTCTTAGGTGATGTCACTCGAAAAGGGCTACTGTGTCTACTGTGTGACCAGAATGACGTAGACTGTAGACTCTAGTGTCAGGACGTCCAGCCACCAGAGGCCCTGTCACGTGTCAGGAGACAGGACTGTAGGACGTGTACCAGGGAGAGTGACATCAACTGCTGGGATGTATGTAAGTACAACTGATGGTACAGCTGTAAGTACTTCTGATGGTATAGATGCAAGTACAACTGCTGGAGTGTATGTAAGTACAACTGCTGGTACAGCTGTAAGTACTTCTGATGGTATATATGCTAGTACAACTGCTGGAGTGTATGTAAATACAACTGTTGGTACAGCTGTAAGTACTTCTGATGGTACAGATGTACGTACAACTTCTGGTATAGATGTAAGTACAACTTCTGGTATATATGTAAGTACAACTGCTGGTACAGCTGTAATACTTCTGATGGTATAAATGCTAGTACAACTGATGGAATGTATGTAAGTACATCAATTCACATTTACATGTATTTCAAGTAATGGATATTTTTTTTTAAATATAGGTACATGTAAGTATGTCTGCGCTACACACAAAACCATTATTTTTATTTCTTGAATCAATCATAGTACTAAAAAAAATAGACACTTCCGTTTTCTAGAGGTGCGCATGTTCATACTAAACACGTGACTATTAATTAACTGACGTACTTATATACATTCGTTCAATTTCTTCTATGGGCACTATGATTTATTCTATAAAATAATATTGTTTTACCCAGTTTTATAGTTAAAATATGTTCTGCTCCATAGTCTATCATAGACAGTTAGACAAGTGATGTTTTTGCAGGCACTAACATTCTTTCTTCTTAACATTTAATCTTTTTTCAAATATTTTTTTTTTTGTATTGTACAGGCAGCTTCTATTTTGGTGTTTGTCTGTCAACTTGTGAATTTAGGCCAAGCACATACTGTGTCCGGGACTGTCAGGTTGAATACAAGAGATTATAACATCACCAGCAGCCTCATCAACATAGAAACATTACCAAATAGCAGTGACTGTAGATATTGACAAGTGTGATGTTAATATTGACAGCTGATCCGGAAAACACCATTCGCCTACCCCAATGTATAGTTATAAAAAGTTTTTATTGAATTGTATTGTAAACTGACATGATTTTTTTAAGATTAAACTTACATAATAGAATATGTATGTGGGCCTATGTGATATTTATATCCAAACACTTTCACTTACGTCTAGACCAGTGATCGACAAAGTGCGGCTCCGGAGCAGCATGTGGCTCTTTGGCTCCTTAAGTGCTGCTCTGGCATTTAGTTTTATTTAGTATACAACTTATTTAGTGTAATAATATTTTGTGTAATAAAAGTTTACTAAACAAGCAGATTTGGCTCCCGATTTTTTTTTTTAATTGTTGTAATGTTCATATTTGGCTCTTTGGCTGAAAAGTTTACCGACCACTGGTATAGACCATATGATTTAACTTGACCTTTACCAATTAGTTTTATTGTGTCATAGTTTTACTATTTATCAATGTGCAGTTCTATAATATATCATCCTAAAAGTAAAATGTTAGTTTAGTCATTGACTTTGATTTTGAAAATATTACTCGCTGTCATAAACAGTTTGGATTTTTTCTTTGTACTATCATTTTTTGAAATCCACAAAGGTTGATTTTTTAAATGTTAAACTTGAGATTTAGTAATTATCAATTTACCTGTGCATGAATGTATGTGAGAGAATCACACCTCATTGACTACAGCATATTCCATGTTTCACTCATTACTGTATGTCAATATTTATCGATATACGTTAGTGGATTTATTTTGTATGATTGTTTTACTGCATCTGTCATGTGTGATTTGAAGTTAAATAAATGTCTGGCATAAATAAATAAATCTGTAAGCTGAGTGTATCATTAGTTATAAATAATTAGACATAGAAATATTTGAGCCAGCAGCGAATATGTTTTTTTTTAATTTCAAGTATCCCATAATTTTATGGGGACAATAGTTTCTTCTGTGGCAAGGACCCTAACCGTCCGTATCTGACTGAAATCTGGTGTTTTTATATTGCACAGAACTTGAGTTAAGTTAATTGTGTCTAACTTTATCTAAAATATAGAGGTCGGGATATTTGTACACCACACTTTATCATTATCATCCCATTATTTGCAAATCTAATCACATTTCTGGCGAGGCCCTAGATGGACTTAATTTGTTAGACTTAAAGGAGTTCTTTCAACAATTGTATCCTATACAGTCCAGTGGTTCCCCAATCCCCGGGCCGCGGACCAGTACCGGTCGTTTGAACGAATGTTACTGGGCAGCCTAAGAAACATTAAATCGTTTCCTTTGTATTTATTTATCTCGTCATTGTGGCGACTTTCCATGAACGAGAAATAATCCCCCTCACCCCCACTTTTCCCGTGGGCCGCAGTGAAATTATCAAACGCTGACCGGTCCGTGGCGAGAAAAAGGTTAGGGACCACTGCTATAAACTGTCCATGTTTGTGGCAGGTTATTTGGTTCATTTTGGTTAATAACGTTAATTTTTCTCCATTATTAAGGAAATACAAAAACATAACATGGGGGAGCCATGCATCAGGTGGATGAAAGTAGCATATCACAATTTATTAGATAAAAATTAAAATTTAGTCTACAAAAAAAAGATAATTAAATTGTGGATAAAAACCGGCTCGTTTAGTTTTACACACAGAACTGAACAGACTCACACAGGGTTGCCAACCGTCCATAAATTTTCGGACAGTCCGTAAAGATTTGTCGTAAAATTGCCTGTCCTAAAATTCCGTTAAAAAATTAAGACGTCCGTAAAAAAAAAATATGACAAAACGTGGAATCTCAACGTTTAAAAAAATCAATAAATCATGAAGCATCGCGGCAAGATGGACTTGTTTAGACAGATCGTTAGTCGTTACGTCACAAATACGCATAAATTATGACGACATAAATATAAAAAATAGTTTGTTTTTTTTTTCTTTGGAGGTCAACATTTTATGTTAAATGTCTTCGTAAAAAAAAATGTTTTTGTCCGTAAATTTTGTTGAGAGTTCTTATATTGGTCAGTAAATGTTATTTTGTTGAGAGTTCTTCTATTTGTCAGTAAGTGTTATTTTGTTGAGAGTTCTAATATTTGTCAGTAAGTGTTATTTTGTTGAGAGTTCTTATATTAGTCAGTAAATGTTATTTTGTTGAGAGTTCTAATATTTGTCAGTAAGTGTTATTTTGTTGAGAGTTCTTATATTTGTCAGTAAATGTTATTTTGTTGAGAGTTCTAATATTTGTCAGTAAGTGTTATTTTGTTGAGAGTTCTAATATTTGTCAGTAAATGTTATTTTGTTGAGAGTTCTTCTATTTGTCAGTAAATGTTATTTTGTTGAGAGTTCTAATATTTGTCAGTAAATGTTATTTTGTTGAGAGTTCTAATATTTGTCAGTAAATGTTATTTTGTTGAGAGTTCTTCTATTTGTCAGTAAATGTTATTTTGTTGAGAGTTCTAATATTTGTCAGTAAATGTTATTTTGTTGAGAGTTCTAATATTTGTCAGTAAATGTTATTTTGTTGAGAGTTCTAATATTTGTCAGTAAATGTTTTTTTGTTGAGAGTTCTAATATTTGTCAGTAAATGTTATTTTGTTGAGAGTTCTAATATTTGTCAGTAAATGTTATTTTGTTGAGAGTTCTTCTATTTGTCAGTAAATATTATTTTGTTGAGAGTTCTAATATTTGTCAGTAAATGTTATTTTTTTGTTGGCAACTCTGGACTCACAATCTCAAATGTAGTTACAAGACTAATGGACGCATTTGGGCCAGCATTGTCTGTTCATGTAGTCTTACTTCTGTGGCAGATTTGAGTCGCTGGTGATGTTGGTACAAAGAGAACATTACGTATTGGTTATAGTTTTGATATTCATTTGAGATAATACTAAAAAAACAAAAGATTATAAAAAAAAAAGATTATTATTATTTGTATTTTTTAACAATATCTTTTTGAAATGCTAACATATACAATTAGGGGAGTATATACCTCAATGCTATATCAGGGCTTCTTAAACTCTTGTAATTCACGACCCATTTATGATTGCGAGTTTCTTGACGACCCCATACAAATTTAAAAGAAAAAAAAAGTAATATTTTACAAGTTAAAAAACATTTTCTGTTAAATTGTATTTTTATCTCTCGCGACCCCAGAATTTTGCTACGCGACCCATAGTTTAAGAAGCCCTGTGCTATATAGATTAGTGCTTATCCAAATGAACTCTCGTTTGTTTTTTTTTTTGTTTTTTTTTGGAATAAAACAAAAATATTCCCGTTAACCTACACATTTTTAATCATGTTTTGCAAAGACAAGGGGAAGCTAATCTAATCAGGTAAAAACAAAAATAAGACAGCATGACATCTATATTATTATTGAAGGTCAAATATTAATAGATTTTATCTTAAATCCCAACATTTGAATCGAGCATATGACAGAGGAAGAATGATTGTCCAAATATTTGTGTTGTTCATATTTGTGGTGTGTTTAATACATCAAGGTAATAATGTATTCATTACAGACAATATGTATAGATAGATAGATAGATAGATAGATAGATAGATAGATAGATAGATAGATAGATAGATAGATAGATAGATAGATAGATAGATAGATAGATAGATAGATAGATAGATAGATAGATAGATAGATAGATAGATAGATAGATAGATAGATAGATAGATAGATAGATAGATAGATAGATAGATAGATAGATAGATAGATAGATAGATAGATAGATAGATAGATAGATAGATAGATAGATAGATAGATAGATAGATAGATAGATAGATAGATAGATAGATAGATAGATAGATAGATAGATAGATAGATAGATAGATAGATAGATAGATAGATAGATAGATAGATAGATAGATAGATAGATAGATAGATAGATAGATAGATAGATAGATAGATAGATAGATAGATAGATAGATAGATAGATAGATAGATAGATAGATAGATAGATAGATAGATAGATAGATAGATAGATAGATAGATAGATAGATAGATAGATAGATAGATAGATAGATAGATAGATAGATAGATAGATAGATAGATAGATAGATAGATAGATAGATAGATAGATAGATAGATAGATAGATAGATAGATAGATAGATAGATAGATAGATAGATAGATAGATAGATAGATAGATAGATAGATAGATAGATAGATAGATAGATAGATAGATAGATAGGGGGATTGTAATTTACGACATGACAAAATAAAAACTTCACAATGATTCATTGAAGTTGTACATTGTACAATCTTCAAAATTTCTAAAAATAATTTTGCCATAAGAATTAAAAGTGTTATTATTAAAATGAATTAATCTTTTCCTACTATAGGTTTGAGTTTCATGCCATGCAGTATGTGTCCGAAGGATGATGACTTCTGTCCAACTTATTGTGTGGATGATCTGTTATGGGATTCATTAAAGAATCCTACAGTTTGATTTTACTCTACTTTCTGGCAGATAATGGGAACCTGTTTCAATCTACCAAATAAAATATTTAACAAAAAGAGACTGGAGTGCGTTGTTCATTTGGGTTTCTAATTATGATTAGTTTCTGGTTGTTTTTACTGAAATATTTTAGAATGTCATGTATATTTATATGTGTGTTTGTGTGTGTGATATGTGTGTGGTATGGGTGTGGTATGTGTGTGTGGGTGTGTGTGGTATTGTGTGTTGTGGGTGTGTGTGGTATGTGTGTGTTGTGGGTGTGTGTGGTATGTGTGTGGTGTGTGTGTGTGGTTATTGTGTGGTGTACGGTGTGTGGCATGGGTTTGTTGTGTGCGTGTGGAGCATGTGTGGGGTATGTGCGAAGTATGTTTGGTGTGTGGTGTGCGTGTGTGACTTTTTACCCTTGACTTTTTTACATGTTGGCATTATTTCATACACTCATTTCAAGCATATGAAGTTGTAATGTCAACAGCAGAAATGTCACACACATAAATGGAGAGAGAGACAGTCGATTCAGTTTGTTTGTTTATTAATCAAAACTCAAAAAAAAAATCCTCCATGTTAAAAAGATAAATGACTAGCCAAGATCATTCTAATAAACATAAAGTATTGACACGCTTAATTGGTGTTTACGTCATAGAATAAATAATTGTTTTAAAAACATTTTAAAAACATTTTTGGTATAGACCAGTGATGCTAAACCTTTTTTTTTCTGTGGGCCATTATTGTCTGCCAAAAACATTTAGAGGGCCAAAAATATAATTTTTATATACGTATGTATATAATGAGACAATTATTAGATCAACGATAAAATAAACAATATTTACTAATTCTCAATTTTTAACACAACAAATGAAAAAAAGTGATGAAATGATATATTGGTCATATGTACAATAAAATCAATGTGATTCATGACTTTTTATATCAAATACCGTAAGATCATATTGTGGAACATATTTTGTTGTAGCTGCTCTCAGGCAATGAATCAAATTTATATCAGATAGCCTGTTTCTGACTTTATTTTTTATCGTTTTCAATGCTGAAAAAACTGCCTCACATCTGTATGTTGAGTCAAACATTGATAAAACTGGCAAAGCTATATCAGTAATCTGTTCATAATTGTGTTGAGCAGATATTTCTTTCCCCATAATATTATATTTGATTTCAAAGTTTCATATTTCAAACTCAAGTCATTTTTCAATTCCAGCAGTTGCAGTTCTGTAATGACTATCTTTTCTGGAGTTGTAATGCTTATTAAGGAATTTAAATCAAAATTAAATGGGTCCAACACAAACTGAAACAGTGATTTTTTGTTTTCAAATTCCTTGAATCGGTCTTCAAATTGAGCAGCCAAAGCATCAATCCTTTCTGAAAATTTGAGTTCATTAATAAATGAAAGATTCTGGACAGTTTCTTTAAACATTTTTTCTAGTTGTTGGAAATGTGTTAATTTATTTAACTTTAGATGTGCACTGAATAGGTTTAATTTTTGTTTGAAACTTGTAATAAATCTGTATAACTGGCATAGTTTTATTTTCTCCCTGAAGTTGAAGATTCAAACTGTTAAGATGATTTGAATTCAACTGTTAAGATGATTTGAAATGTCAGTCAAAAAACCCCATATTCAAAAGCCATATTGGGTCCTCTAATTTTTTATAGACTTTTCCCTTTGAATTCAAAAAAAATTTAATTTCTTCTATCAAATCACAGAATCTTAACAATACTTTTGCCCTTGACAGCCAACCAGCCCCGTAGCGTGAAAATTCTGCAGGAGGGGCCAGCCATTCTACAGCAGGGGCCAGGCAATAGCAGGGGGGCAGGTAATACATTTTACTAAGTAGAACAAATAAGCAGGGTGGGCCAGACAAAACGCAGGGGGGGGCGGTGCCCCTGGCCCCCCCCCAGCACGCTACGGGCCTGCAGCCAACGTATTTCTGCATGCAAAATTATTTCTTCATGATCGTTATTTATTTCAGCAAACATACTTTGAGATTGTCTGTAATTTAATGCCTTTGCCCTAATGAAACAAACTATTTCATTCACAGAGGTCATAATGTTTTTTTTTTAAATCTTAAGGGCCAAATGTGATGTTATTTCTTTAAACTTGTGGGGGGGGCCAAAAAATTTTCATAAAGGGCCAAATTTGGCCCGCGGGCCAGTATTTAAGCATCGCTGGTATAGAGTATCATTTCTATTTGTCCAATCCGTACAAAATGATCCGTGTTACAGTCACAATTGGATGGCACCAGACAATTAGTTTATTTCGTTCGACCACCATCCATATGTATTATGTATTTTACCTGTTCAATGTCCCAAGGCTATTTACTCAGTAGTCACAGTCCGTTGTTTCCCATCGGCCATTGACGGAAGTGTTGTAATGTTTGTAGAGTTGTCTCGTTTTTTAATATCACTTTGCATTCAGACTTCATCCAAACTATATAATAATATAATATTGATTTGGATTCTGCGTTTTATCGAAAGTAAAGAACTAATACAACAGTATTCAAGTTTAAAATACAATTATCAAAAAATCGGATCTGCCCGAAACCAAAAATAACCTAGCCTACCGATCAATCCTAATGGGATATAACTCTATGCAAAGGTTTTGCAGGGTACAGCTAGTATATATATATATATATATATATATATATATATATATATATATATATATATATAATTCAAATATCAACAATATGAATTTTGCATCTAACACATTTTTTAAACATTGGCATAACAAGTCTCTGTTTGTGTGCTGCTTATGACGTGCGGATTACGATTTTAATAATATTCTCAAGTCTTCATATACCCTATATACACCTGTACAATAGCTAATAGGTCATTAGGTCATCATTTCATGAAACTCGTGTGTATAGAGCTACGACTAACGGTTGGCTCTAATGAGGCAAGTCTACTTCAGTGGGCATGCTTCACTGAGCTAATGAAACCTGGTGTTGAAATAAATATTTATATACGAAGAGAAATAAATCAATACTTAAAATAGGGGTACTTCTTGTATCTCATTTTGGAACATTTCAGTTTTGTTGTCTGATCGAAGACTTAACATTCATTGTGCTAGAACAGACATTCTCCTTTTTAGAAATTGAAGAAAATGCATGAGTAAGTCTGACCGTGAGTTTTCTGAAGTTTGGCCATCTTTGGTTATCTTCGTTAATTAAATACAAGTAAGTTTTAAATTTTAAAAGGATATTTCCTATACAAGGGCTAGACTAATTGCAGACAATTATCAGTTAGAAGCTGAGCGTTTGACGAGAATAATTCAATAACAATGTTAAGTTAAAATGATATTATCTGATACCTTTATTAAGTAATTTGCGTTTTTTTAAAATGGATATCCAACAAAGAATTTTTCTATTAAAAACTTTTGGGTTAAAAATTTCGTTTTTTGAATGGTGTGTTGGTGGTTCTATGGCTATTTATATCAGTCTCTGTCAGCACACACCACATAGTCCTAATGTTTGCTTAGTACAAGTAGTATCCCACATAGTCTTAATGACTGATGAGTAAAGGTAGTTCACCAAATAGTTTTAATGACTGATTAGTAAAGGTAGTCCACCCTGTAGCCCGAATGATTACTTAGTAAAGTAGTCGATCATATAGTCCTAATGATTGCTAAGTCCAAGTAGTTCACCACATAGTCCTGATAGTTGCTTAGTCAAAGTAGCTCAGTCAATAAATAGGTCGGTGTTCGTGTTTCTGTCTTGGGGTTACTTCATAATTATTAAGAGAAATATTAAAAGGAATGTCCAGACAGTAGCTGCAATGATACTGTCTCCTATCGAAATCTAATCAATAATAGGGCTGATTGATCGAGTGTAATAAGATCTCGGCCGATACAAAATGTGTCTTCTGAGATATAAAAAGCGTCTCGTTATTTCATAATTGGATTCAGATAAGATTGATTGATTTATTTCATTTGTAGAGCCATGTAACAATTTTTTGAAAAAATCTATAAAAATACTTATAGTGTATGTTATAAGCAATTCCTTTAGTATATCTAATTATATAATCAACAGACAATGTAAATGAATAAACTGAAAATACTTAGGCCTATAGTATATGTTATAAGCCATTCTTTAGTATATCTAATTATATAATCATTAGACAATGTAAATTAATAAACTGAAAATAAACTTACTTTCTAATTCAACGAACATTTATACTCTAAAGTAAAATATAACAAGATATTAACATAGGGGATATAATCTGGAGGATGAGAAATGATATATGATTAAGTTCAAGATAAATCTCAACAAAACCATTGGTACAGGATAAGACAAGATTAAGTCAACATGACAGTCTCTCAAGTTGGTTTCACTCACGCTTAAGTAAACATGATCAACTCGATAGTCTGTCTAATCGGTTCCACTCACTCTTAAGTCAACATGATCAAATCGATAGCCTCTCATATCATTTTTACTCACTCTTAAGTCAACATGATCAACTCGATAGTCGCTCTAATCGGTTTTACTCACTCTTAAGTCAACATGCAGTTTGTTGAGGAAGTTTAGTCTTCATTTACGGCATGTCTTTTGTTACAGAAATCAATGAAGACAATCAATAGCAGTTTCTTTGGCTGATTTCATCTATAGCCGCATCTATAATTAATGGGGCAAACTGAGCGTATCCTTCAATCTCATTGATCAGATGTTTCCTCGAGGTGACATGTCAGTTGGATACAGACCGCAGCTTTCTCAAGGGCCAACTAGAGATTCTAAACAGAGTAACAAAGGTAATTTATACCATTAATGAGTAGATGTAGTGAGATGATATAGCTATACCAGTAGATATAGTGAGATGATATAGTTGTACCAGTAGATATAGTGAGTTGATATAGTTGTACCAGTAGATATAGTTGTACCAGATGATATAGTGAGCTAATATAGTTGTACCAGTAGATAGAGTTGTACCAGTATATATAGTTTTACCAGTAGATATAGTGAGCTAATATAGTTGTACCAGTAGATATAGTTGTACCAGATGATATAGTGAGATGATGTAGTTGTACCAGCAGATATAATTCAATGATAAGGATTAACAATGTATTTGTGTTGTCTAATTTTCACGTTTCATGAAGCCAATTAAAATTCAATGTTTTTGTTTTTTTATAAATGTGATGTCACTAAAAGTTTAAATGAATTTTTTCTACTGACCAAAAACATTAATGTAATGTTCACTATTCATAAAGCTAAAATACTTTAATATTTTTTAAATCTTATCTCGGTTCTGTTCATTCTGCTGTCTTCTCAACACAGTCAATTTATTTGTGTTTCAGTTTGTCTTCATGTTAAATAAAATGACTTCTGTGTCTGAGCCAGACTTCATTCAATTCGATCAAATGACTTTGCACAGACCGACACCACATAGAGTGGAGGATATCATCAAGCTGGTTCACACCACTACCTCTGAAGAAATAGTCAACCTGTACAAGTCATCCACACCTGCAGACAACTACCGGTGCCCAGCCACAACACCTGTCAGCAACTTGAGACATGGACTGCCGTCAGGTGTAGCGGCTGGTCACAGGCAGATCTTTCTTACCCAGGTAAATGGGAATCAACGAATGTAGTGTGTCCTATAAACCTCTAATGGGACGGTTTTAATGGTGCCCTTCTTTCATCCCCACCATAGACGATAGTGCAGTGGCCATGGAGGCACCACGGGAGAAATAGCGGGACATTAGCCATGACCTGAATTATCCATTGGTCCTCACCGGGGATTGAACCAGGTACCCTCAGGTCGACAGTCGAGAGCTTTACCACACGACCACCTAACGAATGAAATAGTATTATTTATTTCATCTATGTAATGCTTTTCAATTTATTTTCATTTTGGTTTGTTTGAATGAGCCTATGTAATAGCCTATGATTATAAGGACAGAAGTAGAAACAGAGAGCAACATAGGCTTATAGACATATATATATATATATAATTGTATTATTGAAGAAATGTCAGCACTCTGGTTATACAGCTGGTTACACAATTCACATTAAAGGTCGAATACCACTGAAACAATATATCGTCTATGACACCAGCCACGGATGCCCTGTTACAAACAGCTGAATCAATTTAAAGTCTGTGACACAGGCCACTGATGCTCTTTATTAGCCTATATCAGTGGTCGGCAAAGTGCGGCTCCGGAGCCGCATGTGGCTCTTTGGCTCCTTGAGTGCGACTCTGGCATTTAGTTTTATTTATTATACAACTTATTGAGTTTACTACTTATTTAGTGTAATAAAAGTTTACTAAGCAAGCAGATTTGGCTCCCAATTTTCTTTTTAATTTGTTGTAATGTTCATATTTGGCTCTTTGGCTGAAAAGTTTGCCGACTACTGGCCTATATCATCAAACATATCTGCATCAATGTCAAAAAACCAATGTAAAACTGTCACTAATATTATTCACAGAGTAGATGTTGGTGACTGTATAGCGATATTTAGAGTTAGGGGAGTTTATTGCCAGAGACCTAAGCCACAGAAAATCTGTCTGTAATGCCATCTACCTGCAGCCTTCATTGCATGTCAATATGTGCAGAGAATGCAATGAAATACCGTCACTTGCGATCGTATAAGGGCTCCATATGGAGTTCAGACATTAACTAATCAGGGCTGTCTTTATTTAATCTTGTGCCCTTTACAATATTGACCAATTTAGACCTCACTGATCACACACACACACACACACATAAACACACCAATCGAAATTGATAAGCCATTTTTTAGCAGACTAGCTGACCCAAAATGACAGGGAACCCTAAAATGTACTCTGGTTTCATCTCCTTGCGAAAGTCTTGATTCCATTTCTAGAGAGAACTCACAGCTTATGGATACATTAACATCGACCTATAGACAGAGAGACAGTGAGAGAGATAGATAGAGAGATAGAGAGAGAGAGAGAGAGAGAGAGAGAGAGACAGGGAGAGACAGGGAGACAGACAATAAGGCAATAGATTTGAATTCCATATGTATTTGAATCCAACTATGATTTTTTTTTTACTAAAAATGTTCATTTTAAAAATATTAATTATCATCCAATCGTAATGAAAGTATGGCCAATAATGATGTTAAAGTAGGAATATATTGAGTTCTTAAAACTCGTGTAATAAGCTTACATGATATGTGAAACAATATGTGTAATCAATGTAATTGTCATATGTAACTATAAAATATGTAATCAATGTAACTGTACAAAAAGTGTAATCGATGTAACTATAGACAATGTAATCAATGTAACTGTAAAAAATGTGTAATCAGTGTAGCTGTACCAAATGTGTAATTCATGCCACTGTACAAAATGTGTAATCAGCTTTAACTTTTATCCGTCCTTTCTGCAGACAGACAGCGGTGATATACTACAGCCATCAAGAGGTAAACACGTTTTAAAATATTATTTCACATCAGCCAAGATTGGAAACAGGTAAAAAAAACTATTTGTCTTAAATAATAAACAAATATTTCCCTTAAAAAAGAAAGGAAAACTTTCAGCTTTCAGGGTTGGGGGAGGGAGGGGTTGAGGTGTATGGGATAAAAACAATTGTATAAATACAACTTTTAGACCTGCAGTAGCCAATCGATACATTTTTTACTTTGATGATAACACACTGTGCATGTGATAGACAAAGCATTCTATAATTAGACTTCTTTAGAAGAGCATTTGATTGAAATTTGATTCTATAATTAGACTTCTTTAGTAGAACATTTGATTGAAATTTGATTCTATAATTAGACTTCTTTAGTAGAGCATTTGATTCTATAATTAGACTTCTTTAGTAGAGCATTTGATTCTATAATTAGACTTCTTTAGTAGAGCATTTGATTCTATAATTAGACTTCTTTAGTAGAGCATTTGATTCTATAATTAGACTTCTTTAGTAGAGCATTTAATTCTATAATTAGACTTCTTTAGTAGAGCATTTGATTCTATAATTAGACTTCTTTAGAAGAGCATTTGATTCTATAATTAAACTTCTTTAGTAGAGCATTTGATTCTATAATTAGACTTCTTTAGTAGAGCATTTGATTCTATAATTAAACTTTTTTAGTAGAGCATTTGATTCTATAATTAGACTTCTTTAGAAGAGCATTTGATTCTATAATTAGACTTCTTTAGAAGAGCATTTGATTCTATAATTAGACTTCTTTAGTAGAGCATTTGATTCTATAATTAGACTTCTTGAGTAGAGCATTTGATTCTATAATTAGACTTCTTTAGTAGAGCATTTAATTCTATAATTAGACTTCTTTAGTAGAGCATTTGATTCTATAATTAGACTTCTTTAGTAGAGCATTTAATTCTATAATTAAACTTCTTTAGTAGAGCATTTGATTCTATAATTAGACTTCTTTAGTAGAGCATTTGATTCTATAATTAGACTTCTTTAGTAGAGCATTTGATTCTATAATTAGACTTCTTTAGTAGAGCATTTGATTCTATAATTAAACTTCTTTAGTAGAGCATTTGATTATATAATTAGACATCTTTAGTAGAGCATTTTATCCGAAATAAAGAATTCATGTCCCAGAGCTCTTTCGTTTTCATTTCTGTGGGTAAAGCCAAATATTACATTCCCAGAGTAAATTTTACATTACCCGAGTAAAACCTTTTCTTTGTTTACTAGAATAAACAAAAACAAATTAAAAATAAATATTTTAATAATTTGTTGAATGCAAAAAATCCCTTTATGCTCAATTCTTTCTTAAAATCTAGACATTGATTAATATTCTGAATGTCGTAACAATGTTATTACAAAACTCATTGATATTAATATTTTGTTTAACATTTGTAGCAACACCCAGAAGTTCAACCAGAATCCATGGCTGGACAATCTTTGTGCTCGACCAGTGGAGGAAATCATCAGTAAATCAAAAGTCCAGCTTCCAACAGTGAAAGGCCGCCCAGTGTGGTCAACCACTGGCCTAACTCAAGGTGAGAGATCATTACAGCGAGCCTGGGAACAGAACTCGACAAAATGTCGAGCTGCCAGGAAAGATAGCTCTAGCAGAGGTAAGCAATGGACTCATCCATCCCAGGACAACATAAGTGATTCAGCTTTATCTGACCAGTTGACCATTTCTTCCAGGACCACGCCCAGGTATGCTGGACACACGTATAACTTTCTTACTGATGACAAGGACAGCAGCGATGAGGATAGGATGGAACCTGAAGTCCATCTTGAAGGACCGGTGGTCATTTCGTGCAACATACAGACGTTACCTGCCAGGACTGGACGTAGGGATACGTCAAAGACCATTGTGCGTCTACCCAAGCTGAAAAAACGAAAGAAGAAAGCAAAGAAAGACTCCAGTGCTGCCTCAGAGCAGTTACCGACTCCAGACATGTCTGTTGATGACGTCACTGACACACCACCAAGTGTAGAGGTCAAGGTGTGCAGTTCTGCGTCGAATGACAGTACTGACAAAACAACTACTGCTGCAAATGGCAAGCCTCTGTCTGTATTGGACATCCTCCAGTCCACGTAATGACGACAAAACACGCAGAACTATAAATAGATTAGATGACAGTCCGAGTTTTAAATTGATATAACTTTTTTGTGTGTCTTTCAAATAAAACTTTACACAGTTTATGTTATAGTAAAATTTCTGGATTGCATCACCATTCCACAGTAAACATTGTAGCAATGTGTGTAATTGAATGTGGTGTTGTCAGAGGCGGACTTACATTTTAGGGGCCCTAGGCCAACAAACATTTGAGGCCCCATTTTGACAAATTAAAAAAATGTTGCTAAGTTTGTTTGTTTTTAATTTGTGTATACTACTCAACATTTTATGGGCCCCTTATTTTGCGGGGGGCCTTGGGCCTATATGTAAATACGGCTCTCGGTGTTGCTGCTAAAACGTAATGATTGACAACACTATCCTTAAATACATCCTTCCTTAAATACATAATCGTCTAACCCGTGTCTCCCTCGCAGGTAGTTTTCATATCGTGCGGTGTGTGCGTTGTAACACCGTGACTCTCTCGCAGGTAGTTTTCATATCGTGCGGTGTATGCGTTGCATTTCATACATTTCTTTGTTATTTCTTTTCATATCGCATTCTGTTCATGACAATAAAGGCAACATGTTCTTTTCTATTGCAGTATTTCGTATATTTCTTTGTTATCCCTTTTATCGGATTTCGTTCAGCCAGCTTCAGCAGGCTTTTCCACTAGTGTTTTATAGAATAATACAAAGTATATTGTAAAGTTGGTATATTTACTTTAAGTCTGGTTATCATCTTTTGCAAAAAGTAGTGTATAGAAGAATAAAGCACTCTGAATTAATGTATAGAGGCTTAAAGCACTCTGAATTTAATTAAAACGAAAATCTACATACCAGCCTTAAATTATATAATTAGACTTATTTAGTAGAGCATTTAATTATATAATTAGACTTCTTTAGTAGATCATTTAAGTCTATGATTAGACTTCTTTAGTAGAGCATTTAATCCGAAATAAAGAATTCTTTGTCCCAGAGCTCTTTCGTTTTCATTACTATGGGGAAAGCCAAACAATACATTCCCCGAGTAAATATTACATTCCCCGAGGAAAACCTTTTCTTTGTTCAATAGAATAACCAAAAACAAATTAAAAATAAGTATTTTAATAATCTGTTGAATGATCGTGTGGTAAAGCTCTCGACTGTCGACCTGAGGGTCCCTGGCTCGATCTCCGGTCAGAACCAATGGATATTTCAGGTCATGTCCCCGTAGTGGCTAATATTTCCCGTAGTGCCTACATGGCCATTGTACTATCGTCTATGGTGGGGATGAAAGAAGGGCACCTCAAAGACCGTCCCATTAGTGGTTTATAGGATCTAAAGAGATTTCATCTCATCCTTACAGGGACTTCACACACACACACATACCTTCCATTTGTTTCACGTTTCCGGAAGTAACTTAAAATAGATTTATCGAACTACCTAGGTTATATTTGTAGTGACCTTCTTCAGTGGCGTAGTGAGAGGGGAGCAAGGGGACCATCATGCCCCCTGACGCTACTCAAAAAGGGGCACTAAATGGTTTATTTTACATATAATATTATATATGGTTTTCGAATGGAGGGCGCTAAAAAGGTATTGTACCCCGTGCGTGAGTTTAGCTCGCTACGCCAATGACCGTCTTTCATCCCAGCTACACATTGAAGTGTCCAATGGTCATGGAGACACCAAGACTGACTAACATATGTAGGTAATTGGTTTCGATGGAATTTGAACGCGTAATGCACTGCTTATAGACTGGGATCACGACTCAATGGCCACCGAACTAGCTTAATAATATCACAGAGCTACCAATGTCAAGTCACTATTAAATACTAGTAACCCCCCACACACACAAACAACTGGGTCACTATCAACAGTTGGTCTGGAGCTTCAGTCGGAGTTAGGCTACTTTCAACAGTTACCCAGCGACTTAACGGAATATGGGCCACTATCAACAGTTACCCAGCGACTTAACGGAATATGGGCCACCATCAACAATTACCCGGCGACCTAATGGAATATGGGCCACCATCAACAATTACCCAGCGACCTAATGGAATATGGGCCACCATCAACAATTACCCAGCGACCTAATGGAATATGGGCCACCATCAACAATTACCCAGCGACCTAATGGAATATGGGCCACCATCAACAATTACCAAGTGACTTAACGGAATATGGGCCACTATCAACAATTACCCAGCGACCTAATGGAATATGGGCCACCATCAACAATTACCCAGCGACCTAATGGAATATGGGCCACCATCAACAGTTACCCAGCGACCTAATGGAATATGGGCCACCATCAACAATTACCCAGCGACCTAATGGAATATGGGCCACCATCAACAATTACCCAGCGACCTAAGGAATATGGGCCACCATCAACAATTACCCAGCGACCTAATGGAATATGGGCCACCATCAACAATTACCAAGTGACTTAACGGAATATGGGCCACTATCAACAATTACCCAGCGACCTAATGGAATATGGGCCACCATCAACAATTACCCAGCGACCTAATGGAATATGGGCCACCATCAACAGTTACCCAGCGACCTAATGGAATATGGGCCACCATCAACAATTACCCAGCGACCTAATGGAATATGGGCCACCATCAACAATTACCCAGCGACCTAATGGAATATGGGCCACCATCAACAATTACCCAGCGACCTAATGGAATATGGGCCACCATCAACAATTACCAAGTGACTTAACGGAATATGGGCCACTATCAACAATTACCCAGCGACCTAATGGAATATGGGCCACCATCAACAATTACCCAGCGACCTAATGGAATATGGGCCACCATCAACAGTTACCCAGCGACCTAATGGAATATGGGCCACCATCAACAATTACCCAGCGACCTAATGGAATATGGGCCACTATCAACAATTACCCAACGACTTAACGGAATATGGGCCACCATCAACAGTTACCCAGCGACCTAACGGAATATGGGCCACCATCAACAGTTACCCAGCGACCTAACGGAATATGGGCACTATCAACAGTTACCCAGCGACCTAATGGAATATGGGCCACCATCGACAATTACCCAGCGACCTAACGGAATATGGGCCACCATCAACAGTTACCCAGCGACCTAATGGAATATGGGCCACCATCAACAATTACCCAGCGACCTAATGGAACATGGGCCACTATCAACAGTTACCCAGTGACCTAATGGAATATGGGCCACTATCAACAATTACCCAGCGACCTAATGGAATATGGGCCACCATCAACAATTACCCAGCGACCTAATGGAATATGGGCCACCATCAACAATTACCCAGCGACCTAATGGAATATGGGCCACTATCAACAGTTACCCAGCGACCTTAAGGAATATGGGCCACTATCAACAGTTACCCAGCGACCTAATGGAATATGGGCCACTATCAACCATTACCCAGCGACTTAACTATCCTGAGCTAACTTTACTAGATGATTCAATCTGAGTCCCTCCTCCAGGTATTTCTTGGTCGACCTCTGTTTCTTTTTCATGAATGACTCCATCTCAACACCTGCCTTGTGATATAATTTACTCGATGACTCCATCTCAACACCTGCCTTGTGATATAATTTACTCGATGACTCCATCTCAACACCTGCCTTGTGATATCATTTATTCGATGATTTGCATCAAGTGTGGTATTCTCAATAACACATCTATTGTTGTTTTTTTTTTTCATATTTTATATTTATTTATTCCTCATCAATTCTGAATTCATTGCACACTCACTACACACTCACTACACAACCACTACACACTCTTTACACGCTCATTACACACTCGTTACACACAATACAAAACGAACAAATAAGCTAGAATTGCCTCAGTTATCCATATACTTATTAATGTGTTTTAAATAGAATAAACCAATTTTTTTTAATACTCGTTTGTTCCTAGCCAGTTTAATATCTCTAAACAATATGTCCGAGTTTGTTGATTTGTAAGGATACATTATTATATTATTATTTATTTTTATTGTCAAGCATTAAATATGAATCTAAGATTATAAAATATTTCTTTTAAAGGTCTATCTGCTCTTCTTATCAGTTGAACATTTTGACCAACGGTCTTATCTTAGTAATACAATGAAAAGTGAGACATTCTTTGTTCTTAGTCTGTTCGTTTCTTCGTTTTCAATTCGCTACATGTAAAATAAATTGAGTTTGTTTTTAAGTGAAGTATTATCATAAAATGTTCATAAAGAAAACAATGTTGACTTCATTTCGTTTTCTATATATTTACTTGTTTCAAATAATAAGTCAAGGGAGATAAATTAATTAGTTCCTCTCAAGTTGTAGAAATATAATGACTTAAATTTCCTTTGATATTTTTTTCATGGTTCCATTGACGTACATTCTAAAGAAACAAATTTTATTTTTATAATGATTTTATATTCATTAACTTTAAAAAAAAAAGTATGTTGTCCCCTCTGTATTCGTCAAATGGGGGGGGGGGTCGTTCTTAACGCTCTGTGGATGGAGGGGGATCCGTGGTGTGACACGGTGCTAAATGTTCCATCAGGGCAGATGAAGATATTTTTTATTTCCAGAACTAATGTCAAGTACCACCCATGTAAAGATCTGTGGGCTTGGGAGACTTTAAACCAAAGTACACATGGACAAATTATGTGGTTCTCACCCAGGATCGAACCCAGTTCTCCCAAGCCAAGCATCTACACCCCTTGGCCATCCATTCACCCACCATTGACACGTGACACAACAGATGATGCACTGAAAAATGAGTTAACCGAACTGTCCTAACAATATATAGATAACAACAAATAAAGGCGTACAGATCTGTAAACTAAACATATTTTAATAAATGCGTTGGTCATACAATAAAATGAAAATTGTGTCTACATTATAAGAAAGAAAAAAGTCATCAGCATCATTGACCATTCTAAAGTATTTACATTTTAAAAAGTTTTTTTTTAAGCTTGTTGCTAAACTTTTTAAATAAATTAAAAAAAATAATTGAAAATATTGTTTAGTGTGGCAGTTATCTACTTCTGTAAAGCAGTCTTCTTCTGGTCAAATACAGTGCCCCCCCCCCTCGTCCCTTCCCTAAACTGTTTACAAATGTTCGCGCAAACACACAACGGGACGTCCAAACTTACATTAAAACAGAAACTGACAAATGTTTGGTTTAGTTGACTATAAAGAGTTAGGCCAACACACAAATTATATTTCTCAATACCTTGTGCTTTACACAGCCTTTGGAAAATTACAGTGAACATTGGTCAAATGATACTGTTTATCAAGTAAATTTCAAGAGAAGCCAATTTCTTTACAGCGCTTCTTAAGTCATCCTCAGGAGACTCGGGGAATCTCTAATTTTTTGACAGTGTTTATTAAGTCATCCTCAGAAGACTCGGGGAATCTCTAATTTCTTTCCGGTGTTCTTGTTTGGTCTCTTGTTAAATCTGTCTAGATCGCGGAGAAAATTGTGAACTTTGACCTCAAGTTCAAGGTTCTGAGTCTTCAGCTGCTGGAGGTGGGTCCTTCTCCTCCTCTCCCCTAAAATCTCCATGTTCCTCCGTCTGTTCTCAAATGTCATGACGATATCGTCATCTCCTGGAGAAACCCGGCTCAGAATCTCCAGCTCTCTTCTGGACCTTGACCTGATCACGGCCGTCTGGGCGCGAGGGGGCAAGACGTCGTCTGGTATGACCTCTCTGACGTAGCTGACCCCTGCCGTTACCGGGCGCATGCCGCTCATGGAAGATGAGGTCGGTTTGAGGTAACCTTTGGCGCTCTTCGCCCGGGTCAGCTTCAACTCCGGCACCAAGCCTATTTCTATATCTGCAAAACTCTGATCTGTTGCATGCTTGAGATTCTGTTCTGTTATGTGTTTCACGGAGTGTTCCGTTGTGTGTCTCATGCTGTGCTCTGATGTGTGTCTCATGGATTCATCTTCCGCCGGGTCCGTCTCTATGATAGGAGGGCTAAAGAATTTTTTGGGCGGGTAAGCCTCGAAGCCCAGGGCCGTTCTTGCGCGACGAACGTTGAACAGGTTCTTGGCGCTAAATTTGTTTCTCTCGGCTTCGATTTTCAACTGTGAGGATTTGCCTACGTTGTGGTCCTCTCTCTGACCGTACCGAGTGGCTCTTGTGTTAGCCAGAAGCTCGGCTGACTCGCCAGGCATCCGGCTGTTGACCACTTCCTGTAACTTGGTGATGACCTCCACTTGTTTCCTGATCTCTTCCAGCTGCTCACCAGTCTCAGCCAGCTGACGTCTTTCATCCTTTGATGTAGTTATAAATGCATGAGTACATTTTGATATAGACGTGAGTAAGTATTAATATACACATTTATAGATATTGATATATGTATGTTAAATATATGTCCGTGTATACTTTCAATTAAATAAACACACATACATCCACACACACACACGTACACACGTAGATACGTACATACATACATACATACATACATAGACATGCCTACACACAGACAGGAAGATGATAGATAGATAGACAGACAGACAGAGATACAGATAGATAGACAGACAGACGGATGGATGGATGGATGTATGGATGGATAGATAGATAGACAGACAGAGAGAAAGACAGATAGATAGACAGATAGACAGACAGACAGACAGACAGACAGATAGATAGATAGATAGATAGATAGATAGATAGATAGATAGATAGATAGATAGATAGATAGATAGATAGATAGATAGATATTTAACTAGATATTATTTAATCTTTAAAAAAAAATATCGCTTACCCTGTTCAGGTTATAAATATGTTCCACTAAACCTTCCTCCAGAATATCATTCTCTTTGTAAATGTTGCTGTGGTCCATCTTGACCATTGGTTTGGCCAACTGGTCATCGGGACCTTTGCTTCTAGACTTGAACCTGTGTGATAGATAACAAACAAACGGGAAAAACTCACTTCCTGCTGATTGGCTAAACGATTATGACATGACGCTATTCAGTCAGAGCCTACTTGCCGTCTTACTAAATATGTTACCTCACCCCCCCCCCACCCACCCACCCCAACCTCGTACAGTAGCGATAAACTCGTCTAGCTAATAACTGTCGAAGTGCAGATTAGCCTGCACATATTGGGAGTAAAACCTTGAGCTGTAATGAGGGGGGGGGGTAAAGAGGGGGGGGAGTACTGCTAGAAGTTTAGGGAGTCGTATAAGTGAAAAACTTTGCGCCTGGCCAAAACGTTTCGATTTTTGTCCTGAAGGACTGACGTCAATTAAGAGTTGTTGATGGATAGTGTGGTGGGTAAACCCGTGGAGGGGGGGGGAGAACCAGCAATCAATTTTACGGATGACTAAACCGATACGGTCAGCTGGTGATGGGAGTTGGACATTTGGTTTAGAGTGTGTGTGTGTGTGTATGTGGGGCGGGGTGTACAATAATGTAAGGCTGAGTGACAGGTATACACAAATAAACTAACAGAACACAGATTTATAGATATTTAGAGATAGATAGATAGATAAATAGATAGATGGGTAGATAGAGAATTAGATAGATAGATCGATAGATAGATCGATAGATAGATAGACAGATAGATAGATAGATAGATAGATAGATAGATAGATAGATAGATAGATAATTACAATTCTATTTCTCTATTTCTGTATATATATATATATATAACAAAACTATAAACCGTAAATCTACGAAGTAATCGGAAAATCTGTCAATACAATTTATGAGGCATTTATTCTTTTTTTTTTTTGTTAATCGTAAATTTTTCTTTGCAGTTGGCTTCATACGGTGGCTCACGAGAGTCAAACTGTTGCCATAGAGCAGTGGTTGCGAACTTTTTGGGGGCCGCGAGCCCAAGATTCAACCCAAAAAAAAAAACCCGCTTATTTATTATAGCAAAGTACACAACACTCCAATTAAAATTAAAGGAAGTGATATTTTAGTCGCGTACCGACTGATGAGGCCCTACATGCCGACTTGGCACGCGTGCCCATAGGTTCGCCACCACTGCAATAGAGGATCGCAAACGTAAAAAAATTTAAGAACCACCGCTATAGACCATAATATGTTAATGTAATAGGACAATAAGCTTTGTCTACCGAGTGTTTTTTTTTTCCTTCATCAATATTCTCCTTGGAATTATTAATCCCATTAATAAATCAGGAAGCAATTCAGTAAAAGCCAGACAATTCAGGCTCTATATGTGTCAAGTCAACTAACGTGTCAAGTCAACTAACGTGCCAAGATGTGCAGTCACTGAGTCACATTAACCCAGCGGCTCTCAACCTTTTGCGTGACTATATACCCTGAAGGTTGCCCAAGTATATCCGCGGGCACCCCCTCATAGGTATGTTCACTGATACATGTACTTAATGGACAGTGATTGCCTTTCTAATCCAGTATTTGGTCACGTGATTTGATGATGAGTCACGCTGCTAACTGGCGACCTTCTTCAAGCCCTTAGATGTTTTATACTAAATTCTATGTCGCTGCTCACCCATGCATGAACTTTCCTTTATTTACACCTCGGGGTACGCATACCGCCGGTTGAGAATCGCCGAATTGTTTTTGTTTTGTCAGTGAAGCGGTAATTTCCCTTCTATTGATTTTTATTTTCAAAAAAAAAAAAAACTTATTGATTTATCTCAATGAACGTTGATCAACATGTCGTGAAAGAATTTTTTTTTCACCTCTGCATAATGGTGAATGTTTGAATTTCAACAAAATGTTTGCATCACGGTCATTGGGCGGTCGATTCCTGCTCCGGTCATTAGGCGGTCAACTCCTGCTAAGGTCATTAGAGGGTCAACTCCTGCTAAGGTCATTAGACGGTCAACTCCTGCTAAGGTCATTAGACGGTCAACACCTGCAACGGTCATTAGACGGTCAACTCCTGCTAAGGTCATTAGACGGTCAACTCCTGCTAAGGTCATTAGACGGTCAACTCCTGCTAAGGTCATTAGACGGTCAACTCCTGCTAAGGTCATTAGACGGTCAACTCCTGCTAAGGTCATTAGACGGTCAACTCCTGCTAAGGTCATTAGACGGTCAACTCCTGCTATGGTCATTAGACGGTCAACTCCTGCTAAGGTCATTAGACGGTCAACTCCTGCTATGGTCATTAGACGGTCAACTCCTGCTATGGTCATTAGATGATCAACTCCTGCTAAGGTCATTAGACGGTCAACTCCTGCTATGGTCATTAGACGGTCAACTCCTGCTATGGTCATTAGATGATCAACTCCTGCTAAGGTCTTTAGAGGATCAACTCAAATTCAAAATTCGTTGTGTCAGTTCTTAAAAAGTGTATAGATTTTAGTTTTTGGTTTACCGTATTACAGCAGTATGTGCACTGAACGTGTGATTACTGAATTATAGCAGTGTGTGCACTGAACGTTTGATTACTGAATTACAGCAGTGTGTGCACTAAACGTTTGATTACATAATTACTGCAGTGTGCACTGAACGTTAGATTACCGTATTACAGCAGTGTGTGTACTGAACGTTTGATTACCGTATTACAGCAGTGTGTGTACTGAACGTTTGATTACCGTTTTACAGCAGTGTGTGTACTGAACGTTTGATTACTGAATTTTAGCAGTGTGTGCACTGAACGTTTGATTACTGAATTACACCAGTGTGTGCACTGAACGTTTGATTACATAATTACTGCAGTGTGCACTGAACGTTTGATTACCGTATTACAGCAGTGTGTGTACTGAACGTTTGATTGCTGAATAACAGCAGTGTGTGTACTGAACGTTTGATTACCGTATTACAGCAGTGTGTGTACTGAACGTTTGATTACCGTATTACAGCAGTGTGTGTACTGAACGTTTGATTACTGAATTATAGCAGTGTGCGCACTGAACGTTTGATTACTGAATTACACCAGTGTGTGCACTGAACGTTTGATTACATAATTACTGCAGTGTGCACTGAACGTTTGATTACCGTATTACAGCAGTGTGTGTATGAACGTTTGATTACCGTATTACAGCAGTGTGTGTACTGAACGTTTGATTACCGTATTACAGCAATGTGTGTATGAACGTTTGATTACCGTATTACATCAGTGTGTGTACTGAACGTTTGATTACCGTATTACAGAAGTGTGTGCACTGAACGTTTGTTGACCGTATTGTAATATATATATATATATATATATATATATATATATTAGGGTGGTCCAGAAAAACAAAGTAACAGATTTAAGTTGTCCACAAGGTTATTTCTGTTCTTTATTATGTTAATAACAATTGTGCAAAATTTTAATGAAAACAAATAATATTTACAGGTCAACCCATTTGACAGTTTTTTGGGTTATCTCAAATGAAATAGTTATTGCCAATTATAGTTGATGATCGATTTAAAACTTAAGGTTAAAATTTTAAAGTAAATTAAAATTAAGAAATTAAATTAAAGTTGTAATTAAAAAATGTAACTAAAACTTACAATCTAATGAAAACCTTAGTTTTAAAATTTGACAGTTTCACAGTGGATAATCTATGACGACGACATAAGTGATGTCTTTGATGGAGTTGGGAAATTCCTGCGATGGTTTGCAACCAATCGAAGAATAAACTGTTTCTGTTCCTCATTCTTTGTCAGTGTTTTATTGTATTTCTCAATAAGACTGATTCCCCTTTCAGCTACATCATTTACAACTGTCATGTGTGCAGCCAGTTCATAAAATTTCTTGAAGACTGGATCAGATGTCCACTGTCCTGGTGGTTTCTTAAGGAATGTCTGAGACTTTTCTTTTGCCTTCTTCCATGAGGACATCAAAGAAAGATGTCGTCCTTTCTGTCACCAGGTCCTCCAATTTCAACTGTTCAGATTCACTTGTCAACTTTACACGCCGAGGGATGTCTGCCAATGCTGGTCGAAGTAGATTTTGTACCATCTTTTCTTTGATTGATGCTGACACTCTGTCATCTAAAAGGGCTATGCCAACCAAATGTTCAGAGAGAAACCAGAGGTGCCTTGAAAATGCTTTCATGTGCCTTGCTGGCAACAGTCTTATTCGGATAGGTCTTCAGATTTGATAAAAATTCGATGTCATTGAGAGGGGCTCGGATTGCAAGTGGTGCTTCGCTCCACTGTTTTACATAAACAAGACTGACAAAGAGAGCCAAACCTGTGATATTCTGGGATTCACGAACAGTCAACTTGAACTGAGTCTTAAAAAGAAAGATTTTCAGTGCGTAAATGGCTTTTGCCATCCATCTCGCATGATGTGTTGGACCGGGAGCTCGAAATTTCTCCTTGTCTTTGTGTCCACCAAGAAACCAGAAGGATAAACGTAAAAATTCCTGATAATCGTCCCTTGGGTGCTGTTTTTCAAGAGCACCTGGTAAATAGAACAAGCATTTCCTGTCGCATGTTTTTCAATATTGGATCCTGAAACAGTTCATCACTTGCTGTAGAATAAGCATCTTGGTTCATTGATGGCCATTGTTTCTGAAATCGCTGGAATAGTGCAGTTGATGGACCTTCAGCTGGACCAAACAGAGACTTGAAAACATTTGAAAGGACAACTTCCATGACATGATGACGGCATGCAATCCAGACCATTTCAGTTCCCAGAGCTTCTTCAATTCCAACACATGCGCCCTTATGAAGCCCTGTATTGCTAGCTGTTGTGTCGAATACAAGGCCTTTGATCTGGGAACGCAGATTCCATTTCTCAATTACTTCAATGCAAGCATTTACTTGAGCCTCTCCTGTTCCTCTATCCATTTTTGGAATACCCAACAGTTTTTCCTGGCCATTCCCAGTAACAATAACAGCTATGCGATCCACATTTTCCTTTGATCCATCAATGTCGGGCAATATTTTACCGTCCCAATGCAGCAATAGTGGTCCTGCCAAAGAAAATTCTTTTTCATCCATTGCAGCAGCCCGTTGTCTTTCTTTTATTCTGGATCGTCTGATTGAACTTCGAGATAATGTTATTTCTGAAATGTCATGGCCAAGCGCCTGTGCAACAGCTCCAGCAACAAACACAGCTCCACGGTCTGGGAGGCAAACACGATCCAAAGCACCTACAACTTCAGGGGACTGGAAGATATTCTTAACTTTCTTTTTTGATGATGAAGCACCAGGTGTTGATGTTGACGTTGTAGGCGTGCATGGCTGAGTTTGAGTTGGCTGATACTCCTCATCTTCTTCTGACTCCGAATTAGATGTCAACGAAGAAAGTTCACCTTCTGTTTCATTGAAGCCCTTTGTCATGCGTTCTTCATATCTCATTTTCACCTTTCTCTCTTTTTCCTCTCGTTGCCTCTTCCTGCTTTCTTTTGCTGTTGTCTTTACGTCTACTCCAGTCATGCTGCAGGAAAAAACATCTTCTCTTTGCATGCGAAGAAATTCCCGATCTTCTTCGTTCTGTATTTCTGTCATCACGTCCTTTGTCGCAATATCAAACAATTCTTGAAGGTCACCTTTAAACATGTCTTCTTTCATCCTGTCGCTTTCTCGTTTTCGTGTTCTGTGTACCTTCAGAGCCAGATAGTTCTGATGCAGCTTTGACAGTTTTCTGACACATGAGTCAACCCGCTGTGTTGGTATTATGGCTCGCATCCAAATACAAATAACTGCATCACAAGTCATTTTATAACTTTCCGGAAGAGTTCGTCCTTCAGTTAAATGATGAAACTGGAGCAGTTGAAGTACATCCAGCATACGTGGCAATCTTGCTGTAGATAACAGAGAAATTGGCTTTCCAATCAGCCAGTGCTGTGGGTCGGATCTCAAACTGGAGGAAGCCATTGTTGTTTATAGTTTATTACTTGAAGAGTTCAATAGGTCATTTCCGTTCAATGGCAATTTAGTATTAATTCAGTAACAACTACAAAATAAAAAAATAACATGCACGTTAGAATTCAGCACACAAGTAAGTAAGTAAATTAATTTATAACGTGTCAAAGTCGGACGTAAATCGCAAGCGCGGACACCAGACAAGTAATGTTGATAATGGGTTGACCTGTAGATGTTGCTCGATCAGCCTGAAATTTTGCAGGCCAAATACCTATACCCAATGGACAAAAACAAACCATGTGGAGCAATGATTCTACAAACTTAAACTTTTCAGTATGGTTTTCTGGACCACACTAATATATATATATATATATATATATATATATATATATATATATACATATATATATATATATATATACATATAAATAATAAGTTAAAAATTGTACAGTATCTCAAACACTCAAGTAATTATCAGGTTCACACGTTGTAACATAAAGTAATTCTCTATTTTACACGTTGTCACATCAAGTAATTCTCTATTTTACACGTTGTCATATCAAGTAATTCTCTATTATACACGTTGTAATATCAAGTAATTCTCTATTTTACACGTTGCCATATCAAGTAATTCTCTATTTTACACGTTGTAATATCAAGTAATTCACTATTTTACACGTTGTAATATCAAGTAATTCACTATTTTACACGTTGTCATATCAAGTAATTCTCTATTTTACACGTAATATATCATCATAACTTAAAAACAAAAACATTATGTTCACAAAATTATAGATTATGTGTCATCTGTAATGCACAACTTGTGGCATAACACAGTGTTACTCCCCTAATAGTGAAACTAAATAATTTGTTTTTCGTCTCACATATTGTACCTGATAAATAAACTTATCTATATGTATATCATGAAAGAAACCAACAGGGTTTTTGGTGAAGTTTCCGTATATGGAATAGAAAACAAATAAAGTAAAACACTAATAGAGTGATTGACAACACAATATACATGATTGACAACACAATATACATGATTGATAACACAGTATGCATGATTGACAAAACAATATACATGATTGACAACACAATATACATGATTGACAACACAATATACATGATTGACAACATAATATACATGATTGACAACACAATATACATGATTGATAACACAGTATGCATGATTGACAAAACAATATACATGATTGACAACACAGTATGCATGATTGACAACACAATATACATGATTGACAACATAATATATGTAAGGACATAGACAGACATAGATAAATAGACAGACACATTGTTAGATAGTTATATAGATAGACAATTAATTATTGTATTCATGTAGATGTTAGAGGGAATTCCCTGTAGTACGGTGACGCACCTAACGAATGGGTTATTGAACGGGGGAAAAGAAAAGGAAGGAAAGACACAAACGGTTGACGAGGAAAGAGATAGAACATTGTTTTGGTTATTTTTGTTTTGTTTTAAGTTTGAAGAAGGTAGGGGAATTAGGAAGGAACGGAGGAGCTAGGAAGAAGTATTTATTGTATTAAAAGAATGGACAACTGGTATTTATCGTAGAGACATGATTTAATGGTTAATGTTCATTATTGAATAACTAGTTCTTACGATTATTCAATAAAGTGATTTTGGTTAATAACTGGAGGTGTTATGAACTTGTATAAGTTGTGCAATTAAAGAAAGTAATTAGAAAATAAATATATAAAAGAGACCACCGCATCCATACCCTGACAATATACATGATTGACAACACAATATACATGATTGATAACACAGTAGCCATGATTGACAAAACAATATACATGATTGACAACACAATATACATGATTGACAACACAATATACATGATTGACAACACAATATACATGACTGACAACACAATATACATGATTGACAAAATAATATACATGATTGATAACACAACGTACATGATTGATAACACAGTATGCATGATTGACAAAACAATATACATGATTGACAACACAATATACATGATTGACAACACAATATACATTTTTTTTGCGATTCACCGCAAAGTGCTTAAGAAAAAAAACGGAATAAATTTTATCTACGAGAAATTACTTTCAACTACCATTTACATTGTAAAATTTAAAAAAATAAAAAAGGGGAATTTATTTTCTCCAAATTCTTCCTTAAAATGATTTATATTATCCACATCATTTCATACAATGACTAAATTAATGGGAAGATAAACTAAATAAAATGACTACGTTACTTGCCAACCACTGATTGCTTTAACATCTGTGGATATCCATCAGATCATGAGAAATAACATTGTGATTGATTTTAGTCCAACATTATGTCTGTCAGGAAGTATCTCACTAAATACGAGACGGATCTCGCAGGCAGAATGTACACAGAACAAGATGATTAGACTAGCTCATAAAACTAGCAGACACGCTGACTAGGAGAAATAACAGATTAGATATTATAATGTGTGGGATACTGACTCGGAGAAATAACAGATTAGATATTATAATGTGTGGGAAAGACATAATATGAAGTTTGGGCTCGTTTAGACTATTGGCTAAAATGTTATTATTGTTTTATTTTTTAAAAGATCAAAGGAATTCAAATTACGCTACTTTGCACGCATGATTACACAGTCAAATAAACCCAAACGCATGAGGTAACAATGGAAATAATAATAGCAGGATTAAGGGGTGGGGGGGGGGCGAGTTTAAAAGGAAAGTTACAATTAATAAAGTAGGGAGAGGAGAGGTTGGAGAAGTTAGAAGCGGGGGGGGGGTTGGGTGGGAGGGGGTAGCATATAATAGAAGATATTGTTATTGTTATATTTAGATATTATACAGACACTGTTGTCGTGTGTAACACTTCACAGAGAGTGGAAAGGATTGGCCAAGGAAACCCGTGGTTCACATATTTCTTCGCCTATGGCATCCATTCGGAAATTAAATATAGCCTAAGTATATAGCCATAAAGGAACATGAAATATAGCCTAAGTATATAGCCATAAAGGAACATGAAATACAAAATGTTGTATCTACCCAGCACAGTTGAACAACGTTAAATAACACATGGTGGGAAATCATAAATAACAAACTTGTTGAATATAATAAAGATAAAAATACTAAGATAGCCTGTTATAACATTATGTTATCAGAAAATCATAAAGAAAAACAAAATTTATTTCAAATGCCTGTAGTGTAGTATGTAGTGTTGTCTGTAGAGTAGTCTACAGTGTAGTCTGTAGAGTAGTCTGTAAGTTTGCCTGTAGTGTAGACTGTAGTGTAGTCTGTAGTATCTGTTGTGTAGTCTGTAGTGTAGTCAGTAGTGTAGTCTGTAGTATCTGTAGTGTAGTCTGTAGTGTAGTCAGTAGTGTAGTCTGTAGTGTAGTCTGTAGTGTATTCTGTAGTGTAGACTGTAGTGTAGTCTGTAGTATCTGTTGTGTAGTCTGTAGTGTAGTCAGTAGTGTAGTCTGTAGTATCTGTAGTGTAGTCTGTAGTGTAGTCAGTAGTGTAGTCTGTAGTGTAGTCTGTAGTGTATTCTGTAGTGTAGTCTGTAGTGTAGTCTGTAGTGCCGCCTGTAATGTTGTCTGTAGTGTAGTCTGTAGTGTAGTCAGTAGTGTAGTCAGTAGTGTAGTCTGTAGTGTAGTCTGTTGTGTAGTCTGTTGTGTATTCTGTAGTGTAGTCTGTAGTGTAGTCAGTAGTGTAGTCTGTAGTGTAGTCTGTAGTGTAGTCTGTAGTATCTGTTGTGTAGTCTGTAGTGTAGTCAGTAGTGTAGTCTGTAGTATCTGTAGTGTAGTCTGTAGTGTAGTCAGTAGTGTAGTCTGTAGTGTAGTCTGTAGTGTATTCTGTAGTGTAGTCTGTAGTGTAGTCTGTAGTGCCGCCTGTAATGTTGTCTGTAGTGTAGTCTGTAGTGTAGTCAGTAGTGTAGTCAGTAGTGTTGTCTGTAGAGTAGTCTACAGTGTAGTCTGTAGAGTAGTCTGTAAGTTTGCCTGTAGTGTAGACTGTAGTGTAGTCTGTAGTATCTGTTGTGTAGTCTGTAGTGTAGTCAGTAGTGTAGTCTGTAGTATCTGTAGTGTAGTCTGTAGTGTAGTCAGTAGTGTAGTCTGTAGTGTAGTCTGTAGTGTATTCTGTAGTGTAGACTGTAGTGTAGTCTGTAGTATCTGTTGTGTAGTCTGTAGTGTAGTCAGTAGTGTAGTCTGTAGTATCTGTAGTGTAGTCTGTAGTGTAGTCAGTAGTGTAGTCTGTAGTGTAGTCTGTAGTGTATTCTGTAGTGTAGTCTGTAGTGTAGTCTGTAGTGCCGCCTGTAATGTTGTCTGTAGTGTAGTCTGTAGTGTAGTCAGTAGTGTAGTCAGTAGTGTAGTCTGTAGTGTAGTCTGTTGTGTAGTCTGTTGTGTATTCTGTAGTGTAGTCTGTAGTGTAGTCAGTAGTGTAGTCTGTAGTGTAGTCTGTAGTGTAGTCTGTAGTATCTGTTGTGTAGTCTGTAGTGTAGTCAGTAGTGTAGTCTGTAGTATCTGTAGTGTAGTCTGTAGTGTAGTCAGTAGTGTAGTCTGTAGTGTAGTCTGTAGTGTATTCTGTAGTGTAGTCTGTAGTGTAGTCTGTAGTGCCGCCTGTAATGTTGTCTGTAGTGTAGTCTGTAGTGTAGTCAGTAGTGTAGTCAGTAGTGTAGTCTGTAGTGTAGTCTGTTGTGTATTCTGTAGTGTAGTCTGTAGTGTAGTATGTAGTGTAGTCAGTAGTGTAGTCTGTAGTGTAGTCTGTAGTGTATTCTATAGTGTCGCATGTAATGTAGTCTGTAGTGTCGCCTGAGCGTAGTCTGTAGTGTCGCATGTAATGTAGTCTGTAGTGTAGTTTGTAGTGTAGTCTGTAGTGTTGTCTGTAGTGTAGTCTGTAGTGTCGCCTGAGCGTAGTCTGTAGTGTCGCATGTAATGTAGTCTGTAGTGTCGCCTGAGCGTAGTCTGTAGTGTCGCATGTAATGTAGTCTATAGTGTTGCCTGTAGTGTCGCTACAGTTTTAGCATCTCCATTTGTTAATGTCGCCTATCCAAATCGTTCGAAGTTCAAGGCCGGCCTTTTCAACTTGCTTCGGTCAGTGTACCCTGCCTTATTACGGCGTAAAATATGACTGAACCATGTCAGTTTTCTCTTTTACATTTCCTTGATAAAAGTCTCAGCCTTAGGCTCTATCTATAAAAGTCTGTATCTATGAAAGTCTGTGTCTTAAGGCTCTATCAATAAAGGTCTGTGTCTTAAGGCTATATCTATAAAAGTCTGTGTCTTAAGGCTCTATCAATGAAAGTCTTTGTCTTAAGGCTCTATCTATAAAACTCTGTGTCTTAAGGCTCTATTTATAAAAGTCTGTGTCTTAAGGCTCTATCTATAAAAGTCTGTGTCTTAAGGCTCTATTTATAAAAGTCTCAGTCTTAAGGCTCTATCTATAAAAGTCTGTGTCTTAAGGCTCTATTTATAAAAGTCTGTGTCTTAAGGCTCTATCTATAAAAGTCTGTGTCTTAAGGCTCTGTTTATAAAAGTCTGTGTCTTAAGGCTCTATTTATAAAAGTCTGTGTCTTAAGGCTCTATCTATAAAAGTCTTTGTCTTAAGGCTCTATTTATAAAAGTCTGTGTCTTAAGGCTCTGTCTATAAAAGTTTGAGCACCTTTCGCAGGAACCTGGTCTGAGAGCAGGCGAAATAAAACTGCCATTGAATTCAGTTCATTGTATCTGCAGTTCATAGCATTGTATCTGCAGTTCATAGCATTGTATCTGCAGTTCATAGCATTGTATCTGCAGTTCATTGTATCTGCAGTTCATAGCATTGTATCTGCAGTTCATAGCATTGTATCTGCAGTTCATTGTATCTGCAGTTCATAGCATTGTATCTGCAGTTCATAGCATTGTATCTGCAGTTCATTGTATCTGCAGTTCATTGTATCTGCAGTTCATAGCATTGTATCTGCAGTTCATTGTATCTGCAGTTCATAGCATTGTATCTGCAGTTCATAGCATTGTATCTACAGTTTATAGCATTGTATCTGCAGTTCATAGCATTGTATCTATCTGTAGTTCATAGCATTGCATCTGCAGATCATAGCATTTTATCTGCAGTTCATAGCATTGCATCTGCAGATCATAGCATTTTATATGCAGTTCATAGCATTGTATCTGCAGTTCATAGCATTGCATCTGCAGTTCATTGTATCTGCAGTTCATTGTATCTGCAGTTCATTGTATCTGCAGTTCATAGCATTGTATCTGCAGTTCATAGCATTGTATCTGCAGTTCATAGCATTGTATCTACAGTTCATAGCATTGTATCTGCAGTTCATAGCATTGTATCTATCTGTAGTTCATAGCATTGCATCTGCAGATCATAGCATTTTATCTGCAGTTCATAGCATTGCATCTGCAGATCATAGCATTTTATATGCAGTTCATAGCATTGTATCTGCAGTTCATAGCATTGCATCTGCAGATCATAGCATTTTATATGCAGTTCATAGCATTGTATCTTCAGTTCATAGCATTGTATCTGCAGTTCATAGCATTGCATCTGCAGTTCATAGCATTGCATCTGCAGTTCATAGCATTGTATCTGCTGTTCATAGCATTGTATCTGCAGTTCATTGTATCTGCAGGTTATTTTATGAAATATTTTCAATATGCACATTAAATATATTTCGTCGTTTCTTGAGTAATGTAAATATTCACTTAAAGTGTTATTGTCATTGTCAGACAATCGGAACTCCGAGTTTAAATACTATACAAGCAATTCAGACACATTTTAAACAAAAGCGGTGTCAGCATGAAGCGACAACCGTTTTAATTTTTCTTTGCTAAAATAACATGAGTGGTGACTTTAGCAAATTGCTTTTGGCTTTGTTCATGATTGTTATTGGTATATTTTTGTACGGTATAAATCTGCTCTGATATTGTTCTTATAAACCTGCTCTGGCATTCATTGTCCTATGTAGCGACTTAATGTTCTCGATGGACGACACATGCACAGTTTTCTTTTTGTTTCGTTTTATTTTATGTAAATTATTATTTTAATACCTGCAAAAAATCGATTTCCATTATTCAACTTTGAAAATAGTCGAGTCATTGAGCGAGTTGTTTTAGACAATCAATGAGTTAAATGTTTTAGCCAGTCACTGAGTCAATTGTTTTAGCCAGTCAATGAGTCAATTGTTTTAGACAGTCAATGAGTCAATTGTTTTAGCCAGTCATTGAGTGAGTTGTTTTAGACAGTCAAGGTGTCAATTGTTTTAGCCAGTCATTGAGTGATTTGTTTTAGAAAGTCAATGAGTCAATTGTTTTAGCCAGTCATTGAGTGAGTTGTTTTAGACAGTCAAGGTGTCAATTGTTTTAGCCAGTCATTGAGTAAGTTGTTTTAGCCAGTCATTGAGTGAGTTGTTTTAGACAGTCAAGGTGTCAATTGTTTTAGCCAGTCATTGAGTGATTTGTTTTAGAAAGTCAATGAGTCAATTGTTTTAGCCAGTCATTGAGTGAGTTGTTTTAGACAGTCAAGGTGTCAATTGTTTTAGCCAGTCATTGAGTAAGTTGTTTTAGACAGTCAAGGTGTCAATTGTTTTAGACAGTCAATGAGTCAATTGTTTTAGCCAGTCATTGAGTGAGTTGTTTTAGACAGTCAAGGTGTCAATTGTTTTAGCCAGTCATTGAGTGAGTTGTTTTAGACAGTCAAGGTGTCAATTGTTTTAGCCAGTCATTGAGTGATTTGTTTTAGAAAGTCAATGAGTCAATTGTTTTAGCCAGTCATTGAGTGAGTTGTTTTAGACAGTCAAGGTGTCAATTGTTTTAGCCAGTCATTGAGTGAGTTGTTTTAGACAGTCAAGGTGTCAATTGTTTTAGACAGTCAATGAGTCAATTGTTTTAGCCAGTCATTGAGTGAGTTGTTTTAGACAGTCAAGGTGTCAATTGTTTTAGCCAGTCATTGAGTGATTTGTTTTAGAAAGTCAATGAGTCAATTGTTTTAGCCAGTCATTGAGTAAGTTGTTTTAGACAGTCAAGGTGTCAATTGTTTTAGACAGTCAATGAGTCAATTGTTTTAGCCAGTCATTGAGTGAGTTGTTTTAGACAGTCAAGGTGTCAATTGTTTTAGCCAGTCATTGAGTGATTTGTTTTAGAAAGTCAATGAGTCAATTGTTTTAGCCAGTCATTGAGTGAGTTGTTTTAGACAGTCAAGGTGTCAATTGTTTTAGCCAGTCATTGAGTGAGTTGTTTTAGACAGTCAAGGTGTCAATTGTTTTAGACAGTCAATGAGTCAATTGTTTTAGCCAGTCATTGAGTGAGTTGTTTTAGACAGTCAAGGTGTCAATTGTTTTAGCCAGTCATTGAGTGATTTGTTTTAGAAAGTCAATGAGTCAATTGTTTTAGACAGTCATTGAGTGAGTTGTTTTAGACAGTCAAGGTGTCAATTGTTTTAGACAGTCAATGAGTCAATTGTTTTAGCCAGTCATTGAGTGAGTTGTTTTAGACAGTCAAGGTGTCAATTGTTTTAGCCAGTCATTGAGTGAGTTGTTTTAGACAGTCAAGGTGTCAATTGTTTTAGACAGTCAATGAGTCAATTGTTTTAGCCAGTCATTGAGTGAGTTGTTTTAGACAGTCAAGGTGTCAATTGTTTTAGCCAGTCATTGAGTGATTTGTTTTAGAAAGTCAATGAGTCAATTGTTTTAGCCAGTCATTGAGTGATTTGTTTTAGACAGTCAATGAGTCAATTGTTTTAGACAGTCAATGAGTCAATTGTTTTAGACAGCGTCTCACTAAAAAAAACAGAAGAATAGAAATATAAATTGTTATTTGTCTAATCATTAATACTTCCAAGCGAATAGTAGTTCAGGTATTATAATATTTGAATGCCGATAAAGTTCCGACCTTTAAGTAGTGTATTATCAGCTAATGCATGTGGTGTTATAGCGACAAAATGTCTATATTGGTGTTATCAGCTAATGCATCTGGTGTTACAACGCTAACATGTCTATATAGATGCTATCAGCTAATGCATGTTGTGTTATAGCGACAAAATGTCTATATAAATGCTATCAGCTAATGCATGTGGTGTTATAGCGACAAAATGTCTATATAGATGTTATCAGCTAATGCATGTGGTGTTATAGCGACAAAATGTCTATATTGATGTTATCAGCAAATGCTTTTGGTGTTACAGCGCTAACATGTCTATATAGGTGTTTTCACGCGCATTTAAAAGAACTTTTCTGACAGTACAAACAGACAATGTATGTGTATTTTTTTTAATGGAATACCAAAGTACAACGCAGTTGTGTGGTTAGCACAACGCCTAGCCACCTTTACTTCCCTAACCAATTTCAGGTTCCCATTTAAAGCTGGATGGACTTGTGGGAATTAACAACGCGTTTCCCTTTGTTAGCACAACGCCTAGCCACCTTTACTTCCCTAACCAATTTCAGGTTCCCATTTAATGCTGGATGGACTTGTGGGAATTAACAACACGTTTCCCTTTGTTTCCACTAAGCATCGAACCCGGGAAATTCAAGCGCTCTAATCGCTCGGCCATCCGTCCACCCGAATAGTATATATTTGTGACTTCTTGACGGTCCCGATAAATGCCCCAGCGCAGTGCTGCATTGGTTGAAATGGGACCAATCGGCTTCAGGCTAGCCACACATGCATGCTCTAATACTCAAGCATGTTCATACACACACGCATATTCACCTGCACACTAGTGTCATTCAAGTCACAGAGTAAGTATAAGTATAGTGTTCACACAGATCAATGGAAGTTAGGTGAATCAAGAGCCAGGCAAAGTCATAATTTTTGGTCTTAAAGTTTCACAGAAGTCAAACCGTTGAGTTACGATGAAATTACAGGCTCGTGTGTAATCACGGACATATAATATAAGACCACACCATGGCGATGCCAACCTTTAGGATCCCTTCCGCGGAATTGAAGAATGTGGGTCCATTAATCCAAGAGATACGATTTGATCCAATAAACTGTTTAATTATATCTAATTGTTTCATTCCATCTAATTGTTTCATTCCATCTAATTGTTTCATTCTATCAAATGTCTTAAAACACTTCGTACAAAAAGTTATTTTTTACTCTGCTTCGCCTTCCATTTTTAAAATCAAAAGTAATAGTTTTAATAGCTAAAGGAGCAAAAATAAAGTTATTAGTAAGCACAAATCAGATACTAAATCTAATCTGTATAAGTAAGTAAAGAGCTAAAATTGACATTTCGACTCTGTTGACAATATTGTACTTAGAACAGTGCAAATAGTCGCTTCGATGTTTCATTGAATAACGTTGACACATTTCATAGATCAATCGATTTGTTTAAAAAAAGTGTGTATCTCATGATTTATTAAACCGTTCAGCCCGAGTCTGCAATGGATTTCACTGTCAACTTGACAGATTTCTAAACATGACACGTTCATTCATTCAATGTTTCCTTTCATATATTGGGTGACATTTTTTTAAGTAGGCGAACAATAACCTCAGATAATATGTCGATCTCATGTATTTTAATGAGCTAGACATAATCTCAGACTCAAACTGTTAATAAACTGGCAGGTCTGACCTTTGCTCAGAATGGTCCACTTTAATTTTTGGAAGTAAATATTATTTTGTTATCTTTTGAATATTTTTCTTTAAAATAGGAGAGAAAAAAAATTGATAAAATTTGTGGACACTTTAACTTTGAAAGTTTCTTGGTAAGAAGATGAAGAATAAGCTGAATTGAAGACCTTTATTTTTGTATATATATATTTAAATACAGTTGTCAGGGAATAAAATAGATTCATTTTAACTTTTTAACTTTTATTTATGTTAATGAATAAAAAAAAATAAAATATTGATTTAAAATTTAAATATATAATTGTCTGATGTAATCTTAAAACCTTTTTTTTTTTAAAAAAAATACACTTCCATTAATTTAGTCAAAGAGCTAATTGAATCTCAAAACCTGGGTAAAGCCTCTAAAAAAAAAAAATTGTAATTGTCACAGGTACAGAAAACATGAACACAAACCAACCAGTGCATTTTTTCCCCCGATAAATGGACCAGATAAAATAACTGTCTTTTAATATTACTACGTGGCAGTTTGTCATATCTAAAATGAGCGATTGTTTTTAGATCTATTTTGAAGTCTAGTTACAGCTGGACATTTCTAAAATGAGACATTGTTATTAGATCTATTGAAGTCTAGCTACAGCCAATGTTAACCTATTACTGCATTAATGTATGCTTTACATCATGTTACTACACTTCTACATCAAGTTACTTCCACATCAAGCTACTTATACATCAAGTTATGTATACATCAAGTTATGTATACATCAAGTTATTTCAATTCCACCCATGGTTGAAGGGGCGCATATGCAATAAGTTTTAAAAAAAAAAGTAAAAAAAAAAAAATTTGCAAAGTTTCAATTTTAATTACTGCAACTTAAATTATATATGAGTTAATTATAAAGTATAAATGAGTTAACTATAAATTACAAATGAGCAAACTATATTTATTTCAACAATGACCAAGGGCGATGCTAAAAATAATCAATGAAACTAACTTTTACACACATTATATTTTTTAAAAGACGTAAGTAACAAAACCAGATCCAACACTTACCTCGTCTGCAGTTCAATCTCGGAATCAAAACCCCAAACAATAAAAGGTCTTGGTGATATACCCTGGGGGTGGGGTGGGGGAGGGGTCTTTTTGAAGTGGACAGGGCACAAATAGTGGAGGGTGTGGGGACTAGCTGTCAACATAGTAAAACTTTGTTTTATTTTTATTGGTCTAAACATTTCAACTTTGACCTTTGTATGACTGAATAGCCCAACGCATGTTTAGTTTCTTTATATTGAGTGTTTTCAAAAATCGTTTAGATCGAACAAAGCTGTTTATATATATATATATATATATATATATATATATATATATATATTCAGATTTTAGGAAACAGGTTCAAAGGTTGTGATCTGTGTCAGTGGTGGGTACATGTGACGTCTATTAGGTTCGCATTACGTTCATAAACGGTTTCACTTTGAATTACATATTTTTTAAGTGTCACGCCATAACATTTAAATGCGAAAATTAGACGCATTGTATTTCAATAATAGTATGGTATTGTTCTGTTCTACATTAGATTGAACAGATGTACAGTGCATAAAATATAGTTATGTGCAAGAAGTTAACAACATAATGGATGCATAAAATATAGGACAGTGCAAGAAGTTAACAACATAATGGATGCATAAAATATAGGACAGTGCAAGAAGTTAACAACATAATGGATGCATAAAAGTAATTTAAAAAAAGGATCGTTCGTTACGGGAGTTTCACGTCACTTGACAGGAAGTGAGTCTACCCCTGGAAACAGCAGGAATACCGCCGGCTACTTTGGGGATCTCCAACTGGTGCCTATATCTTACATTCTTACATACCCACCCACATATGGCTGAGTCATTTTATAACACAATACTAGAGATGGGGTACTTGTATTATTAACTGCATTTACTAAAGTACATGTTTAGTTTAACTGGCATATTGGTTTATCGTCCGGCACAGTCAGTACTTAGAGTATATGTTTACACCCGACAGGACTCCTAATGGAAACGGTCTCTGACATGTATTTGGGAAGATGATAGTGATATGAATGAAGGAAATAATATTTGCTTTCTGCTCAATGATTCATTTAGAGTTGACAGTCTCTATGATTCATTTAGAGTTGACAGTCTCTATGATTCATTTAGAGCTGACAGTCTCTATGATTCATTTAGCGTTGACAGTCTCAATGATTCAATTAGAGTTGACAGTCTCTGTGATTCATTTAGAGTTGACAGTCTCAATGATAGGAAAAAAAACTTACTTGGCAGTTCTTGGAATTATTGCGTTTAAATTGACTATTTTTGTAGTCACAGACTCATCCAGTGGAATGTCGTAATGTTCCTCCATTTTGGTTTTAAATCTGAAAAAAATGTGAAATAATATTTATCGGTCTGACAGAACCTAAATGTTTAACATATATTATGACATATACATTTGTCTGTGCCACTGTAACATGTGCATTAATGTCTCTGTCATAATAATGTGCTTTTTATGTGTCTGTTCCGTGTGTGAAGTCCCTGTAAGGATGAGATGAAATCTCTTAGATCCTATAAACAACTTATGGGACGGTTTTTATGGTACCCTTCTTTCATCCCCACCATAGCCAATAGTGCAATGTCTATGGAAGAACCACGGGAGATATATCGGGAACTTGAGCAAAGACCTGAAAAATGTCCTTGGTCCTCACCGGAGATCGAACCAGGTACCTTCAGGTCGACATCCGAGCGCGTTACCGCACGACCATCCGTAGCAACAATGATTTTGATGTGCCTTGCCTTAGTAACATGCATTTTCATGTCTGAGTATGTAGTCAAGTGTATGTATTATGACAGTATGTATTGTGATATAGAACGTCTCCAGGTGTATGTAGTCAAGTGTATGTATTATGACAGTATGTATTGTGATGTAGAACGTCTCCAGGTGTATGTAGTCAAGTGTATGTATTATGACAGCATGCATTGTGATATAGAACGTCTCCAGGTGTATGTAGTCAAGTGTATGTATTATGACAGTATGTATTGTGATGTAGAACGTCTCCAGGTGTATATAGTCAAGTGTATGTGTTATGACAGTATGTATTGTGATATAGAACGTCTCCAGGTGTATGTAGTCAAGTGTATGTATTGTGACAGTATGTATTGTGATGTAGAACGTCTCCATGTGCTATTGGGGTGTCATCATTATTCTGGCCCGTGGGGGCTCCGTTACTGGGTCACTTCATTTTTTTTTGTAATATCTTTCATGGACTTCCTAAGAGAATATCAAATCCATCTCCATTTTCATCTCGCAAAGATCTTGAATTTATTTGCTATTTGTTCTCTATAAGCGTGTATTTCAGTAATTTTTAACAGTTATTTTAACCTTGGTCCATACAAAAATTGAAGATTTATTTTTACAAAATATGTTTCACACAGAATTGTTTATTTTGGCTTAATCAATAGAAATATAACTGAACAAAACTTTGTATATATTTTTTTACAGGTTTTACGTTCTATACACAAAATGTTTTTGAATTATTTATGGTTGACTTTTTTGTAATTTTGTGAATTGATACGATTGTGATTATTTTCGTATAAAGCTTTTGGGGCCTAGTTTTGTTAAATTTAACATGTTTGTTATTCGTCCGCCCTCACCCCCCCACCCCTTTTTTGTACCATAGTTGATTTCTAATGGACGATTGCTGTACTTAGATATTTTACCAAGAGTTGCCAACTTTGAATCAACTAGTATTTGCTGTGAATTGTCAAGAATTTCCTAAATAATATTGTTTAGGAGAAATACGCAAATTATGTATTACAGAATAAAATATTATCAAGATATATTATTTAGATAAAAATTTATTGTAATTCCTTTATGACTTTCAAAAGTTTTCAAAAGTTTTAATCTGGATATAAAAGTAAAAGTTGCCAGACCAACTCTACCCTTCCGAACGTTGCCAGCCCAATTCAACCCATTCTAAAATGATGAGAAAAGCCTGTAGTTGGTCAGTAATAAATAACGTTATCAAACACGGTATTATTACCTTCTCTATAAGACTTGAAGATTAAGAAACTGGTTTTAACTGTTGCATTATTACTAATTTAAACTGCTCACTGTTGTCAACTTTTAAACTGCTCACTGTTGTCAACTTTTAAACTGCTCACTATAGTCAACTTGTAAACCCTTCACTATAGTCAACTTGTAAACTATTCACTATAGTCAACTTGTAAACTGCTCACTATAGTCAACTTGTAAACTGCTCACTATAGTCAACTTGTAAACTGCTCACTATAGTCAACTTGTAAACTGCTCACTATAGTCAACTTGTAAACTGCTCACTATAGTCAACTTGTAAACTGCTCACTATAGTCAACTTGTAAACTGCTCACTATAGTCAACTTGTAAACTGCTCACTATAGTCAACTTGTAAACTATTCACTATAGTCAACTTGTAAACTGCTCACTATAGTCAAATGTTAAAATTTAGTCCACAGTACAGATAAAGATTAACTGACATCAACATATGGGAAATAAAAGATTTTTCAAGTAGATTGTTTCATGAGTTTCATTACAATGAAATGAAATGAACAGCTAGCTTAGTATCCATTCGAAATTTCTATACAACTAAATGCAAAAAAACAAATCTTAAGCCCAAGTTTAAAAAAATCCTTGTTGACAGTACATTCTGGATATACGGAGCTAGATCCATACATATTTTTTGAGCCAATATTTATAACACTAACGGTATTTATATTCCCCTATGTATGTATGACGTAGCCGCTGGTTTACGACACTATTGCTGTATACAACTTGCGCTGAACTGAGACCAAGGGGCATTCAAGTAAATCTGTTTATTGATCAAACTTTTATCAGCAAGAGTTATCCTTTCTTCGCTGCACTTTCCATAGCCTCAAAACACCATCGTTGACTGCAATCATATCACGTCATAAACACTTTTGAGTTTTGTAAATGGGCTGTTCATATAGACAGGTAAACTGAACAGCTGTCTGAGGTTACCACTAGCAAGCCCCCCACCCCCTTTATGTGGAATTTATATTTTACTGCATTTTTAAATAAAAAAATTATGTTTAATCTGTGATATGTTTTTTTTTTTCAATCAGATTTTTAGATCTACAAGAAAAGCTACGGATAAAATTCTGCCATGGCTACTACTAGGGCCTGCCGCAAGGAAAGGCGATCCGAAAACTTGCCAGGAACCCCAACTAAAAAATGTCTGAAAATTTTGGGTTCAGAGAAGCTAAAGATTTGTTATAGGCTTGACAAAAGGCTTTTTTTGTGCACACTTCCCATATTAGATCTGCCTAGAACCTACAAAATGTACTTTTGCCTAATGCTGCCTACAAACGACTGTATCGAACTATTGTTGTGTATCAAAATACTGTTCTAATGAAATAATAATAACGGTTATTGATATCAGGATGACGTTCCTAATGCATCCACACTTTGAGAATCTACTCACTATCTGAGTCAGGGTATTCTAAACTGTGTCGAGAGGTTGATAGACAAGCAGGCAGACAAGTAGGCAGACAGACAGATGGATGGATGGATGGATAGATAGATACATAGATAAATGGATACATAGATACATAGACAGATACATAGATAATTTTTTCATCTGTTAGTAAACTTGAGCTGTTTTTCAAGAACGATACAAAACAAGCCAATACACGATGCAAGCAGAACACACATAAAACATAGACAAGAAGATATGGTAGACAAGAAGATATGGTAGACAAGAAGATATGGTAGACAAGGAGATATGGTAGACAAGAAGATATGGTAGACAAGAAGATATGGTAGAAAAGAAGATATGGTAGACAAGAAGATATGGCAGACAAGAAGATATGGCAGACAAGAAGATATGGCAGACAAGAAGATATGGTAGACAAGAAGATATGGTAGACAAGAAGATATGGTAGACAAGAAGATATGGTAGACAAGAAGATATGGTAGACAAGAAAGTTTAATATACGAAAAAAAACAGAATAGGTAAAAAGACAGAGTGAATAGACAAGAAGACAGAATAGACAATGAGACAGAATAGACAATGAGACAGAATAGACAAGCAGACAGATTGCTAGAAGAAGAAAGGTGATGTATTAGCCCGGTGAATCTGTTAAATCAATATCAAAATGTTATTCTTGGTTATATTTGGGAAGGATCAAAAGACTTGATGTCAATTTGCATGCACGACTAGACATCAAGTTGCACCGCAAAATGTAACATCTAAAATGTAATAATCGTAGGATTTTGGGAAGATGGGGTATTGTTTGTTTAAGTAATGAATGATTCAATACATTGTGATTAGGTTGGGTGGTGAACAGATATTATCATTTCTTTTATGCTTACAGCGACCACGGCAGTGGCTACTGAGATCAGAACCCAAGTCTTACACTAACCACATCGACAACTGCACCAACCCGCCAATCACGGAGATAAGAATATAAAAAGAAAAATTTACTCCGCCCCTAATGTGCCGACAACTGTCAGTTGTGAATTATGTTTAATAAGTAGATGTCAATGCTTGAAGTTCCTGTGTATTTTCCCCCCGATCATTAGAACACGTCAAATGTTTTCTCTATATAAATATTTGGTTTGAAGCGATAAAAAGTCAGATAAATCAGGCAAAGAGTTAAGAAGCCAGTCAAGGCAGGAAAATCACATAAAAACAGACAAATCCAGGTAAAGCACTAAGAAATACTATGTATCTCTTTGGGAATCAGTGGCACCGAGAGCCAACACGCGCCCCATGACAGGACATCATTGCGGGCCCCTTAATAAACAATAAGTCGCGAAAAAATTGACATGGTCGGGGCGACAGATGCGGGCCCCCTGGCAATGACCGCCCCCTGTCCCCCCCCCCCGGTGTGCCTGTTGGGAATAACCTGGATTTTAAAAAAAATATATTTTTTTAATTAAATATCACGTTCATAACATACAAACATGTCAATATGACCTACATTTATTTCGTTAACGATAAACAGACTGAGTAAATGAACAGACTGAGTAAATGAACAGACTGAGTAAATAAACAGACTGAGTAAATGAACAGACTGAGTAAATGAACAGACTGAGTAAATGAACAGACTGAGTAAATGAACAGACTGAGTAAATGAACAGACTGAGTAAATGAACAGACTGAGTAAATAAACAGACTGAGTAAATGAACAGACTGAGTAAATGAACAGACTGAGTAAATGAACAGACTGAGTAAATGAACAGACTGAGTAAATGAACAGACTGAGTAAATGAACAGACTGAGTAAATGAACAGACTGAGTAAATGAACAGACTGAGTAAATGAACAGACTGAGTAAATAAACAGACTGAGTAAATGAACAGACTGAGTAAATGAACAGACTGAGTAAATGAACAGACTGAGTAAATGAACAGACTGAGTAAATGAACAGACTGAGTAAATGAACAGACTGAGTAAATGAACAGACTGAGTAAATGAACAGTCTGAGTAAATGAACAGACTGAGTAAATGAACAGACTGAGTAAATGAACAGACTGAGTAAATGAACAGACTGAGTAAATGAACAGACTGAGTAAATGAACAGACTGAGTAAATAAACAGACTGAGTAAATGAACAGACTGAGTAAATGAACAGACTGAGTAAATGAACAGACTGAGTAAATGAACAGACTGAGTAAATGAACAGACTGAGTAAATGAACAGACTGAGTAAATAAACAGACTGAGTAAATGAACAGACTGAGTAAATGAACAGACTGAGTAAATGAACAGACTGAGTAAATGAACAGACTGAGTAAATGAACAGACTGAGTAAATGAACAGACTGAGTAAATGAACAGACTGAGTAAATGAACAGACTGAGTAAATGAACAGACTGAGTAAATAAACAGACTGAGTAAATGAACAGACTGAGTAAATGAACAGACTGAGTAAATGAACAGACTGAGTAAATGAACAGACTGAGTAAATGAACAGACTGAGTAAATGAACAGACTGAGTAAATGAACAGACTGAGTAAATGAACAGTCTGAGTAAATGAACAGACTGAGTAAATGAACAGACTGAGTAAATGAACAGACTGAGTAAATGAACAGACTGAGTAAATGAACAGACTGAGTAAATGAACAGACTGAGTAAATGAACAGAGGGAAGTTAAAAGTTCGAGTTCTTGTTCTGATTTGTTCAACTTTCTACTTTGTCCTCCAGGCTAAGCTTTTTTTTTTTTAATTTTATTTAAAATCATTTCAGTTTTCTTTCACTGGAATTTTTTTAAATAACCACAGTTCAATCAATCGATCAATCAATGACTTTTTGGCTTTTTCTCTCCGTCTCGATCCTAGTTCCCACATAAATTGTCTGTTTATCATTTGTGTCTAGTTCAACGAAAGTTGTTTTCACCTGTCACCTAATAGATAAAGATAGAGGCCGGGGTGTAGGGCTTGGAAGGGCCATCAAGTGGAAGAGGTTGTCATTCAAATAATATCTGCTATTGAAAGATATGCGAAAGTTTTTTTTTTCTTTCAGGTCGTTAAATCGAACACTTAACGGGGTCCCCCCCCCCCAATGAACATTAAAATAAATCTCCGTGTATGTGTGTCTATTAGAGCGTGTGTATTTGTTTGTGTGTGTGTGTGTGTTTGTGTAATTATCATAATAAAATATGACGGGCTATTTTTATTCCATTGACTTGTGTGTGGATGTACAATGGGAGCAGGGCAAGTTTATTCCATTGACTAGTGTGTGGGTGTACAATGGGAGCAGGGCAAGTTTATTCCATTGACTTGTGTGTGGGTGTACAATGGGAGCAGGGCAAGTTTATTCCATTGACTTGTGTGTGTGTACAATGGGAGCAGGGCAAGTTTATTCCATTGACTTGTGTGTTGGTGTACAATGGGAGCAAGGCAAGTTTATTCCATTGACTTGTGTGTTGGTGTACAATGGGAGCGGGGCAAGTTTATTCCATTGACTAGTGTGTGGGTGTACAATGGGAGCAGGGCAAGTTTATTCCATTGACTAGTGTGTGGGTGTACAATGGGAGCAGGGCAAGTTTATTCCATTGACTAGTGTGTGGGTGTACAATGGGAGCAGGGCAAGTTTATTCCATTGACTTGTGTGTGGGTGTACAATGGGAGCAGGGCAAGTTTATTCCATTGACTTGTGTGTGGGTGTACAATGGGAGCAGGGCAAGTTTATTCCATTGACTAGTGTGTGGGTGTACAATGGGAGCAGGGCAAGTTTATTCCATTGACTTGTGTGTTGGTGTACAATGGGAGCAGGGCAAGTTTATTCCATTGACTAGTGTGTGGGTGTACAATGGGAGCAGGGCAAGTTTATTCCATTGACTAGTGTGTGGGTGTACAATGGGAGCAGGGCAAGTTTATTCCATTGACTTGTGTGTGGGTGTACAATGGGAGCAGGGCAAGTTTATTCCATTGACTTGTGTGTGTGTACAATGGGAGCAGGGCAAGTTTATTCCATTGACTTGTGTGTTGGTGTACAATGGGAGCAGGGCAAGTTTATTCCATTGACTTGTGTGTTGGTGTACAATGGGAGCAGGGCAAGTTTATTCCATTGACTAGTGTGTGGGTGTACAATGGGAGCAGGGCAAGTTTATTCCATTGACTAGTGTGTGGGTGTACAATGGGAGCAGGGCAAGTTTATTCCATTGACTTGTGTGTGGGTGTACAATGGGAGCAGGGCAAGTTTAATCCATTGACTAGTGTGTGGGTGTACAATGGGAGCAGGGCAAGTTTATTCCATTGACTTGTGTGTGGGTGTACAATGGGAGCAGGGCAAGTTTTTTCCATTGACTAGTGTGTGGGTGTACAATGGGAGCAGGGCAAGTTTATTCCATTGACTAGTGTGTGGGTGTACAATGGGAGCAGGGCAAGTTTATTCCATTGACTTGTGTGTGGGTGTACAATGGGAGCAGGGCAAGTTTATTCCATTGACTAGTGTGTGGGTGTACAATGGGAGCAGGGCAAGTTTATTCCATTGACTTGTGAGTGTAAAGTACTTGATCTAATAAACACATTCTTTTCTACTTTTCAGACATATTTATCGCTAAAATAAAAATTTGAAAAAAAAAAGAAATTAATTATGATGTGTGGTGCAGAGGGCTCGACTGTCGACCGGAAGGGTCACGGGTTCGAATCTCAGTGAAAACCTTGGGATTTTTTCAAGATTTTAAGTTGGGGTAGTAAAGGCGTCTAGGTGTTGTGCTTACCACACAATCCCTAAATGTGCCGAGGTTGTTGAAACAGATGCATTCTTTACGATACTCTTTCTGTTAAGTAAAAATAATTCATTACTCTTGGGTCCTTAGGCTTATATAAGTATATGATGCATTTCTTTATAGAATTTATAGTGTCAAATTAAAATTGCGAGACCAATGTGGATTAACTACTTTTTGGCAATAAATACAGTAGTCTTCCTGGTCTATGCCCAGTGGCTACTGGTTGCAAGCAGTCTATTGTTTTAGGCCGAGCTACGTCAACACTCTATTAGCCGGAAAAGTCGTGAATTATTACGCAAGACTGACAGGACTTTTTATTGACATTCATAAGACTGACAGGACTTTTTATTGACATTCATAAGACTGACAGGACTTTTTACTGACATTCATAAGACTGACAGGACTTTTTACTGACATTCATAAGACTGACAGGACTTTTTATTGACATTCATAAGACTGACAGGACTTTTTACTGACATTCATAAGACTGACAGGACTTTTTACTGACATTCATAAGACTGACAGGACTTTTTACTGATTCATGCTTTTATACATAGAACGTCCAGACACAACAAGTCTAATAAAAGTATTTTAAACGACTTGCCTAAATAGGTTATTAACATTCAAATAAGTATTTATTTGATTACTGTTTTAAGTTGTTGTTTTTTCTGTAAAAGTGCAACATTTTGTTTATATGATCACTGTACGGTTTGAATCAAAGGTGTTATAAAAGTGGGTGAAAGGTTCAATGGACCTTTTGTAAGAGTGGACTAAAGGGTTAGAAGACATGTTATAGGTGTGCCACCTGGTGTGGTTTAGATGTTTACTAGACATGTTGCGTAGAACTCTTGTAGGAGTTGGGAAAGTTAGTTGATGTCTTGTAGGAGTGGGTTTCATTAAGTAGGCCGTTGTAGACAGGGCCTCCTTAGGACGATTTGACCGATTGCTCCAAATTGGGCCCTGCGCCTGGCAGGGGACCCGCAATTTACATTTAACTAATTAAACGAAATAGTTGTTATTGTAAAAAAAATTAAAAGAGGGACATCGAAAGCATCCATTAAATTAGAGAAGACGTGTTGTAGGAGTAAACTAAACGGTGAGTTGACCTGTTGCAGAGGTGGGCTAATGGTGAGTAGACGTGTTGAGGGAGTAAACTAAACGGTGAGTTGACCTGTTGCAGAGGTGGGCTAATGGTGAGTAGACGTGTTGAGGGAGTAAACTAAACGGTGAGTTGACCTGTTGCAGAGGTGGGCTAATGGTGAGTAGACGTGTTGCGGGAGTAAACTAAATGTTTAGTCGCCCTGATGTGAGCTAATGGTGAGTAGGCATGATGCGGGAGTAAACTAAATGTTTAGTGGCCCTGATGTGAGCTAATGGTGAGTAGGCATGATGCGGGAGTAAACTAAATGTTTAGTAGCCCTGATGTGAGCTAATGGTGAGTAGGCATGATGCGGGAGTAAACTAAATGTTTAGTGGCCCTGTTGTGAGCTAATGGTGAGTAGACGTGTTGCGGGAGTAAACTAAATTAGAAGTTTTATCAAAATCTGACAGGTGGTTTGTGAGATTCTCTTTCCGCAGTGATGCGAAATGTCAAAAAATATGAAAAAAAAAATAACTTTAAGTTTTTAAATTATTGAAGTTTTTGAATGAGTAAACATTCTGAAAATACAATTTAAGTGATCTAAATAATTTTTTTTCTTGCAATACATTTAATTATAAGTTATTTTTGGTATGTTATAGTATCTAAAAATGTAAATAAATTTGTATTCTTTTAGTAAAAGTGCAACATTTTTTTCCCCTACCTGTAGCCCCTTGAAGAGAATGACATTTCTGCACCTCCACCACCAACTTCATCTGGGCTGTTTGGTGGTGGAGATGTAGAGCCAAACAGCCTAGATGAAGTTGGTGGTGGAGATGTAGAGCCAAACAGTCCAGATGAAGGTAGTAGAAGAGTTGCATAGCCAAAACAAAAACAAGCTTTATATAGTCAAATGTCTGTGAAAAGAAAAAAAAATGGCTAGAAAAAAGTGGAAAGCATTTTTATATGACGCAAAATTACATTGGCTGAAAGATAATAATGATGATGATTGGTAAATGAAAAATTGTTGAAATTTGGCTGAACCATTCCTTACAGCTTACTTACCATGGTTTTTAATGGTAGATGAATTTTCACTTAATACATTTATAATTAATAAAGAATAGGACCCATTGTACAGAATACATCAAATGGTTTCATTTGATAATCTTGGGTCAGCAGAATAAAAGAAAGTCAGCCGAATTGTATCATTCTGCCAAAACATAGGGTAAGTTGAGGGAGAAATTTAACATGGAGTAAAAATTAATGATTAAAAGAAAAACAAGTCAAAAGCTGTAGATTTAATACTTATTTTCTTTGCTTTAATTAAGAATTCATTTTATTTCATTGCTATTGAAAAGAATCTATTGTTATACACTATAAGAAAAATACAATTTCTGACAGTTAATAGCTAACCTGCCACCTGATGTTCTAAATATTTAGAGAACATAGATTTAAATATGCCCAAACAATGACTGATGATGGAAGTAATTTATTTTTTATTTGAAAATGATTACATGAATATATATCCAAGTACCTTCAGATCTAATTGTAATAATTAATGGTATCATGGTGAAAGTAAAAGCAATAGACTGCATGGATTACATTTAGCATCTACCAGTCAAATTTCAACTAATTAAAAACTTTTAAGGAAATGGCCTCCTCCCAGGATATGTCAGAGTACTTTCTGATTTGAACTCAAAAGATGAAATAAATATGATTTAAGTAATTTTTAAATACCGTTCAAAGCTGAGTAAAAGAATTATAGACCTAATAGATGTACCCTGCTAAACTATTGCAAAAAGTTTCTACTATGAGATAATATTGTATATAATATAACTGAGTATTGGGGGTCATTCATTTGAATCAAGAAAGAAAGAATTGGTACTTTTTTTCTGAAATTTCAATGTTTTCAACATAATTTTAGACTCTTAAATGATGCCTGGTGTCAGTATAAACAATCCCTAAAAAGTTCCCAAACAGTCAAAGGGGCAAATGAAGTGTAGAATTCATCAGTTTCTATAACCTCGGCATATGAAGGGATTGTGTGATTAGCACAATGCCCAGCCGCCTTTACTTCCCCAACTTCAGTCATGTATACATTTAAAGCTGTGTGGACCAGTGTTGATTCAGTTAACTGTAACTGTTACTGAAATGGCTCTAATAACTGAAAAAAGTGATTTCAGTTAACTACTAACTGAAACTGTATTAGGAAAAAAATAATAGTAATAGTAATACTAACTGAAAAAATGCGCTATAAAATAAAATTCTAGAAATGCGCTACAATATTACATGTATTAGGGATCGACCGATAATCAGATCGGTATCGGACCGATATTGGCACTATTGGTCAATATAGGATCAGCTGATTTTTGTAGGGAGCGACCGATAGTCGGACCGATATTGGCACTATGGGTTAACTATCGGACCGGCCGTTTTTTGGCTGACGAAACATTGTTGTTTTTTTTTCACAACAGAGTTGCAGGAAAAAAAATCAGTAAATACCCAATTCTATAACCAGATCAGACAAGATTTAAAAAAAAAAGGAAAAAAAAAAAACCCATACACAGAAATTGTCACGTCTACATGAATTGCATCAGCAATATGACCTTGAAACAATAGAATTGGCATTTCTTAATTCTACTGTATGACCTTGAATGATACAATTAGTGACATCTGTGTGTATTTTATTTTGGAATGGGAAGTTGGGCGGGGGGGGGGGGTATTAAGGTATTGGAGGGTAAACAAGACTTACGTGTGGGCGAAGTGTTACAAAATATGACAGGGAAAGGATGGAACAAGGGTTGACATACGTCATTTGATTGGAAACTACTGCATGAGAAAAACATGTGTTTGGCATAGTTGTTGATTCAAAAGAAAATATCGGTATCTGTAAAAATGCTGGGGAAAAATATCGGTATTGGACTATCGGTAAAAAGGCATATCGGTCGCTCCCTAAGGGGCTGTCCATTATTTATGTCAACAAAATTTTGGCGATTTTTACCTCCCCCTGCCCCTTGTCAACAACTTGTCAAACTTCCAGAGACCCCCCCCTATAAAATTACGTCAACATTTGATTACCCCCCTTAAAAAAGGTGGCTTTCAAAATGTTTATGTGGCAAAATTAGTAGGAATACAGTTATTTTAATTAAAATACTGAATGTTAAGCGAGTTTGTAACACAGGACTACAAACACTGCTTAATTTTCCTATTTATTAAGGAATTATATTAAATTTTAAAAAAAGTAACATTGTTGACGTCAACTTTTCTTGACCTCCCCCTCTCCCCCTTGTCAACAATTGTCAAAAATTTTCTGACACCCCCCCCCCTATTTTGTTGACGTAATTAATGGACAGCCCCTAACATGTATTGCATGTGGCTTATAGCCTGATGTGAGATCCAGAAGTATTTCCAAAACATTTTCATTTTTACTAACTGAATCTATCATTCTGGTTTGCGTTTAGTGACTGTGGTATTTAAAAAAAAGTTTAAAATAAATTCTGGCCGAAAACAGGAGAATGGCGTCTGGCATTACTTTAGCTACAACCCTTCTACTGATAAAAGCAGATGTAATGTTGGTGTGTCTACTCGTGGTAATGAAATCGACATGAAGGTTAAAAGTAACAAAGACCACGTGCCTGTTGAAACGTGTGGACAACTACTTAAAGGAAAAAATGCCACTAATTTGGTAAACCACTTAAATCACAAGCACAAAGAAGTTGCCAAAGACCTTGCAGTTTCGGAGACAGTTCACAAGCAGATAAAGGCCAAGCCGAAACAAATCGAAATCGCCCAGGGAAATACGTTGCATCGTGGTACCGTACAGGCTGCACTGCCTGCTTGCTTTAACAGCAGAAGAGAATGGAATCCGGATTCACAAGAAGTGAAACTACGCGAACGCTTACTTTGCAACATATTGATAAGTTCTGGGTTATCAACCTCGTGAATTTTTCAAAGCAACTGAACCTCGCTTCAAAGTGCCAGGTATTTAAGCTAAAAAATTCTAAATTTAGTACAGTTGTTAAATAGGCCTATGTTTTTGTGTGAAACTATTTTTATGATTTTATATATGAGTTCACATGTTACTTTGCTGGATTCATGCCCAGTTGACGTACTAGTAAATGCAATAACTTTTAAGAATTTATGTATTATAATTTTGAATAAATAATGGCAGAGGAATCAGTACCTACTTCAGATCATCCAGAGACTTATTATACAGCATGTGTTAATTTTTTGGTAAATGAAAATGGTAAAACAAAAACACTATAATTTTTTCTGTGAAATGACCTAGCATACAGAGTTCACAATTTACTTTTCTGGAATCATGTATGCTTACTACTGAAGTACATATAAATGCACTACCTTTTCAGCATTTACATAGATGTGATACAATAATGAATAAATAATGGCCGAGGAATCGGTATATCATGGTCATCTAGAGACATGTATTAATTTAATTTTTTTTTTGCTGTCTATAGGTTCCGGAAAAATGAAAACACTGTTACTTGATAGCATGCAAAGAATGGCAGAAGCAGTCCAAGCTGATATTTTAGAAGCCCGACGTTTAACTATTGCGGCTGACTGCTGGACGAAAAAGGGGTTGACAGCTTCATTTTTAGCAATCTCGGCTGCCTTCTTCCATTCGACAAAGCATAGAACCATGCATGTCCTTCTGAATCTTCACCAGATGGAACATCCTCACACCGGTGATATGTTGGCCATGAAACTGAATGACACCCTCGACTCCAAGGTTCTAGCAATTATAACAGATAATGGCTCTAACATGGTCAAAGCTGTTGGAGTTGCCAACATTATGAAGGCAAGTGATTGCCACAGTAAGCAAAATGAAAAAAAAGGGGAAAGTGATGGCAGCGAAGATGAAAATTTAGAACCAGACTCGGATTCTGATGGACCGCAGGATTTCGACGATGTAGATACCAAAAATATTTACATCATGTGATAAATTTGATGCACACTGCCTATATCCTGTGAAAAACCATGTCTCCCTAAAACCTCAGATTATAGTACCATCACAGATTTGGTTTAATAGGTGCTACACAGAAAGTGAATTTTAAATGTGGAAATTTTGTAAAGTATTCAATTGCTAATGTCTTCTCAAATGTTATGTAGCTTGACGTGTTCACAGTAGGTAACAGTTTTACATACATAGGAAATTTTCTTTATGTAATCCATGGTTTAAAAATGAAGACAAATGAAACAAAAAGCTAATAAAATATTGTATGTAAAAATATTATTTTGTTTTTATGTATCAAAAAGTATAATATTTTTAGGAATAATTACATAATAATTTATAAATAAAAATAAATTCTCATGGAAGAAAAATACAGTATTTCCCCCTTTTTTTTCCAAAATTTTCAAGCCCAAAAAAAAAGGGGGGTGAAGTGTATGAGTGATTATTATGAATCTTGAATTTTGTCTCTTTGTAAATTTTCTTTCTTTATAACTTTCTCTAATAAAATATTTTTTTTAAAATTTCACAGTCCAAAAAAAAGGGGGTGTTTATACATGGGGAAATACAGTACTCAAACTTCATGAGTTTTTAATGCTTATATATTCAAAAGATAATATGTGAAATATTTAAGGAATTTTGTAAGGAATATAATTCTTTTAAAAAGATTTCTGACTATAATTTGTGAATATAATTGAACATATTCCATATTTTACAAAGAAAATATGGCCTTTATAAGTGCATTTTTTCTATACTGCATTTCTATACAACACATACCCTGCACAAAAAAACTTAAAATTAAGTAGAAAACAAAAATGTATCTTACCTAGCAAGTCTCTTTTAATCTTGGAAACAGCATCGTCATCAACTAAAATAAATAAATATAAATGAATAAAAATATAGATTGATGTATAGAAAGGCAGATTCATAATAAAAAAAAATTCATTTCTGGGATATACATATACAAATGAAATGTCTACAAGACTAATATTTTTAGATTTAGGGCCGTTCATTAATTACTTTAACATAATAAAAAAACAACTGCCTTACATATAGTAATAAAATAAACCCTTTTAATACTGAAATTCTATTTAAATTTTTTTTTCTGATTATACTAAAACTATCTATAATCGTTCATATAGCTTACATCAAAGTCGAACCAACAAAATTCACAAAAGAGCTGTATCTGTTATATAATATTTAAGGGCTGGGGATGGGATCCAGTTTTTGTTAAATCTATTTATTTGGGCAAGAAGACTTGTTGATTTTTGTTATTTTTTAGTTAATAAATATATAAACATACAAAATTGTACCTGGTTTTTCATTAAGTCCAACATTATCCTCAGCTTCTATTTCTAAAAGAAAAAAAATTAATTAAATGTATTCCGGGAACAAGTACAATTTATTGACTTTTGTTAGCCTAACAAATAATATAAGAAAAAAATAGGCTGTAATTAAAATGTACTAAAGAATCTAAGATAATTCCTTAGATCATGCAAATATTTATAGAAAATATTTTGACTAAAAAAATCACATCTAATCACACAGGAAAATCTTATGTTGTTAACCACCATAGTAAAAAAAATTAAATAAAAAAAAATGCTTAAGAAAACGCTTTTATTAAAATGCTAGAAAGTTAAAATAATTTCTAATACAACTGTATCATACTAATATTTTTTAGAAATTATATTGTTTAAAAAAGTGTGAGTGCCAATGTGGATTATTTATTTTATTTAATTGTCTTGAAAAGTATCATTGAATGTGGTTTAAAAATAGATTACTTCTAGTATACCTTGTTTAATTTAGTCATGGCAGAAATGGAAGACATAACAAGTCTAAAGTATTTTGAAGGTTATGATTTTAACATTTCTTAATTACAGAAAACATAAATTTATGCTCAAACATTTATTTGGCCAGTGATTATTTCACTTATTTTTGTTTGCAAATTTAATATACATTAATAAATTAAGCAGTGGACATTCTGTGAAAACAAAAGGCTTAAAAAATAGTTTTTATATTGGCAGTGGCTACGGTTACGTCCGGCGTAATCCGCATTTTTTTTTCCGGGTAACAGCCATGGATATTGCTCCACACCCTAACCCTATACCTATCCCTAACCCTATTGGAAGATAAATAATAAAGTAAATTGTAATTATGTAAACCAATGTTTTCATTTTTAAAAAATGTATGAAAAAGTATCAATTGGCCAACAAAAAAAAATTAGAGCTACTGGGTACAAGTATATTTATGGCTATAGGCTACATATTTCTATCATGACCTTTAGTCTGATCAACTTTATTTGGCAGTCATGAATAAGACTTAATTCTTTCCTGAATTTCATTTAGATTCTACTATAAATATACATGTGTGGGACGGATGGTAGAGTGGTGCAGATACTTGATTGTAGACCTGAGAGTCCTGGTATCGATCATCTGTGAGAACAATGGAATTTTTTCCAGATGAAATTTGTTTCAAAGTCGTCCCACAAGTCCACCCAGCTTTAATGGGTACCTGACTTAAGTTGGGGAAGTAAAGGCGGCTGGGCATTGTGCTAACCACACATCCCCTTCATATGCAGAGGTTAAAGAAACAAATGAATTCTACACTTCATCTGCCCAGATAGTCAGTTAATTAAAGGAACTTTTCTTTTATTATAGATATACATGGCTGTCAAAGACTAGAGGACTGGTTTGCTACTTACAGGCCAGCTCTGAAATCAATTGTTGATACTTAATCCCAATAACATATAATTAAAAACAAGTTACAAGCGTTTTGTTACAAATAGCCTACACATATAATGGTTCTTTTTCACTTTATATTTTTCTCTCTTTATCTCTGTCTATTAATTTTTTGGAATAAATTATTACTTCATCTGCTTTAAATACAAGTACTTTGGATAATGGGCACTTGTCTGCAACAAATTACGCCTAAACAAGCTTTGATGGTATATACAAAAGTACTTAGCACATAATAGCATGTAAATATATCATTATATATTTAATAATTATAAAATGCCTTACCATTCAGAAATGACACAGTTTCATCAAGTTTTTCCAAGTCTAATTCATATGCTAAAATAAATACATGAAAGTAAATATAAATGATATAAAAATGTAGATACAATTATTCCGATTTATATATAGACCTAATTTTATACTAAGAATAATTTAATCATATTAATTGTATTCTTTTAACAAGCAAATTATGGAATCAAAAGTAATAAAAATATTTTTTTTTAAACATATTAAGTAGAGCTGCTGATGATTTATAGTCATTAACAGGTTAAAAAAATTTATCAGAAAAGATCAGAACAACCAAGAAAGAAAATGTGACCACAGGAGCTGTCATGTTAACTTGAAATCATAGCAGCTAGACAACCTTGAAAACAATAGAGTTGTCATTTCCTAATTCTATTTTCTGATAATGAACCATACAACTAGTTAACATCTGCATATGTTTTGACACTGATTGACAAGTGTTGTGGGTTTGGAATTACTTATGGGATAGAACTTAAGACTTATGGGATAGAGAGGGGTGGAGGTGGGGTAAGCCATAAGTTGAAAAATATCTATGTTAATTCTAAGTAAAAAGTAACACAATTAAGATATTTTTCGTATATATGAATTCACAAGGCTAAGCATGCCAAAATTGTCAGAAAAAAAGGTGACCTTTAAAACTAATTATATATATATATATATATATATATATATATATATATATATATATATATATATATATATATATATATATATATATATATATATATATATATATATATATATATATATATATATATATATATATATATATATACATATATATATATATATATATATATATATATAAATTATTTAGTTAATAAATATATAAACATACAAAATTGTACCTGGTTTTTTGTCGACAGGTCCAATATTTTCTTCAGTTTCTTCTATTTCTAAAAAAAAAAATGTAATGAAATTTAATTGAAACTGTAGATTTACTACACTAAATATAGAAAATATATCCGTTAAATAAGCAACGCATTTATGAATTCTCCTTACTGAAAATTTGTTTTAAACAAGAAATGTCTCATAATAAGTAAGAAATGATAAAAAAATCTGCATCTATTATATTTTTTCCACCATCTAACCCTAAAAAAATTGTCCATAAAGATATCAATTCAAATGTATCAGCTGTGGTGAGATTACATAAGCCTACATCTGTGAAAATTTCTTGTTGGTGTCAGAAGTTATCAATGAGACATTACTCTGATCTAAATTTATACAAGCTTCACCAAGTTCTCTCTCCTCACATGAGCCTTCTAATGAATCTAAACAAAATGTATTAATTAGGTCCAAATCACTGATATTATCAATATATTTGAGTAAAAAGAAACTCATCAGAAGCACTGTTTAAACTGTTGCTGTCAGATGTTGTTAAATGAGTCGACAAAGTAATTTTCTTACATTTCCTTTCAACATCAATACAACGAGAAGGATCCTGGAAAGAATGAATATTTATGGAAGTTTTTTTAATCCGAATTGTCCAGAATGCTCTTCCATTTTGGTTGACTTAGTAGCCACAAAATCTATAACTGATGCTTATGTACCTTAAAGTCCTGGTGATTTACTTTTACATATCCTATGTTGTTTGTTACGTTTTGAAAACAATCCATTAGCACTGGAATATCTTTTGATGGCTGGTGCAGATTAAAGCTTTCCACAATTATCTGTACACAATATTTGTTGAAATTTTGCATGAATAATTATTCACTGATACATGCTTACACTCTTAATTCTCAACTTTCAGTTTTCTCTTTTTATATTCCATGTCTTTGACATACTATTTTGATAACCTCGCAATAGGTTTTTTGTGTACACACTGTCTTTGTTTTCTGGTTTCCCTATCGCAATTTTTACCTTGTCTTCAGTGATATTTGACTATCCCATGTAGAGCTGTCTACAGGTGTAGATGGAGCCATTGACCTGGGGATGCATTGATGATCATCATGAGACAAACTTTCATAGACGTCTGCTTTTATTAAATCAAGAATGCAGACGTACATTGAACCTTCAGAAGGTGCCAAGTGAAGAATTTTAATAATTGCACTGACATTGCACAATAGTCACTCGTCTAGCAACATGTTAGATTTGTCCTCCATTTTTACATGAATGTGTGCTAATAAGCATACTGTAGCACGGCTGGAAAGCAGCTGATATCCTTTCCTCTTTATTACAAGTGCTGTTCAATTATCAAGAACTGATCAATGTTGCAACAAATCAAGTCCCCATACAGACACAATTAAAGTTATATTAGCCAAAAGTAGATTAAAAAAAATTTTAATTAAATCTACTGCAAAAGAGAGTTGGTAATGGAGAAAAGTTGTTTGGTGAGTCATCCATGTAATCATTTTTTTACATTCGCAAGTCTATTTGGTATTACACAAAATAAGAAAGGGATATGCAGAGGTGAAAAGTTTGGGAAACACTGATAAAACAAGTAGCAAAAGAATACGAAGAAAAAAACTTACTTCTTTTTTTCATATAGCTAGAATTCTGTGTAGGATTTTTCTCATTTTCTGTCATCATAAATACCAAAAAAACAAAAATAAGGAAACTGATACTATTGGTGTGACAGAATTATGTATCAATGCTGGAAGGTCTTTTTTATTAGGGGGACATTCCATTAAAATGATGCATGAAAAAAATTTGCATTGAAAAAGTCTGTATTCTTCTTTTAAAAAAGACACACGTTTATATTGGATGTTTGTTTTTTATGGGGATCATACTAAAAGCCTGATGATGATTTTTTTTCTTTATCTCTGGAACAAAGGTATCTAGATTAACATATATATATATATATATATATATATAGGTAAAACAAGAACCCCCATCTCAAAATTAGATCACATGCACAAACACACTTGTATAGTATCCTTATAAAAATATAAATTATAGCCATATATTAATACTAACCTTTTAGTTCTAGCTCGATATCTGTCAGTAGACCTAAGATAAATAAAGTAATATTAAGTGTAAATAAACCTGCACTGTAAAAGCCCATATTTAAATAGTAACAATATATAAATACTTACATACAGACATGAAAATATTTATTCTTAAAAGCAGGCTTGCGGAGCCGGAGCCGAGGAGCCGCCACTTTTTGCTGGAGCCGGAGCCGAAAAAATCTGGCGGCTCCACGGCTCCCAAATGTTTTTTTTACAGCAGAATTTTTTTTTTTAGCTTTAAAATTGCAAATTTGTTTGATTGTTTGCCTCCTACAATTTGAAATGTTTTACGAACGCCACAACAGTAACACGCACATCACCACAAGAAATTTTTATTGGGGAATCGTTTTGTGTTCGTTTTAAATCTTTTTTATCCTCCGAAATTTTTTTTAATGGCAGTTTTATTTCATAGAATAATTGTATCAATCATTTCAAAATAAATTTTTTTTACTACAACGACAAATAGAACGCGTCATTTCGTGTATTATTTGACCGCGAATTTGTAAAAGACTAAAAACAAAATGGTCGCTTTCTGTATTTAACAATTTTATTATAAACAGAATATTTGAAAGAGAGTAGATAAATTTATAAGGCTGTGGCTATTCGGACCCGGGTCCCAATAAAATCCGATTGTTATTCGGATCCGTGGCAAATATGCACTAAGCTTAGCTATATTTAAACTTTATTAGACGGAGCCCTAAAAATAATAATACAGAGTCCGCTTAGTGGAACCCTAGACACCGAGTAACGATTAAATCATACAATTCAAACAATTATAAAAAAATAAACAAAAAAACAATAATAAAGTTTATGTATAGCTAAGCTAAGTGCATATTTGCCACGGGTCCGAATAACAATCAGACTTTATTGGGACGGCGTCCGAATAAAAATCGGAGTTTATTGGTACCCGGGTCCAGGCCCGTAGCCACAGGGGGGCTAGAAGAGCTGAGCCCCCCGTTAATGACCTGAGCCCCCCCCCCCGTGCAGGATTTGAGCTTTTTGACTAAATTTTAATAATAACGGCTATAAAACATCAATCATTTTGGTCAATTTTGTTTTAGGGGCCCGGACTGAGCTGGCCAATCAACTTTTGAAAATATTAATATCAGCACGGGGGCCCGTGTCGCCACAGCCCAGGGACCCGAAATTTCTGTCGTTGGGCCTGTTCGCAACCTTGTAATAGTTTTATATACTGATATCTTCTGAGGACAACTAGCAACTTAAATAAGTTAATAAAATAATATTGACTTCTGACCTCACTTTTATACATATGTATAATAAAATAATAGGGTACAAACTCCGTGATTTCTGAGTGATGTTATTTAATTTGCAAATTTACTTTTTAGCAGAATTAATTTTATTTTAAATTGAATAATTGCGACTGGTCAATTTGTTGTTGGTCAATTTGTTGTTGTACGTTAAACCAACAGTATAATAATATAAATCACGTATCTATTATGTAACAATTGTGTAGCAGAACAAATGGTCAATATATTTATAACAGGAATCAGAAACTGCTTAGCCTCAATAAATTTCTATCATTAAAACACTTTACTATTTAAATTATTTTTAACAAAACTGCAACATGCCATGCATTATTGAAACGTTGTTAAAATTATATATTTCTAATTAATAGCTATACAATCGGTACTAAAATGCACCTTTCCAGATATGGAACTGCAAAAAAATTCTTGGGGTCCCCTTCCCAAACCCATCCTCTCCGTTCGCAAGTTTTCGGCGCTTCGCACCTCCATCTTCACCCCGCCCCACGAACATTTCTTCTACCCGACCAGGGCGGAATTAGGGGAGGGGCCGGGAGGGGCCATTTCCTCCCCCTCCCCCGGTTATCGCAAGTTTAGGTAATACATCATTAAATTATCGAAATATTTTTTGTTCAAAGACCAATTTTCAACAATGAAAATAGTTTCACCCCCCCCCGGTCAAAGTTTTGCCCCCCCAGTCAAAGTTGTCTAGATCCGCCCCTTGACCACAGGATCAGTTCTTCGGCGCCCCCCCCGCCTAAAAATTTCTCCGCCCCCCCCCGAAAATAATCCTGGCTACGGGCCTGCCCGGGTCCGAATAGTCACTTCGAATTTCTAAATAATATATATAAATACTGAAATCTATAAAATATTTTAAATAAGGTGTATATTTTTCAAGTTCCTGACTATGGGGGTGAACGCGGCAAAATTTGCATAACTTTTTATCAGCGGCATGTTAGGGTGGACCAATTACAAAAAATTTTGTCTCGTGTGATACTTTCTTAATAGGGAGCCGGAGCCGTCAAATTTGTGGGAGCCGGAGCCGAAAAAAAATTTGGCGGCTCCGCAAGCCTGCTTAAAAGCCTACATTAAATGATTATAACATATATACTAGGGTTATGTCAAAAAATTTTTTTTCAAAACTTGAATTTTCTTGATGTTGTATTACATGAACTTTTACAAATAGATAACATTTTTTATGTTCATTTTATCGGTTATTGGAAAAACTTCCAGTGCCTAGCTTCATCTTGAATTTCTTAATCATGAGTGGATGGGTTGGTTGTCCAATAAACTAACAGTTTAAGGAGAATGTGACTTTTGTGAGAGTACAAAATTGTTTAGATTTATTGGCAAAAGATACAAATATCTTAACAGCAAATGTGTAAACACAAACACATAAATCTGAAACACTATTAGAATCATCGAATATGCTCATTTATATATGTATTTTATGCAAAACTTACATGTAGTAAAAACTGTTTGAACCTCTATAAAGTCTATATGTTTCAATGTTTAAAAAGGAAATTTACTAGAAGCCGGAGGTTTTTTCATGTTTAGGCAAAACCAATCATTTTTTGTGATTTTTAGGTAAAAGTTCATCGATTGCAACTCCATGCTAATAAATCTGAAATTTGCTAAGGGTTAGGGAGGCAAAATTGCAATAATTTTCTTAATCCTCAACCTTTTGTAATATTTCATACAAACATACCCATCAAAACTTTGTGGGTAAATATGCAATAAAAAAGTTGCTATCTTCACGAAAAAAAATCCGGACCGGATTCTACCGGTCATCATTGACCGGCACCGTAGCCACTGCGTATTCTTTATTAGTACCGTGGACATGAGCACCGACTGACAAAAAAAAATGGACCATAAACTATTTTAAATTAATAACTTGTTTTTTTAATTCATAAATTGTCCTCTTATTTTGCTTTATCAAAAAATATATATATTTGAGAGAGGGAGGGAGGGAGAAAGGGAGGGAGGGAAAGGGAGTGAGGGGGAGGGAGAGGGAGGGAGAGAGAGGAAGGGAGAGAGGGAGTAGGGAGAAAACAGAAGGTAAACAGAAAACCTTATTTTTAACCCGGGCAAAGCCGGGTACTTGCAACTAGTAATGTTATATGGGGGGGGGGGAGGTTAGGGTAAAAATGTTTGCGTTATATGTGAATTGCCCCTAGCTATATTGGTGATAATGACAATGTTATTGGTAAGAGCAGCATTGTTCAAAATGCAGCTAAAATCATTCTGATTATAAGAATAACTCTAACCTTTAAACCATTAACTTAACTGAAATCATTACAGTGGTAATATAGTTTTATCATTTTACGGCTCATTTTTAAAATCACATTAACTGTTTTAAGGTCAGCCTAAAGTAGTGAATTGATTTTATAGTATTTTATGGCTGATTTTCCTACTATTGTGTGCAGGGCAATACCCTGATGAAGAAAATATATATTTTTTCTAATTATTTTAAGCCGTTTTTGAGAAAAAAAAATTTTTGATAAATTTTGGGAAAAAACATGAAAAAAATGACCAGATTGTGCACAAGATTTCTTAAAGACCATTTGAAGAAACACTATGAAAATTAGCCAATGTATTCTACATCTTCAGTTTAAAAAAGTAGACTACAGACAATATTATAGCTATTATATTTTTCTTGTAACAAAAAAAAATGTACCAGAGGTAAAAAAGCATAAAAAATAAGGGGTAGGGTATAGAAAAAATTTATAACTCAGAAACTTTTAACATCTAAAGCATAAAAATAGTCTACTTTTGTACTCACATATTGTTTTATATATCCTCCAAATTTGAAAAGAATAAGTCTAATAGTTTTTTAAATATCATGTGCAATGTGAACACATTTTCGTGAAAATGCATATTTTGAGAAAAACACAAAAAAGGGAAAGAAAAACATATTTACAAAAAATTAAAGCTATTCAGTACCCTCCAGCTACATACGAATCATCCTCAAGGTGTTCCTTAACTGCCTGAATACTTTTTTTAGCCCTTTTATGCTTAGATTTAAAAGAATAATTTTTTTAGGCTCTTTGATTTGTTAATTGTCAAATTTGCAAAAGTCGGAAATAGTATATGGCTCACAAGTTTAATCCAAATCTTCAAATATTGGAATTCTACTAGATTCCCCATCATTAAATGCAATAACTGCATCACCTACTTCTAGCCTATCTATTCCTACAAAAACAGTTTTAGGGCACTTATCCTATATCAAATGATATCGCAAGATTATGTTACTACATACTTATATTATTCTCATTCTTATTAATGTCTTCCCTGGCCACAACCATACTTTTTCTAGATACTTTTTTAAAGAAAGTTTAATTCTTTTTGTAGACTCTAGTAAAAGATATAAGAGACATGTTAATAGCAGCTAGAAAGCCCCTGCCTTATGCTATGAACATGTTATGCAACATGGCAACTGATGTAGGTACTTGAATATTGCTAAAATCTCGGCCGGAAATCGTAGTATTTCCTGCCATAGACCATATAAACTTGTGAATGATCCAACCCTGAGTAATGTACTGGTTTTCTTTAATTGGAATGCTTTATATTTGATATTTCTTTATGTATTTTTACACAGTTACTAAAAGAATTGGGTAAATATTTATAATAAAGTTCTTTTATTGCATAAGTTTACGTTTTTGTTTATGGATTCTTCTTTGGAAAATAAGGTATGTTGACATTTGTCCTGGCTCATTAATTAGATTGCTTCACAGAGTTTTTTTTAATTCTACTAATTAAGACATGTTATAGGATAATATCTTAACCATGCTCGATTGGCTGATTTTAGTAACCTATTATCGATAGCTGGCTATTTGTAGTTCCTGTCTGTACAATCTATTTATATCACGCAAAATTCTGGTCACAAATTTCAGCTTTTTTTCTATAGTAAAAAAAATGACACATAAAAGCTAATAACTCAACAACCATAAGACCTAATCACATAAGTTATGTATCTTTTTGAATCTTTTGTTAAGCTCTATCAATCTATGTATAATTTGGCACATAAAAAACGTTTTGAAATTTTTATTCAAGTACCTAACTGATGCCATACATAGCTAACAGCCTAACTGAAAGCAAAGATTGATATTTGCTTTATTTTTAAACATTACTTCATGTTTACAGTATGAACATTTAATATTTATTTTGGTATTAGTGACTATTAACTCCTCTTATATTGTAAACATATAGTCCTTATATTTTAAAGCAGTAGGGGCAGGGAAATAAACTTAACACTGAAATTAACTTACTGTTATTTATAATTTTATTGATCTCTACTAATTATCTAATAAGTAATATTATCCCTCTTAGACTAATATCAGTAGTAACTACTTTCAGCTGCTAATTTATTGAAAGAAACAGAGGTGTCCATATCTACAATATTCTCAGGGTTACTAGTATTATCATCTAATTAAACACCATTATCATCTAAGTGAACATTTACGCTACGACTAATACTAGCATTAGCAACATGGCATTCTTTAGTTATTGACTAAACAAATTACCGTAAAATTTTCTTTCAATCTTTTGAACTCTTTTTTTTGTCGGAACCAGCTCTATTGTTAGACTAAAGCATATGTATAAAATATATCTAAATTATATTAAGACATTATAGATATTAAAATAAAAACACCAACAAAATCAGCTGGTTTGAACTACGCAACACTATTTTGCTAAAAACCTCGGAAATATCACTCGCCTGGTTGTTTACAGATAGCACGCCGAGCAGGCTTGCAAGGAGCTCTGCCATTGGCTAAAATTGTTATACTTTATGGAAAAAGCCGTTTTCGAACCAATTAAATTGCAGCTTACAATTAAAATCTTATATAAAGAAAGTTTCAAAAAAGCTATAGTAGGTTTAAAAAATCTGAATATTTCGGTGAAAAAATTATCGTAATCGGTTGAAAAATAAAGAAATAGTGATAATTTGTGTTTTTTTCATAATTAATTAGGTAAAAAGGGGCTTGTAGTGACATAATTTAAAAAATAATTTAAAATATTTCTAAATTTTATTGTGTGAAAAGTTTGATATATTCTGAAAGAGAAATGAATGAACTTGAAACTTAACATAAAAGCCAAAAATCGATTCTAAAAAATTTTTTCTACAAATATCACCCGTTTAGGTCGCCATATTATTGGTTTATTTTGCTTTTAAATTGCTTCCTTTAGGATCAGTAGACTAGGACCATAAATATATGACTAGGAGTATGTTATTTGTTTGTTTCGGACAGATCCGAATTTTTTTCGTTTTACAAAAAAAAAAAAACAATAACAGATGTTTTCATATTTTCGTACCTACTTAGTCTCCCAACTTTAATTATCTTGTGAGTTTTACCTAAACCTAACAGCGTAAACCATGAATGGCCATACATGATGACGTTGATAGCCTAAGAGTTAGAAATAATTCCGTATTTTGCCTAATTTGACAATAGAAAAATAGCTAATAGGGAAAGGCACAGAACTCACGGGAGATTAACATGCGGCTGTTATAGCCACGTTTGGTCACCTACGTAATAATAAAATATTAATTGCTATTAAACCAGGCACGGATTAAGTAAACATTGAGTCTAAGGCCTTTACAAAAGGAGCTTAATTTTACGAACAAAATGGCAAATTTGACATAATGCAAATTAAAAAATTTATAAAAACCTGACATACTATAAATAGCTCACATACCAGTATGTGCTTAATAGTGTATAGTGTGCTAAGCTCAGTGGCATATGAGGGAGGGGGCAAGGGGTCATCGTGCCCCGGGCGCTACTCACAAAGGGGCGCCAAATGGTATATTTTACATATATGATTATATGGTTCTCGAATGTGATTGTTACGGATCCTTTTAATGATGATGCTTGTAGAGGGTGTAATAAATCAGACAACACAAATCACGAAGTTAACTCCAGTGAAGTAACATCAAACAATCATTTAATACTTGAACATGAACTGACATAAAGGTAGAATCAGGAGGAGTACAAAAGCAAACTGTAAATATGCATCCATCTACATAGATGCCCACAGCTAGACTAACTATAAAACAAAGCATGTGCTCCCAACTGTCGGTTAATATACGTCATTTGTACCAAATGACGTATACACTAAAGCTCCCAATATTTACACTCAAGATGGCGGAATGACGCCATAGATACTGCGGTGGGCGGAGCCTAGCGAATTGCGTCATCAAACTTAGACTATATTATTTCTCCACATTTCTCCCCTCTACCTAAGCATGATGTAATCATGTAAAACCCAATACTAATACCGACAAAAGGAAGCCACATGAAACAAAGTTCAATCATAGAACATATCCCAAATCATCATAACAACAAAATAAATTATACAATGATTCATCAAATCAATATTGCATGGAATTATAAATCAATACATGCAAACAATATAATAAATATCATCAATCATATATGTATAAACATATTGAATTCAATTAAAATTTCTCATCATTTTAATTTTTTTTTCGTCACTAATATTCATTATTTTATTAGATATTTTTTTCTATGTGACTTGTTAATTTTTTTTTTCTTTCATGTCACTTGTATATCTTTTCTATTATCTTTTTTTCAGGTGACTTTTTTTTTTTCATGTCACTAGTTATTCTTCTTTTTTTTTCTCAAGTGACTTCTCTTTTTTTTTTTATCATAATCATCAATTATTATTAAATATCATTATGTCATCATATAAACATATACATGCAACATGTCATCATATAAACATATAATACATGTAACATAAACATTACGGTACACAAGATTTCTTACTGCCAGGACATAGGTTTGTTGAGAACTTAAGCTCATTTCAAATGCAACGTGATAACGTGTCAGCAATAACGTTCTCTTTACCAGGTATAGCTTGGACGATAAAATTAAAATCCTGCAGTAGGAGTGACCATCTGGCTACTTTATTATTCCCTAGCTTTTTGGAATTTATAAATGCCAGCGGCGCATGGTCAGTCCGAAGAATAAATTGGGCACCTAACAGATACCTTGCCAATTTTGTAATGCACCATGTGATGGCTAATCCCTCCCTCTCTATTGTGGCATATCTTGTCTCTGGTGAGGTCAATTTACGACTGACATATAGCACTGGGTGTAACACACCATTGTGGCTCTGTAACAGGGCCCCCCCTATCGCAACGGCCGAGGCATCTGTGGCCAGAACGAATTGTTTACCTATGTCAGGTAACTTTAATATGGGCCCCTGAGCGAAGGCGGTTTTAATAATCTCCAGGGCCCGTTGACATTCATCAGACCAGATGATTTTGTTTGGCTCTCCCTTTTTTAGTTAGATTAGCCAGAGGTTCCATTATATGAGCGAAATTCGGAATAAACTTCCGATAGAAATTGCATAAGCCCAAAAGACTGCGCACCTGTTTCTTTGATGACGGTTTTTCAATATTTAATATCTTTGACACTGATTCACCTATGGGTTTTATTATATTATTTCCCACTTTATGTCCTAGGAAAGTTACTTCCGTCAGTCCTATCTCTACCTTAGTCGGTCTCACGGTTAAATTATGTCTCTTTAAAACTGTAAAAATTTCTCTTAGACTCCTAACATGTTTATCCCAGTCCTCATGAAAAATACAAATGTCATCCAGGTAGCAAACAGTGTCTTGTCTATGGGAAAATAATTTGGCCATCATCCTATTGAAGGTGGCTGGTGCATTTACTAGCCCAAAACTCATGAAATTCCATTGGAACAACCCAAATGGAGTTATAAATGCAGTCAATGGTTTGGCTTCAGGGGTCAGTGGTATTTGCCAATACCCTCTTGCTAAATCCAGTTTAGAAAAATATTTAGCTCTGGCTAGCCTGGTCATTAACTCCTCAGGATTGGGCATGGGATACGAGTCCATAATGGTTATTTTATTTAACTGTCTATAGTCTACACACAGTCTGATGTCACCTGTCTTTTCTTAACTAACACTATGGGAGCTGCATATGGTGACTCTGATGGTTCTATGACACCCTGTTTCTGTAACCCTTCTAATTCTTTCTTGATATAGTCGCGGTGATGTAATGAGAGGGTGTATGGTCTCAAACGGATAACCTTGTTTTCTGACAGCTTTATGTCATGTTGTATTATATCAGTTTTACCCGGTCTATCAGAAAAAATATCGGTAAAGTCACCCAAAAGTGTCTTAATACTAACCACTTTGTCATGAGTTAAGTTATTTAATGCTATATCCTCCCATGTTTCCTTGTTTCCAACCTCAGGTCCCTCACATGTCTGAATGTCAGCGTCAGGTACATCTTCCTCCCTTAACATGAAACAATTTTGAACCTGTCTCTCAGCGGTCTGAACTAATTCAATTGGTCTATTATAGTATACTTTCAACATGTTTATATGAAAGACCTTTAACCTATTTCTAATATTAATTTCATAATCCACGTCTGTCACCTTTCTAGTAACCTTAAAAGGTCCTTGCCACTTAATGAATAATCTATTGGTCTTGTCCGGTAATAAGACAAGTACATCTTCACCTGGTCTAATATGTCTGAGTTTCCTGTCTCTATTAACCCTCAATAATGTGCTTTTATTTTTTTGTTAAAACATTTGATCTAGCCACATCACAAGCCTTTATCAGTCTCTGTCTTGTATCAATCACTAGCTCATAGGCAGTTCTTACGTCAGGGGATAAATCTTTCCTTATCATTAAGTCCTTAAGTAAAGACAGTGGACCCCTTGGATTCGCACCGTACACCATTTCAAAAGGTGAAAATCCTGTTGTTTCCTGTGGAATTTCCCTATACGCAAACAACACACAGGGTAACATGAGATCCCAGTCTCCCGGATTGTCATCAGACACTTTACTGATCATTTTTTTTGTACTGCCGTTCAGTCGCTCACAAATTCCATTACTTTGGGGATGGTATGGCGATGTAAAGATTTGTTTGATCCCCAATACAGAGGTAAAATGGTTGGTTAATTCAGATACAAACTGAGTACCTCTGTCAGATAAAATAACATCTGGGAAGCCTGTCCTACAAAAAATAGTCATTAGTGCCTGTGCTATGTCCTCAGCCCTTATGAATTTAAGAGGCACCGCCTCTGGCCATCTGGAACATACATCCACCACCGTTAAGATAAAGCGATGCCCTCTATTGGACAGCACTGGCATAGGTCCAATTATATCAATAGCTAATTTTGTGAACGGTCTGTCAACTACATCGGTTGTTGGTACATTTGGGCCCCTTTGATTGACACAGGTCAACCGTCCTAACATATCTCTTTACGTCTCTGGTAACCCCGGGCCAAAAGAATTTTCCCAGGATCCTATACTTGGTTCTAGTAACCCCCGAATGACCCGCTAAAGGTGAATCGTGGGCTGTCCTAAGAACTAATTTCCTATACTTCATTGGGACTATAAGTTGATTCACCGTTTTATTCATGTACTGTGTCTTTCTAACCCAAACACCTTTTTCTAACTGAATGATTTCCCTATCTCTAAATGATTTTTTATCCCGGTTGATTAATTTTGATAATGACACGTCATTATGCTGTTCGGTAAAAAAGTTCTCTCCATCTATGGTGACCCTGTCAGACATCTCACCCACAGGAATGTCACTAGATTTAACATTGTCAGTCATGTGTGGATTAGGAAAGTTGACTACATTCTCTTCCCTTTGTATAATTTTTACTTCCTGAGTATTAATTAAGCAGTTATCTGTACTACTAATTGATGACTGATTATGGAGTTTTTCCTCCTTAGCCTGAGCCCTTGTCACAGCATTACAGTTTCTAGTAGGATCATTAAGTTTTTTCCATTTATCCAATTCCATGGGATCACACTCTATTACGCCCTCAATATTGCCCACTAAAACGTCATAAGTTGGTTTCTCGATGACTAATGCTTCAACTAGCCCTGTGTAAAATGGACTTCTAAGATTAATGGTGGCTATGGGTAACTCATGTACCGTCCCATCAAATGACGCACATCGACCCATTCTTCCCGTGAATTCACTATCTTTCACCAATGATCTACGGACACATACGCACGTTGCCCCAGTGTCACGTAGCACCTTTACAGGTACATCACCAACGAACCCAGGGTAAAAATGTAAACCATTACCTCCCCCTGAACTAACATTGCCTGTTGTACCCTATCTCTTTGTCTCTGTCTGGTCTTGTCCATGGTTCTGGTCTGTTGTCCTTTTCTCCCCTGACTATTTCCCCGGGACCAAGTGCAGTTCCTAGCATAATGTCCCCTGGCGTTACACAGATAACATAAATCACTACCTCCATTTCCCCTTTTGCAGTCTCGCGATCTATGTCCGGCTCTCCCACAAGAGAAACATAATTTGTCCCCGTCATGTCGGTCACTGGATCTATTCCTGTTCCCAGGACTTAAGCTACGGCCACGGTTAGGATATGGTACAGCTTTAGCAAAGCACAGCACATCCTGGTTATGGTCTGGTTCTAACTTAGATATGGGTTTTTCTGGATGTGCAGACCTATACTTTCTCAATAAATCAGTGACATCTTCTAAAGTTTTTGGCCCTTTTTCTTTCAAGAATGCTACTAAATCTTTATGGCACACATTAATTGCCCTATCTACTAAAATCAGTTCCCTTAAATCATGGTACTCTTGTTTCGCCCCAGACAGAGCCACCCATCTATCAAAAAACAAACTAAGGTTGGTGATAAATAAATTGGGGTCTTCCTCTCGTGATGGGCGAATATTATTAAATTTTTCCCTGTAACCATCACATGTGTTACCATAAATCTTCATTAATGATTCTTTCACAACATCATAATTTTTTATTTCATTTTCATTTAGTTTTAAACATACATCCAGAGCTTTGCCTCTTATGAATCCTAAAATTGACGCGGCCCATGTATTCCTCGGCATACCCGCGCTAGTAGCTAGCATTTCAAACCTAGACAAGTATGTGTCCATACTGTCAATGCCCTCTGTAAAATAAGGTAATTTAAGTGATGTGGTCACTCTATCACCTGCTCCGTTAACTCCGGGGTTAGCTGACTGTCTATTGTTCTCAGACTCTAAGCGCGCCCTTTCGTTCGCGATTTCTTCCTTTCTCATTTCCCGTTCTGCGGCTCTTTCTTCCCTCTCTCTCTGTTTTTCTTCCATCTCTTTCTTTTCCTTTTCCTTCACCTCACACTCCCTCACAGAAACCCAGGTCCGTAACTCCTGGCCTGTAAGGCCAAGTGCTTTACCAGCTTCAACAATATTTAATATTGATGACATGGCAGTAACCGAAACCAATTATAACTAATAAATGAAAATGTTTGATACTATATATCACACACAAAAAAAATATTCTATAATGTCATCAACATACAAGTAATAACAAAATAAATACAATATTCCTTTTAAAAAAAACCAGCAAATTAAATGTTTTGGCTGCTCAGGGTGGACCCTATTTTAACCTCTACTGTATTAAATACAGAATTCCACCAAGAACAACAAACAACTAATTACACCAGATTTCAATATTCTAGTAATAAATATATATAAAAAAATATGCCAACTTACATATAAAGAAATACACAAATAGTAAATTCTGTTCCTTGAGTTCGATGGTTGATCCTCGGTGATCCCGGTCCGCGATGTTCGATGTGGGGTTGACTAACACACGGGTTGATCCTTGGTGATCCCTGTCCGCGATGTTCGATGATCCTTGGTTGATCCTTGGTGATCCTATGGTGGGGTCCTCTGACGATGAGGAGGTGATTCCCAGCCACACGGTAACGTCGGCCCCGTCAGTATAAAGCAACTCTGGCCACTTTAAGCAGTAAAGTTGGCCACTTCAGCAACAGTAGGGTTGGCCTCTTCAGCAAACAGCAAGGTTGGCCTCTTCAGCAAGCGGCAAGGTTGGCCTCTTCAGCAAACAGTAGGGTTGGCCTCTTCAGTAGCAGCAAGGTAGGCCTCTTCAGCAAACGGCTAGGTTGGCCACCTCAGCAAACAGTAACGTTGGCCACTTCAGCAACAATAGGGTTGGCCACTTCAGCAAACAGTAACGTCGGCCACTTCAGCAAACAATAGGGTTGGCCACTTCAGCAAACAGTAACGTTGGCCACTTCAGCAAACAATAGGGTTGGCCACTTCAGCAAACAGTAACGTTGGCCACTTCAGCAAACAATAGGGTTAGCCACTTCAGCAAACAGTAACGTCGGCCACTTCCAGCAAACAGTAACGTTGGCCACTTCAGCAAACAATAGGGTTGGCCACTTCAGCAAACAGTAACGTTGGCCACTTCAGCAAACAATAGGGTTGGCCACTTCAGTAAACAGTAACGTTGGCCACTTCAGCAAACAATAGGGTTGGCCACTTCAGCAAACAGTTTTCACGGCGCGCACCCAGGGTGGTGGCCGCCACGTAATTCACCGATGAATACTTAACCGGTAATTACAACGAGTCTTAATGTACTCACTCCGCTGCTCCTGAATCCAGCTAAGTCAGTCAGTTCGACGTCGGAGGTGCCAAATATATGTTACGGATCCTTTTAATGATGATGCTTGTAGAGGGTGTAATAAATCAGACAACACAAATCACGAAGTTAACTCCAGTGAAGTAACATCAAACAATCATTTAATACTTGAACATGAACTGACATAAAGGTAGAATCAGGAGGAGTACAAAAGCAAACTGTAAATATGCATCCATCTACATAGATGCCCACAGCTAGACTAACTATAAAACAAAGCATGTGCTCCCAACTGTCGGTTAATATACGTCATTTGTACCAAATGACGTATACACTAAAGCTCCCAATATTTACACTCAAGATGGCGGAATGACGCCATAGATACTGCGGTGGGCGGAGCCTAGCGAATTGCGTCATCAAACTTAGACTATATTATTTCTCCACATTGATTATGAAAAAAAGCGTTAAACCAAAAGGGGGGGGGGGGTCAAAATAAAAAATTAAAAAGCTTAACATAATAAGTGAATGACCCCTAAATGGCAAACCCTCGACAATAGATACTAATTACTATAAACAGTAACTGTAAATATTTATCGGCGAATTAAGCATGTATTATTCAGTTAATTAATTTTACTTACCTTTTTTCGAGATTTATTTGTATCCATTTCAATGGGGGTAAAATTGCCTTTACTTAAATATATAGGTTTTCTGTCCACTTTACTACACGGTATACCATACTAAATACGATATTAGCGAGAGAATCTGAGTAATGTTTGTTGTTGTTGTTTTTTTTTTTGTAACGTTTTGTCAACTATTTAGATGAGTATGCACTCATCATTGATGGGGGGGAGGGGTGGTGTTCATAAAAACTGACGCCAACAATTCGGAAATGGGAGCTCCGCATGTGTGAAAGTTATGCTTATGAAGTTTTGATTTGTTTGTGAACTCAGATATTAAATAGTAAATTTGAAATGATTTTTAACAAGTACAACATTTTTAAAATTAATTTATAGTCTTTTTCATCTATATAAGGGGCCGTCCATAAAGTACGTCACGCTCCAAGGGGGGGGGGTATAAGAAAGTGACAGGGGGGAGGGGGTGTGACGTCACATTTTATATATATATATTTATTTTTCTTTCTAATTTATTAATTTTTTTTTATTTTTCTAGTAAAACTTAATAGTTTTAAAAATAATTTAAAAAAAATTTTGTGAAACACTTGAATTAGTTTTATGTCAAAATAGTTTGAACTGCATATTTTTTCAATGTGTTGTTCACAATTCCTCATGCTAGTTAGTAGCGCTAATATACTGTTGCGAAGCTTTGTTTTATGTGTAGCCTTACCAAAAGTGTTATTTTCCTTCGTTTGCTGCATAATTATATCACTGAGCAAGAAATTTGGAATTTGTATTATAATACAAAAAAAGTAATTGAAGTTGCAATCCATCACTTCGTTAAAATTATCTTGATGCCTTATTCCTTGCAACCAGTGCACCAGGAAGGAATGCTTATAATCGATTGGAACGTCGTAGGGCTCCATTTAACAGAGAACTGTCTGGTGTCATATTGACAAATGAAGATTATGGCAGACACTTTGATTCGCAGGGCAGAAAAATAAATGAGGATTTGGAAAGAACAAATTTCAAGTTTGCAGGTGAAACTTTAGCTGAAATCTGGTCGCCTGTGATTGTTGACCAATTTGCAGAACATATCAACCCTGAGAAATCTGAATTGGATGCAGCAGGACTGATGTCGCACAAAACAATACTTCACTCAAACTGTGAAATTTCAGGACATAAAATGTTGCGACAAAGTAAGGAGCTCATTTTTCAACGTTTTACCTTCGAGATTATTTCCTCCTCCAAATCCAATTCCAATCAACCAAACAACTGGTGGACTCAGAGCTTCAGAAAGAGCAGATGCAGATGCTCATAAATTTCCTTCATTGTTTGTGGCACAAACTCTCAAATTTAATGACATTATGCCAAGATTAACAGAATTTTTTAAGTGCAGTGCAACCATATGATCTTTATTGTCCATCTTTTCAGACCAGCTTACATGATCGAATTTGCAAAGTGTGTCAGTATACTTTGCCTCAAAAACAATGTTGAAGAAACATACATGATAACACAGAGCTCGGGCGCAGTAGAATGTAAAACAATTAAGTTCCCTTAGCCCTAAAGGGCCATCGGGTAGATGAAGTGTAGAATTCATCTGTTTCTATAACCTAGGCATATGAAGGGATTGTGTGGTTAGCACAACGCCTTTACTCCCCCAACATAAAGTCAGGTACCCATTTAAAGCTGGGTGAACCTGGAGACTTTCAGCAGGACCTGAAAAAATCCTAAGGTTCTCACTGAGATTCGAACCCGGTACCCTCCGGTCGACAGTCAAGCGCTCTACACCACTCGACCACCCGTCCCCTAGGAGAATGTGCCAACCCCAAATTTTCCAGATTCAACTCAGATAAAACCGTCCTTTGAGAATCGCTGCTAGAAGGCAAAGAGAACTCATGGCAATTATTGGCAGAATCAGCCCCGTAGCGCGAAAATTCTACAGCAGGGGCCGTGCATTCTATATCAGAGGCCAGACAATAGCTGGGGGGGAGGGGAGGCAGGTAATACATTTTACTAAGTGGAGAAAATAAGCAGAGTGGGGCAGACAAAACGCGGGGGGGGGCGGCCCCCCTGCCCCCCATCACGCTACGGACCTGGGCAGAATAGAAAATGCACATTCAGAGGATGTTGAGTGGCTAGATGAGGATGAAGTTGATCTGTCTGCAACTATCCTTCCAGGAAACGATGATGGGTAAAGATTTATGTCAGTTGTAACCAGGCTTGCGGAGCCGCCAAATTTTTTCCGGCTCCGGCTCCCACAAATTTGACGGCTCCGGCTCCGGCCCGGCTCCCTATTATGATAGTATCACACGAGACAAAAATGTTTGTAATTGCGTCACGCAAACATGCCGCTGATAAAAAGTTATGCAAATTTTGCCGCGCTCACCCCCATAGTCAGGAACTTGAAAAATATACGCATGTCGGTTTTACTAAAAACAAACCATTTCAGTGCATCCAGAATCATATCATTATTTTCGACTGAGGTTTCACTAGTCGCCATTTTCATAAGTAATAAAACGTTATTTCAATGATCAAATTAGCAAATAGTAAAATGATACATTATTTAAAATATTTTAAAGACTTCAGTATTTATATTTATTATTTATAAATTCGAAGTGACTATTCGGACCCGGGTACCAATAAACTCCGATTTTTATTCGGACCCTGTCCCAATAAAGTCTGATTTTTATTCGGACCCGTGGCAAATATGCACTCAGCTTAGCTATACATAAACTTTATTATTGTTTTTTTTATAATTGTTTAAATTGTATGATTTAATCGTTACTCAATGTCTAGGGTTCCACTAAGCGGACTCTGTATTATTATTTTTTCGGGTTCCGTCTAATAAAGTTTAAATATAGCTAAGCTTAGTGCATATTTGCCACGGGTCCGAATAACAATCGGGTTTTATTGAGACCCTTAGGACAGAGGTCTCCTCTTGCCGCCTATACCACTCGTAGGCAGTAATCACGGCCCGCTTCCTACGAATGCCTAGTGGAGGCAAGTTTGCCATGATTTCCACCGCTACTGTTGGTGACGTTCGAAAAGTGCCTGTGATCAGTCGGAGAGCCTGGTTTTTTACAGCTTCAAGGGCCTCAAGTGATGGTCGAGACCCATAGACTTGCACTAACTGGCTGTAATCAATCTGAGATCTTTAATTTCTGTAGCGAAAAATACTGACCTGATTGAGCAAAACCAATGTCATTTTCGGACTCAGAGCATTAAAATTAGTCTGATTCAACTGGGAAACCCAGGACGATTTTCAAACAAGCAATTTAAGTCTTTTCCGTTTCGGACAAAAGACATTTTAGAGCATTTTCGGACGAAATCCGTATTTTTTTCCGGGTTACAGCCTTAAATATTGCTCCACGCGAATGTAGTTTGATAAATTTAGAGAGGGAAGTAATCATGTTGAATAACTATTACAAAAATAAATAATGATTACGCCCCTTTGATTAGCTTTTATTATTTATATTTAAATATAAGCAAAAACGGTATTTAAGAAACTCTTATATTTTGGCTCTGAGAGGTCAGATCGCGAAAGGGACTTTTGATGTACACTTGGCAGGCCAAGACCTACAAAACGATATATACATCGTGGGTCTAGGACTTATGGTTGCTGAGATATAGGGCGCTCCTTTGTTAATAAAGCTTATATAGTAAAAAACGGTACTTTATAAGCCCCCTTTTACGGCCCTCAGAGGTCAGATCGCGAAATGAACTTTTGCTGCACACATGGCAGGCCAAGACCTACAAAATAACATATACATCATGGGTCTAGGACTTATGGTTGTTGAGATCTAGGGTGATGACGGACAGACAGACAGACAGACAAAACGGGGACAATAGAGCATTTTTTTCGAAAATGCTCTAAAAATATTTTTGTGTTGTCCAGTGTAATATGTTTGTCCTGATGGAACCTTTCTCCCTGCTCACTGGACAATTATTAACTTTGATTTCATTGCTTTTGAAAAGAAACTAGCGTTATACATTATAAGAGGAATACAATTTATGTCAGTTCATAGCTAACCTGCCAGCAGTGTGACCTGTACCATGATACACTTGCTGATAAGTTCAGTGCATACAAGGCAACGTAGAAATGTTCATGGTCTTACTCAGTGATGTTTCATTTTGTTGGTGGGCATCTGTAGAAATGTTCATAGTCTCTCTCAGTGATGTTTCATTTTGTTGGTGGGTGTTACGTAGCCTTTATATTGAAGATACTTGTAGAAGGTGTAATAAATCAGACAACACAAATCACGAAGTTAACTCCAGTGAAGTAACATCAAATAATAATTTAATACTTGAACATGAACTGACATAAAGGTAAATCCAGGAGGAGTACAATAGCAAACTGTAAATATGCATCCATCTACATAGACACCCAAAGCTAGACTCTACTAATACATGCATCCGCATCCTATGATGCACAGAGCTCAACTGATTATAAACAAACCATGTGCTCCCAACTGTCGGTTAATATACGTCATTTGTACCAAATGACGTATACACTAAAGTTCCCAATATTTACACTCAAGATGGCGGAATGACGCCATAGATACTGTGGTGGGCGGAGCCTACCAAATTGCGTCATCAAGCTTAGACTATATTATTTCTCCACAGTGGGCATCTGTAGAAATGTTCATAGTCTCTCTCAGTGATGTTTCATTTTGTTGGTGGGCATCTGTAGAAATGTTCATAGTCTCTCTCAGTGATGTTTCATTTCGTTGGTGGGCATCTGCAGAAATGTTCATAGTCTCTCTCAGTGATGTTTCATTTCGTTGGTGGGCATCTGTAGAAATGTTCATATTCTCTCTCAGTGATGTTTCATTTCGTTGGTGGGCATCTGCAGAAATGTTCATAGTCTCTCTCAGTGATGTTTCATTTTGCCTCATGTAGTGTTGACAAGTTGTTTCTAATCCACTTTCCTCGGCAACAGTGGGAGTCATGGTTGCTCCTTTTGTGAGTTACTGAATTATCCAATTATTTCTCTGATGAGAGGATAAGCGTTGATATTGATGAAATATTTATAGGGTAGAGAGTAACACAGGGTGCCACCATGCAGAGAGTCAGTTCAAAGCTGCTCAGATTAATCTAGAGTTTATTTTGCAAATTTTCTAAAAATAATGGGTGACGACTGTATACAACTCGTAGAGGTCATGCGCCAAAAAATAACATTTGTAATTTGTAATTTATAAACATTGCAACACGGTGGCAGGTCTGTGTATAGTCACCAGGCATCAAACAGGTGGAATACTTACGAAAGTATGCCCAGACTTTATACAGACTATTTAATTTAGTCAATCATTGACGATTATCATCATTAACATTCCAGCATACACATAAATGAGAAATTAATGAGAAATTGATCAAAATTTCTAAATTGGCTGCTCCAGAATTGGTATAAAAATTATATCCCGTTTATTCTGACATATCTTAAAGAACACCATTGCACAGTGCATTTACTGCAGCTACTTTTGAAGTCTATCTTTAGTGTATTGTGGGATCTTTCAATGTAACATGTACAACTGATACAACCTTTTTTTATAGTAAAGGTATTATTTATAAAATAATTTTAAAAATCGATCGAACAGTCAATTTTTTCTTCCACTGTACATAATTAAAGTTGAGTATGTAATCAACTCATAGTAGATTATGTTTATATCTAGCACTATGTTTTGTAGTTGATATGTGTGCCTGTACAACATCTATAGGTCAGCCATTGCCTTTATCTGCAGTTTGACACCTTTCTTTTATTTCATCCACTTGACCTCTTCATGTACAAATTAGTTGAACGCATTGATTTTGTTGTGCATCGTCAAATTTACGGTAGATTTATAATCACTAAAGACCACAAATGGGTTCTTAAATTTGATTGGAGGGTCGTACCAAAAGAAGGCGAATGGAAAGTTTATAATACTTTGTATGAAATAACATAAATTAAATGTAGAAGTTATCGGTGTAAATAAAGAGAGTGTACTTACTGCAGAGGCTATCAAAAGGTTAAACGGGCCTTGCATGGCCTGTAGATTGCCCAGTTCTGGTTTAAAATTGTTTCTAAAGTACTTTTTCGGCCTGGACCATAGTTTATAGTGGGAAAAGTGGGATAACTTATCTGTCATCATCTGGTCTATGAGACATTCTATTATATGAGGAGGGGAGGGGGGAGAAAGATCATCGGGTTCACCTGTTCAGGCAAAGGGGAAACAAACTTTCTTGCGAAAGTGGGCTACTGTGGTAAATTAGGATAATCTGATATCATGGTATTCAAATGATATTGTTCATGTTTAAAAATATAATGGTTGAAAATAATGCAAATGAAGATAATTTACATAAACTAGTACACTGTATGCTCGTGCAAAATTCATACAAAATACACCATTTTATTATTATAGATACTGTCAATTAATTTCATTGATCGGAGAATTTAATTTGCCTTAAAATCAATAACACTGCATAGCAAAATTGTGTTTGAATTCAATTGCATGTGTTTCTTGTATGATTCTGATGCGCTTATTCCAATGCTGGTATTTGTTTATCAGCTGTGTCAACCGCCACTCTTGTAAATTTAGGATTTATGTTTTTTTTTTCGTTTATAATAATTTCATGAATTGCTGGTATGTTTTTTATAACCTTGACCGCCAGGGGCGTGATTTCACCTCCCAAAAACAGAAAAGTTAAAATATACACTTTTAGGTTTGGTTAGATATGACGATTCCCTTCACTAGAGACAGAAACGTTCAAATATACACTTTTAGGTTTGGTTAGATATGACGATTCCCTTCACAAGAGACAGAAACGTTCAAATATACACTTTTCGGTTTGGTTTGGGGGGGGTGCAAAGAGAAATAACTGTGTATTTATTTTCCCTGTATATACCTCATCTCTATACTTATAATACGCGTTTGCTGTCTGTCTGTCTGTCTGTTACCTTATAACTCAAGATCCAGACAACCAAATAACGTGAAATTTGGTATACGTACATATAATTACATGATGAATGTCATGGGACAGGTTTCGTTTTATTGCGATGGGTAGTTTAATTGTAATTAATTATTTTTATTTTAGTATTTTACTATATTAAAGTAATCTCGACGGCGCCATAAATAAAACTCCTCTGTGACGTCATTTCCCGAAGATACATTTTACATTTTTAAATTTTCCTACTAATAAAGTCGAATAGAACTTGCGCACTGGAGCTGTATCGCGCCTTTATGCTGCAAAGAATTGTTGATGTTTTTTCATGCTCCCTGATTTGTACAGTTAGGGAGGGAGAGGGAGGAAGGAGAAAGGGAGGGAGGGAAAGAGAAAGGGAGAGAGGGTAGTGAGGGAGAGAGAGGGGGAGGGAGGGAGAGCGAGAGGAAGGGAGAGAGGGGGTAGGGAGAAAACAAAAGGTAAACAGAAAACCTTATATTAAACCCAGGCAAAGCCGGGTACTTGCAACTAGTACTATATATAAAGATGCACATCTAATTGAAAATTGATACTTTTTTTGGCTATCGACATTTTTAGAGCATTTTCGAAAAAAAAATGCTCTATTGTCCCCGTTTTGTCTGTCCGTCCGTCTGTCCGTGTACACCCTAGATCTCAACAACCATAAGTCCTAGACCCATGATGTATATATCATTTTGTAGGTCTTGGCCTGCCAAGAAATGACTTTTTTCCATTTTGCGATCTGACCTCTCAGGGCCGTAAAAGGGGCCTTAGTACCGTTTTTTACTATATAAGCTATATTAATAAAGGAGCGCTATATCTCAGCAACTATAAGTCCTAGACCCATGATGTATATATCATTTTGTAGGTCTTGGCCTGCCATGTGTACATCAAAAGTTAATTTTGCGATAGGACCTCTGAGGGCCGGGCTTCAGGGCTCCTAAGGGGCTTATATATTATATATACACCTTGTACGTTCAATAACCCGTTCATTTGGTGCGAAATACTGCAGCACGTAGTTTCACCAAGATTTATTAAGAAACTCATCAAATGAAATAGTAAGCTTGTGTTCTGAGTTTAATTGAAAGTATCAGAGCTATGCAACAATTGACGGAGTTTTCGGACGATTAAATGACTATAATTTCGAATGTTTTCAATTATGAGTCCTATTTCAGTAACCACAAACCACTTGTAGTTAGATTTAAGAGACAATAATTTTTTTTCAAATATAAAGAAACGTCTTTATAATTTTTTTTTACAAATATATGCATTACACAATTGAATTTATAAACATTTCCAAAATTTACAAATATTTACTGAAAGCTAACAAACGTACTGATACATAGCACGAAAATGCGCTAACACGTCCTGTGTCCAGAATGGAACAGGCTTAATTGCTTGTTTTAAAATTTAATGTATACTTTTAATAAACAATATGTACTTCTTCTGGTTAAATATATTGAAGTATATAGTGAAGTATATTTGTTTAATATATATTTACTTTTGTTACTGATTCCTTATAAAATCAATGTATACTTATGATCAAAAAGAGGAAAAAATGTTTCAATAAGCATTTATTGAATGCAGTAGTTGGTGAAAAATAAAGAAAATATACACACATTTGGGCAGATCAGCATAATAACTCAGGGCGCACATGCAAAACATATTTATCGCCAACCACATCCCATTATTAATTGCGAGAATTTTAAATAATTTTGCTAGCTAATTCTAAGTTTCTAAGTGTTTTAAGTTGTATTTTAAATTGACTGAATATATTTACTTCGATCATTTGACTTTTGAATGCTACTTAAGTAAAACTGCTATATATTTTTTTCAGTACCCTACTGGTACCTTACTGGCAGTGCCGGCTTTATGTATAGGCGATATAGGCAGCTGCCTAGAGCGGCATTATTTCAAGGAGCGGCAAATTCCAGCAAAATAAAATAAAAAATATAACAATTAAAATAAATGAATTTGAGAAAGTGTAGAATTAAATAAGAGAACAAAATTGCTTAGAGTGGCGACAACAAATAAGTCACGTGGATTAACGTTCTATCTTAATTTATTATATCAATATTATGACATCACTATTTTCAAAATTATTTTCTTCTTTTGCATTTAACAAAATTAGATTCAGATATAATGGAGGATCCTGCTAAATGGCCAAATATAAGTGATAATATTCGTTGTTTTCTTATTCAGCATGATCCGAAGCAGATCAAATTTGAGTCTAGTTATCCAAAAGATGAAAGTGGGAGACAATTTTCTAATTACCGCTATACACGCAAACTGACTAACGGAGAAAAAGGAAATGGTTGATGTATTCTACTTCAGTAGATAAAGTATATTGTTTTTGCTGCAGAATATATAACAGGAGTAAATCTGCCTTAGCAACACATGGCAGTTGTGACTGGAAAAATATGTCAAGTATATTGCAGCATCATGAAAAATCTCCAGATCATTTAACCAGTTATCATGATTGGAAAGAACTAAAAATGAGGATAACAAATAATAAAACTATTGATGACGTGAATCAGCGCCTTATAAATTGTGAAGCGAAACACTGGAAAGATGTATTAGAAAGAATATTATCTTTGGTCAGAGTACATGGAGTTCAAAATTTACCCCTGAGAGGGCAGTTTGATCGGTTATATACAGCTCATAAAGGAATTTTTTTTAAATTTGTTGAAGTTATTGCTGACTTTGACCCGGTAATGAAAGAACATACAAGACGTTTTAAATCAGATGAAATTTATGACCATTATTTAGGAAAAAAAATTCAGAATGAGATCATTCAACTGTTGAGTAAGGAGGTAAAACAGAAAGTGATAAATGATCTAAAAAATGCAAAAATATTACGCTATAGTTCTCGATTGCACACCAGACGTCAGTCACAAAGAACATATGACAATGATTGTTAGCATGGCCGTAGCCGGGGGAGGGGGGAGGGCTAGAGGGGGCTGCAGCCCCCCCCCCCCCCAATTAATTCTAAAAATCAAATTTTATTATAAAATATACTTCTTTATCATTGCGTTCCAATTTTTTCTTATATAAAACTCTCCGCACAGCCCCCCCCCCCCAAACCGCACAGCCCCCAGCCCCCCCTCCCAAAAAAAAAATCCTGGCTACGGCCTTGATTTTTAGTTTTGTTACAGCAAATGAATCGACAAATGACAAACCTTCAGAAGTTTCTATCAATGAACACTTCATTAGATTCGTAGAACTTGAAAAATCTACAGGTGCAAGTATGGTGGAAATTTTACTTAAAGAACTGTCAGATTCGGGCATTCGTCTATATGATATGAGGGTACAATGCTACGATAACGGAGCGAACATGCGGGGAATACATAATGGTGTCCAAGCAAGAGTTAAAGAGCTAAATCGAAGAGCCTTTTATGTCCCATGCAATGTGCATTTGGTGGTGAATGATGCCGTAAACTGTTGTTTGGAAGCGGTACGGTTTTTTTTTAGGTAATTCAAAATATATACACCTTTTTTCTACATCAACACATCGCTGGAAAGTATTGTTAGAATATGTAAAAAACAAAGAGGCAGCAGGTTTAACTGTTAAAAAGTTATACGCAACACGGTGGGAAAGTCGAGTTAATGCTGTGAAGGCAATTCGATACCAAACAGTTGAAATTTACGATGCACTCGTTTCAGTTGCTGATGACATTTCACTTTCTGGACCACGTGGAACCCAGTGTCGTGCAGAAGCTAAGTGAATTGCACAAAAATACTCGATTTCAAGTTTATTTGTTCATTAGTGATTTGGTATGATGTTTTATTTGATATCAATATATCTAGCAAAACATTTCAAGAAAAAGATATTGATTTAAAGAAATCAATTCAACAATTGAATGCAACTAAAACTGTGCTCCATAATTATAGAACCGATGAAGGTTTTGCTAAAGCAATTACAGCAGATAAATCATTAGCTGAAGAATTTGATATTGAGTGCAATTTACCTACGGAAATACAAATAAGATCTCTACTAAGAAAGGGGCAATTTGACTATGAATGTATTTCAGAGTAAATTTTTTAACCAGATATTGGATACCGCAATTCAATCAGTTATTGATCGATGTATGCAGTTAACATCTCAAAGTGATTTATTTGGATTTTTGTATGACATTAAAACTGGAGAAATGTGATAAAAGGGAGGTTTTCACAGATTGCATGGACCTTCAATTAGCTTTAACATCTGAAAACGAAGATTTAGCAGACCAGCCCCGTAACCAGGGGGGTGGGGCACTGAGGGGCCGTGCCCCCTCACTAGGTATGGAGTGCCCCCCGCTGAAAAAAGAAGAAACGAGGAAAAATAAAGAAAAAGTAAAGGTGCCCCCTTGCTGGGTATCGGTGCCCCCTGCTTACTTTGACCTAGCTACGGGCCTGCAGCAGACATTAATGCAACGGAACTGTGTAATGAATTATTGGCTTATACAAGGAGAATTACAGAAAAATCAAGCCCTAGAGTTATATTAGACTATCTATGTAGAATGGGCTTGGTTGCTCTTTTTCCGAATGTGCACGTGACATTGCGAATTTTGTTTACACTCCCGATAACAGTGGCGTGTGCAGAGAGAAGCTTTTCGCTCAAACTCATAAAAATATATCGTCGTTCTACAATGTCTCAGCATCGTTTGGTTGGTTTTGCTACAATATCTATAGAGAAAACGATTGCAGAAGATTTGGATCTGACCGAGGAAATTGAAGAGTTTGCCTCTGCAAAAGCTAGAAAAGCATATTTTTCTTGAATTCTCTTTAATCTTTTTAATGCTTAATAAACATGACATTTCATTTTTTTTTAATTTTTCATTACTTTTTTAACTTAGCCAAAAAAAAAAAACTTCCTAAAATACACTACGTATACTTAAAACTCTTTAACTTTTATAAAGTTGCCAAATTTTAAAAAATATGTTTTGAAGAATGAAGACCAGTAATATAACTATAAATCAGCCGCATAGCGTGAAAATTCTACAGCAGGGGAAAGACATTCTGCATCAGGGGCCAGGCAATAGCAGGGGGCCAGGTAATACATTTTACTAAGTAGAACAAATAAGCAGGAAGGGCCAGACAAAACGCAGGGGACCCGCCCCCCTGCCCCCTCCCCCGCACCCTACGGGCCTGCTATAAATACATCATATTTTTATTTTCATAATTTGGATTTACTTCAAAATAAATAGCATTTATAGAGTTTTCTTAGAAAAATGAAACTAAAGAGGCGGCATTTTTGTCCTTGCCTATATCACAAAAATGTCTAAGGCCGGCACTGCTTACTGGTACTATTGCCTTTTCTCAATCAGCTGTGTACAACGTAAAAGAAACATTGACATATAATTACATCTTACAGTGTATAATCAAATCGACTGCTAATAATCGTGCAACTATAAAGTTTGATACAAATTTGATATACCGGTACATTTGCAGCGTTTTCCTATTCATTATCTGGAAGTTGCCTCTCTAAATTATAACCAAACTGGCCGACTACCTAGGCACCCACTAACACAGTGGTCCCCCAACCCCCGGGCCACGGACCGGTAGCGACCGGTCCGTGGACCAAATGGTACTGGGCCGTCCAAGAAACATTAAATTATTTCCTTTTTATTTATTGTTGTGTATTTCTCTCAGGATAGTGCGACACCTACCCCTCTCGGGCCGCGGTAAAATTATCAAATGTCGACCGGTCTGCCGCGAGAAAAACGTTAGGGACCACTGCACTAACACACACACCACTTCTATGGTACCGGTAGCTTTTATTTTGTTTAAACATAATAAAAATTGCCTGTGCATCTTGCTATGCTGCTCTTTAATAGCAAATTTTTCGGCATTTTTATTTTCTGACCTCACCATGAATATACCTAATTTTATTTTTAAAAAACTTAAAGAAGGTATAATTATGTTGCAGTTTGCATTGTATGGGCCTAATATGAAATAGTTTATTTTATTGTCTAGTTGTAATGTAATTACTAAATAACAAAAGTAAATAAATAAAATGCCCAAACTGTGGAGTTAAATGTATTTATTTTAACAATTATGCACAGGGCGCCGAGCTATACGGGTCTCCGAAATAGTAATCTTGAAAACAATGTTCAGCTTCTAGACCAGACATGGACATCCTAAGTCCGTTAAACGTTTTTATTCGAGCCGCATTTACATTGATATTACTTACATTTATGTTTGCTCGTATAAAGTATTATAAACACCCCATTAATACTCTCTTGGTCCGGCCCTTCAATCAAATTTAAGAACCTATTGTGGCCCTTCATTAGTTATAAATTTGCATCTGTGATCTATGATTTTGCAGCATGTCCATTATAATGAAAAAAAAAGTTCTCAGTTGTACAGGTAACATTGAAAAGTCACGAAAAACACTAGAGTAGCTGCAGTGAATAGATTGAAGTGACAAAAGTGTATGTTCAACTTCAAAATATGCCACAGTATGCTGAATGCTATTTTTATAGTAAATCTGAAGCGGCCAATTCGCTACTTTTAATAAGTTATCATTTATGTGTAGGCTTATGCTCAAGTATTGGTGAAGATTATATCACCGATTGCCTAAGTCTGCAAGTCACTGCAAAGTGCAGACATATCCAACAACACTAGAGCAATGATGCTTGGAAGTTTTAAGTGGCCATTCAGAGAATGCAGAATGCTGAAATAAAATCACGGCAAGGGCTACAAATAATGATAAAAAGATTTGTTCCAGACCTATTTTTTTAGAGAAGAAAGATACGCATGAAGACACTGCATACTTAACAGTTAATAGAGGAGGGAATCGTTTTTTTTTCCCCTGAATTAAAACAGAAATAAGTAGTGAAAAATGTTGTGTATTGTAGTAGGTTGCACACTTTTCAGAACGGTGGGTGGGGGGGGGGGGAGGGGGCGCCAAAAGACACGCACCTGGCGCTTCAATAGCTAGCAACGGAGTGGGATTTTATGTAGTGCCATTCGGACGTACTGGTAATGTTTCAGTCTGACTGAGAGAAATTAAGATGTGAAGAGTGTTAGTTGTGGGTTAACTATGATTGTAGGAACATTTGAACAGGTCATTCTTTGAGGTTCTAAAAAGACTTGGATAGGTTTGTGTGTACTCTTTCTCCAACCTGGATATTGATAGAGAGATGCATACTAAACATTTCTTATGATTTACAATGATTGAGTGATTAACAGAGTGAACATAGCCCGTAGCCTTCCTATCTGCTTTCAGTCATAATTCTGTTAATGTTGACAAGTCGTTGCATTGTAGAGAATCTCGCTATGGCAAATAATACATAAACAGATTTACCAAGTATTTATTTAAAAAGAAAAGAAGAACTTGATAAAACTTTAAATTAAAGATTGGCTAAGAACTATCTGACATTGTTCTGGATTATTTAATTATAGTTCTAGTATTTTTTGGGCAAGATTTTGCGTCGATACCGAACCGACTCCGGAAGAAGTACAAATACCGACACCGACATCGGGCAAAGTACAAACGCCGACACCGACACCGGCAAAAACTACTGACACCACCGACACCAACGCCGGCTCCACAGCTCTGACAATAAGAATAAGCCTTTGGTCTAGCACGATGGTAAACCACTTAATATTTCAATTCTAGCAAATATATCTATATATGTACTGTCTGGCCATAAACAGCTCCCTGCTAACAAATATGTATATATACGTACTCTCTGGCCATAAACAGCTCCCTGCTGACAAATATATCTATAAATGTACTGTCTGGCCCTCCCTGCTAACAAATATATCTATAAATGTACTGTCTGGCCCTCCCTGCTAACAAATATGTCTATATATGTACTGTCTGGCCATAAACAGCTTCCTGCTAACAAATATGTCTATATACGTACTCTCTGGCCATAAACAGCTCCCTGCTAACAAATATATCTATATTTGTACTGTCTGGCCCTCCCTGCTAACAAATATATCTATAAATGTACTGTCTGGCTCTCCCTGCTAACAAATATATCTATAAATGTACTGTCTGGCCCCCCTGATAACAAATAAAATACGTTAAGAAGAATTAAACACAACACTCTATGATCATTTCTATAGAAATATTTTAATCAATATTTCCCCCATTATAACCCGTTCTTATTCGAATAGATTTCATTCTTTTCATAGCCATGAAAAACTTTATTTTTTTTAAATGGTTCTTTCTGTCCTGTTTATTTTTACTGCACGCAATTGACTGTTTAGCCATCTCTACCAAAGCTTCTGCAAACTTGATATAATTTCCACAAACTGGGGCTTTCTGATTGGGGCCGTATCCTGCTAAGCGCGACACAAGAGGTTCACCCTATTGTTCCTCCTCCGCACAGAATTTAATTCTTTTATCTGCGTAGTAAATTTCTGTGAGTAGACTATAAAATACATTACTATCATCAAAGAATTTCCATTGTAAATGGTGTAGTCTTCGATACAAGACAATGTCATCTTCCATGTAAGCCCAAATTATTTCTTCAATGTAAAATATCCAGCCTTCAGCCGCTGTCAAAAGGTCGCTTAATGCATGGACAATATTTATTTTGTCAGTGTATGGGTGACAGCGTCCTGTGTTATTTGAGCACGTGACATTGTTGGCCCCCTGTAAAGTAAATAAGCAGAAATGTACAACATAGACGACATAATGTGTTGCTAACCTAGTTGAATTCAGCATATGCATATAACTAACATATTTAATTAATTGGCATGTATTGATTTCTGATTTTTTTAGTGTATTGTCAGTTCAATTGAGAAAAATACCACAAACAGCCACTATTTAAACACACTAATACTAAGGGGAATCAGTGTTACAACTAAAACAATGATAAAACGAAGCTAGAACCATTAAAAACCCAAGTTAAGACCATTAAAAATCCAATAAAACCAAATGAAAGTTTTAAGCCTTTTTATATAATAAACAAATATATTATAAAACATAATGTAATTCAATCATATGTTTTTTTTACCCAAAACGAGATTGTCCCACTTTTTCTCCACAATAAATCAACGGTCCAGGTCTGTTTAGGAGTGCACTTTTACAATTTAAACAAGCAATTTAAGCCTGTACCGTTTCGGACACAGGACGTTTTAGAGCATTTGCGTGGTATGAGTTATGATAAATAGTGAGGAAGTAATTCATGTTTAATAACTGTTACAAAAATAAATAATGAGTTACGCCCCTTTGTACGCCCCTTTGATAATATAGCTTATATAGTAAAAAAAACGGTACCATACGAAGCCCTAGTATTCGCCCCTCAGAGGTCAGATCGCAAAATGGACTTTTGATGTACACGTGGCAGGCCAAGACCTACAAAATGATATATAAATCATGGGTCTAGGATTTATGGTTGTTGAGATCTAAGGTGATGACAGACAGACAGACAAAACGGGGAGAATGCTCTAAAACTAAAAGCAAAAAAACCTAACGCTTCCTAGTCCATCAGCTCAGTTCTTCCCCTTTTCCTAATCATAATTGGTCCAAGTGAGGAGGACACATTTAAAATCCAGAATTACAATACAAGCAAAAAAATTCAAGATTTTTAGCTTAAATCTCCATTTCTCAAGTCAGTGTTCGAAAACCCAAGATTCTGGGGGAAAAAACAAGGAGCGGTAACACTGAGGTAAATCACTTTTTACAGCAAAAAAGAAAACCTAAACTAGCGACATTTTTTTTTTCTCCATTTAAAGGAGGATGAATAAAATTCGAGATCTCATTCATTTTCCAGCCTCTGGCATGTTTGTTTTTACACCAGAAATTGAATGACTATTAAAATACGTTTTTGTAATTGGGTCTTGTAATTCAGTTGGGCAAACTGTTGATGATATGTGAGAGTGTGATGTCTGTCAATGTTGGCATACAACTGGGTAAACTATTAGTAGATGTTGTGTGAGAGTGTGATGTTTGTCAATGTTAACATACAACTGGGTAAACTAATAGTAGATGTTGTGTGAGAGTGTGATGTTTGTCAATGTTGACATACAACTGGGTAAACTATTAGTAGATGTTGTGTGAGAGTGTGATGTCTGTCAATGTTGACATACAACTGGGCAAACTGTTTGTTGATATGTGAGAGTGTGATGTCTGTCAATGTTGACATACAACTGGGCAAAGTGTTTGTTGATATGTGAGAGTGTGATGTCTGTCGATGTTGACATACAACTGGGCAAACTGTTTGTTGATATGTGAGAGTGTGATGTCTGTCAATGTTGACATACAACTGGGCAAACTGTTTGTTGATATGTGAGAGTGTGATGTTTGTCAATGTTGACATACAACTGGGCAAACTGTTTGTTGATATGTGAGAGTGTGATGTCTGTCAATGTTGACATACAACTGGGCAATCTATTAGTAGATGTTGTGTGAGAGTGTGATGTTTGTCAATGTTGACATACAACTGGGTAAATGATTAGTAGATGTTGTGTGAGAGTGTGATGTCTGTCAATGTTGACATACAACTGGGTAAATTATTAGTAGATGTTGTGTGAGAGTGTGATGTCTGTCAATGTTGACATACAACTGGGTAAATTATTAGTAGATGTTGTGTGAGAGTGTGATGTCTGTCAATGTTGACATACAACTGGGTAAATTATTAGTAGATGTTGTGTGAGAGTGTGATGTCTGTCAATGTTGACATACAACTGGGTAAATTATTAGTAGATGTTGTGTGAGAGTATGATGTCTGTCAATGTTGACATACAACTGGGTAAATTATTAGTAGATGTTGTGTGAGAGTGTGATGTTTGTCAATGTTGACATACAACTGGGTAAACTATTAGTAGATGTGTGAGAGTGTGATGTCTGTCAATGTTGACATACAACTGGGCAAACTGTTTGTTGATATGTGAGAGTGTGATGTCTGTCAATGTTGACATACAACTGGGCAAACTGTTTGTTGATATGTGAGAGTGTGATGTCTGTCAATGTTGACGTACAACTGGGTAAACTATTAGTAGATGTTGTGTGAGAGTGTGATGTTTGTCAATGTTGACATACAACTGGGTAAACTATTAGTAGATGTTGTGTGCAAGTGTGGTGTTTGTCAATGTTGACATACAACTGGGTAAACTATTAGTAGATGTTGTGTGCAAGTGTGATGTTTGTCAATGTTGACATACAACTGGGTAAACTATTAGTAGATGTGTGAGAGTGTGATGTTTGTCAATGTTGACATACAACTGGGTAAACTATTAGTAGATGTGTGAGAGTGTGATGTTTGACAATATTGACATACAACTGGGTAAACTATTAGTAGATGTTGTGTGAGAGTGTGATGTTTGACAATGTTGACTTATAACTGGGTAAATTACTAGTAGATGTTATGTGAGAGTGTGATGTTTGACAATGTTGACATACAACTGGGTAAACTATTAGTAGATGTTGTGTGAGAGTGTGATGTTTGTCAATGTTGACATACAACTGGGTAAATTATTAGTAGATGTTATGTGAGAGTGTGATGTCTGTCAATGTTGACATACAACTGGGCTGTTTGTTGATATATGAGAGTGTGATGTCTGTCAATGTTGACATACAACTGGGCAAACTGTTTGTTGATATGTGAGAGTGTGATGTCTGTCAATGTTGACATACAACTGGGTAAATTATTAGTAGATGTTGTGTGAGAGTGTGATGTTTGTCAATGTTGACATACAACTGGGCAAACTGTTTGTTGATATGTGAGAGTATGATGTCTGTCAATGTTGACATACAACTGGGTAAACTATTAGTAGATGTTGTGTGAGAGTATGATGTCTGTCAATGTTGACATACAACTGGGTAAATTATTAGTAGATGTTGTGTGAGAGTGTGATGTCTGTCAATGTTTACATACAACTGGGTAAACTATTAGTAGATGTGTGAGAGTGTGATGTCTGTCAATGTTGACATACAACTGGGCAAACTGTTTGTTGATATGTGAGAGTGTGATGTCTGTCAATGTTGACATACAACTGGGTAAACTATTAGTAGATGTTGTGTGAGAGTGTGATGTTTGTCAATGTTGACATACAACTGGGTAAACTATTAGTAGATGTTGTGTGAGAGTGTGATGTTTGACAATGTTGACTTATAACTGGGTAAATTACTAGTAGATGTTATGTGAGAGTGTGATGTTTGACAATGTTGACATACAACTGGGTAAACTATTAGTAGATGTTGAGTGAGAGTGTGATGTTTGTCAATGTTGACATACAACTGGGTAAATTATTAGTAGATGTTATGTGAGAGTGTGATAACTGTTAATGTTGACATATAACTGGGCTGTTTGTTGATATGTGAGAGTGTGATGTCTGTCAATGTTGACATACAACTGGGCAAACTGTTTGTTGATATGTGAGAGTGTGATGTCTGTCAATGTTGACATACAACTGGGTAAACTATTAGTAGATGTTGTGTGAGAGTGTGATGTCTGTCAATGTTGACATACAACTGGACAAACTGTTTGTTGATATGTGAGAGTGTGATGTCTGTCAATGTTGACATACAACTGGGCAAACTGTTTGTTGATATGTGAGAGTGTGATGTCTGTCGATGTTGACATACAACTGGGCAAACTGTTTGTTGATATGTGAGAGTGTGATGTCTGTCAATGTTGACATACAACTGGGCAAACTGTTTGTTGATATGTGAGAGTGTGATGTTTGTCAATGTTGACATACAACTGGGCAAACTGTTTGTTGATATGTGAGAGTGTGATGTCTGTCAATGTTGACATACAACTGAGCAATCTATTAGTAGATATTGTGTGAGAGTGTGATGTTTGTCAATGTTGACATACAACTGGGTAAATGATTAGTAGATGTTGTGTGAGAGTGATGTCTGTCAATGTTGACATACAACTGGGTAAATTATTAGTAGATGTTGTGTGAGAGTGTGATGTCTGTCAATGTTGACATACAACTGGGTAAATTATTAGTAGATGTTGTGTGAGAGTGTGATGTCTGTCAATGTTGACATACAACTGGGTAAATTATTAGTAGATGTTGTGTGAGAGTGTGATGTCTGTCAATGTTGACATACAACTGGGTAAATTATTAGTAGATGTTGTGTGAGAGTGTGATGTCTGTCAATGTTGACATACAACTGGGTAAATTATTAGTAGATGTTGTGTGAGAGTGTGATGTTTGTCAATGTTGACATACAACTGGGTAAACTATTAGTAGATGTGTGAGAGTGTGATGTCTGTCAATGTTGACATACAACTGGGCAAACTGTTTGTTGATATGTGAGAGTGTGATGTCTGTCAATGTTGACATACAACTGGGCAAACTGTTTGTTGATATGTGAGAGTGTGATGTCTGTCAATGTTGACGTACAACTGGGTAAACTATTAGTAGATGTTGTGTGCAAGTGTGGTGTTTGTCAATGTTGACATACAACTGGGTAAACTATTAGTAGATGTTGTGTGCAAGTGTGGTGTTTGTCAATGTTGACATACAACTGGGTAAACTATTAGTAGATGTGTGAGAGTGTGATGTTTGACAATGTTGACATACAACTGGGTAAACTATTAGTAGATGTTGTGTGAGAGTGTGATGTTTGTCAATGTTGACATACAACTGGGTAAATTATTAGTAGATGTTATGTGAGAGTGTGATGTCTGTCAATGTTGACATACAACTGGGCTGTTTGTTGTTATGTGAGAGTGTGATGTCTGTCAATGTTGACATACAACTGGGTAAACTGTTTGTTGATATGTGAGAGTGTGATGTCTGTCAATGTTGACATACAACTGGGTAAATTATTAGTAGATGTTGTGTGAGAGTGTGATGTTTGACAATGTTGACATACTACTGGGCAAACTGTTTGTTGATATGTGAGAGTGTGATGTCTGTCAATGTTGACATACAACTGGGTAAATTATTAGTAGATGTTATGTGAGAGTGTGATAACTGTTAATGTTGACATATAACTGGGCTGTTTGTTGATATGTGAGAGTGTGATGTCTGTCAATGTTGACATACAACTGGGCAAACTGTTTGTTGATATGTGAGAGTGTGATGTCTGTCAATGTTGACATACAACTGGGTAAACTATTAGTAGATGTTGTGTGAGAGTGTGATGTCTGTCAATGTTGACATACAACTGGACAAACTGTTTGTTGATATGTGAGAGTGTGATGTCTGTCAATGTGACATACTGCTGGGCAAATAGTTTGTGATGTCTGTCAATGTTGACATACTGCTGGGCAAACTGTTTGATGATATGTGAGTGTGTGATGTCTGTCAATGTTGACATACAACTGGGCAAACTGTTTGTTGATATGTGAGAGTGTGATGTTTGTCAATGTTGACATACAACTGGGCAAACTGTTTGTTGATATGTGAAGTGTGATGTCTGTCAATGTTGACATACAACTGAGCAATCTATTAGTAGATATTGTGTGAGAGTGTGATGTTTGTCAATGTTGACATACAACTGGGTAAATGATTAGTAGATGTTGTGTGAGAGTGTGATGTCTGTCAATGTTGACATACAACTGGGTAAATTATTAGTAGATGTTGTGTGAGAGTGTGATGTCTGTCAATGTTGACATACAACTGGGTAAATTATTAGTAGATGTTGTGTGAGAGTGTGATGTCTGTCAATGTTGACATACAACTGGGTAAATTATTAGTAGATGTTGTGTGAGAGTGTGATGTCTGTCAATGTTGACATACAACTGGGTAAATTATTAGTAGATGTTGTGTGAGAGTATGATGTCTGTCAATGTTGACATACAACTGGGTAAATTATTAGTAGATGTTGTGTGAGAGTGTGATGTTTGTCAATGTTGACATACAACTGGGTAAACTATTAGTAGATGTGTGAGAGTGTGATGTCTGTCAATGTTGACATACAACTGGGCAAACTGTTTGTTGATATGTGAGAGTGTGATGTCTGTCAATGTTGACATACAACTGGGCAAACTGTTTGTTGATATGTGAGAGTGTGATGTCTGTCAATGTTGACGTACAACTGGGTAAACTATTAGTAGATGTTGTGTGCAAGTGTGGTGTTTGTCAATGTTGACATACAACTGGGTAAACTATTAGTAGATGTTGTGTGCAAGTGTGGTGTTTGTCAATGTTGACATACAACTGGGTAAACTATTAGTAGATGTGTGAGAGTGTGATGTTTGACAATGTTGACATACAACTGGGTAAACTATTAGTAGATGTTGTGTGAGAGTGTGATGTTTGTCAATGTTGACATACAACTGGGTAAATTATTAGTAGATGTTATGTGAGAGTGTGATGTCTGTCAATGTTGACATACAACTGGGCTGTTTGTTGTTATGTGAGAGTGTGATGTCTGTCAATGTTGACATACAACTGGGTAAACTGTTTGTTGATATGTGAGAGTGTGATGTCTGTCAATGTTGACATACAACTGGGTAAATTATTAGTAGATGTTGTGTGAGAGTGTGATGTTTGACAATGTTGACATACTACTGGGCAAACTGTTTGTTGATATGTGAGAGTGTGATGTCTGTCAATGTTGACATACAACTGGGTAAACTATTAGTAGATGTTGTGTGAGAGTATGATGTCTGTCAATGTTGACATACAACTGGGTAAATTATTAGTAGATGTTGTGTGAGAGTGTGATGTCTGTCAATGTTGACATACAACTGGGCAAACTGTTTGTTGATATGTGAGAGTGTGATGTTTGTCAATGTTGACATACAACTGGGCAAACTGTTTGTTGATATGTGAGAGTGTGATGTCTGTCAATGTTGACATACAACTGGGCAATCTATTAGTAGATGTTGTGTGAGAGTGTGATGTTTGTCAATGTTGACATACAACTGGGTAAATGATTAGTAGATGTTGTGTGAGAGTGTGATGTCTGTCAATGTTGACATACAACTGGACAAACTGTTTGTTGATATGTGAGAGTGTGATGTCTGTCAATGTTGACATACAACTGGGCAAACTGTTTGTTGATATGTGAGAGTGTGATGTCTGTCGATGTTGACATACAACTGGGCAAACTGTTTGTTGATATGTGAGAGTGTGATGTCTGTCAATGTTGACATACAACTGGGCAAACTGTTTGTTGATATGTGAGAGTGTAATGTTTGTCAATGTTGACATACAACTGGGCAAACTGTTTGTTGATATGTGAGAGTGTGATGTCTGTCAATGTTGACATACAACTGAGCAATCTATTAGTAGATATTGTGTGAGAGTGTGATGTTTGTCAATGTTGACATACAACTGGGTAAATGATTAGTAGATGTTGTGTGAGAGTGTGATGTCTGTCAATGTTGACATACAACTGGGTAAATTATTAGTAGATGTTGTGTGAGAGTGTGATGTCTGTCAATGTTGACATACAACTGGGTAAATTATTAGTAGATGTTGTGTGAGAGTGTGATGTCTGTCAATGTTGACATACAACTGGGTAAATTATTAGTAGATGTTGTGTGAGAGTGTGATGTCTGTCAATGTTGACATACAACTGGGTAAATTATTAGTAGATGTTGTGTGAGAGTATGATGTCTGTCAATGTTGACATACAACTGGGTAAATTATTAGTAGATGTTGTGTGAGAGTGTGATGTTTGTCAATGTTGACATACAACTGGGTAAACTATTAGTAGATGTGTGAGAGTGTGATGTCTGTCAATGTTGACATACAACTGGGCAAACTGTTTGTTGATATGTGAGAGTGTGATGTCTGTCAATGTTGACATACAACTGGGCAAACTGTTTGTTGATATGTGAGAGTGTGATGTCTGTCAATGTTGACGTACAACTGGGTAAACTATTAGTAGATGTTGTGTGCAAGTGTGTTGTTTGTCAATGTTGACATACAACTGGGTAAACTATTAGTAGATGTTGTGTGCAAGTGTGGTGTTTGTCAATGTTGACATACAACTGGGTAAACTATTAGTAGATGTGTGAGAGTGTGATGTTTGACAATGTTGACTTATAACTGGGTAAATTACTAGTAGATGTTATGTGAGAGTGTGATGTTTGACAATGTTGACATACAACTGGGTAAACTATTAGTAGATGTTGTGTGAGAGTGTGATGTTTGTCAATGTTGACATACAACTGGGTAAATTATTAGTAGATGTTATGTGAGAGTGTGATGTCTGTCAATGTTGACATACAACTGGGCTGTTTGTTGTTATGTGAGAGTGTGATGTCTGTCAATGTTGACATACAACTGGGTAAACTGTTTGTTGATATGTGAGAGTGTGATGTCTGTCAATGTTGACATACAACTGGGTAAATTATTAGTAGATGTTGTGTGAGAGTGTGATGTTTGACAATGTTGACATACTACTGGGCAAACTGTTTGTTGATATGTGAGAGTGTGATGTCTGTCAATGTTGACATACAACTGGGTAAACTATTAGTAGATGTTGTGTGAGAGTATGATGTCTGTCAATGTTGACATACAACTGGGTAAATTATTAGTAGATGTTGTGTGAGAGTGTGATGTCTGTCAATGTTGACATACAACTGGGCAAACTGTTTGTTGATATGTGAGAGTGTGATGTTTGTCAATGTTGACATACAACTGGGCAAACTGTTTGTTGATATGTGAGAGTGTGATGTCTGTCAATGTTGACATACAACTGGGCAATCTATTAGTAGATGTTGTGTGAGAGTGTGATGTTTGTCAATGTTGACATACAACTGGGTAAATGATTAGTAGATGTTGTGTGAGAGTGTGATGTCTGTCAATGTTGACATACAACTGGGTAAATTATTAGTAGATGTTGTGTGAGAGTGTGATGTCTGTCAATGTTGACATACAACTGGGTAAATTATTAGTAGATGTTGTGTGAGAGTGTGATGTCTGTCAATGTTGACATACAACTGGGTAAATTATTAGTAGATGTTGTGTGAGAGTGTGATGTCTGTCAATGTTGACATACAACTGGGTAAATTATTAGTAGATGTTGTGTGAGAGTATGATGTCTGTCAATGTTGACATACAACTGGGTAAATTATTAGTAGATGTTGTGTGAGAGTGTGATGTTTGTCAATGTTGACATACAACTGGGTAAACTATTAGTAGATGTGTGAGAGTGTGATGTCTGTCAATGTTGACATACAACTGGGCAAACTGTTTGTTGATATGTGAGAGTGTGATGTCTGTCAATGTTGACATACAACTGGGCAAACTGTTTGTTGATATGTGAGAGTGTGATGTCTGTCAATGTTGACGTACAACTGGGTAAACTATTAGTAGATGTTGTGTGAGAGTGTGATGTTTGTCAATGTTGACATACAACTGGGTAAACTATTAGTAGATGTTGTGTGCAAGTGTGGTGTTTGTCAATGTTGACATACAACTGGGTAAACTATTAGTAGATGTTGTGTGCAAGTGTGGTGTTTGTCAATGTTGACATACAACTGGGTAAACTATTAGTAGATGTGTGAGAGTGTGATGTTTGACAATGTTGACTTATAACTGGGTAAATTACTAGTAGATGTTATGTGAGAGTGTGATGTTTGACAATGTTGACATACAACTGGGTAAACTATTAGTAGATGTTGTGTGAGAGTGTGATGTTTGTCAATGTTGACATACAACTGGGTAAATTATTAGTAGATGTTATGTGAGAGTGTGATGTCTGTCAATGTTGACATACAACTGGGCTGTTTGTTGATATGTGAGAGTGTGATGTCTGTCAATGTTGACATACAACTGGGCAAACTGTTTGTTGATATGTGAGAGTGTGATGTCTGTCAATGTTGACATACAACTGGGTAAATTATTAGTAGATGTTGTGTGAGAGTGTGATGTTTGACAATGTTGACATACAACTGGGCAAACTGTTTGTTGATATGTGAGAGTGTGATGTCTGTCAATGTTGACATACAACTGGGTAAACTATTAGTAGATGTTGTGTGAGAGTATGATGTCTGTCAATGTTGACATACAACTGGGTAAATTATTAGTAGATGTTGTGTGAGAGTGTGATGTCTGTCAATGTTGACATACAACTGGGTAAATTATTAGTAGATGTTGTGTGAGAGTATGATGTCTGTCAATGTTGACATACAACTGGGTAAATTATTAGTAGATGTTGTGTGAGAGTGTGATGTTTGTCAATGTTGACATACAACTGGGTAAACTATTAGTAGATGTGTGAGAGTGTGATGTCTGTCAATGTTGACATACAACTGGGCAAACTGTTTGTTGATATGTGAGAGTGTGATGTCTGTCAATGTTGACATACAACTGGGCAAACTGTTTGTTGATATGTGAGAGTGTGATGTCTGTCAATGTTGACGTACAACTGGGTAAACTATTAGTAGATGTTGTGTGAGAGTGTGATGTTTGTCAATGTTGACATACAACTGGGTAAACTATTAGTAGATGTTGTGTGCAAGTGTGGTGTTTGTCAATGTTGACATACAACTGGGTAAACTATTAGTAGATGTTGTGTGCAAGTGTGGTGTTTGTCAATGTTGACATACAACTGGGTAAACTATTAGTAGATGTGTGAGAGTGTGATGTTTGACAATGTTGACTTATAACTGGGTAAATTACTAGTAGATGTTATGTGAGAGTGTGATGTTTGACAATGTTGACATACAACTGGGTAAACTATTAGTAGATGTTGTGTGAGAGTGTGATGTTTGTCAATGTTGACATACAACTGGGTAAATTATTAGTAGATGTTATGTGAGAGTGTGATGTCTGTCAATGTTGACATACAACTGGGCTGTTTGTTGTTATGTGAGAGTGTGATGTCTGTCAATGTTGACATACAACTGGGCAAACTGTTTGTTGATATGTGAGAGTGTGATGTCTGTCAATGTTGACATACAACAGGGTAAATTATTAGTAGATGTTGTGTGAGAGTGTGATGTTTGACAATGTTGACATAATACTGGGCAAACTGTTTGTTGATATGTGAGAGTGTGATGTCTGTCAATGTTGACATACAACTGGGTAAACTATTAGTAGATGTTGTGTGAGAGTATGATGTCTGTCAATGTTGACATACAACTGGGTAAATTATTAGTAGATGTTGTGTGAGAGTGTGATGTCTGTCAATGTTGACATACAACTGGGCAAACTGTTTGTTGATATGTGAAGTGTGATGTTTGTCAATGTTGACATACAACTGGGCAAACTGTTTGTTGATATGTGAGAGTGTGATGTCTGTCAATGTTGACATACAACTGGGCAATCTATTAGTAGATGTTGTGTGAGAGTGTGATGTTTGTCAATGTTGACATACAACTGGGTAAATGATTAGTAGATGTTGTGTGAGAGTGTGATGTCTGTCAATGTTGACATACAACTGGGTAAATTATTAGTAGATGTTGTGTGAGAGTGTGATGTCTGTCAATGTTGACATACAACTGGGTAAATTATTAGTAGATGTTGTGTGAGAGTGTGATGTCTGTCAATGTTGACATACAACTGGGTAAATTATTAGTAGATGTTGTGTGAGAGTGTGATGTCTGTCAATGTTGACATACAACTGGGTAAATTATTAGTAGATGTTGTGTGAGAGTATGATGTCTGTCAATGTTGACATACAACTGGGTAAATTATTAGTAGATGTTGTGTGAGAGTGTGATGTTTGTCAATGTTGACATACAACTGGGTAAACTATTAGTAGATGTGTGAGAGTGTGATGTCTGTCAATGTTGACATACAACTGGGCAAACTGTTTGTTGATATGTGAGAGTGTGATGTCTGTCAATGTTGACATACAACTGGGCAAACTGTTTGTTGATATGTGAGAGTGTGATGTCTGTCAATGTTGACGTACAACTGGGTAAACTATTAGTAGATGTTGTGTGAGAGTGTGATGTTTGTCAATGTTGACATACAACTGGGTAAACTATTAGTAGATGTTGTGTGCAAGTGTGGTGTTTGTCAATGTTGACATACAACTGGGTAAACTATTAGTAGATGTTGTGTGCAAGTGTGGTGTTTGTCAATGTTGACATACAACTGGGTAAACTATTAGTAGATGTGTGAGAGTGTGATGTTTGACAATGTTGACTTATAACTGGGTAAATTACTAGTAGATGTTATGTGAGAGTGTGATGTTTGACAATGTTGACATACAACTGGGTAAACTATTAGTAGATGTTGTGTGAGAGTGTGATGTTTGTCAATGTTGACATACAACTGGGTAAATTATTAGTAGATGTTATGTGAGAGTGTGATGTCTGTCAATGTTGACATACAACTGGGCTGTTTGTTGATATGTGAGAGTGTGATGTCTGTCAATGTTGACATACAACTGGGCAAACTGTTTGTTGATATGTGAGAGTGTGATGTCTGTCAATGTTGACATACAACTGGGTAAATTATTAGTAGATGTTGTGTGAGAGTGTGATGTTTGACAATGTTGACATACAACTGGGCAAACTGTTTGTTGATATGTGAGAGTGTGATGTCTGTCAATGTTGACATACAACTGGGTAAACTATTAGTAGATGTTGTGTGAGAGTATGATGTCTGTCAATGTTGACATACAACTGGGTAAATTATTAGTAGATGTTGTGTGAGAGTGTGATGTCTGTCAATGTTTACATACAACTGGGTAAACTATTAGTAGATGTGTGAGAGTGTGATGTCTGTCAATGTTGACATACAACTGGGCAAACTGTTGGTTGATATGTGAGAGTGTGATGTCTGTCAATGTTGACATACAACTGGGTAAACTATTAGTAGATGTTGTGTGAGAGTGTGATGTTTGTCAATGTTGACATACAACTGGGTAAACTATTAGTAGATGTTGTGTGAGAATGTGATGTTTGTCAATGTTGACATACAACTGGGTAAACTATTAGTAGATGTTGTGTGCAAGTGTGATGTTTGTCAATGTTGACATACAACTGGGTAAACTATTAGTAGATGTTGTGTGAGAGTATGATGTCTGTCAATGTTGACATACAACTGGGTAAATTATTAGTAGATGTTGTGTGAGAGTGTGATGTCTGTCAATGTTGACATACAACTGGGCAAACTGTTTGTTGATATGTGAGAGTGTGATGTTTGTCAATGTTGACATACAACTGGGCAAACTGTTTGTTGATATGTGAGAGTGTGATGTCTGTCAATGTTGACATACAACTGGGCAATCTATTAGTAGATGTTGTGTGAGAGTGTGATGTTTGTCAATGTTGACATACAACTGGGTAAATGATTAGTAGATGTTGTGTGAGAGTGTGATGTCTGTCAATGTTGACATACAACTGGGTAAATTATTAGTAGATGTTGTGTGAGAGTGTGATGTCTGTCAATGTTGACATACAACTGGGTAAATTATTAGTAGATGTTGTGTGAGAGTGTGATGTCTGTCAATGTTGACATACAACTGGGTAAATTATTAGTAGATGTTGTGTGAGAGTGTGATGTCTGTCAATGTTGACATACAACTGGGTAAATTATTAGTAGATGTTGTGTGAGAGTATGATGTCTGTCAATGTTGACATACAACTGGGTAAATTATTAGTAGATGTTGTGTGAGAGTGTGATGTTTGTCAATGTTGACATACAACTGGGTAAACTATTAGTAGATGTGTGAGAGTGTGATGTCTGTCAATGTTGACATACAACTGGGCAAACTGTTTGTTGATATGTGAGAGTGTGATGTTTGTCAATGTTGACATACAACTGGGCAAACTGTTTGTTGATATGTGAGAGTGTGATGTCTGTCAATGTTGACATACAACTGGGCAATCTATTAGTAGATGTTGTGTGAGAGTGTGATGTTTGTCAATGTTGACATACAACTGGGTAAATGATTAGTAGATGTTGTGTGAGGAGTGTGATGTCTGTCAATGTTGACATACAACTGGGTAAATTATTAGTAGATGTTGTGTGAGAGTGTGATGTCTGTCAATGTTGACATACAACTGGGTAAATTATTAGTAGATGTTGTGTGAGAGTGTGATGTCTGTCAATGTTGACATACAACTGGGTAAATTATTAGTAGATGTTGTGTGAGAGTGTGATGTCTGTCAATGTTGACACACAACTGGGTAAATTATTAGTAGATGTTGTGTGAGAGTATGATGTCTGTCAATGTTGACATACAACTGGGTAAATTATTAGTAGATGTTGTGTGAGAGTGTGATGTTTGTCAATGTTGACATACAACTGGGTAAACTATTAGTAGATGTGTGAGAGTGTGATGTCTGTCAATGTTGACATACAACTGGGCAAACTGTTTGTTGATATGTGAGAGTGTGATGTCTGTCAATGTTGACATACAACTGGGCAAACTGTTTGTTGATATGTGAGAGTGTGATGTCTGTCAATGTTGACGTACAACTGGGTAAACTATTAGTAGATGTTGTGTGAGAGTGTGATGTTTGTCAATGTTGACATACAACTGGGTAAACTATTAGTAGATGTTGTGTGCAAGTGTGGTGTTTGTCAATGTTGACATACAACTGGGTAAACTATTAGTAGATGTTGTGTGCAAGTGTGGTGTTTGTCAATGTTGACATACAACTGGGTAAACTATTAGTAGATGTGTGAGAGTGTGATGTTTGACAATGTTGACTTATAACTGGGTAAATTACTAGTAGATGTTATGTGAGAGTGTGATGTTTGACAATGTTGACATACAACTGGGTAAACTATTAGTAGATGTTGTGTGAGAGTGTGATGTTTGTCAATGTTGACATACAACTGGGTAAATTATTAGTAGATGTTATGTGAGAGTGTGATGTCTGTCAATGTTGACATACAACTGGGCTGTTTGTTGATATGTGAGAGTGTGATGTCTGTCAATGTTGACATACAACTGGGCAAACTGTTTGTTGATATGTGAGAGTGTGATGTCTGTCAATGTTGACATACAACTGGGTAAATTATTAGTAGATGTTGTGTGAGAGTGTGATGTTTGACAATGTTGACATACAACTGGGCAAACTGTTTGTTGATATGTGAGAGTGTGATGTCTGTCAATGTTGACATACAACTGGGTAAACTATTAGTAGATGTTGTGTGAGAGTATGATGTCTGTCAATGTTGACATACAACTGGGTAAATTATTAGTAGATGTTGTGTGAGAGTGTGATGTCTGTCAATGTTTACATACAACTGGGTAAACTATTAGTAGATGTGTGAGAGTGTGATGTCTGTCAATGTTGACATACAACTGGGCAAACTGTTGGTTGATATGTGAGAGTGTGATGTCTGTCAATGTTGACATACAACTGGGTAAACTATTAGTAGATGTTGTGTGAGAGTGTGATGTTTGTCAATGTTGACATACAACTGGGTAAACTATTAGTAGATGTTGTGTGAGAATGTGATGTTTGTCAATGTTGACATACAACTGGGTAAACTATTAGTAGATGTTGTGTGCAAGTGTGATGTTTGTCAATGTTGACATACAACTGGGTAAACTATTAGTAGATGTTGTGTGAGAGTATGATGTCTGTCAATGTTGACATACAACTGGGTAAATTATTAGTAGATGTTGTGTGAGAGTGTGATGTCTGTCAATGTTGACATACAACTGGGCAAACTGTTTGTTGATATGTGAGAGTGTGATGTTTGTCAATGTTGACATACAACTGGGCAAACTGTTTGTTGATATGTGAGAGTGTGATGTCTGTCAATGTTGACATACAACTGGGCAATCTATTAGTAGATGTTGTGTGAGAGTGTGATGTTTGTCAATGTTGACATACAACTGGGTAAATGATTAGTAGATGTTGTGTGAGAGTGTGATGTCTGTCAATGTTGACATACAACTGGGTAAATTATTAGTAGATGTTGTGTGAGAGTGTGATGTCTGTCAATGTTGACATACAACTGGGTAAATTATTAGTAGATGTTGTGTGAGAGTGTGATGTCTGTCAATGTTGACATACAACTGGGTAAATTATTAGTAGATGTTGTGTGAGAGTGTGATGTCTGTCAATGTTGACATACAACTGGGTAAATTATTAGTAGATGTTGTGTGAGAGTATGATGTCTGTCAATGTTGACATACAACTGGGCAAACTGTTTGTTGATATGTGAGAGTGTGATGTCTGTCAATGTTGACATACAACTGGGCAAACTGTTTGTTGATATGTGAGAGTGTGATGTCTGTCAATGTTGACATACAACTGGGTAAATTATTAGTAGATGTTGTGTGAGAGTGTGATGTTTGACAATGTTGACATACAACTGGGCAAACTGTTTGTTGATATGTGAGAGTGTGATGTCTGTCAATGTTGACATACAACTGGGTAAACTATTAGTAGATGTTGTGTGAGAGTATGATGTCTGTCAATGTTGACATACAACTGGGTAAATTATTAGTAGATGTTGTGTGAGAGTGTGATGTCTGTCAATGTTTACATACAACTGGGTAAACTATTAGTAGATGTGTGAGAGTGTGATGTCTGTCAATGTTGACATACAACTGGGCAAACTGTTGGTTGATATGTGAGAGTGTGATGTCTGTCAATGTTGACATACAACTGGGTAAACTATTAGTAGATGTTGTGTGAGAGTGTGATGTTTGTCAATGTTGACATACAACTGGGTAAACTATTAGTAGATGTTGTGTGAGAATGTGATGTTTGTCAATGTTGACATACAACTGGGTAAACTATTAGTAGATGTTGTGTGCAAGTGTGATGTTTGTCAATGTTGACATACAACTGGGTAAACTATTAGTAGATGTTGTGTGTGAGAGTATGATGTCTGTCAATGTTGACATACAACTGGGTAAATTATTAGTAGATGTTGTGTGAGAGTGTGATGTCTGTCAATGTTGACATACAACTGGGCAAACTGTTTGTTGATATGTGAGAGTGTGATGTTTGTCAATGTTGACATACAACTGGGCAAACTGTTTGTTGATATGTGAGAGTGTGATGTCTGTCAATGTTGACATACAACTGGGCAATCTATTAGTAGATGTTGTGTGAGTGTGATGTTTGTCAATGTTGACATACAACTGGGTAAATGATTAGTAGATGTTGTGTGAGAGTGTGATGTCTGTCAATGTTGACATACAACTGGGTAAATTATTAGTAGATGTTGTGTGAGAGTGTGATGTCTGTCAATGTTGACATACAACTGGGTAAATTATTAGTAGATGTTGTGTGAGAGTGTGATGTCTGTCAATGTTGACATACAACTGGGTAAATTATTAGTAGATGTTGTGTGAGAGTGTGATGTCTGTCAATGTTGACATACAACTGGGTAAATTATTAGTAGATGTTGTGTGAGAGTATGATGTCTGTCAATGTTGACATACAACTGGGTAAATTATTAGTAGATGTTGTGTGAGAGTGTGATGTTTGTCAATGTTGACATACAACTGGGTAAACTATTAGTAGATGTGTGAGAGTGTGATGTCTGTCAATGTTGACATACAACTGGGCAAACTGTTTGTTGATATGTGAGAGTGTGATGTCTGTCAATGTTGACATACAACTGGGCAAACTGTTTGTTGATATGTGAGAGTGTGATGTCTGTCAATGTTGACGTACAACTGGGTAAACTATTAGTAGATGTTGTGTGAGAGTGTGATGTTTGTCAATGTTGACATACAACTGGGTAAACTATTAGTAGATGTTGTGTGCAAGTGTGGTGTTTGTCAATGTTGACATACAACTGGGTAAACTATTAGTAGATGTTGTGTGCAAGTGTGGTGTTTGTCAATGTTGACATACAACTGGGTAAACTATTAGTAGATGTGTGAGAGTGTGATGTTTGACAATGTTGACTTATAACTGGGTAAATTACTAGTAGATGTTATGTGAGAGTGTGATGTTTGACAATGTTGACATACAACTGGGTAAACTATTAGTAGATGTTGTGTGAGAGTGTGATGTTTGTCAATGTTGACATACAACTGGGTAAATTATTAGTAGATGTTATGTGAGAGTGTGATGTCTGTCAATGTTGACATACAACTGGGCTGTTTGTTGATATGTGAGAGTGTGATGTCTGTCAATGTTGACATACAACTGGGCAAACTGTTTGTTGATATGTGAGAGTGTGATGTCTGTCAATGTTGACATACAACTGGGTAAATTATTAGTAGATGTTGTGTGAGAGTGTGATGTTTGACAATGTTGACATACAACTGGGCAAACTGTTTGTTGATATGTGAGAGTGTGATGTCTGTCAATGTTGACATACAACTGGGTAAACTATTAGTAGATGTTGTGTGAGAGTATGATGTCTGTCAATGTTGACATACAACTGGGTAAATTATTAGTAGATGTTGTGTGAGAGTGTGATGTCTGTCAATGTTGACATACAACTGGGTAAATTATTAGTAGATGTTGTGTGAGAGTATGATGTCTGTCAATGTTGACATACAACTGGGTAAATTATTAGTAGATGTTGTGTGAGAGTGTGATGTTTGTCAATGTTGACATACAACTGGGTAAACTATTAGTAGATGTGTGAGAGTGTGATGTCTGTCAATGTTGACATACAACTGGGCAAACTGTTTGTTGATATGTGAGAGTGTGATGTCTGTCAATGTTGACATACAACTGGGCAAACTGTTTGTTGATATGTGAGAGTGTGATGTCTGTCAATGTTGACGTACAACTGGGTAAACTATTAGTAGATGTTGTGTGAGAGTGTGATGTTTGTCAATGTTGACATACAACTGGGTAAACTATTAGTAGATGTTGTGTGCAAGTGTGGTGTTTGTCAATGTTGACATACAACTGGGTAAACTATTAGTAGATGTTGTGTGCAAGTGTGGTGTTTGTCAATGTTGACATACAACTGGGTAAACTATTAGTAGATGTGTGAGAGTGTGATGTTTGACAATGTTGACTTATAACTGGGTAAATTACTAGTAGATGTTATGTGAGAGTGTGATGTTTGACAATGTTGACATACAACTGGGTAAACTATTAGTAGATGTTGTGTGAGAGTGTGATGTTTGTCAATGTTGACATACAACTGGGTAAATTATTAGTAGATGTTATGTGAGAGTGTGATGTCTGTCAATGTTGACATACAACTGGGCTGTTTGTTGATATGTGAGAGTGTGATGTCTGTCAATGTTGACATACAACTGGGCAAACTGTTTGTTGATATGTGAGAGTGTGATGTCTGTCAATGTTGACATACAACTGGGTAAATTATTAGTAGATGTTGTGTGAGAGTGTGATGTTTGACAATGTTGACATACAACTGGGCAAACTGTTTGTTGATATGTGAGAGTGTGATGTCTGTCAATGTTGACATACAACTGGGTAAACTATTAGTAGATGTTGTGTGAGAGTATGATGTCTGTCAATGTTGACATACAACTGGGTAAATTATTAGTAGATGTTGTGTGAGAGTGTGATGTCTGTCAATGTTGACATACAACTGGGTAAATTATTAGTAGATGTTGTGTGAGAGTATGATGTCTGTCAATGTTGACATACAACTGGGTAAATTATTAGTAGATGTTGTGTGAGAGTGTGATGTTTGTCAATGTTGACATACAACTGGGTAAACTATTAGTAGATGTGTGAGAGTGTGATGTCTGTCAATGTTGACATACAACTGGGCAAACTGTTTGTTGATATGTGAGAGTGTGATGTCTGTCAATGTTGACATACAACTGGGCAAACTGTTTGTTGATATGTGAGAGTGTGATGTCTGTCAATGTTGACGTACAACTGGGTAAACTATTAGTAGATGTTGTGTGAGAGTGTGATGTTTGTCAATGTTGACATACAACTGGGTAAACTATTAGTAGATGTTGTGTGCAAGTGTGGTGTTTGTCAATGTTGACATACAACTGGGTAAACTATTAGTAGATGTTGTGTGCAAGTGTGGTGTTTGTCAATGTTGACATACAACTGGGTAAACTATTAGTAGATGTGTGAGAGTGTGATGTTTGACAATGTTGACTTATAACTGGGTAAATTACTAGTAGATGTTATGTGAGAGTGTGATGTTTGACAATGTTGACATACAACTGGGTAAACTATTAGTAGATGTTGTGTGAGAGTGTGATGTTTGTCAATGTTGACATACAACTGGGTAAATTATTAGTAGATGTTATGTGAGAGTGTGATGTCTGTCAATGTTGACATACAACTGGGCTGTTTGTTGTTATGTGAGAGTGTGATGTCTGTCAATGTTGACATACAACTGGGCAAACTGTTTGTTGATATGTGAGAGTGTGATGTCTGTCAATGTTGACATACAACAGGGTAAATTATTAGTAGATGTTGTGTGAGAGTGTGATGTTTGACAATGTTGACATAATACTGGGCAAACTGTTTGTTGATATGTGAGAGTGTGATGTCTGTCAATGTTGACATACAACTGGGTAAACTATTAGTAGATGTTGTGTGAGAGTATGATGTCTGTCAATGTTGACATACAACTGGGTAAATTATTAGTAGATGTTGTGTGAGAGTGTGATGTCTGTCAATGTTGACATACAACTGGGCAAACTGTTTGTTGATATGTGAGAGTGTGATGTTTGTCAATGTTGACATACAACTGGGCAAACTGTTTGTTGATATGTGAGAGTGTGATGTCTGTCAATGTTGACATACAACTGGGCAATCTATTAGTAGATGTTGTGTGAGAGTGTGATGTTTGTCAATGTTGACATACAACTGGGTAAATGATTAGTAGATATTGTGTGAGAGTGTGATGTCTGTCAATGTTGACATACAACTGGGTAAATTATTAGTAGATGTTGTGTGAGAGTGTGATGTCTGTCAATGTTGACATACAACTTGGTAAATTATTAGTAGATGTTGTGTGAGAGTGTGATGTCTGTCAATGTTGACATACAACTGGGTAAATTATTAGTAGATGTTGTGTGAGAGTGTGATGTCTGTCAATGTTGACATACAACTGGGTAAATTATTAGTAGATGTTGTGTGAGAGTATGATGTCTGTCAATGTTGACATACAACTGGGTAAATTATTAGTAGATGTTGTGTGAGAGTGTGATGTTTGTCAATGTTGACATACAACTGGGTAAACTATTAGTAGATGTGTGAGAGTGTGATGTCTGTCAATGTTGACATACAACTGGGCAAACTGTTTGTTGATATGTGAGAGTGTGATGTCTGTCAATGTTGACATACAACTGGGCAAACTGTTTGTTGATATGTGAGAGTGTGATGTCTGTCAATGTTGACGTACAACTGGGTAAACTATTAGTAGATGTTGTGTGAGAGTGTGATGTTTGTCAATGTTGACATACAACTGGGTAAACTATTAGTAGATGTTGTGTGCAAGTGTGGTGTTTGTCAATGTTGACATACAACTGGGTAAACTATTAGTAGATGTTGTGTGCAAGTGTGGTGTTTGTCAATGTTGACATACAACTGGGTAAACTATTAGTAGATGTGTGAGAGTGTGATGTTTGACAATGTTGACTTATAACTGGGTAAATTACTAGTAGATGTTATGTGAGAGTGTGATGTTTGACAATGTTGACATACAACTGGGTAAACTATTAGTAGATGTTGTGTGAGAGTGTGATGTTTGTCAATGTTGACATACAACTGGGTAAATTATTAGTAGATGTTATGTGAGAGTGTGATGTCTGTCAATGTTGACATACAACTGGGCTGTTTGTTGATATGTGAGAGTGTGATGTCTGTCAATGTTGACATACAACTGGGCAAACTGTTTGTTGATATGTGAGAGTGTGATGTCTGTCAATGTTGACATACAACTGGGTAAATTATTAGTAGATGTTGTGTGAGAGTGTGATGTTTGACAATGTTGACATACAACTGGGCAAACTGTTTGTTGATATGTGAGAGTGTGATGTCTGTCAATGTTGACATACAACTGGGTAAACTATTAGTAGATGTTGTGTGAGAGTATGATGTCTGTCAATGTTGACATACAACTGGGTAAATTATTAGTAGATGTTGTGTGAGAGTGTGATGTCTGTCAATGTTTACATACAACTGGGTAAACTATTAGTAGATGTGTGAGAGTGTGATGTCTGTCAATGTTGACATACAACTGGGCAAACTGTTGGTTGATATGTGAGAGTGTGATGTCTGTCAATGTTGACATACAACTGGGTAAACTATTAGTAGATGTTGTGTGAGAGTGTGATGTTTGTCAATGTTGACATACAACTGGGTAAACTATTAGTAGATGTTGTGTGAGAATGTGATGTTTGTCAATGTTGACATACAACTGGGTAAACTATTAGTAGATGTTGTGTGCAAGTGTGATGTTTGTCAATGTTGACATACAACTGGGTAAACTATTAGTAGATGTTGTGTGAGAGTATGATGTCTGTCAATGTTGACATACAACTGGGTAAATTATTAGTAGATGTTGTGTGAGAGTGTGATGTCTGTCAATGTTGACATACAACTGGGCAAACTGTTTGTTGATATGTGAGAGTGTGATGTTTGTCAATGTTGACATACAACTGGGCAAACTGTTTGTTGATATGTGAGAGTGTGATGTCTGTCAATGTTGACATACAACTGGGCAATCTATTAGTAGATGTTGTGTGAGAGTGTGATGTTTGTCAATGTTGACATACAACTGGGTAAATGATTAGTAGATGTTGTGTGAGAGTGTGATGTCTGTCAATGTTGACATACAACTGGGTAAATTATTAGTAGATGTTGTGTGAGAGTGTGATGTCTGTCAATGTTGACATACAACTGGGTAAATTATTAGTAGATGTTGTGTGAGAGTGTGATGTCTGTCAATGTTGACATACAACTGGGTAAATTATTAGTAGATGTTGTGTGAGAGTGTGATGTCTGTCAATGTTGACATACAACTGGGTAAATTATTAGTAGATGTTGTGTGAGAGTATGATGTCTGTCAATGTTGACATACAACTGGGTAAATTATTAGTAGATGTTGTGTGAGAGTGTGATGTTTGTCAATGTTGACATACAACTGGGTAAACTATTAGTAGATGTGTGAGAGTGTGATGTCTGTCAATGTTGACATACAACTGGGCAAACTGTTTGTTGATATGTGAGAGTGTGATGTTTGTCAATGTTGACATACAACTGGGCAAACTGTTTGTTGATATGTGAGAGTGTGATGTCTGTCAATGTTGACATACAACTGGGCAATCTATTAGTAGATGTTGTGTGAGAGTGTGATGTTTGTCAATGTTGACATACAACTGGGTAAATGATTAGTAGATGTTGTGTGAGAGTGTGATGTCTGTCAATGTTGACATACAACTGGGTAAATTATTAGTAGATGTTGTGTGAGAGTGTGATGTCTGTCAATGTTGACATACAACTGGGTAAATTATTAGTAGATGTTGTGTGAGAGTGTGATGTCTGTCAATGTTGACATACAACTGGGTAAATTATTAGTAGATGTTGTGTGAGAGTGTGATGTCTGTCAATGTTGACACACAACTGGGTAAATTATTAGTAGATGTTGTGTGAGAGTATGATGTCTGTCAATGTTGACATACAACTGGGTAAATTATTAGTAGATGTTGTGTGAGAGTGTGATGTTTGTCAATGTTGACATACAACTGGGTAAACTATTAGTAGATGTGTGAGAGTGTGATGTCTGTCAATGTTGACATACAACTGGGCAAACTGTTTGTTGATATGTGAGAGTGTGATGTCTGTCAATGTTGACATACAACTGGGCAAACTGTTTGTTGATATGTGAGAGTGTGATGTCTGTCAATGTTGACGTACAACTGGGTAAACTATTAGTAGATGTTGTGTGAGAGTGTGATGTTTGTCAATGTTGACATACAACTGGGTAAACTATTAGTAGATGTTGTGTGCAAGTGTGGTGTTTGTCAATGTTGACATACAACTGGGTAAACTATTAGTAGATGTTGTGTGCAAGTGTGGTGTTTGTCAGTGTTGACATACAACTGGGTAAACTATTAGTAGATGTGTGAGAGTGTGATGTTTGACAATGTTGACTTATAACTGGGTAAATTACTAGTAGATGTTATGTGAGAGTGTGATGTTTGACAATGTTGACATACAACTGGGTAAACTATTAGTAGATGTTGTGTGAGAGTGTGATGTTTGTCAATGTTGACATACAACTGGGTAAATTATTAGTAGATGTTATGTGAGAGTGTGATGTCTGTCAATGTTGACATACAACTGGGCTGTTTGTTGATATGTGAGAGTGTGATGTCTGTCAATGTTGACATACAACTGGGCAAACTGTTTGTTGATATGTGAGAGTGTGATGTCTGTCAATGTTGACATACAACTGGGTAAATTATTAGTAGATGTTGTGTGAGAGTGTGATGTTTGACAATGTTGACATACAACTGGGCAAACTGTTTGTTGATATGTGAGAGTGTGATGTCTGTCAATGTTGACATACAACTGGGTAAACTATTAGTAGATGTTGTGTGAGAGTATGATGTCTGTCAATGTTGACATACAACTGGGTAAATTATTAGTAGATGTTGTGTGAGAGTGTGATGTCTGTCAATGTTTACATACAACTGGGTAAACTATTAGTAGATGTGTGAGAGTGTGATGTCTGTCAATGTTGACATACAACTGGGCAAACTGTTGGTTGATATGTGAGAGTGTGATGTCTGTCAATGTTGACATACAACTGGGTAAACTATTAGTAGATGTTGTGTGAGAGTGTGATGTTTGTCAATGTTGACATACAACTGGGTAAACTATTAGTAGATGTTGTGTGAGAATGTGATGTTTGTCAATGTTGACATACAACTGGGTAAACTATTAGTAGATGTTGTGTGCAAGTGTGATGTTTGTCAATGTTGACATACAACTGGGTAAACTATTAGTAGATGTTGTGTGAGAGTATGATGTCTGTCAATGTTGACATACAACTGGGTAAATTATTAGTAGATGTTGTGTGAGAGTGTGATGTCTGTCAATGTTGACATACAACTGGGCAAACTGTTTGTTGATATGTGAGAGTGTGATGTTTGTCAATGTTGACATACAACTGGGCAAACTGTTTGTTGATATGTGAGAGTGTGATGTCTGTCAATGTTGACATACAACTGGGCAATCTATTAGTAGATGTTGTGTGAGAGTGTGATGTTTGTCAATGTTGACATACAACTGGGTAAATGATTAGTAGATGTTGTGTGAGAGTGTGATGTCTGTCAATGTTGACATACAACTGGGTAAATTATTAGTAGATGTTGTGTGAGAGTGTGATGTCTGTCAATGTTGACATACAACTGGGTAAATTATTAGTAGATGTTGTGTGAGAGTGTGATGTCTGTCAATGTTGACATACAACTGGGTAAATTATTAGTAGATGTTGTGTGAGAGTGTGATGTCTGTCAATGTTGACATACAACTGGGTAAATTATTAGTAGATGTTGTGTGAGAGTATGATGTCTGTCAATGTTGACATACAACTGGGTAAATTATTAGTAGATGTTGTGTGAGAGTGTGATGTTTGTCAATGTTGACATACAACTGGGTAAACTATTAGTAGATGTGTGAGAGTGTGATGTCTGTCAATGTTGACATACAACTGGGTAAACTGTTTGTTGATATGTGAGAGTGTGATGTCTGTCAATGTTGACATACAACTGGGCAAACTGTTTGTTGATATGTGAGAGTGTGATGTCTGTCAATGTTGACGTACAACTGGGTAAACTATTAGTAGATGTTGTGTGAGAGTGTGATGTTTGTCAATGTTGACATACAACTGGGTAAACTATTAGTAGATGTTGTGTGCAAGTGTGGTGTTTGTCAATGTTGACATACAACTGGGTAAACTATTAGTAGATGTTGTGTGCAAATGTGGTGTTTGTCAATGTTGACATACAACTGGGTAAACTATTAGTAGATGTGTGAGAGTGTGATGTTTGACAATGTTGACTTATAACTGGGTAAATTACTAGTAGATGTTATGTGAGAGTGTGATGTTTGACAATGTTGACATACAACTGGGTAAACTATTAGTAGATGTTGTGTGAGAGTGTGATGTTTGTCAATGTTGACATACAACTGGGTAAATTATTAGTAGATGTTATGTGAGAGTGTGATGTCTGTCAATGTTGACATACAACTGGGCTGTTTGTTGATATGTGAGAGTGTGATGTCTGTCAATGTTGACATACAACTGGGCAAACTGTTTGTTGATATGTGAGAGTGTGATGTCTGTCAATGTTGACATACAACTGGGTAAATTATTAGTAGATGTTGTGTGAGAGTGTGATGTTTGACAATGTTGACATACAACTGGGCAAACTGTTTGTTGATATGTGAGAGTGTGATGTCTGTCAATGTTGACATACAACTGGGTAAACTATTAGTAGATGTTGTGTGAGAGTATGATGTCTGTCAATGTTGACATACAACTGGGTAAATTATTAGTAGATGTTGTGTGAGAGTGTGATGTCTGTCAATGTTTACATACAACTGGGTAAACTATTAGTAGATGTGTGAGAGTGTGATGTCTGTCAATGTTGACATACAACTGGGCAAACTGTTTGTTGATATGTGAGAGTGTGATGTCTGTCAATGTTGACATACAACTGGGTAAACTATTAGTAGATGTTGTGTGAGAGTGTGATGTTTGTCAATGTTGACATACAACTGGGTAAACTATTAGTAGATGTTGTGTGAGAATGTGATGTTTGTCAATGTTGACATACAACTGGGTAAACTATTAGTAGATGTTGTGTGCAAGTGTGATGTTTGTCAATGTTGACATACAACTGGGTAAATTATTAGTAGATGTGTGAGAGTGTGATGTTTGTCAATGTTGACATACAAGTGGGTAAACTATTAGTAGATGTGTGAGAGTGTGATGTTTGACAATATTGACATACAACTGGGTAAACTATTAGTAGATGTTGTGTGAGAGTGTGATGTTTGACAATGTTGACTTATAACTGGGTAAATTACTAGTAGATGTTATGTGAGAGTGTGATGTTTGACAATGTTGACATACAACTGGGTAAACTATTAGTAGATGTTGTGTGAGAGTGTGATGTTTGTCAATGTTGACATACAACTGGGTAAATTATTAGTAGATGTTATGTGAGAGTGTGATAACTGTCAATGTTGACATACAACTGGGCTGTTTGTTGATATGTGAAAGTGTGATGTCTGTCAATGTTGACATACAACTGGGCAAACTGTTTGTTGATATGTGAGAGTGTGATGTCTGTCAATGTTGACATACAACTGGGTAAACTATTAGTAGATGTTGTGTGAGAGTGAGATGTCTGTCAATGTTGACATACAACTGGGCGAACTGTTTGTTGATATGTGAGAGTGTGATGTCTGTCAATGTTGACATACAACTGGGCAAACTGTTTGTTGATATGTGAGAGTGTGATGTCTGTCGATGTTGACATACAACTGGGCAAACTGTTTGTTGATATGTGAGAGTGTGATGTCTGTCAATGTTGACATACAACTGGGCAAACTGTTTGTTGATATGTGAGAGTGTGATGTTTGTCAATGTTGACATACAACTGGGCAAACTGTTTGTTGATATGTGAGAGTGTGATGTCTATCAATGTTGACATACAACTGGGCAAACTATTAGTAGATGTTGTGTGAGAGTGTGAGGTTTGTCAATGTTGACATACAACTGGGTAAATTATTAGTAGATGTTGTGTGAGAGTGTGATGTCTGTCAATGTTGACATACAACTGGGTAAATTATTAGTAGTAGTTGATATGTGAGAGTGTGATGTCTGTCAATGTTGACATACAACTGGGTTAATTATTAGTAAATGTTGTGTGAGAGTGTGATGTTTGTCAATGTTGACATACAACTGGGTAAACTATTAGTAGATTTGTGAGAGTGTGATGTCTGTCAATGTTGACATACAACTGGGTAAATTATTAGTAGATGTTGTGTGAGAGTGTGATGTTTGACAATGTTGACATACAACTGGGTAAATTATTAGTAGATGTTGTGTGAGAGTGTGATGTTTGTCAATGTTGACATACAACTGGACAAACTGTTTGTTGATATGTGAGAATGTAATGTCTGTCAATGTTGACATACAACTGGGTAAACTATTAGTAGATGTTGTGTGAGAGTGTGATGTTTGTCAATATTGACATACAACTGGGTAAACTATTAGTAGATGTTGTGTGAGAGTGTGATGTTTGACAATGTTGACTTATAACTGGGTAAATTACTAGTAGATGTTGTGTGAGAGTGTGATGTTTGACAATGTTGACTTATAACTGGGTAAATTACTAGTAGATGTTGTGTGAGAGTGTGATGTTTGACAATGTTGACATACAACTGGGTAAACTATTGGTAGATGTTGTGTGAGAGTGTGATGTTTGACAATGTTGACTTATAACTGGGTAAACTATTAGTAGATGTTGTGTGAGAGTGTGATGTTTGACAATGTTGACTTATAACTGGGTAAATTACTAGTAGATGTTACGTGAGAGTGTGATGTTTGACAATGTTGACATACAACTGGGTAAACAATTAGTAGATGTTGTGTGAGAGTGTGATGTTTGTCAATGTTGACATACAACTGGGTAAATTATTAGTAGATGTTATGTGAGAGTGTGATGTCTGTCAATGTTGACATACAACTGGGTAAACTATTAGTAGATGTGTGAGAGTGTGATGTTTGTCAATGTTGACTTATAACTGGGTAAATTACTAGTAGATGTTATGTGAGAGTGTGATGTCTGTCAATGTTGACATACAACTGGGTAAACTATTAGTAGATGTTGTGTGAGGGTGTGATGTCTGTCAATTTTGACATACAACTGGGCAAACTGTTTGTTGATATGTGAGAGTGTGATGTCCGTCAATGTTGACATACAACTGGTCAAACTGTTAGTAGATGTTGTGTGAGAGTGTGATGTTTGTCAATGTTGACATACAACTGGGTAAATTATTAGTAGATGTTATGTGAGAGTGTGATGTCTGTCAATGTTGACATACAACTGGGCAAACTGTTTGTTGATATGTGAGAGTGTGATGTCTGTCAATGTTGACATACAACTGGGCAAACTATTAGTAGATGTTGTGTGAGAGTGTGATGTTTGTCAATGTTGACATACAACTGGGTAAATTATTAGTAGATGTTATGTGAGAGTGTGATGTCTGTCAATGTTGACATACAGCTTGGCAAACCGTTAGTTGATGTTATGTAAGCGTTTGATGTCTGTCAATGTTGACATACAGCGAGACACATTTTTGACATATATGACAAAGTGATGTCTGTCAATCTTGGGAATGTTTCAGATTCCTAATCTATTGTTTGTTTTTTGATAAGGCGCTCGCTCTGTCGTCAGATCTAAATACAAACTTGACAATCCGGGAACTGTCTTCAAATATTAAAGAATACAAAACCGGTACTTCCGGTCTTTGATTTGAGATAATGGCTCATAATGAAATCTGGTATTCAATAACGATTCGATTTCATTCTATTTATAACCTTATAAAACATTTTTCTTGAAATTCTTTCTGCTTAATTATTTATTACATTCAATTATTATGATTAAAATCAACTGTTAATGTCTGTATTATGAGTTTTTGTGTTATTATATTTGTTCTAATGGATAGTGAAACTAGGATAGTTGTCTAGGGCCCAAACTCAAAAGGCGTCACTTCAATTATTTATTCCTATAATCTTTTTATATGGGAGCACGGACAGATAGCTTAGCCTAGAGCCCCAAAAATCGCTGGAAGTATCTTACTAGGGCACCCGAATACCTTGTTACGACCCAGGCCGCGACACCTGAAACTATGTGGTCATGTCAGAGAATGTGCCATTCTGCGAGTACAATAATAGAAGCGTTTTATTAAATATTTTTAGATTGTTCCCGTTTTGTCTGTCCGTCCGTCTGTCATCACCCTAGATCTCAACGACCATAAGTCCTAGACCCATGATGTATATATCATTTTGTAGGTCTGGGCCTGCCAAGAAAGGTGTTTTTTTTCCATTTCGCGATCTGACCTCTCAGGGCCGTAAAAGGTGCCTTAGTACCGTTTTTTACTATATAAGCTATATTAATAAAGGAGCGCTATATCTCAGCAACTATAAGTCCTAGACCCATGATGTATATATCATTTTGTAGGTCTTGGCCTGCCATGTGTACATCAAAAGTTCATTTTGCGATAGGACCTCTGAGGGCCGGGCTTCAGGGCTCCTAAGGGGCTTATATATTATATATACACCTTGTACGTTCAATAACCCGTTCATTTGGTGCGAAATACTGCAGCACGTAGTTTCACCAAGATTTATTAAGAAACTCATCAAATGAAATAGTAAGCTTGTGTTTTGAGTTTAATTGAAAGTATCAGAGCTATGCAACAATTGACGGAGTTTTCGGACGATTAAATGACTATAATTTAGAATGTTTTCAATTATGAGTCCTATTTCAGTAACCACAAACCACTTGTAGTTAGATTTAAGAGACAACAATTTTTTTCAAATATAAAGAAACGTCTTTATATTTTTTACAAATATATGCATTACACAATTGAATTTATAAACATTTCCAAAATTTACAAATATTTACTGAAAGCTAACAAACGTACTGATACATAACACGAAAATGCGCCAACACGTCCTTTGTCCAGAATGGAACAGGCTTAATTGCTTGTTTAACTCCGTGTGTGCGTTTAGTGCAAGCGTTTTGTGTGCACGATTCGAATATATTTTATTTACATGGCCTAAATTATTGTTAATAGCAAACAATGTCTGATGATTTATGTTATCAATGGATTAAAGGAGATGTTTATTTAAGTTACCAAATTTGTCGTACAGTACAAAAAATGCTTAAAGAAATAAATCATCAAATATTTACTTGCTATTTAGTCTTTGAAAGGTGTTCGAATGCACAAATGTAAAAAAGATTTCGGTAGTAAATTTCATTGTTGAAAAAATAATTCACCTTATTAGTCAAGCAGAATCCACGTTTCTTCGCTTTACGATATACATCGTATACCTTTAGTCGGCTCATCACTTTTCTACACAATTTTAGTCTTCTGACTCTCTCCATGCCTCAACACTTAGCAACTAAATTGTGAATTACGTGCCTTGTAGGGTTTAGTCTATAAATTACAGGAAAATATACCTTGCAGCTCATTGGTTATATTAATCCACGCCCACTCCCTGTAAGCCCCCACCTCCAGACTCGAAAAATAAAAAGGCAAATAAACAGGAAATGTAACTACGTATTTTAAAGTCATTCATTGAAAACCAGGGATACATTCTATGCAACAGAAAAATACAAAAACACATGTCTGAAAGTAAAAATATAGGCCTACATCTATAATCTGGACGCCACCTTGGATAAAATAAAACATCTATTGAAGACCTATTCAGTCTTTTCACTTTTTGCGTAATGTCTTATTTGAGGGGGTGGGGGTGTTGAGGTGTGACAGGGTATGATAAAATGGACAAGGGAAGGAAGGAAGAGCGAGGCAAAAATCAAGAGAAAGAGCGTTACGTAAGTTATGGATTGTTCCACATTGGTTGTGAAATTTCAAATGTCATTCTATCGTTACAAATCCGGGGCCAATTAGTATAGTTTGATATCATGGTATCTAAATTGTATTGTCCTTGTTTAGAATGGTAATGGCTGAAAATAATTCCAACGAAGATCATTTATATAAACGAGTACAAAATATAAGCATAATTAATATTCTAGACATCATCAGTTTATTTCATTAATTGGAGAATTAAATTTGAGAATTATATGATATTTACAATGAGCCTAAGATGGTTTGGACACATAAAAAGAATAAAAAAGAAGAAACATAACTTAGTATTACATTCCTTAAATGAATTAAATAATAGAAAAGGAATGGCTTTCAAAAGGGAAAGTTATGGTCCATATTGATCTATTGTTGTTGTTACTCGTTCGATTTATTTACATGTGAATGCCAGCTATGTGACTGCCTGCCTGTTTCGCTTTTGTTGACTATTACTTGGATACAACTCAGATGCGTTGTTAACAGAACTATTTTTTTTACATTAATGTACATAATAATTCAAAATGTCCAAACACTCTGACTAAACAACAAATCACTGCGAGTAGTGTTTCTAATTGTCAACTATATTATGTACCTACTAAAAACGTCGACTGTCTCTCAGCTAATACTATATTATCTAGTGGACCATATCGCCATGTCCACGACACTCGAGAGCTCTGATCTACTGTCCTATTCTCAACTGTTACTCGCTCTTTCGTTATCCTTAAATATCCTTACCTATTTTTCTCAACTTCCTTTCTGTCAATAACCAGCCGTATTTATACTACTAATATCAGAGCCTTAACTACCACTATTACATCAAAATGCTTCCAAATTGTCCTTTCTATGCTTTTCTCTCCAAGTGTCACCTAGTTGTTATTGTATAATTCTGGACTGTCCAATGTCGTCCGCGGTCTATTTCTTGAGTCGTTCCAGCTTTGCCGTTTTACGTTGTCTATTGTTTTCCCACCTGCCCTTCTGTCGTCTGTAACCTTGTCTACCATTAAATCCTATTAGTTAGTGTTGTTTTAGTCCCAGGTCCTATTTTAGTTTCAGTTTTTATTTTGTTTTTTCTATAATGATTTTAGTTTTAGTCTAGTTTTAGGCCCAATTTTAGACTTCGTTTTAGTTTTCGTCGACTAAAACTAAAAATATCAGAGTTTTAGTTTTCGTCTTATTCATTTTAGTCTTGTAAACACCAATAACAAATAACATCATTGTTCATGACCAATTGTTGAAACAGTTTGAAGCATAATAATAGTAGTCACAGAGATGACAGCTCAGTGTACTGAGACTGAGTCCATTCATTCCATTGTCACATTATAAGTCACACTATCACATTGTGTCATGTGATGTTCTTCTTACGTGCTGCCAAGTGGTGAAGTGATTAGCATTAAAATTGTGCTTTGACAATGTATTCTATTGTTTTTACATTTTTTTTTAAACTAGAGAAACCTGCACTCATTATATTTTAAATAAAAACATTTTGTTGTTCTCAAACAGAGGCGCAACTAGATCAAACTTTCGGGAGGTTGGGTCAAAAAAAAATCACTTGTATTAAAAATCACATTATTTATATATTTGTATTTTATTTTACACAAATTTTGGTCTAATCTTTTAATTTTTTTTTATTTCGGAGGGGGCAAATGCCCCCAATGCCCCCCCCCCAGTTGCGCCACTGTAATCTCAAAGGTATTGGTATTGTATCGGTATCGATTTTGGCAATACATTTTTACTTAAGTATTTGCGATACTATTTTCATGAAGTATTGGTATCAGTATTGACGATACAATTTTAGAGTATTGTTAACAGCCCTGCTTATATTATCGCCCAGTTGATGCGCATGCGCGATCATCAAAGAAATTAGAAATGTCCTAGGTCATAATAATTTCGTAGAATAGATGGTTCGCCCGCAGACCGCAGTACCGGAAAAGAACGATAAATGGGGATTTTAGTTTTTATTTCGTTGGGGAGTTTTAGTTTCAGTTTTTATACAGTCTTTTGTCAACCAGATTTAGTTTTCTTCTAGTTTTAGTCTTGCTGCTAATTTTAGTTTTAGTTTTAGTTCTCGTTGACGAAAAGTCAACATTTTCGTTAACGAAGGTTTTAGTTTTAGTCGACGAAAACAACACTACTATTAGTTGGATATTTTTTATCTCGCATCAAAGGAAGTAGTCCATCCATATCTCCTATATGCTTGTCTAGACCATAAGTCTAGACTACTGAATCAAAAGTATTAATGAATTTATTGACTTAAGTATGAATTTGTTTTATGTAATTTGAAGTCTTACTGCTAGTAAGTAAGCTATTATTCTTAAGTAACTGAGTAGTGAATATTGATCCCTAGTTTAATTGACACCACTTTTTTTTAAAAAAAAAGTAGCTGTATTCTGAAATCATGTGCCAACTAATCATACCTGCATCTATTTATCTCTTACTAAACCATTATTATTCAACGTAGGTTTGGTCATATTAAACGACTGTTTGTGTGACTCTTGTAAGTATAATACAATTAGATGGATTTTTTGTACTGGAGGAAAATCAAAATTTTAAGTATCTATCCATTAATATCTATCTCTTGATGGATTTAAAAAAAAATTGCCTCAAATTTTATTCACCTTTTTATACAACAACAATATTGAAAGAAAAAATATTGTGATATTTTTATTTACTAATTTCATTTATTTTCAAATAAAAGACGATAAATTCATTTCATCAATAGTCATAGATTGGACAAAACAAATCAATGCCCTCTAAATATTACATCAATATCAACGCTTGTCCGCTTATCAGAGAAATCACAAAATAGTTCAAGGACCCACAAAAAAAAAGCAACCATGACTTCCATTGTTAGATTAGAAGCAACTTGTCAACACTACATGATTCAAAATGAAACATCACCGAGAGAGGTACATAATGTAAGTGACGATTAGGAACACCACTCGCATTGATTGTTTTTAAAGTCAGAGTAGAGTCAAAGTGATTTGAATGTTTGAACTTACTGAATTCATATTTGATCAGTACTCATCCATTGATTAAAAAACTTAATAGTTATTGACCTGTGGGGGAGGGGAGGAAGAGATTTTTTGAAGCAGCAAGAGAGGGTGAGGCATTCTTTGTTCTGCGTTTTTGTAAGTGGCGAGAGAGGTGAGGCATTCTTTGTTCTGCTTTTTTGTAAGTGGCGAGAGAGGTGAGGCATTCTTTGTTCTGCTTTTTTGTAAGTGGCGAGAGAGGTGAGGCATTCTTTGTTCTGCTTTTTTGTAAGTGGCGAGATGAGCGTGCACATCACATTCTCACATATCAACAAACAGTGTGCCCAGTTGTATGTCGACATTGACAGACATCAAACGCTTACATAACATCAACTAACGGTTTGCCAGGCTCTATGACAACATTGACAGACATCACACTCTCACATATCATCAACAGTTTGTACAGCTGTATGTCAACATTGACAGGCATCACACTCTCACATATCATCAAAAGTTTGACCAGTTGTATGTCAACATTGACAGACATCACGCTCTAACATATCATCAAAAGTTTGACCAGTTGTATGTCAACATTGACAGACATCAAACGCTTACATAACATCAACTAACGGTTTGCCAAGCTCTATGACAACATTGACAGACATCACGCTCTAACATATCATCAACAGTTTGCCCAGGTTTATGTCCAGCTGAATAACAAGATGGACCCAATTACAAAAACGTATTTTAATAGTCACCCAATTTCAGATGTAAAAACAAAAATTCCAGTGGCTGGAAAATGATGAGTAGTGTGGGTAAAAAAAAAATTTTAATGAAACATTATTAAAAAGTTGTTATATCATGGTAGTACATAGAATAGGTACAAGTATTTGAAAACTACATAGTTTTACTACTCCCAACTTTTGTTCGAAATTTTAACCATAATTTTTGTGACTCATTTGTGACCGAACATGTTGAATTTGTGACCTAGGTTATTCAAAAAAGAAATAGTATGCATATAAAATTTGTGTTTTATCTTTATAACCTTTTTTATGAATAACTAATTAGTTCAGATAACTGGGATAAGCATTGCATCCATTTTCTCTCAATATAACTGGTGTATCATGTATTCATTATTGGATCACGCATGGTTGTTTTATTTCATTTTTGATTAATTTTTCAATTATTTTATTAAGTTCTTCTATGAATATGAGTTCTTCTACAAGAAGTGCAACTGTACATTCTGTGTTTGGGTCAGCAGCTGAATTACCTAAACGACAACTTCCAACCAGTGAAGATATTTTCAAGGCTATATGTGGATGCTTAAAATGGAACAATACAATCATAGCCTTCATTCACGAGCGCACGCATTAGCGCATGAAGTTAAACAATTATATGACCAGGCTAGTATCCCTACAAATGACATTACCAGTATAATTGTTCGAGTAAAAAGACTTAAAGCCAAAGGTCATGAACTTGAGAAATATAAAGCGATCATTGGTTACTTTTCAAGAGGGGTACAATTCCTTCAAAAATTTATTTGACATATGATGAGACTGTAAATGTCCACAAACAGTAAAAATTCCTGTGCTTGAGTGGGCATTTTAGGTGGATCAAAAGACGGCAAGAAATATGTTCATAGACAATGTTGACAAGCAAACAACAAAAATATTACAAAATCGACAGATAGGAACCACAAATGATAACGTCAATGATGAGAAAGATAATGATATTCCAGATCAGGATGCTGAAGATGATGAACTGCTTGATGCAGACTTCTCCAGCGATGAGGAATGTTCCAAAGAACAAAACATATATCAATATGAAGTATTATGCAAAGCAGTGGATCGATGTAAACTTAGCAATGGGGATACATGTCTTATCGTTAATGCTGTGTTGAAGGACTTAAACATGTTAACACCATCTATAACTCTGGATCCGGCAAAGATGCGTCGACCAATGTTCCCTCTAAGCTGAGCGCGTGAGCGATCGCTCACGCGTATTCAGAACGTCGCTCATACTACACTACGATCGCTCACTCCGACGGACTACATCGCTTATATCGCTCACAAATTTTGGCCTCAAACAAAAATGTCGCTCAGAGACAAAATTTCTTGCTCACTTCATACCACACCTTAGAGGGAACATTGGCGTCGACATAGAAAAATTTGGAGAGATAGGGCAGCGAAGGAACATACTGATGAGAGCAAAGATGGTTAACAAAAGCGAACAGGATTTTTGCGATCCATCTTGTCAAAGTGGGGCTAGAAACTTTTTTATATATGATACAACTGCTTCAGAACCTTGATACTGCTGATCAATCTATTATATTGCTTGTACTGGAAAATAACTGCTACTTTGCACATCCAGAAAACATTCTATTGGCTGCAGTTAGGACAATGATGAAGAAATTGGAAGGTATGCAGTAAATAAAATCATAACAGCACAACATAAACCAACTCCGAGCAGAGTTAGAATTTTCAACAAAAATGACATAATCCTGAATATTGCAGCTAAATCATATGATCAGATGATTAACTGGGATCTTTGTGCAGTGACATCCCCTCATCTGCTGAAACATATTTGTGATGATGAACTTAAACGCAACAACCCAATCATACTGGATCAAATTCCCTGTCACTCTCAAGCTGGTGAAAGAGCAATTAAAGAAGTTACTGCTTTTAGTTTGAAAGTGTACGGGCATAGCTCTCGACATGGGATGGTTTTGCAAACAAAGAAATCAAGGGATATTCTTCCGAAAGTTGAAAGCAAAGCAAGTTTCCTGTGACAATCCGTAAACAGTATTATTCTTATGTACATTGTATATTTTGCATGAACGATCTATAGATTTTACAATTTTATATTACTTATACCAAACATTCTAAATGTTGTAAAATATCTTACATTGGGGGGGGGGGTACCCGGGTCAAAGCAAAATCTTTTTTTATTAAAGTTTAAGTCATTTTAATATCTTAGTAATGATATAGTATATTTAAAAATAATTTTGTGCAAAAAAAAATATTAAAACATTGATATTTGTGGGTGTGGCATGCCGCCATCTTGAAATTTATGACCTTTTTGTGGCAAATATTTCTGAAATATTTATAGACTGATTCAAACAAAATGTACATTTTTATAATTAGGAAAGCTTACTTTAGGGAATGTCAGAGTACTTTTTTTGATAATGTAATAAATATTTTTTTAATGAATTTAACATTTTTTTATTGTGAAAATAAGAAAAAAATGCTAATCTGAAAATTAAAAAAATTGCCAAAAAAAAAAAAAGGACTTAAAATTTCTTGAAAAGCCTCTGACATTATATAAATGCACCTCTGCTAAATATAAATTAGAAGTTTTATCAAAATCTGACATGAAGTTTTTGAGATTTCCTTGCTACAGTAAAGCACATTGTCAAAAATATTTTTTCAGAGAAAAATGACTTTTAAGTTTTTAAATTATTGAAGTTTCTGAATGATTAACATTCTGAAAATACATTGTAATTGATCTAAATATTTTTTTCTGCAATATAGTTAATTCATTGTTATTATTGACATATTCTAGTATCTAAAAATTAAAAAAAAAATGTTTTTTTTTTAGACATAGTGCATTTTTTCCCCGTACCCCATTTAAAGTTGGGAGTGGAAGACATTATCTGATTTTTACAAATTTTACATTTTTACAATCAGTAGGATCATGGGCAACTTTTTGAATGTGTTTCAAATTCCCAACTCCAAAAAAATTTTTTTTACCCACCCTAATGATGAAGTCTCGAATTTTATTCATCCTCCTTAAAATGGAGATAAAAAAAAATGTCGCTAATTAAGGTTTTCCTTTTCGCTGTAAAAAGTGGTTTACCTAGTTGTTTTTTCCCCAGAATCTTGGGTTTTCGAACACTGATTTGAGAAATGGAGATATAAGCTAAAAATCTTGAATTTTTTTTTTTGCTTGTATTGTTTTTCTGTATTTTAAAAGTGCCCCCCTCTCCTCACTTGGACCATTTATGGTGAGGAAAAGGGGGAGAACTGAACAGTACTGACCCGTTGATTTATTGTCTGGAAAAACGGGGGAGTATTGTACTCAGGGGCTAGGAGAATCTCTTTTTGGGTTAAAAAAACATACGATTGAACTACATTATGTTTTATGAAATATTTTTCTATTATTAAAAAAGGTTTAAAACTTCCTTGGGTTTTATTGGATTCTTTAATGGTCCTAACTTGGCTTTTTCATTGTTTTAGTGGTAACACTGGTTCCCCTTAGTATTAGTGTTTAAATAGTAGCTGTTTGTGGTATTTTTCTTTGGACAATGGTCAATTGAACTGACAATACAATAAAAATAAAATCAGAAATCAATACATGCCAATTAATTATAAATGTTAGTTAAATGCATATGCTGAATTCAACTAGGTTAGCAACACATTATATCGTCTATGTTGTAAATTTCTGCTTATTTACTTTACAGGGGGTCAACAATGTCACATGCTCAAATAGCATGATACGGCCCCAATCAGAAAGCCCCAGTTTGTGGAAATTACATCAAGTTTGCAGAAGCTTTGGTAGAGATGGCAAAACAGTCAAATGCGTGCAGTAAAAATAAACAGGACAGAAAGAACCATTTAAAAAAATTAAAGTTTTTCATGGCTATGAAAATAATGAAATCTATTCGAATAAGAACGGGTTATAATGGGGGAAATATTGATTAAAATATTTCTATAGAAATGATCATAGAGTGTTGTGTTTAATTCTTCTTAACGTATTTTATTTGTTATCAGGGAGGGCCAGACAGTACATATATAGACATGTTTGTTAGCAGGGAGCTGTTTATGGCCAGAGAGTACGTATATAGACATATTTGTTAGCAGGGAGCTGTTTATGGCCAGACAGTACATATATAGACATATTTGTTAGCAGGGTGGGCCAGACAGTACAAATATAGATATATTTGTTAGCAGCGAGCTGTTTATGGCCAGGCAGTAGTACTGTTCCCTCTAATCTGCGCCAGCCTGCGCTAGCGCACGATTTTTCAGACCTCAGCGCACATCTTTTTAGCTTGGCGCACAAAACGTGTGATTAGAGTAAAAAAAATTCATAAAATTTTGTTATAAAATTCCGCCGTGACTTGCGCTATATAAATGAACTTAACGGGATCGAAATAGCATACAGTCTTTGTTGTGATATCAACTTCCCATCCCGTTCGTAATTTAAGTAATTGGCTTGAAGCTGACTGTAAATAGTACACTTCGTTAAATATAATATAGTTGGAGTAAAAAAGAAAACGTCGAAGCGAAAGGGCGACGAACAGGATTCGAGTCATTTGGTGATATTGTGACGAGCTAGGGTAATTGTAGAGACAGAGACAATCCCCTTCGAGGTTTTAAGATAAAAAGACATCTAAGACGTAGGATTAATACAAATAATGGTAGACGACTTAGGACAAGGTTGGTGAAACAATAGAACAGTAGACAGCAAAGGTGTGAATACTGGGAGGCGATGTCGGACAGGCTAGTAAGGTTAACAATGACGACCAGGTGACGCTCCTAGAAAGATTAGATAGTTAGGACAATACTGAAGAGACTGTGACGTATTTAGGGTAATTAGGGCACGGACGTTAGGAGTATAAATACGACTGGATTCGAACATTAGTTAGTTAAGAGTTCTTAGTGAGGAGATAATGTTACGAGAGATATATAGTAACGAGAGTTTTAGTTAGGAGTTTTAGTAACGGGAGAGGTACGATAGTGACGAGAATAGTTAAGTGATCTTTTGTTAGTCAGAGTTGAGGCTGAATGAATTATTGTGGACTTTAAAAGTGTATTCATGTATGGACTTGTTATATTATTATGAACATTCTGTAAATAAATAGTCGTGTTCGCAACTAGTACGTTTGGTTGTTTATTTATTAGCTGAAAATGTCAGATCATGTTTATGACCAGGCCCGTAGTCACAGGGGGGGGGGGGCTAGGGGTGGGGGGTTGAGCCCCCCCGTTCATGACCTGAGGCCCCCCCGTGCATGATTTGAGCTTTTTTGACAAAATTTTAATAATAACGGCTATAAAACATCAATCATTTTGTTAAATAAATCAATAATAATAAAAACTTAAAAGTTTATATTTTGGCAATCATTCAGGCTATTTTACTTACATATATAGCTTATCTAAATTTTGGGCATAAAAGATTGAATCTTATTGAAGTTCACTTATGGGTATTTTGGGCAGCATTGGCATTTTGGGGCTTCAACAGCCGTGTGTGAGAACAGTTTCTCAACCCTCACACGAATGCTCACCCCATATCGCAGATCAATGTTACAAAAGCGTCTAAGCAATCTTTTCCTGCTTGCATTTGAAAAAAATATTTAACAGACAATCTGAATGCTGAAGCATTTTTAGGTAAATTCAGTGCTAAACCACGACGTTTGCAAATTTGAAACGTATTATAATATAAGTTCGCAACCAGTGCCGACGAGTGGGGCCAATGCCCAGGGGCCCGGCGAGTTTTAGGGACCCGGACTGAGCTGGCCAATCAACTTTTTAACATATTAATATCAGCACGGGGGCCCGAAATTTCTGTCGATGGGCCTGTTCACAACCTTGTAATAATTCTATATATTGATATCTTCTGAGGACAACTAGCAACTTAAATAAGTGAATAAAATAACATTGACTTCTGACTTCATTTTTATACATATGTATAATAAAATAATAAAGTACAAACTCCGTGATTTCTGAGTGATGTTATTTAATTTGCAAATTTACTTTTTAGCAGAATTAATTTTAATTTAAATTGAATAATTGCGACTGTTGTTGTTGATAGATTTGTTCTTTGTTTTCAATATTTTATAAGAAATATCACACAAATAGCTAAGCTATATTCGTGCATCTTTGTCGTTCTTCCCGGGTTGTACATTAAACAAACAGTATAATAATATAAATCAGATATCTATTATGTAAAAATTGTGTAGCAGAACAAATGGTCAATATATTTATAACAGGAATCAGAAATTGCTCAGCCTCAAAAAATTTTTATCATTAAAACTCTTTACCATTTAAATTATTTTTAACAAAACTGCAACATGTCATGCATTATTGAAACGTAGTTAAAAATTATATATTTCTAATTGATAGCTAAACAATCGGTACTAAAATGCACCATTCCAGATATGGAACTGCAAAAAATTTCTTGGGGAGGGGACTCACTGAGATCCCTTCCCCAAACACATGCTCTCCGTTTGCAAGCTTTCGGCGCTTCGCGCCTCCATTTTCGCCCCCCCCTCACCAGTGGCGGATTTAGGGGGAGGGGCCGGGGCGGCATGCCCCCCCCCCCGTTATTGGAATTTTAGGTAATACATCATTAAATTATCGAAATATGTTTTGTTCTAAGACCAATTTTCAACAATGAAAACAGTTTTGCCCCCCCCCGGGGTCAATGTCCCCCCCGTCAAAGTTGTCTAGATCCGCCCCTGTGCCCCATGATCATTTCTTCGGCACCCCCCCCCCCGAAAAAAATGTCTTCGCCTCCCCGAAAATGTCTTCGGCCCCCCAGTCCAATATTTCTGGCTACGGGCCTGTATATGACTTTTGGAAAGCAGAAAAAGGAAGAAGGGAAAAGTTAATTATTACCAAATAAAATTAATTGACTCCAATTCTTGGGTTTTCTTTTTTATTTTGTTGTATTAGAATTTAGTTTAGTGTTGGTCTATCCCAAGTAAACTTCCATTTATATTTATATCTAAAAAAATTATCAATTTATTTCTATTTTTTTTTTGGTTTGCATATTCGTCATTTTTAAATGTTATTTCTTCTACTTAACCATATTTACTGCAACCCTATTTTTTTTTTAATTCGAAAAGAATTTATTTACAAAAGCTTTATAAAAAAATTCCTACATTTAAATATATGGAGTCATGTGGTTGACTCTATTATCTTATTATTTATTTCTTTTTAAATTACAGTAATTGTATTTATAGTGCGCGTCGTGCAATTGGCGCACAATTTACACATCAATAAAATTTTGGCTCACAAATATTTTTTTTTGGCGCACAAACCCCATATCCTTAGAGGGAACATTGGACAGTACATATATAGACATATTTGTTAGCAGGGAGCTGTTTATGGCCAGAGAGTACATATATAGACATATTTGTTAGCAGGGAGCTGTTTATGGCCAGAGAGTACATATATAGACATGTTTGTTAGCAGGGAGCTGTTTATGGCCAGAGAGTACATACATAGACATATGTGTTAGCAGGAAGGGCCAGACAGTATGGGAGACCGGGGCAAGATGGCTATGTTAACAATTTATGGTGTTTATTGATTTTATTTTTAAGGATAGTAAAATTAATTTTACATGAACTTTTAGATTAACCATTTGTGGTATTAATTATATTGCAATTTAATTTTTCAAATAAAATTAATACAGTATAATTTTAGTTTTCCCAAACCATACCTAATTTTCATCTTGCCCAGTACCCGGGTTAAGATGACTTTGGTCTTGAGGCAAGATGACAACATTAAGATAAAGTTGAACACATTTTATTTTTAATATTTTACATGATTTAACAAATGATAAATGTATTTTTACATCTTACAAAGTATAAAACTAAGCGTAATGCATTGTAACATAATGTTAAAGAATTAAGTTGAGCAGCTAATAATTGTCACAAATAAAAATGCCATTTTCATAATTGGAACAGTCCTCATGTCACCACTCTGGGCATTTACAGCACTGGATCCATTCTTCTGTTGGAGGGTCACAATATTCCTCTTCACAAGCAGGACAGCTTACAACCAGGGCTGGGGAGCCGGTGTCCGTAGTTTTTGCCGGTGTCGGTGTCGGTATTTGTATTTTGTCCGGTGTCGGTGTCGGTATTTGTATTTTGTCCGGAGTCGGTGTCGGCATTTGTACTTTGTCCGGAGTCGGTTCGGTGTCGGCGCGAAAACTCCCCCCCCCCCCCAAATAAAAATACTAGAACTTTTATTAAATAATCCAGAACAACGTCAGATAGTTCTTAGCCAATCTTTAATTTAAAGCTTTCTTAAATTATTCTTTTCTTTTTAAATAAAAACTTGGTAAATCTGTTTATCAACGATTGTATTATTTTTCAAAGCGAGATTCTCTACATTACAACAACTTGTCAACAATAACAGAATTATGACTGAAAGCAGATAGGAAGGCTACTGGATATGTTCACTCTGTTATTCACTCAATCATTGTAAATCATGCGAAATTTTTAGTTTGCATCTCTATCAATATCCATGTTGGAGAAAGATTACACACAAACCTATTCAAGTCTTTTAGAACTTCAAAGAATGATCACACTCTCCACAGCTTAATTTATCTCAGCCAGAATGAAACATTACCAATCTATGTCACAATGACACTACATTAAAGTTCAGTCCGTAGCTGGAGCCCCCCACCACCTATTACAATACAAACTTTCTCAATACATATTTCAGGTTTAATTCGGGTGTAAAATAACGATTCCTTCCTCTATTAACTGTTAAGTATGTATTGTCTTCATACGTCTCTCTCTTTTCTAAAAAATAGTTCTGGAACAACCATCTTTTATCATTGTCTGTAGCCCTTGCCGTGATTTTATTTCAGCATTCTGCATTCTCTGAGTAGCCACTTATAAACTTCCAAGCATCATTGCTCTAGTGTTGTTGGATATGTCTGTACTTTGCAGTTACTTGCTGACGTAGGCAATCGTTAATAATAATCTTGACCAATATTTGTGCATAAGCCTACACTAGGGTGATAACTATTTTCATTTTTTTTCGTAACGAAACTGAAACCCCTTACATTCGAGGAACAATTATATGTAGATGACAGTAGCAACATTATTTTTTTTTTAATCGAAAAAAGTTCCCCCACCTTTTCCTTTTTGATTTCTCATATCGCGCAGTTTGACGCTCGGTTTCAATTTCACACTGAATTTTTACATGACTTACTAGACTGCTTTTAAGCACATTCCAGTCAGTTGTTTCCATTTGTTTATAAACAAGACATCTACCCTCATCTTCTAAACAGAAGAGGTATCCAAGAATTCTATCTGTTGAAGAGCTAATCAATCTCACATGGATGCCGACAAACCGTCAAATTCTTGGAAACTTCACTTTTCTGTTCAATAGCCACAAACGGCGACTGGATCGAATCAAAAATATGATTACTGATATAGAAATGCTCTGGAGGGAAATTCCAGACTTTCCACTATTATCCAGCACACTAATCAGAACGAAACTCAATGGTCTAATTGATTTATATGACAAAAACAAAAAGAAACCATCTGATAACACTTTCTCAGTTATTTGATGTCACCAACGTTAATGGATAATGGAAAAGCACAGAGGATAAAGAGCTCTACCAGAGGCAAGTTAACAGTGGAGGAAAGATTGGTTATTCAATGGTCAAACAAGCCCCTTTGGAATCATTCCACCCAAGAAAACGAATCCGACTATCAAAGACTCAATCTCAATCCAGCTCTTCTCAATCACAACCTACAAAAACACATACAACTGTCTCACAACCTACACAAACAAACACAACTGTCTCAAAACCTACACAAACACACACAACTGTCTCAAAAACTACACAAACACATACAACTGTCTCAAAACCTACACAAAAACATACAACTGTCTCAAAATCTTGGATTCTGAAACATCTGCTTCTTCACCCAAGTCACCAACTATTTCTTAAACGTCATCTTCTGAATGCAAACCGAAATACCGAAGAGCAAGCACTAGAACGGCGGGTTTACTAGTACTGAAAAACATTTCTACACATAAAGCACATGACGTTCTTGCAAACATTGCTGAACAGGGTCATGATGTGGCGGTTCCAAATCAGGCGGGTGTCTGGAAACGAGTAATCTCTGAAGGACGGAAAATGAAAACCAAAATTGTTCAAAAACTTCAAAGCAAAGATCCCTATTGTCTTCAGTTTGATGGTAAAAGAGTGCAAGTGGAAGAGTATCAAGTAGGATTGCTGAAAAATATGAAAACCGAAATCAAACTCGGTATTCTCAAATGTGAGAGTGGTTCTGCCGCGGCCATTCACAATGAACTACATCAGCTAATTGATGAATATGATGCTTGAGAAAATATTTGCGTGAACATATGCGACACGACCGCAGAAATACTGACCATTTGCACGGGATTGTAAAGCTCATACAAGATGATGTCTTGAGCAATGGCTTTCAGAAGCCACAATATATTGACTGTCAGCACCATGTACTCGACCTTCTTCTGAAACATGTCATGAATTTTCTTATTCAAGAGCCAACGAGCAAACCAGAACTCAACTGTTCCTTCATTGGCAAATTAACACAAAACTATGTCACTCTTCAAGCTGATTACCGCTTCTTGCGACAGAAGATGTTAGCACGCGAGAACCCCCGTTGGCCTCGCATCAGCTGGAATAAATTACCAAATTTACACCAGGCAAGATGGAACTCACGTGCAATATTTACTGTTATAGCATTATTTCTGATACCAGAGTGGCTCAGCATTCTCGCTTCTGCCTGCAACTTCATCTGCTACGAATGGGCAAATGCTTGGTTCGATTCGCAACACTACAATGAAGCGTCCTTCAATGAACTGTTTACCTCACTCATCAAGATAAAATGCAAGAAGGCAATTAAGTGTTTAAAGACCCATTGGTCAGTCGAGAAGTCATTAATTGACATTCGCAGATCTAACCAAATTGCTGAACGTGCTGTGAAACTGATGGCGGAACTTCATGCGAAATCGAGAAAAATTGAATTTTTTAATCTGAAGTTCATAGGACAAAATATGTTTTGAACATTTCTTGTACATTCTGTACATATTACTAACTGTTCTATATCTTATTTGTTAATAAAAGTTGATTAGTTATTATTAATACTCTTTTGAATTAAGCTAAAAAAAAAAACATGTCCTTTTTTGAAAAAAAAAATTTTTTTTCACTTTTTTCTTCCAAAAAATGTGGAGGTGGGGGAACTTTTTTCAAAAAAATTAAAAATGCAATTCATATTCTTAAATTACACATAAAAGTTCCTCGATTGCAAGTGGTTTCATAAAAAACTTTTTTTTTGTTATCACCCTAGCCTACACATTAAATGAGAACTTATTAAAAGTAGCGAATTGGCCGCTTCAGGTTTACTATAAAAATAACATCCCGCATAATGTGGCATATCTTGAAGTAAACCATTCACTTTGTTACTTCAATGTATTCACTGCAGCTACTCTTGATGTCCATATCTAGTATTTTTCGTGACCTTTCAATGTTACATGTACAACTGGGTTGTAGAGCCAAGAAGATTAAATATACAATTAGACGTGCATCTTTATATGTATATAGTATGAGATGTATACAGGGGGAAAAATACACAATTATCTCCCTTTGCCCCCCCCCCTCCGGTGTCGGTGGATTTTAGAAAACCGACAACGGTGTCGGTGTTGGCGGTTGATGGAATGCCGACACCGGAGTCGGTGTCGGCAAATATTTTGGCCGACACCCCACCCCTGCTTACAACTACACCCTTTGAAGTTGATGCAACTGGGCTGTTTGACCTGGCTATTGTAGACTTAGGCCTGCATGAACTTACTTCTAGTTCAAGTTTTTTTTACTACCTTTTTAGCTTCACGAGCTTATTTTCTCTGTTTTTTTTTTAAATGTTTCTGTTTTTCCTTTTGATTTTCCCTTGAATGTAACATTTCTTTGTTAGCTCGAGCTAAGTTTTTTGCATTTTCGTTTTCTCTCACATAGTTTTGTTTTAGGCAATGGTTTGAAATCAAAAACACTAACAGGCTCTTTTGGTGCATGGGAATCATCATTTGCACTAAGTTTTGGTTCTTCTGGAGGGTTTATAATTTAGTTTTCTAATACCAGGGTCTGAGGATTAGCATTATTATTCTCAGTCTCATCAACAACAATATCACGGTCGGTAGTTTTTGCAGCAGAAAATTCATGTTTACTAAACACAATGGGATTATGAGGCTCTATCCCACATTCCCTAAACCCATTAACGGCATTTCCAACTGTAGCTGCTTTGAAGTATGCGGTGCTATATAGCTCGCCAATACTTTTGTCTGTGATAGGTTGTCCTGGATGAGTGATAATAAAGTTGTCACATGCTTGGCCATAGAAGTTCTTTAATGGGCCGAAAAATGACACAACAAGTGGCTGGAGACTGCTTAGTTTCACTTGAAGATAAAAGTGATTCAAAAAAAGATAAAAAGGAGCCCTCATTGCTCCAGCCGTTATCACTGCAGTGGCCTACAGTTCCTTGTGGGGCTCTTTCTACACGTTCAGTAAGCATTCGTTTTCTGGCCAAAATCAGAAAAGGTGGCAGGCAAAAGCCAGTTGCGCTAATGCAACAAATTATTCATTTGTCCTTCTTTAACATTTTTAGAGAGCAGAGGCCATAGATTCTTTGTTCCATTCGCATCTTGAGGATTTCTTCTATATATATACATATAGTTAGTTGGTTTAATAAATTCCAAAACACGCAAAATGACGAGCTCGTCATCTTGCCCCCGTCATCTTGACATGAACGGTCTGTTTTTAAATATTTATTTTTATTGCCATAAAAAAAGACAATTACTTGACATTTGCTTATGGTAATAGGTAGTATTTGAATTAAGTTATTCATAAATATGAAAGAGAAACGAAATATCTTACCTGTTTCTGCAAAGTTATATCGTGGCTGCGGTAGCCCACTGCTACAACGGGTCTACTCAACAGATCAAGTCTACTCAACATTTAGCTTCACAGCTAACACAAATATGGCGATTTCATCGTGTTTACTAGGGAGCGACCGATATGCCTTTTTACCGATAGTCCGATACCGATATTTTTCCCCAGCATTTTTGCCGAAACCGATACCGATATTCTGCTATTAATGAAAGGGTGTCTTGCAGATGAAGAAGATTAGAAGAACAAAAGATTTGAAAAGACAGACCGGAAGACCGAAGTCAGAAACTAAACCATGCCTGCATAATCTCAGAAATCTGCATGTTTATTGTTTAAAATTAAACTTATAGCAAACAATTTGTTGTTTTTACTTTTTACTTGTACACAAAAAGTAAGATAAAGTTTAAAAAATTAATGGCAAACTAAAAAAGTAAAAATGTATTAATTGTTAATTGTAACTTCACTAGCTTGTGAAAGTTGTGATGAAATTAAAATAATTTTCTTCGTTAATCTATGTAATTTTTACTGAATTTACTTGTAGCAGATTTTTTAAAAAGTTTGAAAAATTAAAAAAACTTTATTATATCTGTAAATCACTTCACTCAGGTGAACAGTTAATTGGAAGTCTGTAAGTAAACTTTAACTCTGTAAACCAAAACCAGTTTAGATTTACTAGATTTGTGGAAAAAAAAAAACAATGTATCGGCAGCCAAAAAACGGCCGGTCCGATAGTTAATCCATAGTGCCAATATCGGTCCGATTATCGGTCGCTCCCTACAAAAATCGGCCGATCCGATATTAACCGATAGTGCCAATATCGGTCCGATTCCAATCCGATTATCGGTCGCTCCCTAGTTATTACTAAGCTATTCATCCTGGTTCTGCCGCCGTGCAGTAAAACAAGCAAAAAAACAATATGTAGATTCAGATATCTGTACTGTTGACTGAACTAAAGCTGCACCACACTGCCGAGTAAAATGAATGGGAAATGCACTTAGTGCACTGCAGGCACGCTTTAAGGTTTTACAACTTCTGCCTTGTGATCCAAGTTGTCTGTCCAGTTGGTTTTAAATTTTGGATTGACCACTGATGTCAGTTTAGCCTCTGGATCAGTAAAATATAAAATCGAATCGCGCATTAATGCAATCAATAACAGATCTGGCAAGGGGTTCACACACCGTGAGAGGGTGTTTATGTCGAAAAATCATTACCTGTAATTTACCTTTTATAATGGTTAGTGTGGGCAGCAAATAGCTAAATCCAATATTACTTTTTCCTTCCCTAATGCCCAGTCCACAACACAATGGATCAGATGCTTCAATGTATTCTGCTCTGAATATTTTCTGTTGCGCATTCAGTCGCTTGATGTCAATGTTATCAAACACCATATCAAGTTAAACTTCTAATTCTGGATTGGATAGTAAACCATGTAATTTTGCAACAAAATCGTAAGTAAAATTCCACCTAGTGTCACCGGGAGTAACGAGATACGTGCTGATTGCCGCAGCCAAAGATGCGATTTTGTTTGTTCCAGATAGCTACTAACTTTAACCAGGACGAATTGCTTAATAGTAACAGTTCTGCTGAAGTAGACAGATATCTTGAAGATAACTCATCAAAAATGCTGTCATTAGCAGTCTACCCAAGAATTAAGAAACTATACCTGCAACTTAACACTGGACTTACGGCTAGTGCTGCAGTTGAGCGCCTGGTTTCATTGGGTGGGCGTGTTTTTATGCCTATACGTTCTAGGCTAAGCAATGATCATTTTGAAATGATTGTCTTCTTACGTGCTGCCAAGTTGTGAAGTGATTAGCATTAAAATTGTGCTTTGACAATGTATTCTAAAAACTTGAGAAACTTGCACTCATTATATTTTAAATAAAAACATTTTGTTGTTCTCAAAAGTATTGGTATTGTATCAGTGTCGATTTTGGCAATACATTTTTACTTGAGTATTTGTATTGGTATTGGCGATACTATTTTTATGAAGTAGTGGTATCGGTATTGACGATACAATTTTAGAGTATCGTTAACAACCTTGAAGGCCGGCCCTGGTTTTAGAAGTCGATAAATTAGAGTAGACATGTTGTAGGAGTAAGCTAAATGGTGAGTAGACCTGTTGCAGGAGTAAACTAAATGTTTAGTGGCCCTGTTGTGGGCTAATGGTGAGTAGACCTGTTGCAGGTTAAACATTGAGTAGGCCTTTTGAATAAACTAGAAGTAGGCTAAATGTTGAGTAGACTTGATCTGTTGAGTAGACCCCTTGTAGCAGTGGGCTAAATGTTGAGTTGCCTGGTGTTAGAGTTGGCCAAAAGCTGGGTAGACCAGTCGAGTATACCTTTTAAATATACCTGTTTTAGGAGTGAGCTAAATGTTAAGTCTAGATATTATTGGCATTGAGTAAAAGTATACTTTGTATAAACCTGATGAAGATGTTTAGATTGTACAGAGCTGACGTAGACGACCAGATTTTATAGATTAGACGTAGACGTCCATGTTGTATATACTAGACGTAGACGTCCAGGTTGTATATACTAGACATAGACGTCCAGGTTGAGTAGACTAGACGCAGACGTCCAGGTTGTGTAGACTAGACGCAGACGTCCAGGTTGTGTAGACTAGACTAGACGTCTCAGTTGTGTAGAGTAGACGTAGACGACAAGGTTGTGTAGACTAGACGTAGACGTTCCGGTTGTGTAGACTAGACGTACACGCTCAGGTTGTATAAACTAGACGTAGACGTCCATGTTGTATATACTAGACGTAGACGTCTAGGTTGTATAGACTAGATGTAGACACCCATGTTGTATAAACTAGACGTAGACGTCTAGGTTGTATAGACTAGACGTAGACACCCATGTTGTATAAACTAGACGTAGACGTCCATATTGTAATGACTAGATGTAGGCGTCCACGTTGTATAGACTAGACGTACACGTTCAGGTTGTATAAACTAGACGTAGACGTCCATGTTGTATAAACTAGACGTAGACGTCCATATTGTAATGACTAGATGTAGGCGTCCACGTTGTATAGACTAGACGTAGACGTCCATGTTGTATAGACTACACGTAGACGCCCAAGTTGTATAGACTAGACGTGGACGTCCAGGTTGTATAGACTAGACTTCCAGGTTCCAGACGTACATGTTCAGGTTATATAGACTACACGTAGACGTCCAAGTTGTAGTGATAGAAGTAGACGTCCATGTTGTATAGACTAGACTTCCAGGTTGTATAGACTAGACTTAGACGTCCAGGTTGTATAGACTTAGACGTCAAGGTTGTATGGACGTAGACGTCCAGGTTGTATAGACCTAGACGTCCAGGTTGTATAGACGTAGACGTCCTTGTTCTATAGACTAGACGTAGACGTCCATGTTGTATCGACTAGACGTAGACGTCCATGTAGTAAAGGCTAGATTTCCATGTTGTATAGACTAGACCTAGTATCATGGTTCATCTTGCCCACGCTGGGTCGATCATGTGGTGTATTGCTGACTCACCTGCTGCATGCTACGAGAAAGAGAGAGAGGGGGGGGAAGAGAGAGAGAGCCTATGTCTAACACAGACTAACCACAGACAAGCATATACTACTAGAAAGCCAATGTCCGACACAGACCAAACACAGGAGTGTAGGACAAAACCCCCACGGACAAAACCCCCAGCGGACAAAAACCCCAGCGGACATAACCCCAGCGGACAAAACACCCAGCGGACAAAACACCCAGTGGGCAAAACCCCCAAAATATTAAGATTGAATATAAGTCGATATTATTAATACTTCTATATATACGAAGTTGACCATGGACTAAGGGAAATGTTTTTCGACATAACAGATATCATGTCTGTCAACACAGTATATCATTAGGCATGTTTCTATGCTGTTAACCTTAATAAAGAATTGGCTTTCGACCACTGTGGTTCTTACGTTGTTTGTTTTACCGTCTGCTATATAATGTGTGCCTGGCGCGAGAATTAAAAGGTAGAATAAAGATACGGCCAGTATTGACCTTGGGCTAAAACCTTTAAATTAGTTGTTTTTTTACCTTGTAAGATAAGATTCCTGTTGATGTAAAGTTAACAAGAGATTGCCTTTTATCACTGTGGCTCGACGGGCTAACAAATTCCCTTAAAAATACGTATTTATATATATTTATATATATATTTTCATCCAGGTATTATATATTACATTTTTTAATAAAAACGATGGCCAAAAAATAGATTTTATAACAAAAAAAGGGGAGAGGTCCAGTGGGGGTTTTGTCCGCTGGGGGTTTTGTCCGCTGGGCGTTATGTCCGCTGGGGGTTATGTCCGCTGGGGGTTATGTCCGCTGGGGGGTTTGTCCGCTGGGGGTTGTGTCCGTGGGGGTTTTGTCCGCTGGGGGTTTTGTCCGGATACCCAAACACAGACGAGCCTATACTTCTAGAAAGACAATGTCCGACACAGACCAAACACAGACGAGCCTATACTACTAGAGAGACAATGTCCGACACAGACCAAACACAGACGAGCCTATACTACTAGAGAGCCAATGTCCGACACAGACCAACCACAGACGAGCCTATACTACTAGAAAGCCAATGTCCGACACAGACCAACCACTGACGAGCCTATACTACTAGACAGCCAATGTCCGACACAGACCAACCACAGACGGGCCTATACTACTAGAGAGCCAATGTCCGACACAGACCAACCACAGGGCATGTTTTGTTTTGCCTCGTCTTGATCAGAGTCGTTGATAAATTCCAAGAATCAAATGAATACATCTAAGAATCATAGGAATGTGTATAAGGATCACCATGACAAATCCCTGCCATGTATTTGGAAAGAACAGACATTTCGCTCAGAACTAAAAAAAAAAAAGGGTGCGAACAGCAGTAGTACATGTTTTTCGAGCAACGGTTGGAAGCATTTCTCTAACAATTGTCCACAAGTCGAGATGAAATAGTCCCAGTAAATGTGTACATCAGACAAGAAACATGAGCGATAACACACAAAAAGGGCCCAATCATATGATGTCTGTACTTGGAACGGGCCATCAGTTGTCTTTTTACCCTGGGTTTGTGAGTGACACACCGGTAGAGGTGCTACGGGACACTGGGGAGAACAGGTCGCTGAGTGCCATTTGACGGTTAGAACCAGTGGCGTAGGAAGGGAACAACAGGTCGCTGAGTGCCATTTGACGGTTAGAACTAGTGGCGTAGGAAGGGGAACAACAGGTCGCTGAGTGCCATTTGACGGTTAGAACCTGTGGCGTAGGAAGGGGAACAACAGGTCGCTGAGTGCCATTTGACGGTTAGAACCAGTGGCGTAGGAAGGGGAACAACAGGTCGCTGAGTGCCATTTGACGGTTAGAACCTGTGGCGTAGGAAGGGGAACAACAGGTTATGAGTGCCATTTGACGGTTAGAACTAGTGGCGTAGGAAGGGAAACAACAGGTCGCTGAGTGCCATTTGACGGTTAGAACTAGTGGCGTAGGAAGGGGAACAACAGGTCGCTGAGTGCCATTTGACGGTTAGAACCAGTGGCGTAGGAAGGGAACAACAGGTCGCTGAGTGCCATTTGACGGTTAGAACTAGTGGCGTAGGAAGGGAACAACAGGTCGCTGAGTGCCATTTGACGGTTAGAACTAGTGGCGTAGGAAGGGGAACAACAGGTTGAACGGCGTCACAGGGCGCCGAGCTAGGAAGAGACACCGAAAGACCGCCGTTAAATGTATTTGTAATTTTCAAACTGGGCAGGAGGATTTAAAAAAAAAGGTAACACGTACAGCGCGCAACAAAAGCTAGCTAAGGCTATGGATAGAACACTTGAGTTACCCCTCGCCATGACTGATTTAAGCAGTCCATTTTACTTATGGTGGTCGAGGCATTGCTGATGAAAAATTGAGTCATCAAATTATGAACTCCACCTAATCGCTCAGCATTTTATTCAGTTATGGAAGTGTTCTGGTACTGAAGAAATGTTATAGTACTGCGGAAATGTTATGGTTATATTATGGTACCGAGTTAATGTTCTAGTACTAAATAAATGTTGTCATCCTACTGAGAAAATGTTTACGTATATAGAGAATGTTGTCACCGTACTGAGAAAAATATTAATGTTACAGTATATAGAGAATGTTGTCACCGTACTGATGTTATGTTGTTTCAGTAATGAGAAATGTCCCAGAACTGAGTAAATATTCTAATACTGTTGAAATGTTGCATTTATGGGAAAAAATATTATGATACTGGAACTATACATTATCAGAATATTTTATAAAAACTAGTGCTCCAGTACTTAGGAAATGTTCTAGTAATCAGAAAATGTTCTAGTAGCTTACTGAATAAATGCTGTAGTGTGGTACTGAGGAAATGTTACTGCACTGAGGATATTTTTTTATATGCGGGGAAATGTTCTTCCAGTACTAAGAAGTTCTAGTACTGATAAAATGTTCTTGAACTGGGGAAAAAATGTTTTCAACATTCACAACACAACAGCAGACAGCTGAATAAATGTTTCAACATTCATAACACAACAGTAGACAGCTGAAAAAATATTTTCAACATTCATAACACAACAGTAGACAACTGTATAAATATTTTTGTTTATTTACTATGAAGAGTATAAATACAAAAACAAAAATTAAATAGTTGTTACTTAAATAGTTTTGAAAACACTTTCTACATTTTCCTTTATACATATATCATCTAATTAACTCGATCCTTGTAAAACAATTATCACAACAAATATTAATAAAAGCTGTATCAGCGATAAGGTTATAAGGAGTCATAATTTTTTAAAAACCATATCCTTGAAACAGTTGTTAATTAAATAATTATTCCCCTCCCCAAACATAAATTACTGAGAGTTAACTATCCAATGCATTGAACAAAACCTGTGTCAAATATCTCATTAAAATTTCACCCTCTTTCATTAAATAGCTGAGTTTATCTATTACAGACAGGTTATTAGCATAGGAATGGTGAAGTTAGACAATAATTTATAATTAAAACAATATTTACTCGATGTCACCACCTTTAAACCTTGGGGGAAAAAAAAAACATTAACCAAACTGACTGATGTTTTTATGTTGCATTGCTTCTTTTACAACCACTCATTGCTCAAACATGGATGACGGAAGTAATTAGACTATATTTGCTGTACACTACTGGCACACAAACTTAGTCCTCTAGGGATAAATCATTTAACTCCTGTAGGTCAGGCTATAAAAATTGAGATGATGAAAGAATAATATAATTAACTCACTTTATCAATACATTTATATGTTCTTTCCATATACATATATTACCATTTTAGCGAAAAGGTTTTATTAAAAAAAAGGGCTTCTTATTTGCAGCAAAATGTATAATTAAAAATACATTTTTAATTGAACTGGCCCAATTTTAGATAATCATATCACTGACACGTTTTTAGAGAAAATATGACCAGTTATAACCCTATTGCAGATACCTTTATTAGAAGAAATATGATGCAAAAATAAATGTATGGCCAATATATATATATATATTTGTATAATGATATATTTAAAACACAAGATAAAATTATACACCAGTAAATGTAATCACATACAAAAAAAGAGGCAGCAATAAAGACTACCATAAGGAGAACATGATTTTATTATGGATTGACAAAATTTGTTTAAAAAGGCAAAAAAAAATATTTTTTCCCCCGGTTTACATTAGTTTACTCTGTGTTGTCATCTGACATTACAATTTAGTTTACTCTGTGTTGTCATCTGACATTAAAATTTGTCAGCTTAACAAATGACACCATTTGTCATAAAGTTACATCTTTTTTAAAATGTCCTCCTCAGTCATTGACTGGTGAATCATCAAAAATATGTTATCATTACAAGGGATATTTTCTTAAAATACAACGTCACTTGTCGTAACCAATAACACTAATCATTAGACACAACTGCCAAATGTACTGATTGATTAATAAGGTCAACTGTTTCAGGGGGATTATTATCTTTTTGATGAATTCAGTTGCGTAGTTTCAGTCTAAAAAGCTTCAACACAATAGACGACATTAAATGCATAATAAGTTTAAAGCTTCTACATAACGAAATGAGTTCTAAAGTAACAAATGTCATTTTTCAATCCATAAGATTCATAGCAAAATCAAAATGCACTCTAAAGTAATAACTAGTACAATAACAGTTGTAAAACTTTATAACAGATTTAATAATGATGACAAGTGAGGATTTTTTTTTTTTTGTATTTATTTCAATGATATTTCAGAAACAAAAAAAATAAAGATAACATACACTTAAAATTATGAAATAATTACATGTACAGTGTTTCTCAAATAATTTTTTGTGAATTCACAATCAACACAATATCATACTCACAATCAACACAATATCATACTCACAATCAACACAATATCATACCAATTTATGAAGAAATGTTACTAAAAAATAAAATCAAAATATAAATTTTAAAAAAGGAAATGAATGAAAAAATATAACAGAGAAAAGGGATAACCATTATAAAAAAATAAATGGAACATATTGAATATCTGCTTTATGTTATAAGCATTCAACTAATTTTGTTGTGACATAATAGACATGACAAATTTGACCAACTTTAAGAAAACAATACATGACTAATTTAATCAACTCATCAAAGAGAGCAGTACATGACTAATTCAATCAACTCATTTAAGGAAGCAATACATGACTAATTTAATCAATTCATCTAAGAGAACCCAATACATGACTAATTCAATCGACTCGTCTAAGAGAGCAATACATGACTAATTCAATCGACTCATCTAAGAGAGCAATACACTGACTAATTCAATCAACTCATTAAAAAGAAGCAATACATGACTAATTCAATCAACTCATCTAAGAGAGCATTTTATCGATAATTCAATCGACTCATCTAAGAGAGCAATACATGACTAATTCAATTGACTCATCTAAGAGAGCAATATCCTAATAAATTCTAAAAAACTCATCAGGAGATCACAACATGATTCCAGCTGGTCCCTAGCTCCAGAGTGCTACAAGTCACAGGATACATTTTATCTACAGTCTGGCATTTGTTCAAAGCCAAGCTCAATGCGCTGATCGTCCTTGCCAACTCGTCTTCATTCAGACCAAGATTTCTCAAGCCCTGCAGAGTATTTTCAAATTTCTGGGAGCTCACTGATAAAGGAAACTGGAAATCTACTTCTTCCCAGACCAACTCAAAAATTGAAAACACCACAAGCAGAGTGGCCAGATAACTTTTAATGGTATTTTCAGTTGTTTGCCCTGTTGAAAGAATCGGATAACAAAAAAAGTTGAATTTTAAGCGGCACCCTAATAAAACTTTTTTTTTCCTTCAGTAATAAAATACTACTATTTCTGTTATTTTAAAATAAAACTAAAATACACAGATTCAGATAACTGTAGAAACAAGGCCAACTTTGCAGAATTAATCTTTATAATAATTACTTAATTTTGTATAAGATCAAATAAAGTTTTCTTAATTATTTAATATGTCACAGGGAATTCCACTTAGACAGAGCACCACGTGGATTTAATATTGAAAGGAAGTTTAAGAAAATGTTGGGCATAAACTATTGGATTAAAAAGGAAGACAAATTATCATTCCCCTAATTATGGTTTAGTATATATATTGTGATTATATTGTGATAAAATACATAAAGAGCTTATGATCCCTATAGTGTGTTTTGAAACAATTGTGGGGCAGGGTAACCCATCTTTTTTTGTTATATAATAAAAAAATTTAATTCACATAATATATTAATTGAAATAAGGTTTATTAGCAATTTCAACTTTATAACATTATCTTTTTGTTAAATTATTAAAATTATCAAAGTCAAAGTCTTTGTGAGCTTTAACCTCTGACTAAAGGTATGTCTTTAATTTTATCATCAAGTAGCAGCAGGCAAACATTAATGGATTCATGGGCAACATGTACATAGCACCTTTGTGAACAGGGAGTGTTTGCAGAAGTCTGCCAGGTAATGATTATACTGGGGGGGAGGTCATAATCATACTAAAAAGCCTTACAAAATAAGCAAATAGGCCCCATGAAGAGGAAATTCTAATGATTTTAATTCCAAACAGTGTCCAGGGAAGGGACTAAATATGAGTTGGGATTTATTACTGAATATGTCTGTGCAAACAGACTCCCTAAGGAACATGAGGGTCATTGCGGGTTGGTGGAGTAGACTTCATCCTTTTCCGTAGACACTGCATTTAAAGGGATTGTGCAAACATTGTGTAAAAGAAACATGTATTTGTATATTTAAAAATCCTTACCAAGTGACTTAAGTCCACTATTTTCAAGAATGTTCAGACACTTTTCACTGTTTATCCCAATCAGTTCATCAAGATCTTTTCCGAATTCCCAGCTGCCATCCTAAATAAGCAGAAAATTTCAAATAAAGACTGTATGGTTAAAAAAAAAAGATAGAAAGTATTCAAGCAAGTACATTATGTACATGTTTTTTTAAGCAGGTCAGTAACAGTCTATAGAATGATGCAATTTAAGAGGCCGCCAACTTTACATTTTACAGTCTATAGAATGAGGCAATTTAAGAGGCTGCCAACTTTACATTTTACAGTCAACTTTTCTTAAATACATATTTACCTGTGGCTGGATTCATTTTTTTTTTAATTTCTTTTGAATTAGTTTATTTTCTTGTTTAAACTTCTGAAGCTCAAAGATTATTATGTCCTTTAAAATACTAGACTAGGAATATTCAATGATCAATCTGAAAATGATCAATCTAGAAAACTAGGCTAGGAATATTCAAAACATTTGTATATTCAGTGTTCTTTTGTTTATTTTGTTTACTGAACTAAACATGACAAAAAAAAAGAAATAAGACTAGAATAATTTTTGATTTAAATAGTAAATGATTCATCAGCTGGTGTACTTCAACAAAAACTTTTTACAATGTTTAACTGTGACCAGATTTTTCTAAGGTCAACCTGGGATGGAGGTAGGGGTATGATACCTCTCCCACCTTCTGTGGATCTAAACAGGAGAGGGATAAATTAAATTTTGACTGAAAGCCCTTTCCTAACAGAGGATGATTTCATTCTTTAGTATTAAATTATAAGCTATAACAGGTGTACCCTTGCATAATGTCAATGATAGACTCATTCCAATTTTTTGTTTAACAAAAATACTAAAAAAAAGCAGCACCAGTAAGATGAGTGAATTAAAGAAATGAAACGATTATAGAAAAAAAACTGGCTCATTAGAGGCTGCACAAAACTTAAGAGAGAGCCACACATGGCTCTAAAAACTGTATTGGGCAGCCATTGTATTATAGTGTATGGGTGTAAGTAAAAGTAATACAAGTTTGGGCAGCCATTGTATTATAGTGTAGGCTATGGGTGTAAGTAAAAGTAATATAAGTGAGGGCAGCCATTGTATTATAGTGTAGGGGTGTAAGTAAAAGTAATATAAGTGAGGGCAGCCATTGTATTATAGTGTAGGGGTGTAAGTAAAAGTAATATAAGTGAGGGCAGCCATTGTATTATAGTGTAGGCTATGGGTGTAAGTAAAAGTAATATAAGTGTGGGCAGCCTTTGTATTATAGTGTAGGGGTGTAAGTAAAAGTAATACAAGTGTGGGCAGCCATTGTATTATAGTGTAGGGGTGTAAGTAAAGATAACATAAGTGTGGGCAGCCATTGTATTATAGTGTATGCTATGGGTGTAAGTAAAAGTAATATAAGTGAGGGCAGCCATTGTATCATAGTGTAGGGGTGTAAGTAAAAGTAATATAAGTGTGGGCAGCCATTGTATAATAGTGTAGGCTATGGGTGTAAGTAAAAGTAATTTAAGTGTGGGCAGCCATTGTATAATAGTGTAGGCTATGGGTGTAAGTAAAAATAATATAAGTGAGGGCAGCCATTGTATTATAGTGTAGGGGTGTAAGTAAAAGTAATATAAGTGAGGGCAGCCATTGTATTATAGTGTAGGGGTGTAAGTAAAAGTAATATAAGTGAGGGCAGCCATTGTATTATAGTGTAGGCTATGGGTGTAAGTAAAAGTAATATAAGTGTGGGCAGCCTTTGTATTATAGTGTAGGGGTGTAAGTAAAAGTAATACAAGTGTGGGCAGCCATTGTATTATAGTGTAGGGGTGTAAGTAAAGATAACATAAGTGTGGGCAGCCATTGTATTATAGTGTATGCTATGGGTGTAAGTAAAAGTAATATAAGTGAGGGCAGCCATTGTATCATAGTGTAGGGGTGTAAGTAAAAGTAATATAAGTGTGGGCAGCCATTGTATAATAGTGTAGGCTATGGGTGTAAGTAAAAGTAATTTAAGTGTGGGCAGCCATTGTATAATAGTGTAGGCTATGGGTGTAAGTAAAAGTAATATAAGTGGAGGGCAGCCATTGTATAATAGTGTAGGCTATGGGTGTAAGTAAAAGTAATATAAGTGAGGGCAGCCATTGTATTATAGCGTAGGCTATGGGTGTAAGTAAAAGTAATATAAGTGAGGGCAGCCATTGTATTATAGTGTAGGCTATGGGTGTAAGTAAAAGTAATATAAGTGAGGGCAGCCATTGTATTATAGTGTAGGGGTGTAAGTAAAAGTAATATAAGTGAGGGCAGCCATTGTATTATAGTGTAGGCTATGGGTGTAAGTAAAAGTAATATAAGTGTGGGCAGCCTTTGTATTATAGTGTAGGGGTGTAAGTAAAAGTAATACAAGTGTGGGCAGCCATTGTATTATAGTGTAGGGGTGTAAGTAAAGATAACATAAGTGTGGGCAGCCATTGTATTATAGTGTATGCTATGGGTGTAAGTAAAAGTAATATAAGTGAGGGCAGCCATTGTATCATAGTGTAGGGGTGTAAGTAAAAGTAATATAAGTGAGGGCAGCCATTGTATAATAGTGTAGGCTATGGGTGTGAGTAAAAGTAATATAAGTGAGGGCAGCCATTGTATAATAGTGTAGGCTATGGGTGTAAGTAAAAGTAATATAAGTGAGGGCAGCCATTGTATAATAGTGTAGGCTATGGGTGTAAGTAAAAAGTAATATAAGTGAGGGCAGCCATTGTATAATAGTGTAGGCTATGGGTGTAAGTAAAAGTAATATAAGTGTGGGCAGCCATTGTATAATAGTGTAGGCTATGGGTGTAAGTAAAAGTAATATAAGTGAGGGCAGCCATTGTATAATAGTGTAGGCTATGGGTGTAAGTAAAAGTAATATAAGTGAGGGCAGCCATTGTATAATAGTGTAGGCTATGGGTGTAAGTAAAAGTAATATAAGTGAGGGCAGCCATTGTATAATAGTGTAGGCTATGGGTGTAAGTAAAAGTAATATAAGTGAGGGCAGCCATTGTATTATAGTGTAGGCTATGGGTGTAAGTAAAAGTAATATAAGTGAGGGCAGCCATTGTATTATAGTGTAGGGGTGTAAGTAAAAGTAATATAAGTGAGGGCAGCCATTGTATTATAGTGTAGGCTATGGGTGTAAGTAAAAGTAATATAAGTGTGGGCAGCCTTTGTATTATAGTGTAGGGGTGTAAGTAAAAGTAATACAAGTGTGGGCAGCCATTGTATTATAGTGTAGGGGTGTAAGTAAAGATAACATAAGTGTGGGCAGCCATTGTATTATAGTGTATGCTATGGGTGTAAGTAAAAGTAATATAAGTGAGGGCAGCCATTGTATCATAGTGTAGGGGTGTAAGTAAAAGTAATATAAGTGTGGGCAGCCATTGTATAATAGTGTAGGCTATGGGTGTAAGTAAAAGTAATATAAGTGAGGGCAGCCATTGTATAATAGTGTAGGCTATGGGTGTAAGTAAAAGTAATATAAGTGAGGGCAGCCATTGTATAATAGTGTAGGCTATGGGTGTAAGTAAAAGTAATATAAGTGAGGGCAGCCATTGTATAATAGTGTAGGCTATGGGTGTAAGTAAAAGTAATATAAGTGTGGGCAGCCATTGTATAATAGTGTAGGCTATGGGTGTAAGTAAAAGTAATTTAAGTGTGGGCAGCCATTGTATAATAGTGTAGGCTATGGGTGTGAGTAAAAGTAATATAAGTGAGGGCAGCCATTGTATAATAGTGTAGGCTATGGGTGTAAGTAAAAGTAATATAAGTGAGGGCAGCCATTGTATAATAGTGTAGGCTATGGGTGTAAGTAAAAGTAATATAAGTGAGGGCAGCCACTGTATAATAGTGTAGGCTATGGGTGTAAGTAAAAGTAATATAAGTGAGGGCAGCCATTGTATTATAGTGTAGGGGTGTAAGTAAAAGTAATATAAGTGAGGGCAGCCATTGTATTATAGTGTAGGGGTGTAAGTAAAAGTAATATAAGTGAGGGCAGCCATTGTATTATAGTGTAGGCTATGGGTGTAAGTAAAAGTAATATAAGTGTGGGCAGCCTTTGTATTATAGTGTAGGGGTGTAAGTAAAAGTAATATAAGTGTGGGCAGCCATTGTATAATAGTGTAGGCTATGGGTGTAAGTAAAAGTAATATAAGTGAGGGCAGCCATTGTATAATAGTGTAGGCTATGGGTGTAAGTAAAAGTAATATAAGTGAGGGCAGCCATTGTATAATAGTGTAGGCTATGGGTGTAAGTAAAAGTAATATAAGTGAGGGCAGCCATTGTATAATAGTGTAGGCTATGGGTGTAAGTAAAAGTAATATAAGTGAGGGCAGCCATTGTATAATAGTGTAGGCTATGGGTGTAAGTAAAAGTAATTTAAGTGTGGGCAGCCATTGTATAATAGTGTAGGCTATGGGTGTGAGTAAAAGTAATATAAGTGAGGGCAGCCATTGTATAATAGTGTAGGCTATGGGTGTAAGTAAAAGTAATATAAGTGAGGGCAGCCATTGTATAATAGTGTAGGCTATGGGTGTAAGTAAAAGTAATATAAGTGAGGGCAGCCATTGTATAATAGTGTAGGCTATGGGTGTAAGTAAAACTGGTTACAGTACTAAATCATTAAAGTGTTGAAACTTCGAGTTAAAAATAAAACTATTTTTTTAAGCACAATCGAATTATGAAATTCAACATTAAAAAAAATTTGTAATGGGCAAAACGTATCATTTTGAATCAGAATGGGTGTAGGAAAATGTACACAATTCCTCAGAATATGGAATGGGCTGGGATATTTACATAATATTCTATGATTATCCCTGAGCATTCCAGGATACTAAGATGTGTGATGCTAAACTGGGACGCGTCCCAAAAGTAAACTGGGAAACCTAGTCACCAATGGGTAAGGTAAAATGTATAAGGATGAATAGTGCTACACTTGCCTATATAAGGTGAAAAAATACTTTATTTCATTGTTTTTATTTTACTTTTTTTTTTACAAAGTTTCCCTAAATTTTTGTAAATGCACTGACATGATTTATTTTGATTTAATTGTTAGGACCATAAAGGATTAGAAATTTAAACTATCATAGAAAATTTTGGTTTTTAGCAGCATCAAATCTATAAGAATTAGCTGTTTTTTTTGTTAAATAAAGATTTCTTTTGTTATATTGATTTATCTCTCAGTTATTTTATCTGATGGCTAAGATAGGGTTAGGTAACTGGACTGTACATTTATTAATAATTATGTTTTATGAATTATGTATTAATAATTACCATTTTCTGATTGTCCAATAATTTTTCCAAGTTGTTCAAGCTCAGTTTTGTAGATCTACATCTGACATTGGTAATTTGAGAACCAATACCAAAGTCAAACAGAGGTTGACTTGTGGATTTAACTTCAGGACCATCTCGAGACATAACCCTCATGTTTATTTCATTGTAAAAATTACTATCCTCTTCAGATTCACAAAAGTCTTCACTTAGCTGTGATGTTGAGCAACAATAACTCACAGTATCTTCCGTTGATAGAAAACCAAAGTTCATAGATGAAGATAGTGGCTGAGGTGCAGAGCCAAACAGCTCAGATGAAGGTGGTGGTGGTGGAGGTGCAGAGCCAAACAGCCTAGATGGAGGTGGTGGTGGTGGTACAGAGCCAAACAGCCCAGATGAAGGTGGTGGTGGTGGAGGTACAGAGCCAAACAGCCTAGATGGAGGTGGTGGTGGAGGTACAGAGCCAAACAGCACAGATGAAGGTGGTGGTGGTACAGAGCCTAACAGCCCAGATGAAGGCGGTGGAACAAATGCACAGACAGGACGCCTTGATGGAATTGGTGGAGGTACATAGCCATATGACACAGATGAAGGTAGTAGAAGAGTTGCAGAATCAAAATGCCTCGATGGAAGTGGTGGCAGAGGTATAAAACCAGACAGCATAGTTGTAGGTTGCGTCTGAATTGCAGAACCAAACTGCCCAGATAGTGACAGTGTCCAAGATGGACAACCAGGAGGAGGCACTGAACCCAACAGCTGAGTTGAAGGTGTAAAATAACTTGATGAATAATAAGTATCTGATTTTGGTGTTGGTCTAGAGTCACATGACACACTGTCAGTGTTGGATATGGGTGGTGGAGCAGGACCAGACCCCTTAATTAAAGGTGCTGATGGAGGAGATGCAGAGCGATCTGAAAGGTCTTTTGTTGATGCAGAATCAAATAGCCTTGTTGGAGCTTTAATAAATCTTACAGAGGAAGAATTTCGTCTTTTTGAACGTGTCTGTGCTGATTGCAGTGAGTTACTAGCTAGAGATATCTGATGTTCACTGTACAAAGATCGAGTTGAAGATAAAGGTTGAGAAAAGCCCTGTGAACCAGTCAACTCTATCTGCATTTCTTTATCTGGCACATCTTTTGCAGAACGTGTTTGTTGTGGTCGTGATGCAGCACCCAATGTTCGAGCTCTAAATATCCCTTTTGTTTGTTTTTCTGTGTGCAAAGTCTGAGGCTGTGATTTTAGCAACGGTGGCAGAAAAGAATCTGTAAGATTAGTTTTAGGCATCTCCTCAAATAATGTTTCTTCCATATCATCATCATCATCATCTAAGCAATAGAGTTGGTAAGATTGTGAATGTTTAACTCCAACAGCTTTCTTTGTTTCCATCCATGCATCATTATATTTTGAAGGCTCCAAACTTCCAGTGGTTTCTGAGAGCTCTTCTTTCTCCCAACTTAAGGGCCTACCCGGGTCAAAATGAAAATATTGTTATTAAAGTTTAAGACATTTTAATATCATAGTAATAATATAGTATGTTTAAAAATATTTTTTTATGGAATGTCCAAGTACTTTTTTGATAATATAATAAATACATGTATTGTTTTTTTTAATTTAGTAAGGTGAAAATAAGAAAAAAATGCTAATTGAAAAATTTTAAAAATGGACTTAAAATTTCTTTAAAAGCTTCTGTCATTCTATAAATACACCTCTTCTAAATATAAATTAGAAGTTTTATCAAAATCTGACAGGTGGTTTGTGGGATTCTCTTTCCGCAGTGAAGCGAAATGTCAAAAAAATATGAAAAAAAAAAATAACTTTAAGTTTTTAAATTATTGAAGTTTTTGAATGAGTAAACATTCTGAAAATACAATTTAAGTGATCTAAATAATTTTTTTTCTTGCAATACATTTAATTCTAAGTTATTTTTGGTATGTTATAGTATCTAAAAATGTAAATAAATTTGTATTCTTTTAGTAAAAGTGCAAAAATTTTTTTTCCCCTACCTGTAGCCCATTGAAGAGACTGACATTTCTTTTACAGCCGCACACTTAGGCTGTTCCAGAATTGATGGAGTCGCCGACGACATAGATAAAATTCCTGCTTGGTAAAATGAAAACATTACCAGATTATCTCTACCAGGTTAAAAAACAAACTTTGAACGGTAGATTAAAAACTTCAGACCAGTGTCCACAAAATAAAAAGAAGTACTCTGACTGTTCCTTTATTTTTATATTAACCTTTGCCCTATTGTACTAATACACGTCACATGATCTTCCTATCCTTAGTCAGATAAACATCAGCACCTAGCCCTGTGCAGTTCATCATTTACCAAGATGCTCATTAATCCAATGAAGGTGCCCATGGTACCACATTATATTTTTGTGTTGATCAGCAAAATATGTTGTTTTTTTTTTTTTTACTGATTACAATGAAATACTCTTAAAATGAAATTACCCAAGTGATTAACAATTTTTTGCAAAACAATGTCAGAGCCAAAAAGCTATAGGCCTCTAATCATAGTACAAGGGCATTAAAATATTAAATGATGATATACTAATATCCACCCATCTAATCTTTTAAAGAAAGATTTACTTTTCATAAACAAGGCTGTGGGGGAAAAAAACAAAAAAAAAAGCAATACAAATGGATAAAAGCAAAAACTTTTAATTTGTATGATTTTAATCTTTCTAATAGAATAAGGTTATTTAGCATTCTTCAATTAAAGAAGGTTAAAGATAATTCCTTAGATCTTACAGATATTTATAGAGATTCTATTGACTAAAAAAAAATAATGAGGGCCAAAATGGATATTATCATTTGTTTCATTTATTAATCTTGTAGTTTGTCAATACATGTAATATAAACTAATAAAATTAATTTGTATGGCAACAAAAGACTGAATTAACTGAAGTTTCATTTTTCTTTGTGTTTACGTTAAAAGAATTGCATTTGTTGGTAAATTTTATATCAAATATTTAAAATAGCACACAGGACAAAAAAAATTAGCAATCTGCACAATATCAGACTAGAACATTCAAAAACAGCTCATTTTCTTATTGAAATTTCACATTGATTGAACCCAGAGAGGTTGGTGATAACTGATGTCAAATTTCACAAACACAAAGCATTCCAGTCAGAGCTAATTATAAAATATAGTAAGAGCCTATAAAAAGTTGTTAAATGTAATACACACATACATTTCTCAGACCTAAAAACTTTAGCGATCATAAGTCCTTTCTCTGCTGCTTATTCATTAAAAAAAATCACTAACAAGATTGAATGTTGAGGTTGAGGAATGTGACATAAATATGGATGAGTTGAGAGGAGTGTGGCAGGCAAGAGCACTACATGGGTGAGCCAAAAGAGAGAAAAACTCACAAGTGTCCAAGTTCATGGTTAACATCAAAGCTGACACAACATGTAAATATTTATGAATGGAATAAGATTGAAGGAGTCATGCCGCATCAGATCACTGCTATCCACAGAGCATCAGATACTTGCCATCCCTGCAGCTTTATATCCTTGCCACACACGCATCTTCCAAAACTTGCCATCCATGCGACACAGGAAATAAGATGAATTACACAAAAATTGCAAGGGATGTGACAACCATTACCAGACAGCAAATTTGGAATCCCTTCTTGTGGGTTCATCATATGTGACCTATGACCTATGAGAAGAGCCAGGTAGCTGACTTTCTAGTTAGATATCAAATTGTTGGAGATTTAGTTTTGACACTAAATGTTATGTGATTTTTTTAACCTGTAAAGTCACCTACAGATAGAGTGATAGAAGTAAGAGTATATAAGCCATAATTTTATTTACTTGCCAGAATAGTTGAGATGGAGCCAGATACATAAACAGTGAGCTAATGTAATCATAGAGATTGGTTTTATGCTACAAGTGGGGGGGAGAGTGCCATAGCTGAGGATTTTGAGTGTACATTTCAGTACCAGTATATAAAGTAGACTACATGGTTGCTCAATAAACTCGTTGGAAATACTCAGTTGTGTTTTTACTTATAGTGAAACTAGAGAGTGAGATGTGTAAAAAAAAAAGAATATTGTTGTATACAACTTCACCTCACTCAAACCTCTTAGACAGAGATCATTACCCTCACACCAACAAACGAACAGCTGTTCATTTGGGGGATAGCATAGCAATCTGTTTAAAACATGGAAAATACATTCTGAAGGAGAAATAGGACACTGATACTTAGAACTGCACCAATGTAAACACTCTGATACTTAGAACTGCGCCAATGTAAACACTGGTACTTAGAACTGCACCATTGTAAACACTGATACTTAGAACTGCGCCAATGTAAACACTGGTACTTAGAACTGCACCAATGTAAACACTGATACTTAAAACTGCACCAATGTAAACACTGATACTTAGAACTGCACCAATGTAAACACTCTGGTACTTAGAACTGCACCAATGTAAACACTGATACTTAGAACTGCACCAATGTAAACACTCTGGTACTTAGAACTGCACCAATGTAAACCCTGATACTTAGAACTGCACCAATGTAAGCACTGATACTTAGAACTGCACCAATGTAAACACTGATACTTAGAACTGCACCAATGTAAACACTGATACTTAGAACTGCACCAATGTAAACACTCTGGTACTTTGAACTGCACCAATGTAAACACTCTGATACTTAGAACTGCACCAATGTAAACACTCTGATACTTTGAACTGTGCCAATGTAAACACTCTGGTACTTTGAACTGTGCCAATGTAAACACTGATACTTAGAACTGCACCAATGTAAACACTGATACTTTGAACTGCACCAATGTAAACACTCTGGTACTTTGAACTGCACCAATGTAAACACTCTGATACTTAGAACTGCACCAATGTAAACACTCTGATACTTAGAACTGCACCAATGTAAACACTGATACTTTGAACTGCACCAATGTAAACACTGATACTTAGAACTGCACCAATGTAAACACTGATACTTAGAACTGCACCAATGTAAACACTGATACTTAGAACTGCACCAATGTAAACACTGATACTTAGAACTGTACCAATGTAAACACTCTGGTACTTAGAACTGCACCAATGTAAACACTGATACTTAGAACTGCGCCAATGTAAACACTGATGCTTAGAACTGCACCAATGTAAACACTCTGGTACTTAGAACTGCACCAATGTAAACACTGATACTTAGAACTGCACCAATGTAAACACTGATACTTAGAACTGCACCAATGTAAACACTCTGGTACTTAGAACTGCACCAATGTAAACACTGATACTTAGAACTGCACCAATGTAAACACTCTGGTACTTAGAACTGCACCAATGTAAACACTGATACTTAGAACTGCACCAATGTAAACACTCTGGTACTTAGAACTGCACCAATGTAAACACTGATACTTAGAACTGCACCAATGTAAACACTCTGGTACTTAGAACTGCACCAATGTAAACACTGATACTTAGAACTGCACCAATGTAAACACTGATACTTTGAACTGCGCCAATGTAAACACTGATACTTAGAACTGCACCAATGTAAACACTGATACTTAGAACTGAACCAATGTAAACACTGATACTTAGAACTGCGCCAATGTAAACACTCTGGTACTTTGAACTGCGCCAATGTAAACACTGATACTTAGAACTGCGCCAATGTAAACACTCTGGTACTTTGAACTGGCCAATGCTCCACATCTCTACCATACCATGTAAAATTAGCTGCATGGTTGGTTTCTAAGAGTTTGTGATTTCAGTGAACTGGCCCAACCAAGATGGCACTTTATTCGATGTTTGAATTAAGGTCAGCCATCTGGTGTCGGGTCCTTAAAAACCATATCTGGTATCTCTGAATTGGTGTGTCACAGCACTCTATACTTAGACATGATGGCACTTATCAGAGAGGTCACATACACAAAAGCTGGCTTCAAAAAACAAATGTACAGATGAAACTATACCAGACTTGTTATCACTGCCCTTAGCATAGACTGAAAATGAGAGATCAGTTGGCTGTAATGTCCCTGAACTCCCGCTATTGATTTGGCAGTTAAAGAGATCATGTAATCATTAATTCAGTAATGAAACATTAAACTCTACACAAATTAGATTAAATACAATACCTATGTCCAAATCCTCCTCTCTTGTATCTTCTCTTATCAATTTTGTGGCTCTCATATTAGCGCTACCTTGAGTAAAAATAAAGAAAGTATTTAAAACTTAATCTTAAAGGGAAAAGACAGATTAGTTCAGAAGTTATTAGTGACTGTATTAGTTTTGCATCAACCATCCCAGCATGATGGGAAGGTCCATGAAATATTTCAGAATGGTAAGGAAATATCCCATCCAGTCCTGTTTTCTGATGAACTGAGTACATTTTTCTACACTCATTCTAATTCCATTTTGTTCATTATGATGCATGGAGGCTGTCATGGTATAGTTATGAGTACTACGCACACAGGTGTGTGTGTATCTTTGGAGCTTGGCCAACCAGGTCAACATGTGGTCACGGGGTCAAGATTCGAGAGAGATGTTTATAGAAAATAAATATGTTGTTTATTTGTAAATTGTATTGACTAAATGAGTGAGACAGAGCGATGTGGAATGTTCGAGTTGGATGGAAGGAAATTATATAAAGACGATGTTCAGTTGAGTAAAGGGGGAATTGGGAGAATTGAGTCAATCGAGTCAGTGAAGTTATTTGAGTTCAGAAGTTCAGTTGAGTAAAGAGAGAGTATTCGAGTACATATCAGAAGTTTTAGTTGATCAGTTAAGTTCATTGTTAACAAGTATTATTCATTGGATTTATTCTGTTTATATGTTATTGTGTCGTCAATAAATCGTATGAACCATGGACATGAATTGAGTTCTCATTATTAAACCAATTCATACAAGAACATCATTTACATGGTGGCCAGCAACGTAGTGAATCCGCCTCCGAGGACACATTGAGTTGAATAATAATATCATTCGTTGATTCGTCGCTGGACAGTAAATTGGCCTGAATAGAATATACGCACTTAACGTGTGCAGTCAAGTGGAACATTTTTGTAAACAATTCTTACGAAGCAGGTCAGAAATTTCATGAACTTTCAAGTTTATTTATAACTTTGCTGGACTGGACTATTTATAGAACAGCAACTGTAGTAAACTGTTTTATTCGAATTTATTCGAGAACAAAGGAGAAGGTCAAGTAAACAAGGGACATAATTAGTATTAACTTGAGATAATTTAATTGAATTGAAAATCTTTGTGTATAATTCCAGTGTACTAATTTTTCTTTTATTCATGTTACATGTATTTTTCAAATGAATATTAGACTAGCTAATTTCATTTGCTATTAGGAATTAATTTATTGTCTTTTTGGAGTTATATATACATTTTTGTATTTTTGAGTGAATTTAAGGCTCCACTTAGACACTAGATTTAAATATTTGTTTAGTGGTATATGTCTAGTTTGTTTATACATTTGTTTATTAATATTTGTATTCCTCTTGTAACATTCTTTTATCTTATCCTAGATAATTTCATGGTTCATTGTTTATGTTGTTATTTTGATGTCATTATTATAATATTTTTTATATAGATTTGATAATATTAATATTTTAGTTCGTGCATTGGATTGATTGCTACACACTTGAAATTACTGAAAAACAGAATATATAAAATGGCATATATTGAATCTTTGGAAGATAGTACTGAAAGATGGTTATGGTATGCTGATATGCTACGTCTGAAAGGAAGAGAACTGTCACACTTTATGAAGGAAAGAGAAAAATATTATGAATTACACAAAACTAGATATTCAGGAACTATATCGGGCATTAACAAATTTGATGGAAGAACATTTGACATTGATGAATATTTTATAGATTTTGAAGGATTTTGTGATCTTAATAATATACAACGTAGTAAATGGACAACTCAACTATTTGAATCTTGTGAATGTGAAGCAAAAGAAGCTCTACTCACTATACCTAACTATGATGATCTTACATATTGCCAAGTCCAGTTGAAACTGTGCAGATATTTCTATAAAAGTAAAAGAGCTCGAGAACTTGAATGTGATGAACATAAATTAGATTCTTGGGATGTAGCTTGTTTAAAAGGACGACTAATTGGTTTACAATATGGAAAACTAGCAGAATTTATTTTAAAAGAAATTGGAGTAGATACTATACAGAAATGTACACAAACAGAAAACGTAGATGGTGAAACTACTGCTGTACAATATCAGAATATAATGGATAAACTTCTCAAATTAAACATCAAAATAGAATTAATCATTAACAAAATTGACGAAGTGGAAACGAAACTCGGAAGTATGCAGGCTGACATAAGCGATTTGAAAAGTAAACAACACAAGACTAAGCTAACATATGCTAATGAGCACAAAATAAACAATGAAGTTATCTCAGTAGTAGAAGAGAAATTAAATACAATAGGATGTGAGATCACATGTATAAAAGAGAAAGTAATGCATACCAGTCAGACAAGTAATGATAGAGACAATAAACATACTCAAACTGATCCTAATGACAACGTTAGTCCAGAACATATCGTTGGTACAATGTTGGTAGAAACACAGTGTAAAAATACCAAATATCTAACTAAAAACAAAGTTGAACAAGTCGTTTCGTTGTTTAAAAAAACTAGAAATCAAAAGGATAATAAAAAAGGTTGGACAGGAGATGTCTATGAATCTAGAACAAGACCAAATATCAATGAATCTAGAACAAGACCAAATGTCAATGAATCTAGAACAAGATCAAATATCAATGACCGTAGAACAAGGTCAAATCTCAAATCTGCAGTGAGAACAAATGTTAACGACTCAAGAAGGAGAGAAGAGATGAATCATTCAAGAAAGTTCTCACATAAAAATAAAACAACTCAACCAGAAGTAATTTTTTGCAAATATTGTCGACATATAGGACACAGATACAAGGATTGTAGGTCAAGAAGAATGAACATTGTTTGTTACAGGTGTTGCAAGAGAGGTCACATTGAGAAACAATGCAAAGAGTTCATGACTAAGAGAAGGATAGATCCGTACATAACCAAGAGAAGAATAGATCACAATGGAAAGATGATGCATGACTACAGACATCATAGAGAAGTGAATCAGAATGAGCACAGATACAAGCGCTTTGGCAGGAAACCAGATAACTACAGAACAATATATCATAACAACAGAAATTATGATGATGAAAGACAGCATGTGAATGGTGCAAGATGTCGTGATGCAGATATGTTGCTGGATAAATGTTTCAATAGAAGAGCCAAATGCTTTAGAAGTAAATTTAAATTTTTTAGACCATATGTGTACATGAATAATTAAATAATTTTCATACAGACTAAACTAAAACAAAATGACTATTGTAAAATATCACATTGTTTATAATATGTGATTGCATGTACTTCTTATTTTGATATTGAATCACAAGATTGTATACATTGTATATGTACATATTTTTGACACTATATATTCACCTAAATTATGTTTAAGAAAAGGGGGGAGGTGTCATGGTATAGTTATGAGTACTACGCACACAGGTGTGTGTGTATCTTTGGAGCTTGGCCAACCAGGTCAACATGTGGTCACGGGGTCAAGATTCGAGAGAGATGTTTATAGAAAATAAATATGTTGTTTATTTGTAAATTGTATTGACTAAATGAGTGAGACAGAGCGATGTGGAATGTTCGAGTTGGATGGAAGGAAATTATATAAAGACGATGTTCAGTTGAGTAAAGGGGGAATTGGGAGAATTGAGTCAATCGAGTCAGTGAAGTTATTTGAGTTCAGAAGTTCAGTTGAGTAAAGAGAGAGTATTCGAGTACATATCAGAAGTTTTAGTTGATCAGTTAAGTTCATTGTTAACAAGTATTATTCATTGGATTTATTCTGTTTATATGTTATTGTGTCGTCAATAAATCGTATGAACCATGGACATGAATTGAGTTCTCATTATTAACCAGTTCATATAAAAACGTCATTTACAGAGGCTAATCATTCATATTTTTAATGTGCTCATAATGTAAATGGTGAGAAAAAAAATAACAATTTTTATGGAATATTTAAGAGCTAGTAAACGAATTTGTTTTTTTCACTTTGATGTTTTAAATCTTTAATGACATAATACTGTTACCATTTTACTTTCAATTAAATACAGCAATTCACTAATTGATGCTTCCAATCTATCTAAGCCTGTTGCATCAAAATTTTTAATATTAAAAAAACTAAACTGTTGTTCGTAGTTTGTTTTTTATGAATATTGAAAATTTAACATTCCAGTTCAGATTCCAAAAAGAATAATAAATTACTCTCAAGCATTTCTGATACTCTGAACTGCACCAATGTAAACACTCTGATACTCTGAACTGCACCAATGTAAACACAAAACTGACAAAACTGGTGTCAGGTCCTTAAAAACCATATCTGGTATCTCTGAATTGGTGTGTCACAGCACTCTATACTTAGACATAATGGCACTTATCAGAGAGGTCACATACACAAAAGCTGGCTTCAAAAAACAAATGTACAAATGAAACTATACCAGACTTGTTATCACTGCCCTTAGCATAGAGAGGAAATGAGAGATCAGTTGGCTGTATTGTCCTTGAACTCCTGCTATTGATTTAGCAGTTGAAATGAATTGAATGAAAAATCTAAAAAAACTAATCATAAAAGTAATGGTTGAGGTTTAGAGATCATGTAATCATTAATTCAGTAATGAAACATTAAACTCTACACAACTTAGATTAAATACCATACCTATTTTCAAAGGCTCTTCTCTTGTATCATCTCTTATCGTTTTTGTGGCTCTCATCAATGCGAAACCTTGAGTAACAATAAAGAAAGTATTTAAAACTTAATCTTAAAGGGAAAAGACAGATTAGTTCAGAAGTTGTTAGTGACAGCATGATGGGAAGGTCCATGAAATATTTCAGAATGGTAAGGAAATATCCCATCCAGTCCTTTTTTCTGATGAACTGAGTACATTTTTCTACACTCATTCTAATTCCATTTTGTTCATTATGATGCATGAAGGCTAATCATTCATATTTTTAATGTGCTCATAATGTAAATGGTGAGAAAAAAATAACAATTTTTATGGAATATTTAAGAGCTAGTTGACGAATTTATTTTTTTCACTTTGATGTTTTAAATCTTTAATGACATAATATTGTTACCATTTTACTTTCAATTAAATACAGCAATTCACTAATTGATATTTCAAATCTATCTAAGCCTGTTGCATCAAAATTTTTATTATTAAAAAAACTAAACTGTTATTTGTAGTTTTTTTTTATGAATATTGAAAATTTAACATTCCCCTTCAGATTCCAAAAAGAATAATAAATTACTCTCAAGCACTTCTAATACTCTGAACTGTGTCAATGTAAACACAAAACTTACAATGATACTTTAGAACAGTGCCAATGTAAACACTTCTGATACTTTAAATTGTGCCAATGTAAACACTCCTGATACTTTGAGCTGCGCCAATGTAAACACTTCTGATACTTTGAACTGTGGCAATGTTAGCCTTCTAATGAATGATATCATTCTCAATTAGGAAAGGGTATGTTCCATTTAATCAGTTTTTTTTACCCTTCTGTTTTACATCAACCAAGAAGGAATATGGCTTCATTAGATCCAACCCTCACACCCCCTTCCAGTTGACCTCAGAAAAATCTGGTCACTGCAACTATGACATACTAGAGGACAGTGTAGATTGCATTCTGCTTACAACCATTCATTTACACAGAATATATTATATGGTTTTCAATTTTCCTATAGCTGTACAACAAACAACAACAAGGTTATTTTTAAAAAATCAAAGTTACGTTTCACAATAGGAGGTTTAACTGATGAAGAAGCAAATATTTGCTTAGAACTGTTGGCACCCAGTGTGACTTCAGTCATATCTGAATCTGCAGAGCGTCCTGTTAATAGAAAAATTGTGTATAAACAAAAATGCCGTTACATTATGTTTTATTTTCTAACATTACTAGCATATTATTGATACTCTGAATTAAAATTAGTTCATACGTCTATAAAAAAAAAAAAACAAGATTTAAACGGAAAATCAAAACTATTTCTGAGTTTGAATCTTACAGTTTGCTCCTGTACAATTTCTATGGGTTTCTTAACAATCATAAATAGTCTTATTATCTCTGTAATTTGTCCATTTTATTCTTCAACTCTGTGATTCTGATGAAAACTTTGCTTTTCTTTTTTTTCTTTTTAAGTTTTTTATTAAATGCCAACCAAAATATTTATATTTACAGGTATAGATGATCTTGTAATAATTTTATCATCACAACTAACTTTGATAAATTAATCTCTATATTCAAAGGACTGTTATCAATTTAACTCTATTGGAAAGATGGTTAATTTTAGGTTGAAACCTTTATCCAAAGCTACTTCAGATACTCTGAAACCCATCTGTGTTTTCTTCTTCTTCATCTTGAGACTTGATATTTCTTTAACTAGATTTAGGATAAAAAATATCATACATGTATTTTCTAGTTATCAATTATAAACAATCTAATGAAGAAAAAAAATTCATAAATATTTTTTTATAAAAAGGAATTTTTATTAAAATGCACTAAAATGTAAAAAAAACATGCTTAAATCATAAAATTTTTTACATAAATAAATTATCATTACTAACAATGACAGCATGGGTGCTCATTTAGATCTATGTATTGTTCTTTGCCCATTAATGTAAAAACTTATTTAATTAAACCTGTTTAATTCTCTCATGTTCAATTATATCATACAAAAGCAATATGTTATGTTTTACTGTAATTTCGGAACTTTTACAAATTATCAGCTATAACACTAATAAAAAAAAAAAACAGGCACCTTTCTCCTTATAAGATTCTTCTGATAAGCAATCAAGATTTTCAAAATCTCCATAGATTAAGTCCTCACATCCATAAGTGGGTTCAGACGCTACTGAAAAATACAATTTCTTATTATAAATATCAATGTCATCTCAAAATTCAAATTATTATTTTTAGTCCCTGTAAGGATGAGATGATTTTTTTCATAACAGTATAAAGATAATCACTGCATCGGTGTGCAATCACAACAATCTTCATTCAACACAAAACCTTTTTACTTCATACAAGGTCCCTAACCATGGCAGTGTGTCCTATTTATTTCCTTCAATCTCCCACAAATATTGTAATGCCAACAAGCCATATTAGCCAGTTAAGTGCCAAGCCTGAGAATTACAAAAGTATTTTGAGAGTTTTAGGAATTTGAATTTCTCATTGTTGTGCTAATATTCCAATCTTTTTCCTTTTGGGTTGGACAATAGGCATAATAGGGCTTCTCATGAACTAATTCTGACATTCATTTTCTTTGCATCAATCAAATTTAAACCATCTACATTTCAAATACTTTTCAATATCCAACTATATTTCTCAATTACTCAACATAATCATTACTTTCAATTTTTATTTTTTTTTTTATTTTACTCACAAAGTGTATGATAGAAACTTAAAAAAATATGATCTTAAACTACACAAAACAAGTAGATAAGCCATCACCATCATTAACCTTAGTCTCTACAGCCCATTCATAAATCAGGCCTAGTATACTATTAGTATTGCATCACACAATTGGTGAACTTCTTGGGGGCTCATGACCAACAGGGTAGAGGGATAACATTAAATGTAAAGAGAAAAAAAAATATTTTTAGTAGTCCTTGAAATGATGAGATAAACATCTCTTAGATACTGTAAACCACTAAAAAAACTGTTGACCTTGTCTTATCCTGAAAACACTAACCCACTGCATGCTGATCGTAACCCACTGCATGCTGATCGCAACCCACTGCATGCTGATCGCAACCCACTGCATGCTGATCGTAACCCACTGCATGCTGTTGTAACCCGCTGCATGCTGATCGTAACCCGCTGCATGCTGATCATTACCTGCTGCATGCTGATCGTAACCGCTGATCATAACCCGCTGCATGCTGATCGTAACCCACTGCATGCTGATGTAACCCGCTGCACGCTGCTGTAACCCTCTGCATGCTGATGTAACCCACTGCATGCTGATGTAAGCTGCTGCATGCTGATGCAACCCTGTAACCCGCTGCATGCTGATCGGACTACACCAAGTAAATCCGGCTCACAACCAAAGCGTCACCAGATGATTATAAAACTTCATTTGTCTGTTATATAACTTTGAAATTTACTTGCTGTGTTTTGCTTAGTACACATTTCATTTATAAAACATTTTTCTTTCTGTCGAAAAACTATCGTTAAGATTTCTTTCAATGAACAATTAAGTTCATGAATATTTGATGTTATATAAATAGATGGCACCAGAAATTTAAAAAAAGACTTATAGATTGACATGAATTTAGAATTGAAAACTTAAAAGTTATTCTTTTATATATATATATATATATATATATATTTATATATACATATATATATATATATATATATATTTATATATACATATATATATATATATATATATTAAAGGGAAGATTTAGCCACCGCATAGAGGCTGTTTTGCACACACTTGCACAATAGTATGGAGGCAATATTGCGTGGCCATGGATACATTGTTGTCTCATGATCTTCACTAAAAACATTTTGTTTGATATCTTGATTTAAAAAAATTTTCTAATAGAATAATTTAGTCAGTATCTTCTGTAAACAAAAAAAAAACAACAAAAACCAAAAGATTTCATTTACATTATAGCATCTTACTGTACCTGATGGGACCCCAAAAGTGTGGGTCACTGTTAAGAGTTTTGCTGCACACCCCTCCCCCTCCTTCCACCCATAATCAGGACAATAACAACAAGCTCATTTTATTAAATACACAACTAGAAACAACAAATCTCTAAAGATATGAATGTTTAACAAAATAAAATATCTCATATGCTGTTTTCAGCATTGCCAGCTTCAGGAAATTAAACTCTAAACTAATAGGATAAAATTATTTACCTAGACAGGTATCCCAAGCTACCTCAGCTACTTTGCCACTTCTTCTCATTGAATCTTCGATCCACACATCTTGAGTCACACAAAAAAATTGAAAGTAAAGAGCCATGAGATAAAGCAGAGCTCATATATTTATTATCCAAGATATGCTATCAGACTGTGTGGCTATTACCCAAGACATGCTATCAGACTGTGTGGCTATTACCCAAGACATGCTATCAGACTGTGTGGCTATTACCCAAGACATGCTATCAGACTGTGTGGCTATTACCCAAGACATGCTATCAGACTGTGAGGCTATTACCCAAGACATGCTATCAGACTGTGAGGCTTTTACCCAAGACATGCTATCAGACTGTGTGGCTATTACCCAAGACATGCTATCAGACTGTGTGGTTATTACCCAAGACATGCTATCAGACTGTGTGGCTATTACCCAAGACATGCTATCAGACTGTGTGGCTATTACCCAAGACATGCTATCAGACTGTGAGGCTATTACCCAAGACATGCTATCAGACTGTGTGGCTATTACCCAAGACATGCTATCAGACTGTGTGGCTATTACCCAAGACATGCTATCAGACTGTGAGGCTATTACCCAAGACATGCTATCAGATTGTGTGGCTATTACCCAAGACATGCTATCAGACTGTGAGGCTATTACCCAAGACATGCTATCAGACTGTGTGGCTATTACCCAAGACATGCTATCAGACTGTGTGGTTATTACCCAAGACATGCTATCAGACTGTGTGGCTATTACCCAAGATATGCTATCAGACTGTGTGGCTATTACCCAAGACATGCTATCAGACTGTGTGGCTATTACCCAAGACATGCTATCAGACTGTGTGGCTATTACCCAAGACATGCTATCAGACTGTGAGGCTATTACCCAAGACATGCTATCAGACTGTGTGGCTATTACCCAAGACATGCTATCAGACTGTGAGGCTATTACCCAAGACATGCTATCAGATTGTGTGGCTATTACCTAAGACATGCCATCAGACTGTGTGGTTATTACCCAAGATGTACTTTTACCAAAGACAATGTATTAAGTTACAATAATTTTTTGTACAATGGTTGCTTAATTATAAAAGTTATGTCTACTAACTGAAATGAAATCCTTAAACAAGCAAAAAAACACAACAGTTCACAAACTAAAAACAACAGTGCCTATATGAAATGAACACAACACTTTCTATACTCAATAAACACAACACTCTCTTTACTGAATGAACACAACACTGCCTATACCAACTGAAGATATTACACACAAAAAAAAACTGTTATTAATATAAATTAACTATTTTATTTAGGACAATAAAAAAAGAGCAAGTATGAGGTTTTAACCTACTAAGATTAAGTGACATTAGCCAGTTAGAAATGCCAACTAACCTACTAAGATTAAGTGACATTAGCCAGTTAGATATGCCAACTAACCTACTAAGATTAAGTGACATTAGCCAGTTAGATATGCCAACTAACCTACTAAGATTAAGTGACATTAGCCAGTTAGATATGCCGACTAACCTACTAAGATTAAGTCACATTAGCCAGTTAGATATGCCAACTAACCTACTAAGATTAAGTCACATTAGCCAGTTAGATATGCCAACTAACCTACTAAGATTAAGTCACATTAGCCAGAAGACCTTTTGACTTTAAAAATATAAAGTATACTATTTCTATTCATGATTGTTTTCCTATATTTCAATGTCCAAATGTTTAAAGGACTAAACAATGAAGGGGTCTCAAAGTTACTGACTTAGCTCCTCTGGTTGACATATCTATCTACGTAAAAAGAAAATGATGTATTGATTTATGTGACTATAATTTTTAGTGGTCCACAGAATAAATCCCACAATGTCACCAAACCTGGCCATTAAAAAAAGGAGAGCATTATAGCTCAGATACATTGGTTGATAACAATGGACTATGGACAGTAAAGATCAGATACAATAGTTTATAGAATGGACTATGGACAGTAAAGACCAAATACATTGGTTTATAAAAATGGCATATGGACAGTATAGCTCAGATACATTAGTTTATATATATGGACAGTAATGGAGGACATAAACTAAAGAGGCTAAGTCAAGTTTGGACAGTTTATCAGTGAGAGAATAGTATTCATGTGTTTAAATTATCTAAACTTTGTGAAGTATTTTTTTCAGGGCTGCTGTGAAAAAAATAAAAGTTGACTTAGTTTGGTCATGTTTCACACAGCCAAAATATTTATTTGGATGTTACTGTAACTAAAATTGGATATTTCTAAATGACACTGGCTTAAAGAGACTAAGCAGCTCACAGATAAAGTGAGAGTTCAAACAGAAATGACAATTTGTATTCATGCAATAGAAGGTACATGTATATATTTTGTTACACATAATCTCTAGCAGCAATATTTAATGTTTAATATAAGGCCTTCTATGCAAATATGACAAACAGTGAAATCAGGTTACAAGCAGACCAAAAAACATCTTCCTATAAATTTACTAAGATCCATGAACTGTTTCTTAATAGGTGTTACATTTTATAAACTTGGCATTTTTTTTTTAACTTATTTTGGGTGACCTGAAATTAAAAGTTGTAAACAACAAAAGAACTGTTTAAATCAAACACTCTCTGATGCCTACCAAAAGGGCATAAGAACTGTTTAAATCAAACACTCTCTGATGCCTACCAAAAGGGCATAAGAACTGTTTAAATCAAACACTCTCTGATGCCTACCAAAAGGGCATAAGAACTGTTTAAATCAAACACTCTCTGATGCCTACCAAAAGGGCATAAGAACTGTTTAAATCAAACACTCTCTGATGCCTACCAAAAGGGCATAAGAACTGTTTAAATCAAACACTCTCTGATGCCTACCAAAAGGGCATAAGAACTGTTTAAATCAAACACTCTCTGATGCCTACCAAAAGGGCATAAGAACTGTTTAAATCAAACACTCTATGATGCCTACCAAAATAGCATAGAACAGGTTGAACTACTAGTTTATAATAATTACCAATTAATTTTTTTGTTTTTTTTGGCTTGATATTATAAGGTGAGAATAAACATTAGTTTGTAATGGGCAGTGATATCACTAGTCCAACTTGGCCAGCGTGCATTTTTAAGATGTGAAAATACTATAATGTCTGACATCATCAGAGTTTCAGTCCAGTATTTGATGATGCACAGCAGTAAAAAAAAAATCGAAAATGGGCACTGTGCAACAAATAATGATGCAAAATCATAGATGTTTACGCCCAACTATTATTACTTGCCTCCACCTCCTCGAAGTCTATGTACAAGATGAATGGTGTCCCCATAAGTGACATTTTTGTCTTTAAGAATATCATCATCATTTAATTGCAAGCCGGCATGAATCAATCGTTGATGGTCAAAAGGTACAGCATCCTTTTCCATGAGAAAATGGATAATATGTTTCAGGTCAAAAACTGTCATGTCATCTGATATAGGGCAGATCACTGACTTGCCTGTTAAGGTCCTCACTTTAACAAATCTGTCACCTGTTCATATTTTGAATATCAAAATTACACATTTGCACACATCTCAATCAAGTTTTTAGAATAACTCATTTTTACAGAACTCATTTAGAGGTAGTTAAGCTAATACCAAAAAATTAAGCAAATAAATTTTTACATAACTGAATGATGGACAAAGCTAGATTATTCAACATGAACTATCTTCTGTGACAAAGCTTTATTATTTATCATGAACTATTTTTTATGACAAAGCTACATTATTTACCAAGAACTATCTTCTATGAACAACTTTAAGGCTTCCATCAAGGCTCCGTGATTACAATTTGTGATGACAATGTAACTATTTATATATATCTACTATTCACTTTACACAACTAATACAATGAGATGATGTTGAGACACAAGTAAAATTCCAGAAGTCACCAAGATATTCAGGTGCACAGTCATGGCCTCTAACACAATGTCAAACCGTCCTTTATTTATAATATTTCTGTTAACAGTGGCTTTGAATACGACCGGCCGTGCTACGTATTTTTTTTTTCGAGACACGACCAGCAAACTTTGATAACGTCAGTAAACAGAATGAATGAGAACTCTTATTTACTGCAGACGTTGATGACGTCATTTGCTGTTAATAATCGGAGATATTTTTATATTTGGCATTAATTTTTTTTCGGGTCTGTCCAAGCCTAATAAAGTCATTTGCTGTTAATAATCGGAGATATTTTTATAATATTTTTTTTTAAATAAATACAGCTTTGAATTATATATTTTAGTTGTCAGGATATATGTCTAAGACTAAGAGTAAAGATGTGCACATGCACGGCAGTTATTCTTTATTACTTTTTTTTCGGGTCTGCCCAAGCCTAATAAAGTCGGACGAATAAAACAAAAAATTATGCGCTAAATTAGTATCTATCGTACCCCTCCCCCTCCCCCCCCCCCAGAAAGCTAACACTCGTTAATTCGTCTCCGTCAGTATTTGGTTCAATTCTCGGATATAAATGCTTCCCCATCCCCTCTATTTTCTTTTCTTAATCTTATTATTATTTAGTAAATTTGAAATATGTAGGCTACTCTGAATTTTTTAAAGTGTGACGCAAAATGATGGTAAGGAAAAGTTAGGTAATATTTAGGACTAGCTGTACCCTGTAAAGCCATTGCCGAACCTAGGATTTGGGGGCCTTGCATTTTGACATTCGATACCATGACATGAGATTATGTACTTAATATTTAATGTAAAAATAATTTTGGGGGCTCCCCTCAAGCTGGAGCCCGGCGGGACTTTCGATTTTGGACCCCCCCCCCCCCACCCTTCCTTGTTACGCCTCTGTGTTCAGCTTTGATACATATTTTCAAAATATTTTTTTTTTTAAGTTATGAAATAGTTAAAAAAAAACCAATTAGTTGTTGTTTCTTTTTCTTACAACATCCTTAAGGAAACATTACTTCAATTTTTTAAAAAAGTCAAAGAGATCTAATTAGTTATTTTTCATTAAAACAATTAAAAGGATACATTCTGAAAAAAAACACAATAAAAAAAGTTATGTTTCTGAGAGGAATCGAACCTGGATATAGTCAGCATAAAAATGAGTCACAAACCAAATGGTTTAACCATTGTGCCAGGAGGACACACAAGCAGATACAATTTTAATGTATAAGTAGACAAAATTACTCGTTCCCGCGAAAAGAAAATAACTTTAAATCATAAGAGTTCATTCTGTTTACTGACATCATCAAAGTTTGTAGGTCGTGTCTCGAAAAAAAAAAATACGTAGCACGGCCGGTCGTATTCGAAGCCACAGCGTTCTGTTAATTTAACAGAATTGCATGCCCAATCAAAACTGTCTTTTTTTTCTTACATACCGTACACAGGAAGTGATGTAACTGCTCTGAGTTTCTTTTCAACTTCAGGAATCTCAAAGATATCCCTTTTAAATTTGCATAGATGAGTGATAACTTCAGGGTAAACATCCCTATCACCACATACAGCCACTATTTTATCTACACTTTCTAAAAATAGATATTAAAATATATCACTGCATTTTTCATATACCAAAATAGATTGGTTATGTCGACTGAATACATAAATTTAAGACCAGAAATATATTTTCTCAATTTACTTTATACTCGTACATGTATAATCTTCATTTCAGTAAAGAAAATGATGAACTAAATTTTATGCATAACTTAAATTTTCCATTAAAAATTTAAAATGCTTTTGCATTTCAAATCTAGACAATATTGTACAAACTTTACCATTGAAAACTTCCACTGCTAACTCTGCTGCCTTTTCAATATCTGAATTTAACTTATAAGCTTGAACCAGAAGTCTAGCATTCTGTAAGATAAAATTAATTTCACAGGAGAGAAAATATTTTGTTATTTAAAAGTACTGTTTATTTCCACAGTCAGTCCTCCATAACCTAAGTTATCTCTAAGTCCTCTAAGAAAATTTTACTTCCACTGATAAAATCAATTTTGACATTCTTTTAAATACCTGTAAAATATCTTTGTTACAAGGGGAAGATTGCTCCTTCATTGTTACAAACTTCTCAATATCTTCTAGACTGTCGGCTAATTTATTTGACAAAACTCCATTTTTAATTTCTTCTTCAAGCTGCTCTAGAAGTAATTCTATGGGAACATCATCTCCTGACTGGTACAGACAGTTATATAAATTTTGATTAGTTTAAGTAAAAAAATATGAAAGACTTTGAAAAATCATAGTAAAAAGTTTACAGCGCTGTTCAACTTACCAAGCCTTGAGTCCAGCTTATATAAGGCAATATATCCACATTCTCTTGATTCAATAAGTCTTTTATTGTTGGACCATTGGAGAGATTTTCTTTTTCATTCTGTTTATTAAAAAGGGTAAATAAAAGTACATGGATGATTAAAATAAAATGAAATTCATGATGTATAATAATTAACATTCTTTGTGAGTGTGCTCATTTGAACCTGTCGTGCATTCGTTTCTTGTCCCAACGACAAATAACAGTGATAGAATAATTTAAGTCATATCTTGTCAAAATCAAGCAATATTGTAAAGATATAAAAATACTGAAATAATAAAATTTCTTGGTGGAAAACTTTTACAAAAATGTTTTATATATGTAAATATTTCTTGGACATCAGCATGTATTCAGTCTGAGGACTTGTTCCTTACACCAGTAAAAGACATTTATATTTTGGGATTTACACATTGAATAAATAATTATTTTTCCCCAGAGAAAAGTCATTATGTAACTGTATTGTAGAAAAATAGTAATAAGGAATTATATTTGACATAAGATCCATTGAAATGTGAATTTTTTTAGCCACATACACTTCATATCCTTTGTAAAAAAAAAAAGGTTGTCTCTCTAAAGTTAAAAAAGGTTGTCTCTTAAGTTAAAAAAGGTTGTCTCTAAAGTTAAAAAAGGTTGTCTCTAAAGTTAAAAAAGGTTGTCTCTAAAGTTAAAAAAGGAAAGTTAAAAAAGGTTGTCTCTAAAGTTAAAAAAGGTTGTCTCTAAAGTTAAAAAAGGTTGTCTCTAAAGTTAAAAAAGGTTGTATCTAAAGTTAAAAAAGGTTGTATCTAAAGTTAAAAAAGGTTGTATCAAAGTTAAAAAAGGTTGTCTCTAAAGTTAAAAAAGGTTGTCTCTAAAGTTAAAAAAGGTTGTCTCTAAAGTTAAAAAAGGTTGTCTCTAAAGTTAAAAAAGGTTGTCTCTAAAGTTAAAAAAGGAAAGTTAAAAAAGGTTGTCTCTAAAGTTAAAAAAGGTTGTATCTAAAGTTAAAAAAGGTTGTATCTAAAGTTAAAAAAGGTTGTATCAAAGTTAAAAAAGGTTGTCTCTAAAGTTAAAAAAGGTTGTCTCTAAAGTTAAAAAAGGTTGTCTCTAAAGTTAAAAAAGGTTGTCTCTAAAATTAAAAAATATTGTCTCTAAAGTTAAAAAAGGTTGTCTCTAAAGTTAAAAAAGGTTGTCTCTAAAGTTAAAAAAGGTTGTCTCTAAAGTTAAAAAAGGTTGTCTCTAAAGTTAAAAAAGGAAAGTTAAAAAAGGTTGTCTCTAAAGTTAAAAAAGGTTGTCTCTAAAGTTAAAAAAGGTTGTCTCTAAAGTTAAAAAAGGTTGTCTCTAAAGTTAAAAAAGGTTGTCTCTAAAGTTAAAAAAGGTTGTCTCTAAAGTTAAAAAAGGTTGTATCAAAGTTAAAAAAGGTTGTCTCTAAAGTTAAAAAGGGTTGTCTCTAAAGTTAAAAAATGTCTCTAAAGTTAAAAAAGGTTGTATCTAAAGTTAAAAAAGGTTGTATCAAAGTTAAAAAAGGAAAGTTAAAAAAGGTTGTCTCTAAAGTTAAAAAAGGAAAGTTAAAAAAGGTTGTCTCTAAAGTTAAAAAAGGTTGTATTAAAGTTAAAAAAGGAAAGTTAAAAAAGGTTGTCTCTAAAGTTAAAAAAGGTTGTCTCTAAAGTTAAAAAAGGTTGTCTCTAAAGTTAAAAAAGGTTGTCTCTAAAGTTAAAAAAGGTTGTATCAAAGTTAAAAAAGGTTGTATCAAAGTTAAAAAAGGAAAGTTAAAAAAGGTTGTCTCAAAGTTAAAAAAGGAAAGTTAAAAAAGGTTGTCTCTAAAGTTAAAAAAGGTTGTCTCTAAAGTTAAAAAAGGTTGTCTCTAAAGTTAAAAAAGGTTGTCTCTAAAGTTAAAAAAGGTTGTATCAAAGTTAAAAAAGGTTGTATCAAAGTTAAAAAAGGAAAGTTAAAAAAGGTTGTCTCAAAGTTAAAAAAGGAAAGTTAAAAAAGGTTGTCTCTAAAGTTAAAAAAAGGTTGTATCAAAGTTAAAAAAGGAAAGTTAAAAAAGGTTGTCTCAAAGTTAAAAAAGGTTGTCTCTAAAATTAAAAAAGGTTGTCTCAAAGTTAAAAAAGGAAAGTTAAAAAAGGTCGTCTCAAAGTTAAAAAGTAATAAACTAAGTAAAATAATAAATGCCACTATCATTTCCAGTTATTTAGAACATCTTTAATAATGACTGTGGGGAGGTGCAGGGTGGTAATGTCAGCAAGGAGTACAAATCTCAGTGAATGCAAGGAATTATTTTTTTTGCGATCCTACATCCTGCTCTTAATAAGACCTAATAATAGCTGAGGGAAAATAAAGCAGGCAGGGCATATGTTTTCCATGCATGACCTTTGTATGCTATGCTACATTTAACAAGTGTTTGCCATGCATGACCTTTGTATGCTATGTTAATTTAACAGATGTTAGCCATGCATGACTTTTGTATGCTATGTTATATTTAACAGGTGTTGGCCACGCATGATCTTTGTATGCTATGTTAATTTAACAGATGTTTGCCACACATGACCTTTGTATGCTATGTTACATTTAACAGGTGTTTGCCACGCACGACCTTGGTATGCTATGTTACATTTAAAGGTGTTTGCCATGCATGACCTTTGTATACTATGTTACATTTAACCAGTGTTTGCCATGCATGACCTTTGTATGCTATGTTACATTTAACCAGTGTTTGCCATGCATGACCTTTGTATGCTATGTTACATTTAACCGGTGTTTGCCATGCATGACCTTTGTATGCTATGTTAATTTAACAGATGTTAGCCATGCATGACCTTTGTATGCTATGTTACATTTAACAGGTGTTTGCCATGCATGACCTTGGTATGCTATGTTACATTTAACAGGTGTTTGCCATGCATGACCTTGGTATGCTATGTTACATTTAACAGGTGTTTGCCATGCATGACCTTTGTATGCTATGTTACATTTAACCGGTGTTTGCCACGCATGACCTTTGTATGCTGTTACATTTAACCGGTGTTTGCCACGCATGACCTTTGTATGCTATGTTACATTTAACAGGTGTTTGCCATGCATGACCTTGGTATGCTATGTTACATTTAACAGGTGTTTGCCATGCATGACCTTGGTATGCTATGTTACATTTAACAGGTGTTTGCCATGCATGACCTTGGTATGCTATGTTACAGGTGTTTAAATACCACTATGGTCCTTGTGTATAGAGATTTTACATTTATTTTTGTAAACCCTTTTGCAAATGACCATAAAGGTCATTATCTTAGCCAGACATATTTCTATATTTGGAAATGATTTCAGCAACTTGCCTCTTCTCGTTTTTCTACTGCAATGAAGCTGGTGAACTGAGTGACTATAGAATACTGTTTACTCAACTCTATAATGTAATTTTTTAAATCCATCTTTGCCATCTGTAAAAAAAAAAATTACAGTACATAAAACCAGCATAAGTGTAAACATTATCACAAGCCTATAAAAAATATAAAAAATACTGAAGTGAAAAAAGAAGCTTTTGCTTGTGATATAATAGTGAATAAACGTAGCAATTATTGTGCTTGTATACAGTATCTAAAGATATTAAAGATACAAAACAAAAAAAAATATTTTAAAGTAAAAAGGATTGCAGTAAGCTTTTCTCCAACATTAAAGTAATAATCCATATAACAACATGTAATAATGTTGATGCACGAACCTCATGGCCTGTTCTGTCTGAAGATAAGACTCCATCTTCCCAGTCTCTTATCACAGCTCTTGCTGTCAAACGATGGACAAGCTAAACCCAGGTTAGCAGAGGAAATTAAAAGTATTTATTGTGGCTCAAGGAAATTAATTTTCTTATGTAACATCATACACTTGGTTCTTTTTAGATTTTAAAATAAATTTTTAAAAACGTGTGTAATAAAGTAAACATCTTACATAGCCTTCAGTAATGGAGAGCTCTGAAGTGGAGACAACTGTAGAAACCTGCTGCCCACTGATACTAGCTGAGAGAGTTGCCTTAATTTAAATATAATAAAAAATTATTTCATTCGATGAAATATATTTTTTGCAGTTCATTCAACATATTTACATTGTTTAACTTGTTCATTCAACATATTTACATTGTTTAACTTGTCCATTCAACATATTTACATTGTTTAACTTGTTCATTCAACATATTTACATTGTTTAACTTGTTCATTCAACATATTTACATTGTATAACTTGTTCATTCAACATATTTACATTGTTTTACTTGTTCATTCAACATATTTACATTGTCTAACTTGTTCATTCGACATATTTACATTGTTTAACTTGTATCCTCACCATTGTACAGTTAGGCACAAAGCCATAGATGACCTGTCGAGATCCATTGAACATAGCAGTGATCTGTTTTGGGGCCTGCACAGGTGGGCGTAGGTGGTCATCATACTGGCACCACTCTACCGACACAGAAGTTAACCCTGGTTGACTGGCTTTGTCCAGTTGATGTTTCACCTGACATATTTTTTTTTTTTTTCATTTAAGTTCAAGAAACATGTTTTAAAAAAATTTTCTTAGGCTTAACACACAAAAAAAGTCATGGACTTTATTATCTTTTCCCCTCAACTAACATAAAAAGATTTTTAACTTTGTTAATATAACACATGGAACGAGGTGGCCCAGGTTTGGGCCCAGGTGAGTGCCAGAACTTTTAGGTTCCAAACATTTGTTAGAGAAAATAAAGGTGCATGGGCATTTACTAGCCACATTTTCATAGTTCGCAGTGGCTACAGAAACATCCGAACCCTGCTCCATCTGACCCAGATGGTCTGTATAAGGTTAATTACAGAAATTTTTTGTTTAGATGATAAAAACTTTTACCTTTGTTTCCCACTTGGACTTGGCCTTGTTATTAAAGAACTCAAAAGTTCCTCCAGACACACGAGCCAGAGCTTTCAGAACATAACTATTACAAGTGTCACTGAGAAAACCAACAAAAAATGTAACCATTTCAGGAAATTTATACATTTCAGTGATTTCAGTTACAATCATCAAATAACATTGAGTTACAATCATCAAACATCACTGAGTTACAATCATCATACATCATTGAGTTACAATCATCAAACATCATTGAGTTACAATCATCAAACATTATGTTAAGTGTTTTTGTTTTCTATTATTGTTTTTTTTTTTTTTTTGTTGTAGTTTATTTACCAGTATTTAAATTCAACAAAAGTAAATCGTAGATATTTTAAACAGTAGAATTGTATAATCTGACTGCTATCCTAGCTATATAATATTGCACTAAGCCAACTGGACAGATATTTTAAAAAATTCTGCTGTACATCACTGGACCATTAGGTCCACTCATTGTCTCTGAATGTAGTTGTCGTATCCCATTTGAGTTCCAAAATAATGACACGACTAAGTCCTTATGAGAATAAAGACTGAACTTAATACATGAAAATGAAAAATCCTCAAGATATAATAGATATAATCCCCATCTCAACACAACATCAATGAATATCAGCACCATCTCAACACAACATCAATGAATATCAGCACCTTTTCAACACAACATCAATGAATATCAGCACCATCTCAACACAACATCAATCAATATCAGCACCTTCTCAACACAACATCAATTAATATAAGCACCATCTCAACACAACATCAATGAATATCAGCACCATCTCAACACAACATCAATGAATATCAGCACCATCTCAACACAACATCAATCAATATCAGCACCTTCTCAACACAATATCAATGAATATCAGCACCATCACAACACAACATCAATGAATATCAGCACCATCTCAACACAACATCAATGAATATCAGCACCATCTCAACACAACATCAATCAATATCAGCACCATCTCAACACAACATCAATTAATATAAGCACCTTCTCAACACAACATCAATGAATATCAGCACCATCTCAACACAACATCAATCAATATCAGCACCTTTTCAACACAACATCAATGAATATCAGCACCATCTCAACACAACATCAATCAATATCAGCACCTTCTCAACACAACATCAATTAATATAAGCACCATCTCAACACAACATCAATGAATATCAGCACCATCTCAACACAACATCAATGAATATCAGCACCATCTCAACACAACATCAATCAATATCAGCACCTTCTCAACACAACATCAATTAATATGAGCACCTTCTCAACACAACATCAATGAATATCAGCACCATCTCAACACAACATCAATGAATATCAGCACCATCTCAACACAACATCAATCAATATCAGCACCTTCTCAACACAACATCAATTAATATAAGCACCTTCTCAACACAATATCAATGAATATCAGCACCATCTCAACACAACATCAATGAATATCAGCACCATCTCAACACAACATCAATGAATATCAGCACCATCTCAACACAACATCAATCAATATCAGCACCATCTCAACACAACATCAATTAATATAAGCACCTTCTCAACACAACATCAATGAATATCAGCACCATCTCACCATCTCAACACAACATCAATCAATATCAGCACCTTTTCAACACAACATCAATCAATATCAGCACCATCTCAACACAACATCAATCAATATCAGCACCATCTCAACACAACATCAATTAATATCAGCACCTTCTCAACACAAGATCAATCAATATAAGCACCATCTCAACACAACATCAATGAATAAACTTTCACTCACAAAACCTTCTTCATTCATCCCCTGCGAGACTGCCTCATGAAAACTAGCATGTGCAACTCTTCAAAAAACACTCTGACTAACTTTTCTGTGTGACTACTATGCTCTGACTCTACCATCTAAAAAACTACCTCCATGTGTGTCCTCCTAATAAGGCCTATCCTCTCCACGTAATCCTTGACCAATCACAATACCTCTACCAGTCATGCCCATCACCAAAGCATGCTTGACCTTACAAAAGCACAGATCACATCCAAAAGCACACTAAACATACAACCAAAGGGAGAATAATACAGGTAATAAATCAAGGGGTGATAATTTTTTGAACTTACATTTTTATTAATGCATCAAGAGTCACTTGATTTCAGATATCTTTATTTTATGAGGACTATTTTCAGCATTTTTGATGTTTATATGTTGTAATATAAATATTTAAGACATCTACAGCTTATGATATAATTCTTAAGAAAATCTGCCATAATATAATACATGTTTAAATATATCATGGCTTTTTAATAGTTTTATAGCAAATGTAGAGCCTCCTCTGACAAAATTTTGTAATTGAAAAACGCTTGCATTCTGTCAAATTTATATGATGTTAAATTTTTATAATTCATCAGGTACGATAATCAGTGAAATGATGCATAAAAATATGAGAAATGTTTTCGCTTTTATACATAAAATGCATTTATTTAGTTACCTTACACCAAATGTGAAAACTCTAGTGTGTGAAGAGTTCATATGAGCTGACTGCAAGACCAGATTATGGTTGTTGATGTGGCCATCTGACACCAAGAAAACATTCCTCTGACTGGTCTGATAGGGAAGTAAAAAAAGTGACTGCAATGGACGTATCACCTCAGTGTCTCCTCTGGTAGCTGAACAGTTCTAAAAAAAATGGAGGAAAAAAATGGTCCAGAAAAAAAAATAGTGCCAATTATGAATAAATATTGTCACACGAGAAAAATTAAAGAATATTTACTGGATGTAATCATAAGAAGAATTCTTTTAGTTATACTTTTTGGTTTTAAAAAATTATTTAATTAAGCTCATTTTTACTCCTTTGAATTTATCAATGATCCTAATGACCTTCATGAATGAAACATGAACTTAATATATTCTATTATTATTACATAAGTTGTTCGTTATTTGCACTGCATATATTCTGTTTTATTTATGCTGCATTCTCCTTGTACAAAATATTAATTAAAGTTCATTTTAAATATAACTGCTTTCAGTTGATTAAGACAAAATCAATAATAAGCTGATGAAACAATATCAGTCTGTAAGCCAACTATATAAGGGAATCTTATAGGATGAAGGCAGTGTAAAATCATGCATAACTGAATAAGTTCAAACAGTTTTAATTATTTTATTTTATTTTTCTTTAATGTCCATCAGTTGTTTTTTTTTTTTTACCTGTATAAATGAGACAACCGTTTTTAAGTTGTCTTCACTACTGACCACCGGAGCAGGAAACAGTTCCTCATAGTCTAAAATAGAAAAAGTATTTTACGCGCGCATTAAAAAAAAATAATGAGAATCCCTATTTACACCACAGATATCATGCTACAAGCTTCCTTTTCTTTATCCACTCAAAAACAAAAGTTAAGTTAATTTAAAAATAAGCTGGGATTAAGGAAACAATTTTTTACAACCTCTAGAAATTAAAAATTTATTAGATAAAGTTAGTTCCTAACCTGAGCCATACTTCATGACATTAAAGCGCCAGTTTTCTGGGATTAATTTCATGATAAGCAATGCCACTTTCTTTGCCTCAGTCAGTGAACTACCACTCATTGAGTTTGAATTGTCTAACAGCAAAATAATCTCCCCTTCTCTTGATTCAGCAGCTTCGAATTCGGGGAAAAATGTTAACATACAAGCCTGAATAAGTAAATGATAAACAAAGTGGGTTTAACTAAAAAGAAAGAAATGTTTTCCTTTCAAAAGGTATTTGGATAATATTTATATCTGAGGTTCTTTATTCAAAAAGAACTTTTTAATTTACCTGCTCCTGTGAATCGGGAAGCCTTTCTACCCACATTCTAGGAACGTGGATTTCAGCAAGGCCAATAAGCAGCTGGAACCCTGATCCAAAGTTCTGCTTGCGTGTCATTTCAACATATGCTTTGGTTGATGTTTTCTGAAGTGAAATCAAAGTTTAAAAATATATAAAATATAGCTAAAACTAAAGTTAGGTATAATTATCACTAAATATAATATTCTAAAGCAAGTAATACAATTTTTAAAACTTTTAACCTTCATTTTTATATTATGAGTAGGACAATGAAGACTTCTAATTTCAAATGGCATTTCCACAGCAACTTGGACAGTAGTATTCGCAGAAACCATTTTGTGACTTTTAAGCTCTTCCTTTAATAAATATTATTGCGTAGTTTAATAATGAGTTAATGAGGGAAATACGAACATCATAATACATATCAATACTAGCTAGCACCAAAAAAGTCTTTAAAAGATTAATTATGAGGAAAAGCAAACATTAAAGAGTAATCAGAAGACCAACTTGGGTAGAATATTTCAAAGCAGAGTCTTCCTTCCATGGAGCCACAGTTGCTGGCAGTTTAAAACTTATCAGTTCTTCCTCCACTTGTAGCTCGGCAACATAAGTTATTTTGATAAGAACACAAGCACCTGGTGGAAGATTTCCCACACTCACTGTGAAGACATCCTAAAAAATATTCATTGATATTAAGAATCTAAAGTTGAAGAAAAAAATAATATTCACTGTACTCAATGTACACACGTATCTAATTTACTTTTGAAACAAATCATCAAGTAAACAAAGTATTTTATTTCATGAAAGAATTATTCTTTTAATGTATGTGGATTTTTTATTAGTACCACCGGCTTTAAAACTTTCAACAATATCAGGAAATTAATTTTATCATAAAAAAAAACACCTATTAATTAAATTATTCAAGGCTTGAGTTAGACTTGTAAACATTCAACAATATCTGATAATTCAAAAAAAATATATTTAAAAAAAAAAAGATAGTAATCCTATAATTCCTTTAGGATCTCACAGGTGTTTCTTCATCTTGATCCATTAGATAAGCTCCATGGCCCTGGCTAATTGCTTCTTTGTACTCCTTGTGTGCCACCTCTTTCTCTTTCACTTCCCCAATTATGTGCTTGCCATTGATGAAAGCCTCAAAACCACACACAGCTGCATTGTCATCAAGAGGGAAAACATACTTGGCTTCAACTGATTCACTACTGTTATTGTAATACTCCTGGAGGACTATCACCTACTCAATCATAATACAGTGAATTAGAAGATTTAATAATCATCAAATATTAATAATGTGAATTCAATCCATGTAACAATTTTTAATATTGTAATTATTTTGCAATTTAAGGACATGATATGTACATCAGACAAATAATGGTTGTCAATTCTAAAACTAAATTAAATTATTTTCAATGACAAAACATAAAACCTTTTCATACCTGGGCAGCCAGATCAATGAGCTTGGCTCTAATATGCACACCTTTCAGCTCAACCTGGGCATTGTTTCCAATTAGGCCAGGCTTCACTTTTAGCAGCGGGTCAGAGATTCCAGACACATCATTCAAATCTTAACAGTCATAGCAGGAATATTTTTTTTTTTAAATATTGATAAACTTTCTGATATTATGTATCTGTCATGTTAACATATAAATTACTTCTATAATTTTTGCAAAACATAAGAAATTAATGTTTGAAATATGTGAAAAACGTAAACACTTACTAGTGTTTTCAACCGCATCACACAACATGGCTGAATCATTTTCAGTAATCTCCAGTGGAGGTTTGAGTTCATCTCCCATGACCATGAACTCTACAAGATAACGAACTCTCTGTTGGTTTACACAGTACACTACATATTCATCATCCTGTTGCCAACAGACAGAAATAAAACATTAAAAAAATTTAAAAAATTATCAAACTCTGTCTGAAAGTTAACAAATGAGTGAAAAAAAATAATTTTTGGTGAGAATGTCTGAACCCACATCACTTTATTTCCATGCATAACTGTCGCAATTTAATATATACTCCTTTAAAATTTAAATGTAAATTTTCTATATTATTTCAATGGATGCTGATTAGAAAAAATAACAATAAAAAATATTGTTATGCACGTAATGACTTTTGCACATTTAGCCATTACATAATACATTGGCTGGATAATAAAATGTATTTTGTTAAAGTAAAAGAATATATTCATTTACCATAGTCTTTTTTATGTAGATTTTTTAATGCAAATTTGAAATTATGCCTTTTTTTTCCTAATAAACAGTCAACAAAAATCATACTGACTTTAAATAAACTTATTTTTTTTATTATTATGAAAATCTTTTCACTAAAAATAGCATATACAATTAATATGTTATTATTATGAGTACTTTTGTCATAAACATGAAAAAGGCTAATACATGTAATATTTCGGGTCAGCCTGTCAGATTTTAATATTAATAGGGTATTTATATTTGTAGGATATAATTTCTATGTTTAAAACTTAAATTTTTGCATTTTAATAATAGTTTTGGAGACTAAGTGAATGTGTTAATTTTTTTTTTTACAAGAAATCACTTACTATAATTTTATTCTAAAAAGGGCTTTTTAATTTCTAGCATATGTTTTTAACTTTCATTTATACATTTTATCTTTACTACTTTTTTATGATTTAAAATATAAATGTAATGAAAAACAACTTTTTTCCTTCAAAACTCAATACCGCTATATCCTAACTATATATGCAGACTTACTTTTTACATTCACTAGAGACTTGTTACCAGACTTACAGTTAGTATTACTATAATCAAAGGACCGCTTAAGTTGCCAGATTTACCACATTTTATGAGCCTGGGTGAGTTTATTTTATTTTTTTAAATTTCATTTATTTATGAATTGGGGAAAACCACCCTTATAGCAGAACAACACATAATGGGACAGTGTTAAGTGGGGGTATAACTGTAAGACAAAAAAAATAAGCTAATCTGTCAATATAAGCAATCAATAAAGTAAAATGACCTCAAACTGGGATGATTTGTCCCATTTCCTGCTGACTCCATGAACACTGTTGTATCCTGGAGGTGGAGCAACAAGAGTTGAATCATGTGTTACATAATCTTTCACTTCTCCCAGGGCAACCTCATTAATGAGCAGAAAACGAGAACCTTTGGTCTTGCTAGGGGTGGAATATTTTACACTGGTGCTGTCAAATACAGAAATTACTTCAATATTCACATCGACACCCTCATTTCACAATCCTAATAAAAATTCACAAGGAAATGGTTATAAGGGTTTACACACTTTTGTCAAGCCAAATCCCATAGGTCGAACCAATTTCCATATCTTTTTTTTACGGTCAAAGTCTGCTAGACAATAGCAACTTTGTTCACATTGGCCTCTATGTTCACATAGGACATAAGCCGGCCAATGTGAACATTGGCTGGGTGAAATAGATAACATCAATGACAAACTTTTTGAACATTAAAGCAAGAAAAATTTACTGCAAACAGATTAGCCACTGGGCCTGGCCGACATCTTTTATTAAACAGATTTAGGTGAGATTTTGCAGTTGTGCACAGCCATTAATTTTTTTTAGCTCACAGCCTTTGAAAAATTAGAGGGAACATTGGTAGTGTTCACAGAGCTTTCACTTAACATTTCTGGCTTAAACTACAACAGTGCTGGATTTATTTCAACCCCGTTGTGAGTGAGTATAGGAAATTAGAAAAATAAAGAGAAGACAGCTGGCTGATTTTTATATAAAATGACTAAGTGAAAAAAACTCAGCGATGATCTACTATACAAATCACAGAACTATATCTATTGATACTTTAATACCATTAAAATTTATTTCGTCCTATTGGGATTATTATTGGTGGAAAGGACACACACACACACACACACTTGAAAATGCAGGGAAGGGATCTTGAAAAAAAAACTCTAAATATACATTTTCTTCATTCAAGTGGTTTTTTTTTTTTAAAACAATATGTTACAACTATCCGCTGTTTCATTCCCATTGGAGAGGGTGATCAGATAATGTTGCAAAAGACCAAAAATCAATGGGTTGACCCTAATTACAAATAATAACAAATTAGGGGGGGGGGGGAATGCACAGAATGCTAAAGATACTATAAAATGAAATTTGTTAATTTTTTGTAAAGTTAAAAGCCAGCATTGGGGTGTCACGTCAAAAAGAGAATTTTGTTAATAGCTAAATAAGTATAGGCAACCAGATGACTCATTGACACAACAGTGAATGGCCTGTTGCTAAGTCGCCAGCAGTTGACAGACCCTTCCCCCATGGCCTCCACTGCACTTTTACAGTAATTTTATCATATTTTTTTCCTTATCATTACCAATGACAATATCTCAAAAAATTGACATGTGATTTTGTCATGAATGCAGAAAAGAAATACATGTTACATGCAGAACACTTCACTGTACATGTTACATGTAGAACATTTCATTATGCGTAGCCTGCATGCCCAAGTTTTCCATAGCCTGAAATTTTAATTTTTAAATTTCATAGATTTTTCATGGCATACAAACCATGTATTGATAAGTTTTATATGAATTATACAGCTAATAGGAGGAACAGTAGAAATTTTTAAACAGTCAAAAGCTTTTTTTAAAAGTAATGTTAATATACAGAAAAAGTAACAGTAAGGTCAAAAAAAAATTAATGATGTTATCCTAATGACCATAAAATTATTGTTTTGAAAAATTAGTCCTTTTAAAGGTCAAGTATTTGATTCAACTATTTTAATCTTTTTTACTATCTGCACACAAAAAAGATTTTGAAAAAAAATTACTCTGCATCAGTAGAAAGATTAAATATTTCAACAATAAAAACACAGATAATTGAAAAACTAAACTGCAACTTAATCCTACTTGGAATCACTTGCAAAATAAATGCCACATCCAAGTGATCCTTCATCAGTTCGACTGCCTCCCATAACATCCACAATAACTCTGGGCAACAGTAAACCCCTGATAAGAAAATAAAATATAGCATAATGAAGTATTCTGAGAGTGGATTCAAACAAAAGACTGACATATAATTTCAAATTAATTGAGGAAAGAAAGATATACCTGGATAAAATGCCAACAAAGTTTTCTGTTTTTGAAGAGTGAAACAGCAAACGTTTGTTTTCCAGATCATATCTAAAATTGGAATCCTCTACTTGTCTCCAAACTTCAAAGACATTTAATACTGATAAATTTTTTGGACTGAAAAATAAAGGAGGTTATTGAGAAACTTAATGATGTAGGGTTTTTTAAACTAAAATAAAATAGAAAATGTAAGAAATCACAATGAGAAAATAAATTATTCATAATAAAGAAAAGTTTTAAAAAGAAATTGACTAAAATATTTGAAGCATAAACAGGTTAAATAAATAATGAACTAATCATGAGAATCAATGTATTAAATTTGAAAATAAACTCAATTATTCAATGTAATTTACATATCCATGGAAGCTCTGACTAATTCCTCTATTTCTTGTCTCTTGTCGTTGGTCAGTGATGTGATCTGACACCTGAGTGCAGCATACTTTGAGTCAGTGTATGCTCTTTCTTGAAAATTGGTGATTTCATTAACTGAAATCATATCCTTGATCAACTGAAAATAAAAAAAGAAATGAAATAAAATATATCATTTTACTAAAATAATAGTCTGTGCTTCTTCAGATACCTCAGTAGCATGTGAATCTGTTTATTTAAGAATCAGATTTTACATTTATATTTTTAAATTTGTGCTAACTTTACCATGATTACAATTGATGCATGTACATGTATTATGTTAAGTAACTCATGATTATATTCAAAATAAGAGTGTCAATATTACCTGACACATATCTTTTTTCTTCATGCACCATTTTTTCCTTTCAGATTCTTTAACATCTGAATTCTCATTTCTATGTTTTAAAGTTGAATAAAATTGTGAGAAAAGTGACTGAATTTTGGATTCTTCAGATGAGGATGCCACTGCTTCTCTAATCTTTAAAATTATGGCTTCGGCTTTTTCAACCTATCGCAGTAAATAGAAGAATAAGAGTTACAAAAATAGTAAAACCTTAGAACAGGCAAACCCTGCTTCATTCTTATTTCCCCTTAAACACAGTTTGTTACAAATGTACAATTTGTCATTATTGTATTAGAACTTAATTTCTAAATCTTAGGGACACAAAAAAACACATTAGAACTATGCCTGTAAAGTAAGAATACATGTTTATGATGCAACATTATTTTTCAGACAGATTTATAGCATCGTTTCTACAATACATTCATTTCTACAATACAGCTGATGCTGAAGTTAGGTACCATGAAAGAACAGAGGAGGAGACCAGTCAACATCTTTTTAGAGATATCAGTGTAAAAGTTACATGCACACTGAAATTCGGACTCTTAAAATATGTTCCCATGATCAAATTTTGAACTTAACGGCCAATAAATAATCAAATTTTTAATATCCAGTAAATTTAAGACAACACAACCTCTAAATTTAAGCAGTAAGAGTGATGCATAAATCAAAGAGGTAGTAAAATTAGTTCAAAACTAGATGTTAAATTTTGCAACTTTAGTGCATTTTTTAGTAAATAAATCAGAAATTAATGTAAAAAAAAAGTCCACAAAATAACATTTAGTAATAAACATGCCAGCCAAATGGAGAGAATATTAAACTGTAACATAACACTACATTTTTTTTTTTTAAACTAGAAATCCCTAAGAACTGATAAAAAATAAATTTTAAAACTAAACAAAATCTCAAAAAAAAATACTCTAAAAAAACAATAATCATAATTATATCATTGTATTTTGTGAGATCTGATATTTTATTTTACCTGTTCAAGTCGGATGGCTTTTAAATCACCAATGACTTCTGTGACTTCTGACATGGCCTCCTGCCAAATGTGCTCTACAAATTCTTTGACTTCAGAAGGACAGCCAACATTCAAATAGTATGACTGTGCCATTAACTAAAAATAAAATTAACATGATTCATGCAAGTAAAAACAATATGACATTTTTTACATTGCACTTTATTATCTCCAAAGCTCTAATAAACCTGTGGAATGTTAACAGTATTTTTTTCCTTTTTAGGCAGTGGCTTAACTAGGCAGGGGTAGAATAGGGTAATCCGCCCTGGCAGCACATTTTTCTCAAACAGCAAGGGGCAGCAATCTCAACATTTTGGTATTTATTGGCACAGCAAAAAGGCTGCATTTTTTAGTATATGTTCCAGGTACCACAAACACTCATTAGGCTTCTGATTTTAGGTCTCACATGCAAAAACCAAACAGAGATATGATATCCCATATAGATGTGGCATAGATGATTACTAAACTTTAATAGAAATACAAGATGAAATAAAGCAGTGGTTTCCCAAAGATAGAATGTTCAATATTGTTAGAATTTGTTTAAGGGCTATGATGTCAGTTTTAGTCAATCATATGAAACGAAAATTCCTATAAGGCAAAGTGTAGTCCAGAGAGACGAGCAGATAAAAATACAATCAGAATTAAGTGATAATGGAATTATTTTTTTTATTGTAAGCTTTTTTAAAATAAACAGTGTCTAGCTCTGGCTCTGTTATGATAGAGATGGATACCTTTTTGAAAAAAAAAACTTTCAATCAGTTTTCACAATGTACTTACGCAGCCTTTCAGTGTGCTCGTAAACATCAAATTTCAAAACAAACCAACAAAAAATTTTCAATGAAATTTCATCAAAGTAATCAAAACACCTAAATCAAACTTAAATTAGTTTCTGAATGGTATTGTACATCTACTTCTCCGAGAACAGATAGATGGGTATACGAGAGAATAATAAATATGGTTGTTTGTGGGAAGTACTTAAATATATTTTAGATCAGCCAAAGTAATACTGTTAACATTAGTCTTTATTGTTTATAATTAATTTCAGTGTTACAAAGCTTTTTTTATGGAACTTTTTAGTACAGTATATGCTTAAAATTTGAAGTTACCTGCTGAAGTTTCTGAGATCCTATACCACGTACAGGACCAACTTGTTTGAATACATCTGGCTTTTTCTCCACCTCATCATACAGCATAGCATAGCATGCCAGTGCTTGCTCAGCTAGTGGCACATAGCGAAACTCAGTATGACAAACTTTACCCTCCTGAAAAAATAGGTTTGAATTATTTGGTAACTGAATGAAATAACTACTGATCTTTAACAATCACATTAATATCAATTACTAATAATTTATTTTATACACCTTTGAATTATTGTTTTTTAATCAAATTTTATAATCAAATGATCTTAAAACTCTCCTCTCAATCAAAATGTTGATGCATAAATTAAAAAATTTAGCATTAATTGGGAATGGGGTCAAACCCAACTAATACATGTATCAAGAATCTAGATCAATGTAATCTTTTAAAAATAAATTTGAAAAAAAAAAAAAGAGTCTTATGTGATAAAACGGAATAGGGAAGGGGAGGAAGAGGCTTAAAGCGATATGTCTTGTAAGATCCATCAAATCACTTTAAAAAAACAGCTTTTTTTTAAAATTGGAAATGAAGCTCACATCCAGGTCCTTAAGGTTTCCATGCTGATAAACTATCCGGAATAAAGCCTGACTTTTAACAATTTCATCCATGGATCTATCACTAGATGGCTTAGATGCAAGACAAGAATGCAGTTCAATTATATATGCTGTCTGACACTTCATAACCTTGTTTTGTCCCTGAAAAGTAAACCAAGAATTAAGTTAAAAATAAATGAATAAATTTTTTTTTAATTCACTTCTCATCCTAAGCTTAATCAACCATTGTCACATTATCTTAACAAATCTAGACTCAGGAGAGTACCAATTTGTAGGCGTCAGACTATTTTAATTTAAAATCAGTTATTTCAAATGAAGAATTATATACAGCATCCTGCAAAATTTATCAAGTAGTAAATTTTAAAATATATTAAAGCATTTTAATTCTTTAAAAATAAATTAACTCATTCATCATTGAGATTTTTCAGCCCAAAAATCTGAGGGTTTTTTTTTTAAAAGGAAGCATGAATAAAAAAATAAAAGACTAAAAAAAGATGAAGGATTACATAAAAAAAATGTTTAAATAGGGTTTGTATATTCTGTTCAATTTATATTCTATGGAATAAATATACATCAGATATGCTTACAAAGAATATACAATATTTGGCAACTTCATAACTCTCTTCATCAAAATGAGGTTGTGCATCATCTCCATGGCGCCAAATTTTAATAGTTCTTGGACTGAAGACTTGCTTAGATGTATATGCCTTGGACTTTTCAGGAGGATTTAGAGCTAGTGAAAAAATAGGATCATTTATGTCAATAAAAATAAAAAAAAGGAAAAAAAAAATCTAAGACACTTTCCTTTTAGATTTCTTACCTGATATTTTACCAGACTTGAAATCTAGAAATTTACTCTTCCCTCCTACAATGTAAGATTCTTTTGGCAAAAGACTTTCTGCTTGCAAACAATCCCAGATGTAATCAAGTCTTAGCACAGGCAATCCATATTTCAATGCCATTCTGCTTTTTGAAGAAACCTGACATTTTTCCGGATCGCTTGTTACAACAAAGTGGCACTGCAAGTTTGAATTTTAAAAGTTAATCAAACATTACCATTTATAAATATATCAATTAACAGAAATCACAATAAGTGATCCTAAGATTTTAAATAATCTATCAACTATCTCAACAATAAGTTTACTATATTTCATTTTCTAAATTAAATCAATTTAGAGTGCAACTATATAAATGTACCTTCTTTGTTACAATGAAGCTTACAACACCTCCGTTTTCAACAATTTTCTTGCGCAGCTCTAATTTTTTCTTAAATCCTAAAGTGTAACCAAAATCAACAGCAATCTGAAGCCCTTTAAATATACCCATCTTTTATTGCAACTGAAAATTTTCAAAAATAGCGCAAATTAATGCATAAAACAGGCAAGGAATTTTTCACTTAATTTCTATTCAAAGAATAACCAAGTCTTTTTTAAAACTTCAATCAAACTGACAAATATCACAAGTGAAAAGCTGAGAAAAAATATCACGTGTAAAACAGAGAAAGCATATCACAGGTAATTCAGGTCTAAAGCAGAATAATAATAATAATACAAGTATAAAACAAATAAGTTGTATCACAAACTTAACACTTTTGGGGTCGACAAAGAATATTGTTTGAACAATGAGCTTGGAGAGTTAGTAAAGGACAGCTAGCACAAAACAGTCATTCATAGTAGACATGGAGTTAAGGGTCCACTCTAAAGACAAATATTCTAGTAGACAGTCTCAGTTTAGTTTTAATTGACAGACAGCAGTAGAAATATATAGACAGCAGAGAAATCTCTCTGGGGAGAAATGTTTAGATTATGTGTGAAATAATTATTTGACTACATATTAGATTATTGGTTATCTCAATGTTGTTGTGCTTCAAAAGAAATACTAATGATGCATTAATGCCTTTCTCAAGTGAGTCACAAGTACATAATTAAGAATAAAAAGAATTAAAAAAGTCAGCACAGCAATAGATAACAACAATCAACATCCATTGCTACTACAATCACCCTCCACAGCAATAACTTTATTGCTATTAATTTATAAATCATTTTATGCTAAGATAACTGGGCTAGTAGGCTATCATATGTAGCATACAGGCACGAGGCGTGAGTGTTGCCGGTCATAACGCCTAGAGAAAAATTTATTGATGTTCTCAGTGCTAAATTCCTAGACACAAACAACATAAGTTCATTTATTTGTATAACTAATTAGGCTATCAATATATACAATATTTTTATAAATGAATGTTATTTATATTTAAACTTGTGGTCATTTTATTGCAAATGATTATACTAACTATATTCAATAATCAAGGTACCCTAAAATAGTATTATCTATAAATATGACCATGACTGGCAACACTCACGCCTCATCCCTGGTAGCATAGTACAATTCTAAACCATTCTTTTTGGCACCTTTGTATTTAGTTGTTTCAATTTGACTTTGGCTTAGACTTTTATGATTTTATCTTTTGATTTCATAGATAACATACTAATATATGTTTACCAATGACTATATTTATAGCTTTCTATTCCAAACTGGCAATTCATACTTTAAAAGCATTGGACTCATGATTTAAATTTGTGGAAAAACTCGTAAATAATTACTAAATATGAGGAATGTTTACTTTAAATGTTCACAAATACAAACCTCCACTACTGGTGGCACCAGGAACTTGTTGATAACAATAAATCAGGGGATGGTCAACTCAAAAGTAACCTCCTCTAAACTACTAAGTTACAAACCTCCGACTGAATTAAAAGTTAATAACTTAGACGACTTATAATATATAATCGCGTAATGCAGTAAAGTTAACCGAAATAATGCTATTCTGTGAATGCTCAATCTACTCTTTTACAACGTATCTCAGATTGATGCATTATGAGGATTTGAAGGTGGAAGTGGTTTGAATAGTTTTACATTGGGAAATTTAAGGCACCTTAAAATAGAACCTTAGTCAATAATATGATTATATAAAAACACGGCTATATTTGTTTTTGTTTTGATTTTGTTCTTTTCATTTCCGTTTGCTGAGAGTCGTTGCCTATATAATAAAAAATATTTTGTAAATAACATTGAACTTGGCTTGGGGGGGGGGGTGTAAATAAAAGTGGAGTAAATAAAAGTGGAAGGAGGTGAGGGGACGTATGCAAAAGTACATCAGGGAACTCATGTCTTTTATTACTGCATGATAATCATTTAATTTGCGTAAAATATGTTTATGTTGTCAGTGGTGTTCAAAACTTACATATGTAAGGACAGGGTGGGAGGCTGGGCCAGATATACAGAAAGGCTGTGGCATAGGGGCCCCGCGAAAAAATGTTCAGTAGTATGCAAAAATTAAAAATGGTGCCTGAAATTTATAATATTTTTTAAAGTATTATTATTATCTCTTGCCACACCCATCTCGTTCTGGAATATCTCAAGCTTAATATATACAATGAGCATATCAGAATTCCTTTTAAAACTTTAAAGATGAATGCAATTGTTGCAGGATCTCCACAGACCAGATTTTCCTTTTTTTTATCTTTTTACTGCCGGCATCTCTTTTCTTTTTCATTTAATCCCTTTTACCAATGTAGTCGTTGGGGGCGAATACTTTTGGCTTTACCAGAGATTGAACGTTGTACCCTATGCAGCCCCGTAGCCAGGGGGAGGGCACTGGGGGGCCGTGCCTCCTTGCTAGGTGTGGTGTGCCCCCACCCCCCGCTTGAAAAAGAGGAAAAAATATTGGTATTGGTGCCCCCTGATTATTTTGACCTGGCTACGGGCCTGACACTATGCATATGAGTCGAGTTCACTATCGATTTCGCTCTAGAATTACAAATCATTTTTAGTTTTAAACAACATCAAAGGATATTTTAACTATATAACTGGGCGACATATACGAAATGAAGAAAGTAAAAGTACAAGTCAAAGGCCTTATATGGCATCAGGTTTGATGGGAATTAGTACTGGAAATAGAGGGGTGTCATAGTTGTCCAGAGAAATTCTGGTTAAAAAAAATGTGTAAATCCTTTTAAAAATACTACATGCAGATGTATGCATGTGTCTGTCCATTATTACATGGGATTATAGGCAGTAGTAGGCACACTTTTTTGAAACGCGGGTCACGTGGGTTCTTATTAGACAGAAAGAACAGACCAAAAGCAGATTGATGGAGTTTCATAAGAATAATAGCGTAAATTAAATGTAAACGTCACCAATGTGAATAAGCAGGGGAGATAGGGCGCAACCCGGATCAAACAGGCCATACTTTGCCCGCGGGCTGAAGTTTGCCCAAGTCTGATAAGGTAAATTTTATTTATATATTTGTCTAATTATTCTATCGCGTAAATGAAAAAAAAAGTTTTTTTTTTCGTGTTAAAACAAGAAAATACACGTGCATTAACATTTCAAACTATAAGTCCTAGTCATAGCAAACTCGATGACTTTCCAAAAAAAAAAAATAATTGTCTGATAAAAAAGTTAGGCCTAGATTCCTGACCCCGGCCTATCCCAGTCATGATACCGTTGGTTAGATCCGAGGTTCTCAACCGGTGGTATAAGCAGTGGTGCGCGGCGAGGGGACGTAGGCAAAAGTACATCAGGGAACTCATCTCTTTTATTACTGCCTGATAATCATTTAATTTGCGTAAAATATGTGTATGTTGTCATTGGTGTTCAAAACTTACATATGTATTATTTTCGTTTAAAAAAAACAATAGTTTGAAGAAGGTCGCTAGTTTGCTGCGTGACTCATTACCAAACCACGTGCCCAAGTATCTCATCAGATAGTTATGAAAATAAGTAGGCCTACATGTATTCGCGAACTTACGTGTTCGAGGTGCCCCTTGGGATAGAGTCGTGAAATATAGGCTGAGAACCACGGGGTTAGATCGCCTCACAATGTTCCATCACACAATACATATAATGATAATAATGATGTTCAGAATGAGAACCACCGCCGGGCCTGTTGTTGGGGGGGGGGGCGCTGGGAGTTACAAAGAAAGATCTTGACAACATCATTGATAGAATGCCAGTGCGCTGGGAGTTACAAAGAAAGATCTTGACATGATTTATAGAATACCAGGGCGCTATGGGAGTTATAAATATCTTGACAACATTATTTTTAGAATACCAGGGCAATGCAATGTATTTAAACTGCAGAAGGTTGCCTTGCTAGAAACAGTCCATGTTCTCAAACCGTTTTCCAATTATATATATATAATTTTGCAATACATTTTAATCGTATCATGCTTAATTAAGTAAGTATGCACATAAACCCCATTTAACCCTAATAAAGTTTAAAACAAGCAGTTTTTGTTCACATTAAAAAGGCACTGCCGATTGAAAAGAGAGAGAGACATTCAATGTAACACCAGGCCCGTAGCCAGGTCAAAGTAAGCAGAGGGGCACCAATACCCAGCAAGGGGGTACTTTCTCATTTTAGTTACTTTTTCTTTATTTTTTCCTCTTTTTTCTTCTTTTTAAGCGGGGGGGGGGCACTCCACCTGAAACATGAATTATTACTAATACAAGGGAAGTTAAACACGACTACACCCCTTATTTAGTTTAATGAGAAGTTTATGGACTAATAGTTATTAAAAAGAAAATTATTTATTAGTTGCAAAATTAATAATTGAATCATGCATTGACACGGAGCAAAAACAGATATGCGAGATTTCAAAAAAAAAATCTGTCACTAAAAAATGCCTCAAAAATCGATTACAAAATTTTCTTCCAAATAGATAAAGGAAGAAATACATAAGAGTTTTGAGTGGAGAAACGGTTAGAAAAAATACTAAAAATATTAAGTGATTTAGCCTACCAGAAAACAATTGTAAAAATTACAACAATAATAGTGGAAAGCATAATGCATTATGCCCCCTTCTTCAATGATACACTTCACAAACAGAGGCACTCACCCATGCCCCCCCCCACCGAATATTTAGGGGCCACGCATAGCCAAATTAAAAAAAAAACCTTTATATTTAAATCTTTTTCTAAAGGGGCCCAACATTTTCCTCTGCGCCCGGGGCCTAATCTGACATGAGTCCACCTCTGCTCACAAAACCACTTACGTACTGCACCTTCCTGTTCCCAGTGATCTCGAATGTAAGTCTTGGAACTAAGAGAGGGCAAGGGAGGCATCCATTTATATATAACTGAAATACTCCTATTGAGTACTTGACAGAAAAAAAAAATTAAAAAAAAGATGAGGGGGGGGGACTATTCTGTTCTACGCCCGAGGCCTTAACAAAACTTATTCTGCCTTCGAATTTGTGTACACCATTTATCTCTCAGATCTCTTTTCACACACACACATACCCCACACCCCTCTCTCTCTATATATATTTAAATGAAAATTAATCAGAAGGTTACATAGTTATAGATATTTATTTTACAGTACTGTACAAATATTAGTTGGCACAAGCCTACAAACAAGCGTTTTTATTATTACACGTAGAACGGGAAACTGTATAATCTACTAATATAAATTGGTAAATATGTTAAATCTTGGCCCGTTAATTTTCCGTCAAATTAACTTGGGCCTGGTTCTGCATCCATGGGCTCTTGTCACTGAGCTCTATATTTTGTGGTTCTGGTATCTGAGCACGACCTTCAAGGGACGTAATTCACCGGAACTAGTTGAACAATGGCGTATATACAGAAAAACGTCTTCCAAAAACATATTTTTAGTACAGATGAATAAGCTATAATGTTTATATTTTATGCATTTGCAGTTTATCAATAATATCAGGTAACCTTTCCAGATGCAAATTGCACCTTGCATTTTTAGAGATTGCTCATCTGTAATTATGGATTAATAATATGTTATATCAACATTAAAGTTCATCAAACCCATTGATCAAGAGTATATCCAGTAGGCTGAGTAGCACATGAACTAGTCATATAGAAATATAATTTAATATGAGGCACCTGTTCCGTTTTTGTGATCTTGTACCCTAATTATAGATTTGTATTCATTAGCAACCTCACATCTTCATCTAGCATTTCTAGATAAAATATAGTATTTATTAAATACTCTTTATTTTTATTGTTGTTAATAACAAGGCACTTGTTACTCGACCCGAACCTCGGGTCGACTACTAGCATATGTACCGTCGACCCGGTATTTTATTTTGTCTGTTTCCGGGGATTTTCGCGCAATTGATATCTATCCTGAAAAAAAAATCTGGAAAAAAAAAATTATGATTTATTAAAAAATGACCATCAATAGATATTGCTCCACACCCTAACCCTATCCCTAACCCTATCCCTAATCCTATCCCTAACCCTAATCCTAACCCTAATCCTAACCCTAATCCTATCCCTAACCCTAATCCTATCCCTAACCCTATCCCTAATCCTAACCCTAATCCTATCCCTAACCCTAATCCTGAAAAAAAAATCTGGAAAAAAAAAATTATGATTTATTAAAAAATGATCATCAATAGATAATGCTCCACACCCTAACCCTATCCCTAACCCCCTATCCCTAACCCTGATCCTGAAAAATAAAATCTGAACAAAAAAATGTATGTCTCTATCAGGAATCGAACCCGCACATAGCTAGCCAAACTGGGTCTCAGCCTAGCGAACAACCTACATTACTAGCGCGCCACACAAACTAACCTCTCATTTTAATGTATAATTGCTCGGCTATGCAATGCACTGACCTATAGATATCAATTGCGCGAAAATCCCCGGAAACAGAAAAAAAAAATACCGGGTCGACCGTACATATGCTAGTAGTCGACCCGAGGTTCGGGTCGAGTAACAAGTGCGTAATAACAATGTTATATACAGTTATAAAATGTTTAAATTTTAACTGAAATAGCAGAATAAATTATAAATGACACAGAATTGAAATATTCTTTTATGCCATTAAGGTGTCAGAGAGAAATGATAAATGCTGTATTGTAAGTTTAATCAAATGTATGTCATACACATAAACTTGTTTTAAACCCAGGTCTACTTAAGTGACTTAACCCTTCTTTCTGTTGAATAGCTTCAATAGGCTTTTCCTTTTTTTTTTTTTGCCAATTTACAATCCCACCCTAATCTAAATAAAAATTGTACTATTTTCTTATACGTGATAATTTTATAGAAATCAATATTAAAAATGTTATAATTAAAAGAAATATCAGCAATTAATTAAATTTTTTAATAACCTGCTTAAAAATAAAATAATTATATTTATCTAACAACTAATACTTTATGGGTCCCTATTAATTACTATTATCTGCTAATTAACTTCATTCAGCAACATTTCATTTAGTGCCTTTATTAGTGTTTTTTCATAAACCTTGTACCACCGGCTTCATCCATTTTGTCAGTAATATGTATTCTTTTGATATAATTCCTTCACACTTCTTTACCCATTTGCCTTTTCTCTGCTATTTTGAACAAAATCAACTGAACTTAAGAATTTACCAGAATAGATTTACAGCCATACCCCAATGAACCTGTTAAGTCATAATGTTTTCCTCACTATTTTTTGCATTTGATAAAAATTTGTGACTTCAGTGGCTCTTTGATACCTTAAACATTTTTAGTCAGCTTGGTGGAATCTAAGTTAGGAGTAACTCCCTATGACTAAAGTACAATTTTAGTTTTATTGCAATGACTTAGTTATAAAATTAGTCTCAAGTGCTTAGAAATAAATGCAAAAGCACTAATGACAATAGTTGACCTCTTGACTAAAAAAACAATTTATTTTCCACAGTAAGTAAAGTAATCTTTAAAAAAAAATTTGATGAAAAATTTATTTACATAATAATATTAAAAGTAACTCTCAGCAATTACTGGAAGAAGAAATTAGTGCTAACTAATATGTAATAGGCATATACTCTATATTATTGTCAGTTACATATATCTTCATGGAGTACATGATTTTATTGCTTTGTTTAGTGTTGTGAATCCTGTCGACAGTATAACAATTTATTCACGTATATGTGTAAATTTCTACCTACACATTACAAATAATAATTTATTAAAAACTGAATGCCCTTTGCTAGCGATGGCATTTGCTCATGTTTTTAGACACACTCGCAATAAAATTATTTAGAGTAAATTAAAGGCAAGTGAAAAATGTGTTTACCACTAAATCCTCAAGCCTGCTGTGGTTACAAGTAACTCTATCAACAATGGTGTCCAATTGGGCTCTTGAAGCCTAGTGCAGATCTTTGTTAGGCTAAATATTGAATCAGTTTTTTCTATTGTTTTATAGCTTTTTATCATCTTTGGTTGTCTTTTGTGTGTCAGAGTGATGAATTTTAATTTTTTTTGCATGTTGTTTGTGAGTCCAAATATAACTTCGAGGCTCAAAGGCAGAAGCTCAGAGGCACTTGTAATGAAGGCAGGGTATGCTTTTGGTTGAGTTAGAGATCATAGTTGCCTGGTGTCTTCTAGCTGCAAGACTGTGATGGCAGTCCTCTTTCAGGTGGGCAGCTGCACTTTAAATGGGTTCAGATTGACAGGAGTGTAAATAAAGGTCACTACACTTTAAATGATATATAGATTGAGCTAAAAGTCTTATGTAATATCATTTTCAGCACATTTTTCTCATTGAAAAGATCTATTTTTGACTCTTAATGCTTTTGCATTTGCAATGTTGAAGTCATTGGTTCCAGTGTTTATTGTTCACCCAGCATGTGAATAATTCAGGTTTAGAAATTCTATGAAGTGGCTCTTAATAGTATTTTTTTTACCAAATAAAAAAAGCCTTGAAATTCAGAAAGATACTTTTTTTTTTTTCAACTAATACAGAGTTAGCATTAAACAGATACTTAATGCATTATATTTTTATTTACATCCTTTTTATTGTAACACTCCAGAAAATCATGAAGGTGGTTTGTGTTGTTAGTGAGAATGGGGAAGTGAAAGGCCCTGCAGTCAGCAGTGAATTATTGCTTGCTAGAGAAAAGGCTTTCAAAGAGTTACAGACTGTAGTGAAGGAGTAAGTCTCAACATAAGAAATAAGCAATTGTAAAACCTTATTTATTTACATATTTATATATGTAGAGTGCATTGCTTTATAAAGATTTGAAAATTAACTTTTAAATATTATGCATGACACATTTTATTAATATTATTTTTTTGTCTATTTACACTAGAGTTAATGGTACTTTAGAACTGGTGGCTTTTCAGAAATTAGATTTTGGAGAAACAGCTGTTTTGGATACTTTCTATAATGCTGAACTAGCTGTAGTGGACATGTCATTACCTGTGCAGCAAGCACCATTATTCTACCACATAGGCATTAGACAGTCTATGGGAATGAAACACAATATTGTAACTGTCTTTGATTCAGACCCTGAAATGTCCATGTCACTCAAAGTAAGAGCTTTTAATTTATTACTGACTGTTCCCTGAAAAATTATTGCTTAGCCATAGTCCATAGTTAAAATTTGAATTGGTCTTGAAAAGGTCGATGTAATTATTTTATGTTATGAATGAAATTGAGTCAAATTGAGAAGCATATTAGTTATTTTTTCTTCTTTTTAACAACCTCAAGGATGAACTAAATTTTAAAAAATGTAGATTACAATAACTTGAATGATAATATTTTTTTTTAATTTTAAAACCACAGAAATTATTATAACTGTAGATTTTTTGTCAAAACATTTATATAATCACAAAGACATTTTTGTAATTAATTTCATCCCTTTTTTTTCTCTAAATCTTGCCAAATCTGAATCATTATTGACCACTTCTTGTATATATGATAATAATATTTTTGGTTCATTAATTGTTCTTTATTATTTATGTAAAAGGATTAGTTGATTCTGTATATTTAAATTCCAGATGTCCTGTCAAGCTGGTATTTGTTGTCTGCCATATCAAATTGATGGTAATGGTCAGTGTGTTGTGAGTGATCCAGGTGCAGCGAGAATGTCTGAGCTGTGCGTCATTCACCCTGAATCTGTTGGTCTTGGTAAAAAACTTAAAACTATGTTTGAAGATATGGATGAAGATAACATGTAAGTTTATAGATTTGGCTGTCATTTTATACATGTACTTGTAATTTTTATTAAACAGAAAATCTTGGTGAAAATATATCTAAAAAAATATGGTTTCGTACATGTATATCATAATTACTTTATGTATTGATACATTTTATGTATGTTACATGTATTTAAAATATTACTATCTGTAAATATGCTTAATGTTAAAAAAATGTGTATTTTTCCTAACAAATCTTGAAATATCTAACTAAAATGTAAACAAACGGTTTGCTTGAAAATATTTGCTATTTGCTTTTTTTGTGTGTTTAATTTACTTATTAATGTTTAAATGATTATTGACAATTTTTTCTCTTGTTATTAAATGCATTTATTGGCAATATTTCTACATTATGCAATTAGACATTCATTTACTATATTTATAAATTTAAAATTTTACTTTTACAAGAATTCATGCCAAGGAAAGGTTTCTGAGTGATTTGAGGAAAGCTAGAGAAACTTATAAAGGAGAAGATTTAAAGCAGGTTAGCTGGTTTCTTACATTTCAAACAAAGTGTATTCAAATTTATTTTATGTAGTTGACCAGTCTTTTCAATTATACAATGTTTTTATTGTAAAATAAAAACATTAATGTGTCATTTACACTGGGTTCAGCAGTAAAAAATCAACATCTAATAGTAAACAGCTGTCCTGGAAAAATTAAGATACCTATTTTAGTATGAGTAGGAAATCTGATGTATTTAAAGTCTCAGAAAATTAAATTTAAATTTTCTGGATCAATATCAATCTATAAAGAAATAGTCATTGTTGTGGAGTTGAAAACATTTTAAGATTTGTAGCATTTGTTCCATTGAATCTATGTATCATAAAATCAAGACATTTCACAAAATAATTTTCCATATTCTCTAAATTGTATAAATGTTTGCATAGCTGACACTTAAGGTCCTAATTTTAAACCCT